>CAWUFW010007012.1:0-600000 GCA_963921515.1 Calotriton arnoldi | reverse complement strand
TGAAGATGCATTGTGTAAGTCAGATTCGTTTACAAATTGGTAGGTAAAGGTGGGCCAATGGATCTGTTTCACAGTTGTGAGTTTGCCCATCAGCTGTCAGTGATACCCATTCCAATTGAGGGGCATCCTTGTAATACCCAAACGTCGCCACTGCGTCACTTCCACTGAAGTGGTGTTGTCAATCGGGTCGTAGCCTTCTTGCCAATGTAGAGTTACGCTGCCTTGTCAAGAAGGCACACTTACATGCTGTGTTTATTGTAAACAGTGCGTGCAGTGGGTGTCAAGTTGTGCACAAGGATGCAGTGATTTTCAGGGGTGCAAGCTCAGAGACATGTTTGAACAGTGCTTACTTATGTATGCTGCATAGCAGCTTCACTGAAGTGGCAGGGTGTAGCTGAGAGTCAGACATATCAATGGCACATTACAGAAACACATTTCAAAGATGTGCATGTTAACTGCAATTGCATCTTTGTGCACTGCATTGGTGTTGGCAGCCTGTGTCCGTGGGGACATTCCATGCTTGACTATGGATCATGTGTACATACTCCTCGGACACAATTGGTGACATTACTCCACACACATTTCCAACACACGCTTGAGGTATGCATTGTACAAAGTACCATATAGTACGCAATGCAGGGCTCAACGACACTATCTGTGTGTAAACATTAGCCATGACAATGACACGACGCACATGACCCCAGGGTGCAGTTTAATGTTGAATGCATAGGAACAGTTGTCGTTGTAAAGGCATGCGTGCTCTTATTCACTACGGAGTGAGGTCAGCGGTCACAAGACATGCATGTGTGACAATTAGGGTGGAATGATGCCTCGCCCTCTCAGTGGCAGAACATCAGGAATTGTATAGTAATGGTGGAGTGAGGGACAGCGCATCCCGTCAATGTAAGCGGTCATACACCAAACATGTTCCCATGTGTGCAGCACGACTGGAAGTGTGAGTAGGGCTGTCCCAGTCTTGTTCCTGTGCATGTAGTGTGACATTACTATAGATTGACAAGCACACCTGCACACAGACACCCATTGCAATCTTGTGCAAGACTGGCTGTTTTTGTGCGGACTTGATGACCTGCACACAGTTGCTGGGGTACACACAGGGGTGCACATGTGCATTGTGCATTAAATGCTGCAGTGTGTCACAGGACAAGATAAGGGTGGTTCTGTACTTGGAGGGCAAATGCCTCCCTCCTCCAGGCATTTGTACATGTCAACCGCAGTCAGGGTGTCCAATGGTGCCATGTTTTGACTGTGTCTGTCTCATTTTGTAGTGACAGTACATGTTCCATGACATGCACTGTCATGTCAGTCTCCACAGCATGTAGTGAACCATTCAGGCTTATATATTTGGTTGACCACGTCCGTCTCGGACTTCACTTAGATACACTGGTGTGTTGGCTCACATGTTGAATCAATCTTTGATTAACGGTTTTATGGTGAACATTAACATGTTCAGATGTACTGGAATTGACATTTATTATATGTTACAGACAACATGACACCTGCGGAGCAACATGCCTACCAGGTAGGCAAGGACCGGTACCTTCATGTGAAGAAGGTTGCAAGAGGTTTCCGACAGATGGCGAGGAGGTATCGGAAAGACAGGAAGGCTGGGAAATGGAATGCATTGCAGGACGTTGGCCAAACGAACAGCCAGGCCCTCCCCGTACCCTCTGGTCCCAGTGTGGCTCCTCAGACTGTCATTCCCCCTCTGACCACACCCGCACAGGTGCCAATACCACCTGCACCTGCAGCTGCAGCTCCCGTGGAGCCTTTTAACGCCACGGACAGGAGGATGCTTGCTGCGAACAATTCAATGCTCATTGACATACGGAGGGAATTGTTGTACCTCAACAGGAACTTACATGATATCCGGACACACCTTGGGCTGCAGTGATTCCTCCCCATTTTGGCCCCCACCCCCCTCTTCTCCCTTGCCCCGATGTTTATGTTTCAGTGTTGGCTAGTGTTAGTGATGTTATGTTTGTTTTAGGCAGAGTAGTTTTAGTGTAGGCCTAGTTAGTGCAAGTTCATAAATTTATATATTTTTCTACGAATTTTATGGTATTTGGGGATAAGTTTCATTTTCCTTTGGGTGGGGGGTTGATGTCGTTACAGTTTTTGCGTGTTTAGGAATAGTTAGGGTATGGGGTTAAGTGAAGTTCAATTTAATAGTTAGTTTAGATTTAGTGTTAGGATTAGTTCTTAGTGGTAGTGTAGGGAATTTAGACTTTTCATATTTGTTAAATAAATAATGTTATTTATATTTGGTCTGTTTGCACTTACATCAGGGATGATGTGGGGGAGTGGGGCTTATTCCATTGTATGCAACTCATGCCGTCAATGGGCAAATCATTGAATGTGTGACTATGATCATGACCTGTTACTTAGCAGGATGGATAGTGTCAGGATACCATATATGTGAGCACAGTGAACTTGCATGGCTGACAGATTGTTAAGTATGGTTTACAGCTTAGTCTAGGGACTTTTAATTGTGACGTTCGACATCTTAAGTGTGACGCACAGGGTTTTACTGCACATGGTTGCTAAATTACTACACAATGTCGGAACATAGATATGTGAGTACATAGAAGTTGCTACAGTTAGCCATCATGGATATGGATGTATGCACCGAGTAACACATATAGCGTATGACACATGCATATAAGATGCTCAGGGCTCTGAGTCCATATCCATTGCACAGACCTTGGCACACTTGATGCGTGGTACCAGGCTATCAGCTTGCTTTGCCTTACCTGTCCCTGTGCATGGCAGCTCAATCCCCATGACATGCAAGATGTAGGTCATTTGTGTGTCAATTGGTAAAGTCACATGGCACAACAGTGTTTGTGAATCACATGAGTTACGTGACAATGAGTTCTGACCTTACTATTGAGGTTATTCACAGATGTTATTTAGGAGTTGCACTGTAAGGTATACTGACTTAACTTCTACTATCTTCCTTTTCGGACTGCCATACTTATTAGAGTTATGCTTTGGTCACAGTTGACGTTTGGTTGCATGCACACAGGTCTGATGCACACATGCATAGCTCCCTGTACCGACAGTGTAATGGGCACTTGTCACAGCTGTCACTTTTGTCATTGACTCATAGTGATGACACCCTTGGAATGTAGCCACAGAAAAAGACTATATGCCAAGTGCAGTTCAACAGACCAATATGCTCACAGTGGGCACAGCATGAGAGGGCTCAAAGATTGTCAGGCATTGTTTGTGCACAGATAGTGGCTAAGTGACGCTTGGCCATAGTCACCATTGTGAACTACACTTCAGTGTGGCAGACTTTGTTGTTCCATATATATGTATGTTAGACATGTGCCCTTAGGTCTCCTCAGCAATGTGATACTGGTGTGCAACATCTAGGGTTGTGAGATGCAATGGGCAACATCGCAACAAGATTAGTACACCATGTTGAGTGTAAGCAGATATGCCAGGAGATTATGGTTTGCTATTGTTCAGGGTGACACTACTTGTGTCCTGAAACAGACTGCTACATTTGTTCACACATGCCTGTCTCATGAATGAACGTGGGTGAAAGTTGGTCTATTGCTAGATTGTGGTATCTGATCAAGGTGGCCACAGAGATTTTACACATTCAGGCTCATCTCACTGCCGATCCATGTCAGGTGACACATGTACCTAGCTTGTATTTCCCTTGCTGGACCTTCTTGTGGATTCACAGGACATGTATTATTGACGAAGTTCAATGCCTAATTGATCATGTAAACACGCATCTGTGTGAATAGAATATATTTATTTACAGTACAAAGGGGGAAGACAGGGACAGTACTTGGACATTCAACTCAACATTGCATCTATGCCCGTTAGAGGGGCAGACAGAGTCCTTAGGGAGTGACGGATCAGAGGGAAGAGGCGGAGTTAGCAGTGTCATTGTCACAGAAATAAGCTGGTGTGGAAGTCCATGTCTGGGTCCAAGGTGAGTGTTGGGTGACATTGGAAGACAATGGAAGGGGTCGTTCGGTGGCATGACAGTAAGAAGAATACCAAGGTAAGCCCGGCCTTCTGACGTCAATGTTTGCTCTGTGTTCTCCTTACCATGATGGCAGAATCATCATCATCTTCGTCCTCTGATGTGTCATGTGGCTCACATGTGGGTGGTGGTATGGTTGGTGCAGCACTGTGAGGCACAGACACATCAGGGGGCGGAGCTGAGGATGTGGAGCCGCCAGCAGCAGCAACTATTGGTGCCAGAGCTTGGGGCAGCAGTGAGGTGACGAGCAGATGCAGGGCCTGGTAGATCCCAGCTACATTGCGCTGGTGTTCAGCCGTGGCAGCCATCTGTTGTTCTTCACGCCGCTCCCTGCTCTCCATTATCCGGGCTATCCGGGACAAATCAGCACTGACACTACTGTAGCCACCCTGCTGAGACAGTTGGTCCAGTCTCTGTGTCAGGACTACAGCAATGTCATCCAGGGAGCGTTGGAGAGCATTGAGCGGCCTGTGGATGTCTGTCATCCTCTGCATGTGGTCCCTGATGGGACTCAGACACCCACGTATGTCGTCCATTTTGGCTGCCAGGCTCTCAAACCCCAACCGCACCTGGTCACGCGTCTCCCGCTGGACCTCAAGCACATGGCGGTGAAAGGCCTGATATGTGTCCTCAAGGTCCGGGAGGCAGCTGTGGTGGGAGGTGCCTGCTGCCGGATGGTTTGTGCATGGGGTGTGGTTTGCGCAATGCTGCTGGGTTGCCCCGCTCCTGTTGATTGTGTGTCAAGGGAGTCCAGCATCTGGAGTAATTCCTCCTGGTTGATGGTGGTGTAATCATCCACGTCTGACGTGAGTGGTGGGTCATTCTGCTGTCCAGGAGGTGTTGTCTCTCCCTCTGCAATTGGAACAGGAGATACAGTTTAACAGTGTGTTACATGTGGGTGCATGCATTAGTTAACTTGGCAAACTGACTGCGGGAGACTGTACCATCTGACAGTTTTGGATGAGCTGCTTATTATTAGCAGGATGTTGCATATTTCAAGGGCATCACAGATGTGAGCTTGTCCTTGTACATTGCCATCTTACATTTTAGCAATATGTGAGTTGTTTTACGACAGTGTCTACACACAGGCGCTACCTGTTCTGTCCTCTGTTCAGTTGTGTGAGTGATGCAGTTTGTGACACCTAGTAGTCAATGTTGATGTACTCAGATTTGTATGTGTGTGCAGTGCATTGTGTGATAGTGGCACCTGCTGCTTTAGTTTTACTGCCCCTCGTCCCTTTCAGACAATGAGCCTTTGACTTCTGTGAATGTACAATGCAGAGATGTTGTAAGCTGTGGTGACTATGTGTGTTGGCCAGAGTTGTGACACTTGTGCATGGTGGTCATGAGATTTCTGGGTCACATCGGGGGCTATGTGTACAGAAGGATGTGTCTCCCGCTTGACTAGTGGGTAGCGGCAAGAAGGCAGCGAAGCGGTGGAGCCCGGCAAGGGACGGAGCTGCGGACTATTTCTAACTACGCCGCCTCGACCTGGGGCTGAGTGCGGACTGCGACCTCAGGGGCTACTGAGAGTGTGTAGCGCGACGAGCGCCGAGCCGGCCGCCCTGCCCTCCCAGCAACGATGAGGACTTGCCCTCTACCGCACCGGCTCTGCACTGCGGGGAGTGGGGGTGCTGCGCCCGGAGGAGCTCCGGCCCGAGTGGCTAGCGGCAGCCGGCCCAGCGGGGCGGGGACCGAGGACCATTCAGGAGTAACCACACCCACACCGGCGGGGGAACTGGCAGGGGGCCTGCTTCCGAGCCCGCCGGACAGGGATCACCGCTGAGGATTGCCGGGCCCAGGGGAGGCACAGCAGGGACCGTAGCTGCATGAAGAGGCCTGGCGTAGGCCGTGCCCGGCCGGGAGGTGAGCGCGCGTCGCCTGGATGCGGCTCTTTTCTCGAGGGGCCTGCACCGCATATCGGAGAGCTCAAGCCTGGGGCCAGGTGGCCTAGATTGGCACTGAGCAGCGGCGGCGCAAGACATCCCACGCAAGGTAATGTTTAGCGGGGGTACGTGAACTGGGCCCTGGCCCCCACCGGACCCGCTCTTCATATTTCACCCGTGGGACTCAGCACCCAGATCTGGCATCCACTCTCCCGTGCTGCCCACGGGTGTCCCAGAGGGGGTCGGCTCCCGGCACCGGGGGCTGAGTCTGCATGAGGCGGGGCATTGACGGGCCTGGGGCTCCGGCCTGGTGCGAGCAGAGGGCTCCGGATCTCCACGAACACTGAGGACTGTGCACCACGCCGAGCGCTCAGGGCGCCACACAGCGTGGCGGGCGGGGTTACACTCAGCCCTTTCGCCCACTGGTGGCGCAGGAGCGCAGTGTATTGTGCCACAGCCATCCCAAGCATTGAGGGTCAGCCTGAACATATCGGAGGGCCCACCGGATCCAGCGCCCCACGCACCCGGGGGCCTCCCTTCCACAGGGCTCTATTGCGACGACCGGGACCACCAGCAGCTGACCGGAGTGGAGGGCTAACGCGCCAATGGGCTTGTTCTATCGCCCGGCGCTCCATGAACCTGGCCCGCAACATGGCCTCCACCGGAGGGAAGAAAAGCTAATACCAGCAGGAGGTTTTTGCACATTCGCAGGGGGGTGACTCCATCACATCCCGCAAAGAAACCCGGCCCCTCCCGGCCACCATGAGTGGCCCCGTAGAAGAGCCAGTCACAAGGGCCTTCCTGGAGTCCCTGTTTACAGCCCTTCGGGACAATATTCACACGGTACAGAGGGAATTTACGGCGGAACTCAAGGAGGTCCACAAAGAAATGGATGGCATCGGGGAACGGGTGGCAGCGTTGGAGAACGGAAGTGACGCCCAAGAATCTGAGGTCTCACTCATGCAGCAGGCCCTCATCCGCATACATGACCAACAAGTAGACCTTCAATCCCATTTGGAGGATCTAGAGAACCCCTCCCGGCGACACAATGTCCGGATCCGGGGGTGAGAACTGACGTGGAGGCGGGCGATATAATCACATATGTGCGTGGGCTCTTTATTCATATTTTGGGTAACCCTTTGGACGCAGAACTAAAGACTGACCGTGCCCACCGGGTGGGACTGCCCCCTCGGACACCGCCCCCAGCAGACATACTAGTCTGTGTCCAAGACTTTTGCACCAAAGAGGGAATACTCCGTAAAGGCAGAACCATGCACCCCATTTCATTCCGCTACCAGACACCGGTTCTCTATCAGGACCTTGCCGCACTCACACTTCAAAAGCACAGGACTTTCAGACCCATCACTGTGGTCCTCCGCCAGCGCAATATCACATACTCCTGGGCTCACCCATTCCGCCTCATCCTTCGCTACGATGTCAAGCTGTATCAGTTACGTTCCCTGGCGGAGGCCATTCGGCTCTTGGGCATTGACGTTCTGGAGGAGGACGACAGAGGAGACCCCAGGGACCCGGGCTTTGACGAGATACAACCGCGCTGGAGGCTGCAGAGTCGCATGCGCCGCCTCGGCCGGCACCAACGTCCAGACCCTGATGAGATGGCAAAGGGTCAGCGGGAGGCCCTAGAAACACTGCCAGAAGCCCTCACCAGGTCTCAAGTTCCTGAATGGTCCTGGGCCCTTTAGCCCTGTTATTCTTTCCTACCTTCTATGCTTTCTACCTCAGGTGGTTCTGAGGGTGGAGACGGGGTAAGTTCAGGGCCATGAAAACCCTATAATGACGTTTGACCAATCTTCTGTGGAAGATGGAGTGCCTCCAGACCTTTGTTCGTGTTTTGATAATTTTTGGATTTGGTTAGTTTTTGTTTCTTACTGGGGCTATTTTTCCACCTTCTTCTCTTTTCTGTCTTCCTCCTGCCCTCCATCCCAGTCCTGGCTGCGCACATCTGCTGCCTCACTGGTGCTTTCATATCCGGGAATGGTAGCCTCACTCCAGCGGCGCTAGCTCACCTCTGCATACTACACTGAGCCGTAGATGCCACCCTATAGTCTTTGAGTCATCACTCTTAATGTGAGAGGCCTGAATAATCCTATCAAACGACGCACGATCTTGGCCTACTTAGTGAATTCGGGAGCTGAGGTGTGCTTATTGCAAGAAACGCACCTTCTGCCCAAGGATTGCCACAGACTTCGCTCACGCGCCTTCCCCACTCAGTTCTTCTCTTCCGGGCCTACTAAAACTGCGGGGGTGGCTATCTTGCTCTCCATGGCTTTCAAGGGGAGGGTTGAGCAGAAAGAAGTGGAATTGAAAGACTGATTAGTGACTTACCAACTCCAGTTTGGGGAACACAATCATTATTTGGTCTGTCTATGCTCCAAATGAAGGGCAGGAGAGATTTCTCCATTAAGCTTAGTACGGAGCCACGGCTACCTCAGAACGCAGTATCCTTATGGGGGGACCTACATTTGGTCTTTGATAACGAACTGGATGGCTCAGAGCAGCGTTATGGCCAGGTGGGCGCCCTCTCCCACGCAGGACTCAACAGACTGACTGACCTCGGCCTGACAGACATATGGAGATATTACCATCCACTGTCTAGGGAATACTCCTACTATTCCAGCGCCCATGAGACTTATGGCAGGTTAGATTATTTCTTGGGCACCCAGCTCCTCAGAGACACCACATCCTCCACAGACATTCTAGTTACTGCCCTATTGGATCACGCTCCGGTGGTACTCACATTGACCTTCCCTCCAGTCCGGAGACATGCCCGACAGTGGCGCTTTCGGGACACTCTTCTTCGCCGTGCTGACATCGTGGCACAGCTACAACACACTTTAGTCAACTACCTATCACATAACGACTACTCCGATATGTCCCTTTCCACTAGATGGGAGGCCCTGACGGCAGTGGTGCTGGGGTCCGTCATTGGTATATCCTCGGCGGATGACGCAGAACACTAACGCTAACAGGAGGATCTCTCCCAGAGGATTGGGGAGCTAGAAGTGATGCATCGCCGAAAAGGAGCCCCGAGGATATGGCGCCAATTAAAGGCAGTCCGGCCACAACTGGCAGCTATAGACCGCGATAAGGCAGAATATGCGGTTCTGCAGTTGCGCCACTCCTTCTACGTGGGGGCCAATAAATGCGTCCAGCTCTTGGCGCACAAGCTGAGGGATACCAGGTTGCGAGAAGGGGTCAGTGAATTTCGAGATCAAGCAGGCCGCACACGTACAGAAGACTCCGACATCGCAGAGGTCTTCCGGGACTATTACGCACAACTTTACGATGCACAGTCCTTGGGGAGGGATGCAATGGTGGCATACCTGGACCAGATAACCCTTCCATGCGTCTCCCAGGCTCATGCTGAACATATAGGAACAGTGATCCGCCCAGAGGAGGTGTTCTCACCTATCTCTCGCTTGAAACTGCCCAGATCCCCGGCTCTGGACGGGTACACCATGGCCTTTTATAGGCAATTATGCCCCACGATCACCCCGCTCCTCACCCGCCTCTTTAATTATTTTGGCAAGGGCGGGGCGATCCCTCCCTCGATGGTAGTGGCGGCTCTGGTGGTTATTCACAAACCGCGCAAAGACAGGTCGCAATGTGAGGCGTACAGGCCCATCTTACTTTTGAATCTAGACCTGAGACTCTACACCAGTATACTGGCAGCACACCTGGCCCCTTACAAGCCCGGCATTATCGCCCCTGATCAAGCCATGTTCATACCGCATAGACAAACTGCCGACAACACGAAGAGAGTCCTTGATCTTATCGAGAGAGCCTCCCGCATCCCAGGTGAGTACATGCTCCTTACCGTTGATACGGAAGAGGCGTTTGGCACGGTCCATTGGCCCTACTTGGACTCTGTGATGTCCCGTTTTGGCCTAGGGGAACGAATGAGGACTTGGATCCTCAACTGCTATCAAGACCCCTCTGCGACAGTTAGGGTCAATGGACACGCATCGAGCCCCTTCCGTATTCACAGAGGCACTAGGCAGGGGTGCCCGGTGTCACCCTTGCTCTTTGCTCTATATATGGAGCCCCTTGCTCAGAAAGTTCGTGAACATCCAAAGATCATGGGCATACGCTTGGGCAGTGACACACACACCATCTGCCTATATGCGGACGATGTCCTGGTTACCTTAGCGGACCCTGCCACGTCGTTGCCCACTTTTCTGGAGGAGTTAGTCTTCTTCGGAGGAGCGTCCGGGTTTAAGGTCAATGGTGCAAAGTCCATCGCTCTGAGCCTCTCTCTGCCACCCCCGCTTCTGGTGGTACTTCAAGCCCATCACACCATACAGTGGTCGGCTACCACGGTTCCGTACTTGGGTCTTCAGCTGGCCCCTACACTACAGGCCACAATGGCAGCTAATTACAGGATCCTGCACTCCCACATCCGCACGGACTTGAGACACTGGAAATGTTATCCCATTTCATGTCTGGGGCGTATTGCAGCCGTGATAATGTTCATACTCCCAATACTTCTCTATCTATTCCAAACACTCCCCTTATGGCCTCCTACAGGTTGGATCCAACGGGTGCAATCAGAACTATCCCATTTCATTTGGCAAGGCAAATAACCGAGAATGAAGTAGTCTGTTAGCTTCCTCCCCCCCAGCGAAGGGGGCCTTGGGATCCCAGGTTTGGTGCTTTACTTCAAAGCCGTTCAATTGCAGTATTTGGTGGAATGGAGCCGGGCGGAGTCATGAACACACTGGCTCTTCCAGGACCACGCGTTCACTGGTACCTACTTAATGAAGATCCACTTTCTTTGGAAGTCACAACGCCCTCCCAACCTCTATGCATCCCAAATTGCGCACACCACTGTGGTGGCCTGGGATCTAACGCACAGTCGACACAAGCTCACGACATTCCCCTCCCCACTCACTCCCCTCTTTGGCAATCCCGATTTCTGACCTGGGCTCGCAGACACATCATTCCCTATCTGGAGATGCACAGGCTACCGTGCATTGGGCACACTTTACGACACGGAAGGGGTTATCCCTTTTGAGCAACTGCATGCGGATTATGACCCCCCCGAAACTGAACAATTGCATTACCTGCAGCTCCGCCATTGGGCCTCCCATCCCAACAACCAGGCGCAGGCCCACAGACTCCTCACGCAGTACGAGCGGTGGTTGATCACTCGCTCCTCGGATAAGGAGTTGATCACGGACTTGTACAGTATGCTCCTGTCACGCTACACCCACTTTTTCCATGCTGGTAGTGCTCGGTGGGAGGGGGACTTGGGCCGTGATCTCACCAACACCTAATGGGAAGGGGTCTGTCACAGGGTGCGACATACCGCAACTTTCACAGGCCTCACTGAAACATACACCAAGCTAGCGTACTACTGGAACTACACCCCCAAACGCCTGCACCAAATAGATAGGGCACACAACCCGGACTGTTGGAGAGGGTGTGGTAAGGTGGGTACACTTGTCCATCTGCTTTGGGAATGTGACCGCTTGACTCCTTACTTGACCCAAGTGCTTGACGGAGTAGACAAACACCACGCATATCCTATTAATCAGCACAAGGCTGCATCTCCCAGACGCCAAAATGAGCATGCTGTGTGAATGTGACAGATCACGTGCACCAGTGTGCATGCCGACAACAAGCTCAGCACACCTGTAACATTGCGCATGTGTCTGACTTGTGTGCAAGGTTGTGCATGGCCATCCAGGGTGACTTTGATGGCCATACACAACCTTGCACACAAGCCAAACACATGCGCCAAGTTGCAGGTGTATAGAGCTTGTTGTCGGCATGCTCACTGGTGCACGTGATCTGTCACATTCACACGGCATGCTCATTTGGGTGTCTGGGAGATGCAGCCTTGTGCTGCTGAATTGGATATGGGTTCTGATGATGCAAGGTGTGCATTTTGCAGGCCCTCCACATCTCTAGGTGATGTTGCATTTTGCTATTTGATGTTGCCCTTATTTAGTAATCTGATGTTGTACCTAGACTGTGTTTGTCCGACTTTACGGTGCACATTTCAAAGTCTGGGTACATGTGAATATGTGTCTTGCAAGGTTTTGGCTTGAGTCATGTGATCTGTGTCCATGCCACCATGCACAGGGCTATCTGGGACGTGCTCCACAGTGATTGTGGGTCTGCAATGCAATTCATTGTGCATGGGTGCCATTGTGCCCATCAACCCCCATCCACCCACTCCATGGTTGGTACTCACCCTGTGGTTGTGTCTGCTCACATTCAGCAGTGTCCTGACCCGGCACTCCGACCACCGTTTCATCGGTGATGACTTGGGCCACCATTTCCTCCGTCTCATCCAGCTCCAGCTGGGCGCTGGACTCCCACCTCCGGTTGCACTTGCTGCCTTCCGATTGGCTGCTATTTTTTCCTTTGTATTCTTCTTGCTGTCATTCCAGCGCTTCCTGACCTCATCCACTGTCCTCCTCTTCCTCTCTCCAACAGCATTCACCTTGTCCGTGATGTCTTCCCATAGTTCTTTTTTTCTGGACAATGGCACTGAGCGTTTGATGAATAACTCCTGCTGATGTTCAGCCACCAGGCTACACAGGACCTGATTTTCCTGGTGACTGAATCTGGGGTTCCTCTTCCTCTTGGCCTTCTCCTGGGTCTCTGTCTGCTCCTCCTGGCTAGCTGGGGGTTGTTGGTGGGCTCAGCACTAGTCCCGGCTTCCTCCATGTCTATCCTGGCTTCTGGTGTATTCTCCATTTTGTGCTTTTTTTTGTTTCCCCTGCTTGTTGGCCTTTTATGGGGAATTTTGGCGCTTGATTGATGTGACCTGCAGGCCTGCTGTCAATTTAGCGGCCGATTTCGGCGCTATTTGGCCTATCGCCACTTTTCTGTCATTAGCGTGCGTTTTTTTATCGCCGGCGCACAGGATGTATCGCCATCCATTAGCGCCGGGATTGGTTGCTATCGCTGGGTTGCGGCGCGTTGTTAATACGTCGATACCACGGCGATGAACTCCGGTTAGCGACGGCGATAAAAAAAATGACGCTAATCTCGCTTCGCGATAATTATCGCGGTTTGTTGATAATATGCCCCTACATCTTTTAACAATTGTAGCAATTTCAGCATCACTTTTTTCTACAAAGGGAGAAGTATGTCTTGGTGAAAAGTTTGCTTTGCCTGTCTTGAACCACTGTTAGTGTCTTTTCAATGTTTGGTAGCAGGGCATTGGACTTTATCCATTTCTGGGCTGTTCATTCCCTTAAGAAAGATGTCAGACCACAGGCTTAAGTACTGATCAGTTTGACCATGGTGATGTTTCATTTCCCACTTAAATGTATTCAGGATAAATATTATTTGGAGAATAAGGGATATGCTAAATCTAGTTGCCAGAGTATTTTGGGGTATGATATAGAGATGTCACTTCCTTTAATGTCACTTGTTGTGATGACATTTAATGTTATCAATTCCTGCAGCACTCCTTCCCACCATCTTATGTTTTAGGACTTGAGCTCTGTAGATATGGCAAGTACTGCAGAGTAGTGTCTAGGTTTAGAGGTAACAACAAACAGACCTAAATCAAGCTCAGCAAAGTGCCAATAAGCCAATGTCCACAAAAGGTCAAGAACTACTGTGGGCAAAGTGACAAGCATATGCATATATTCAATAAAACTAACACTACAAAAAAAACACTATAAGGTAGCACGTATGGAGTTCCAGTCCACAGCCCAAACACTGTACATGTTTTACTGAAATCAGCTGTATGTATTAAACAGACATTGCTGGAAGTGAAGGGTGTGATATGAGTCATTAACAGCAACATAGGCATTGTCCCACACATACCATAAAATACAAAAATTCATTTAGAATCAACAACAAATCAATGAATAATAGGGGAATACACAAGGGAACGTTACCCACCAGAAAAGAAATTAGGCAAACACAATTGGGAAATGAAAAACTCGGCCAGCTTTACAAATGTCTATGTTGCAATTGCACAAGACTCTTGTGACATTATAAATAACTGCTCCACATGCATACTGTGGACCGAGTATCTATGTCCACGTTGTGCTCTGCTTTAATATGGCATTTCGCGTTTTTACCACTACTCCAGGGGATGGCCGATTAAATCAGAGAGCACACAAGATGCAATTATCATATAATGCACAACCACAACAACTAACAATCTAAAGAAAAGCAGAACCCAAATTTGAGGCAAAGAGTGCAGTATTGTAGTATGCCCTACAAAATAGAATATATTCATAAGTATGTCAACACTCAAGCAGCACATTAAACCACACCAGTAGAACCTCCGAGGGGACCACTACAACTGAGCACTTAGGAGGTGGGCCCAAGTCTAGCAATTAACAGTACATTCAACTTCAAAGAGCATGCCAAATAATTTTCATCACACAAACTCCCCACCTGAGCAGCCTAAATGTGATGCTGTAGAAATATGGAAAATATCTACTGCCACTGAAAAACAGAACATAGGACCTTACTTAGAGTTCAGATAGGGTATTCTGTTGAAATGTGGCGGATATCCCATCTGCTGTATTACTAGTGCAATAGGCTATAATTCACTTGTAATATGGTGGTCAGGACATCCAGATTTGTGACAGAGTATCCTGTTTTCCAGACTCTAAATAGTGTCCTTATGGTCCAGATGTACTATCATACTGGTGACAAAAAGTGGTCACAAATCATGCAACAAATGTTTGAGACCAGCATTTTATTTTGCGAACCAAATTATGCACTATTAGGTCACTTCACAAAATCACCAGTCACAAAGCTGCAGAATGACCTGCCCAACGAATAATAAGTATGCAAGTCACAATTTCGACCTCCCGTGATTGCCTATAAACACCAGGATAGTGGCCTGTTTTTGCATTCCCAAACAGAAATCTTTTTTAAAGCATCTCATGTTCCTTAAAGGAACCAGTCCTCCTTTGATGTGTTAATAACTGTGCAATGGTTTGTAACTGTAACTGCAGTCACAAACCACTGATATATGCCATAGAGAATTGCAACTTGGAAAACACGCCCCTTTTATGCTCCTTCCAAATTGCGATTCAGTATGGGTTAGAAAACCCATTTTACGAGTTGGCAAAACTATTCTGATTCATAAAATGGGGTTTGTACATTAGAAATAGGCCTTAGAAACAGCCAGGGTTTGCGATCACAAAATTGCTTTGTACAGCTGGCCCCTGGTACCTGCATTCTCAGAAAGTCACAGTGCCAACTGCAGTTTAATTTCAATAACTCTTTTCACTTGTATTATTGTGTGGGCCTGGTTTGTGCAAACTTACCACTGTACTTCTGCAGCATGTGCTGTAGTGGGTGCCCTCGCAGTGCTTACCATCAGAAGACTTTTGGTACAACGGCTGTGTATCTCAAGTGCATGGCCTTACAGAATAACGTGTTCTGATTAGATGGTTGCGGGTGTTTTTGGTTTGTGAGTATTTGCCAACATTGAGTTCAGATTATATCAATTTATGTGATCAGGACCAGACTAGAAACCAAAGCAGCCCTGACAAAAAATCTTTGAACTAGCCCCACACTGCAGGATGCTACAAATAGAACGGGGTTATTGGGGTTTTCGTGAGTGGGTCACTGCAGCCATCCAGCTCTGAAAGCATCAGCCTAGCCTGCAGCCTATCAGGAAATTGGTAAAGTGGTAGAATGGCCAGTTCGGCCCTGTATGTGATCTTATTTGTATTGATTTTGTTTGCTCTGCTTTGAATACATTTTTTAGCATTCTTGTTTCATGTCTCTGTTACATTACTTAATAATTGCATTCTTATGAGTGTATGGTGAAGCAAGCATACTTTTGGACAGCTCTCCCCTGCCACTCGCATCAACCAGCAGGTTAATCCCATAACTTTGTTCTTTGCCACAGATTCCTCTCTTAACCTTGCTCATTTTTCCACAGATTCCTAATTAAGATCACTCATTTTCCCACAAATTCAATCTCAACTTTCCTGTTCTTTACACAGATTCCTCTCCTAACTTTGCTAGGTATTCTATAGATTCCCTCTTAACTCTCCCTGTTTTTCCACAGATTCCTCTCCTAACTTTAATCGTTTTCCCACAGATTCCCTCTTAATGTTGCTCTTCTTTCCAGAGATTAGTCTCCTAACTTTGCTCGTTTTTCCACAGATTCCCTCTCAACTTTGTACATTTTTCACAGATTCCTCTCTTAACTTTACTCATTTTCCGACAGATTCCCTCTTAACTTTGTTCTACTTTCCACAGATTCCTCTCCTAACTTTGCTTGTTTTTCCACTGGTTCCCTCTAAACTTTGCTTGCTTTTCCACACATTCCCTCTTAACTTTGCTAATTTTTCCACAGATTCCTTTCCTAACTTTGCTAATTTTCCACAGATTCCCTTATCACTTTGCTCGTTCTTCCACAGATTCTCTCGTAACTTTGCTCTTTTTCAACAGATTCCCTCATAGACTCCTCTTCCAAACACCGGCTTTTCCTAGCACCCTCTCTCTCTGTCTTCGAGCTAAACTGCTCTTTTCCCGCTCAGCCCTTCCCTTTGTTTGCTTCCCGCCTCCCTCCGACCCCATCAAGCAACCCACCCCAATAATGTGTAACCTATTTAATGGAGGCTGCAGCACGGCCACAGTGTGCAGGTCCCCGGGCCAGCTCATTACTGCTGCTCGCCCCACGAAGCAGGTTAACCCCATAACTTCTTTCTTGCCCACAGATTCCTCTCTTAACCTTCCTCGTTTTTCCACAGATTCCTCTCAAGTTCACTAGTTTTTCTACAGATTCCCTCTTAACTTTGTTCTCCTTTCCACAGATTCCTCTCATAATTTTCCAAATTTTCTCATAGATTCCCTCTTAACTTTCCACTTTTTTCCACAGATTCCTCTCATAACTTTACTCGTTTTTCTACAGATTCCCTCCTAACTTTACTAGTTTTTTTTACAGATTCCTCTCTTAACTTTACTTGTTTTCCCTCAGATTCCCTCTTAAATTTGCTCTACTTGTCACAGATTACTCTCCTAACTTTACTCACTTTTCCACAGATTCCCTCTTAACTTTGCTCATTCAGATGTGCATGATACATCTTTATCATCTTTCTCGTGCTTCATGATTAGGTGGGAAAATATGTATTTTACCTGCCCCCATCACATGTTCAACAAGAGAACCAACTCCATCAGCAAGGAACTAACGACCATCATCAACACCTCCATTGACTCTGCCAAATTCCCAGCCGACTGGAAGTACACGGAGGTCAATCTACTCCTTAAAAAACCCTACGCAGACTCAGCTGAACTCAAAAACTATCAGCCAATATCCCTACTCCCCTTCCTAGTGAATGTCCCAAACATCAAACTAACCAACCACCAGTAAAGCAACAAACTCCTGGACCCCTCGCAGTCAGGCTTTTGTCCAAAGCACAGCAAAGAGATGGCCCTGCTGGCTGCCACTGATGATATCAGAGCTCTCATGGACAGGGGAAAAACCGCAGTCCTGATCCTGCTTGACCTATTTGCAGCTTTTGACACAATGTCCCACTACTCCCTCCTATTTTGCCTCCACCAGATGGGAATCCAAAGGAAAGCCCTCAAGTGGATCACTTCCGTCCTTACAGGAAGAACCCAACGCATCTGCCCTCCCCCTTCTCCTCAGGCCCAAAAGATATCATCTGCAGAGTCCCCCAAGGATCATCTGTAAGCCCAATGCTCTTTAACACTTACATGGCCCCTCTAGCCACCCTAGTCAAAGCACGTGAGATGAACATTGTTTCCTACGCTGATGACACACAGCTCATCCTGCCCATGGCCGCATACCACACCACCACCAAAGCAAACTTCCTCAGATGTATGACCGATGTCGCCCGGTATATGCAGTGCATCAAGCTCAACAACGAGAAAACAGAGGTCCTCATCTTTGGGAGCAACACCTCCCCCTGGAATGACACTTGGTAGCCAACCAAACTCTGCTCTCCTCCCACACCCACACAAAACGCAAAAATCTAGGCATCATCATTGATAGCAAACGTTTGATGAGAAAGAAGATAAACGCTGTCTCTTTGGCATGCTTTCACATCATCTGCATGCTGAACAACATTTTCAAGAGGCTCCCCGGTGACACTAGACGCACAGTCACTAAGGCACTCATCACCACCCGCCTAGACTATGGAAACACCCTCGATGTAGGGATCATCACACAACTTCTAAACATACTTCAGATCATACAGAACGCAGCATCAAGACTCATCCTCGACCTCCAGAGACGAGTCCACATAACACCCCACCTCAAAGCACTACACTGGCTCCCTGTAAACAAACGGTGCCAGTTCAAAATACTCACCCATGCCTACAAATACCTCCACAACTTAGGCCCCACCTACCTCAGCCACAGAGTTAACTTCCACCAACCCACCAGGCAACTACGCTCCACATCCCTCCACCTGGCCCACAACCCCGCATCCAAAAAAGCAGGAGCAGAGGATGTGCATTCTCCCACATGGCCACCAAACACTGGAACAAACTCCTTCTGCAGCTCCGAGCAACATCCACCCTCCAAGAGTTCAGACAGAAACTAAAAACCTGGCTGTTCAACAGATAGCACACAGCACACAATCCCCTATGACCGCCCCAGCATCTGGATACCCTCATGGATGATAAACAGTGCTTTACAAATACTATTGTATTGTATAGTATTTAGATTGCACCACTTTTGTATTTAATGTGTAAAAATGCTATTTAGCTGTTTGTGACATCTGTGGTTTTTCCATTTTTTATTGATTTATTCTGCTGCAGATATGGCTGCTCTGTTGGCAAAATGACACTAGCCACCAGACGTTTTCTAAAATCATCATATACTTATATGATTGCTCAATATGTGTGGGTTTTCTCTTACAAAGATCTCTTTTTTTCCATTTTATGTCTTTGCTGTAGCGGACATTTAGGGATTGTTCACAATGCTGTTTGCACACTAAAC
Organism: Calotriton arnoldi; assembly: GCA_963921515.1. Lineage (NCBI taxonomy): Eukaryota > Metazoa > Chordata > Amphibia > Caudata > Salamandridae > Calotriton > Calotriton arnoldi. The sequence goes on along the minus strand of CAWUFW010007012.1, from coordinate 581,153 downwards.
ATCAGCTTGCATGCTTAAATGGCTTGACTTATGAGGAAAATTTAGGTTTGGAGTTCGGAAAACATTAATTTACACTCATGAATGCATTTATTGAAATAGGATACAGTTGATGAAAACCAATGCATTGCATTTAAATATGTGTTCATTGTTCATTCACACCATGAATTCATTCTAAGATCTACTTTGTGGGCAATGGGCCGCTCCCACACTTAATGACTTGGAAAAATAAGCTGGAGTTTCCAGCAGGCTTACTGAACACCTTTTTGATCACAAACCTGCATGCACCCTTCTGCTATTGCTGCTTCCAGAATGTTAAGTAAGTGCTGTACATTTCCTTCCAGCCTATAAGCCATTCTAAAGATCTGCTGGCCTGCTAAGATGCTACAGCCTCCCCTCACTGTAACTCCTGCTATGAGTAATTATACATGTCATCGAATTACCCACAGCAGTTATGGAGCCCTCTGCACAAATAAACATTTGTTTAAGTCAGCAGAGAACATTTTGTATGACATATTGTATGACAAATACTAATCATCAAATGTGCCTCAATTATGCATATTAATTCATTTGTGCTCCTGAGAAGTAAAAAATTTTCAAAACACACTGAATACATATTGAAATCTGTGAGAAATCTATCCAAATTTTGCCCAGACGTGGCCTCTTTTTTATTTTTAAAAATAAATCACATGTTTTAGTTGTAATCTTATTGGATGCCTGCCACAATACTTTATCAAGATAATCATTGCCTCTGAATGTGATTAGGATCTTTTGCTCTTCCTAATTGTTGAAGCAATTTCTTTCACCCCTAAGAGCTCCCCATAGGAGATAGTCCATTTTAGGCTTGTAAAATGGTGACTATCAGCATGCAATATGCTATTCCCTGCTGTCTCCTCATGGTGCAATCTTATGGTGAGAGTTTTCTGTTCTACTTCCAGGTGGATATATAGATATTCTATACTTTCCCTACTGATTTTATATGTGAAACTCAGGGTCAGCTCATTAAACTGCAGTCTCTGAATAAATTCCTCCATTTTGTTCCTCCATCTCAAATGAGGAAAGGATCATAAATGTACCTAACTTATAAAATCATATGGGAGGTATATTGGTCATTTTCTTCTGTCCAAACCACCTGCTTCTCTCACCAGCCCTTGAATATATTTGCGAAGCTGGGGGTGAAGCAGGTAACCATCACAATCCTGAGATTTGGCGATAAGATATGTCATCAAAGATAAAAGATGTTCTTTTCAAGGCAAAACTTCATCATGCATCTCAACATATGGGTGTCATCCAACAATCTTAGTGATGTAATTTTCAGAAAGAAAGTACAAGCCTTTATACTGTGGTTGTGATCAATGCAGGTATAAAGGAAACTGACATCCAGTGTTGCCATAATATAGCTGTACTCCCAATGAATACCATGCATCTTTCTTAGAAAATTCGTAGTATCTCTATAGTATGATGGTAGTGTAAGTACTTGTGATGCCGAGTAATGGTCAAAATAGATGGTAGTTGTTTCTAATATCCCCTGTTGAATGATGCTATTGGTCTTGCGGGTGGTTGGGTACGATATTTTTAAATTTTGGGTAAAAAATGAATAGTCAGTATTCAGGGTTTCTTGACTTTGAGAAAATGGTATTCATCAAAGTTGATAGGTCCACGTTCCATCCAATCTTGTAGCAAGTCATGATATTTAACTACTGATTGTTTATTCTCTAAATGAGTAATGGGTTCACGCCAGGTTCGATCTTTTATTTGCCTGCTAACCTTGTTAATATCATTTCCTTCTTCATGAGGACAATGTTCCCTCCCTTATCTAATAGCTTGATAATGAGAGTATGTTATTCCTCAATACTTTGAGGGCATGTTGTTGTTGTTTGATGAGATTATATGTAATATTGGTATTTTTTGTGCCTTTAATTTCTTCATTTCAGAAATGAGGACCTCATGATACGAATCTATGGTATCATGCAAAGTATTGAGATTGAATTTGCTTTTGAATTTAAAATCACTATGTGCTGAAGCATCTACCATGAACCCCAGTCTCTATTAGGATTTCATGTTGTCAATTGTCAGGGAGTTGCCTGTTGTATTTAGACTGTGTGAGTCAATTTCTTGGATTGCAACCATGATCACAGAAAGATAATCAATAGGTGAAAATGTGACTGTGCCATTTGGATTGTCCATAATGTGTGTAACAGGTTATGCATAGTGAGTCATCAATGTCACCTATGTTAAAATTACAATTATTGGAAACAACCATGTTAGTTTCTTCACTATTAGACTCAGTTTAACAAAGGCTATACATTTTCGGAATGAAGAGAAACAAGTCTATCCTAGACTGACAATAATCAAACTTTGCAGTCAGAAAAAAGGGTAGTAATTTTCCAAAACTGATTTCTGAGTGTCTGTTAGGGTATGCATAGTTAGATTACCAACAGTTAGCTCACCCGTTTTTGCTGTGTGGCAATCATTTTAGTTCAGTTGTCAATCTTTTATGGGCCTTTGCCCCCCCCTCATGTTCCTCATCCTCGGGTCCCTCCTCCTCCTCTGTCTTTTGGTCAGTCACTTTTCTGAGTTCCTGGTTCCCCTTTCGGAGTTTGAACTCTTCTAAAAAACTGCATTGCCTTTGCAAATTGCTGGATGTGCCTGGTGTTCTGTTGGTTTCTGAACTCACATCTCAGCTGGATTTTGTTACCAGTTCCTAGGATTCTTTTTACCGGGACAATAGTCAGATCTCTTCTGGGTGCATCTAACTTTTTGGGAAAAGTCAGTATCCTCCTGTGTGCATAATGTTTATTGTTCCTGAGGAACTTCCTGCATAATATCTTCCTCGTGCTGTTGTAGCTGTTCCATTGGAAAAGCGTTTTTTGTGTTGCTAATAACTTTGGCCCCTTTTGAAACGTGCCAAAAAGGTGCTACTTTTTGATTATTTTCTGCATGGAAGATTTGGGGTGATCTGTCAAGCAGGGGCCAAGAAAAAAGGGAGTCGCAAAACTCAAAATCCCCATGCATTTTCCATAGACTTGTTAGCGCCTAATAGGCCAAGAGGCCCATAGGAATGAATGGGAAGGAATTTGCAATTTGCGAGTACCAAATAGGTACTCGCAAATTGCGAATGCAATTTCAAGGGTGATAGGGGGCCAAAAGGCCACCCTGATGCACCTCCAAAACAGGTAAGTGTGCACATGTGGCACACATACATGCCCTAAGGGCATGTGTGTGCGCCACATGGCACTCAGAAAAATGCAAAAAAGTGCATTTTTCTAAGGATTTGCAATTGACCACTGTTAGATTTGGGGGTCTCTAGTTGGCAGAGGTATGTACCCTTGTCCAAATAGGGACCCTTGCGTCTAGTCAGGGAGAGTAGGTACACTCTCGAAATAACCCCTGCTCACCCTCTTGGTAGCTTGGCACGAGCAGGCAGGCTTAGTTCAGAGGCAGTGTGTAAAGCATTTGTGAACACATACAGTAATCAAGTGACAACACTACAAATGGACACCACACAGGTTATATATTTATAAAAATAGGTATACTTTATATAGATTTATCACAAGACCATAAACGACAAAAATAATCCACAATACTGTTAAGAATACTTAGTTCTGATCAAAAAGGCTTAATTCAAGGTTCTGTGCGAGTCGGTAGCCTCCTCCGGCTACGGCGATGTCGAGAACAAACAGAGTCTAACAAATCCAGCTGACCGCGTCGAGACGGGCCAACACAGCGTAGACAGACTCGGTCACAGTACCTTTTACTTGAAGCGGCAGGCACGGGCGTGCGAGCCGGATGGCTGTTCGTCGCGGTCGCGATGCAAAAATGGAAGCGTTGCAGGACGCGTTGTCCCTCGATGCGGTGCAGGCAGCGGCTCGTTGACGTCGTCGAGACGGAGTCGGTGAGACCAGGGCCGTGCGTTGCAGGGCGAGACGGTGCTTCGATGCGGTGCTGGCAGGTTGCGGTGCGGCGACGGAGCCGGATTCAGGAGCTGGCGTCGATCAGTCCGGACAGCGGTGCGAGTCGGGCGGTGCGTCGCAAAGCGTGCGAGCGGTGCCCAACTCCGGTGCGGTCACAGGACTCGAACTCAGCAGCAGTGACCGTGTCGGTCGGACCAGTTCGATTCGGCGTAGCGAAGCGTTGCAGGACGCGTTGTCCCTCGATGCGGTGCAGGCAGCGGCTCGTTGACGGAGTCGGTGAGACCAGGGCCGTGCGTTGCAGGGCGAGACGGTGCTTCGATGCGGTGCTTGCAGGACACCGAGTCGGTCGTGAGAGTCGGTCACAGCTCCCTACCTCTGTAGCCACTGAAACAGAGTTTCCAGCAGCAATTCACAAAGGGGGTGAAGTCCAATGGTCCTGGGACTTCGGTCAGGGGGCAAGCTCTCTTCCAAGCCCTTGGAGATCCTTCACAAGTTGATGAAAGTCACAGCAAAGCAAAAGTTCCTTTCTCCTCTCTTTGGCAGTCAGGCAAACCACTGCAGGCCAATCCCCCAAGCAGCACTTCAGGCTTAGGGATAGTTTCTCCTCAGTTTCTTCTTGGTTCCGCTCCTCAGTAAAGGTTTCTTCTTGTTCCCAAAAGTGATCTAATCTTCCTGGGGTCTGGGTGCCCCTCTTATACCCTGATTCTCTTTGTTCTCTGGAGGCAGAGAGGCCTCTGCCTAGTCCAAAACCAGTTCTGGTCAGTTCTGGAGCACTTTGTTTTTCTGACTCCTTCTTTCCTTTCAGAATGTGGGGCAGAGTGCTCAGCCGCCCGGCAGGAGGTGGAGCCAGCATTGTGGAAGGCAGGCACAGCCCTATTCAGACCTGCGCTGACTCACCCTGTCTCCTGTAGCCACCCCCAGCCCCTGTCACTCAATCTCCAGACAAGGAATACACAACCTAGCAGAGGCAGGCTTGGATAGTTAGGCAAGAAAATACCCACTTTCTAAAAGTGGTATTTTCGAACACAGAATGTTAAAACCAACTTCACTAAAAGATGTATTTTATCATCCTGAGTTCAGGCATACTAAATTCGTTTTTCTACCAGGTTCCCTGGGTCAGTTCTGACTATAAGGTGTAATAGTCAGTCTGCCCATTCTGGCCTATGGGGAGCAGGTAGCCTTGCAATAGTGAAAAACGAAAATGGCTGTAATTCACTATTAGGACATGCCACACACACCAGGGCATGTCCTACCTTATACTTACAATGCACCCTGCCCTAGGGCCTACTTTAGGGGTGACCAACATGCAGTAAAGGGAAGGTTTAGGGACTGGTAAGTGGGTGTACTCACCAAGTCGACATGGCAGCCCGAGGCTGCACACAGGCTCTGCGATGGCAGGCCCGAGACATATTTTACAGGCCGCTTCTGTGGGTGGCACAACCAGTGCTGCGAGCCCACCAGCGGCATTGGATTTACAAGCCCTGGGCACACTGAGTGCACTGTACTAGGGACTGACAAGTAAACCAATCATCCAATCATGGAGTCACTAATACATGTATCAATTAACGATAGGGAGCACTTGCACTTTGGCACTGATTAGCAGCGGCAAAGTGCCCATGAGCATCTAGTCCAGCAAAAACATATCGGCAACCGTGGAGGCATTATGAAAAAATGGAAGGGAGACCCACGCCAAGGATGCCAGGTCTAACACGTGTCCCCTCCAGCTGAAATGTGGGGAGAACTATCCTACCCCTAGGGAGTTCTCATCGCTAAGGCGGAAAAATCTGGACAGTCCATCAGCATTGGCGTGTTCTGTACCAGGGCGGTGTTCCACCGTAAAGTCCATCCCCTGTAGGGAAATGGACCACCTCAACAGCTTTGGATTCTCACCCCTCATCTGCATCAACCATCTGAGGGGCCTGTGGTCTGTCTGAACCCGGAAGTGAGTCCCAAACAGGTATGGTCTCAGCTTCTTCAGTGCCCAGACCACAGCAAATGCCTCACGCTCAATAGCACTCCATCTCTGTTCCCGGGGAAGTAACCTCCTACTGATGAAGGCTACAGGTTGGTCTAGGCCCTCCTCATTGATCTGTGATAGAACAGCCCCTACACCATGCTCTGAAGCGTCGGTCTGAACAATGAACTCATTGGAGAAGTTGGGTGCCTGGAGCACAGGCGCCGTGCACATGGCAGTCTTCAAGGTGTCAAAAGCTTTTTGACAGGCGTCAGTCCAAATCACTTTCCTGGGCTGCTTCTTGGAAGTCAGCTCGGTCAAGGGGGCAACAATGCTGCCATACCCCTTGACGAATCTCCGGTAATACCCGGTGAGTCCTAGGAAGGCTCTCACCTCTGTCTGGGTCTTGGGGGCTCCCAAGCCAGAATGGTATCAATTTTCGGTTGGAGGGGCGCCACCTGGCCGCTCCCAACCTGGTGTCCCAAGTACACCACAGAACCCTGCCCAATCTGGCACTTACTCGCCTTGATTGTGAGGCCTGCCCTCCGCAGCGCCATCAACACTTCCCAGAGGTGGCGCAGATGCTCTTCCCAACGGGCACTGAACACTGCGATGTCATCCAGGTAGGCGGCACTGAAATCCTCCAGTCCAACCAACACCTGGTTGACCAACCTCTGAAAGGTGGCAGGGGCATTCTTCATCCCAAAGGGCATCACCCGGAACTGGTAGTGCCCATCTGGTGTGGAGAATGCTGACCTCTCTTTGCCCCATCAGTCAAGGCGATCTGCCAGTATCCAGACGTTAAGTCAAACGTGCTGAGGTACCGCGCAGCCCCTAACCGATCTATGAGCTCATCAGCTCTGGGGATGGGGTGGGCGTCAGTCCTGGTGACGGAATTGAGTCCCCTGTAGTCCACACAGAACCGGAGTTCTGGTGTGGCACCAGGCGCGGCAGCTTTTGGAACCAAGACCACGGGGCTGGCCCAAGGGCTGTTAGAGGACTCAATCACCCCTAGCGCAAACATCTTGGAGACCTCCTCCTTGATGCAGGCTCTGACCCTGTCAGTCACCCTGTAAGCCTTGTGCTTCACAGGAAGACTGTCCCCAGTGTCCACATCATGGACGCACCAATGGGTGACACTGGGAACCAGGGAGAACAGGTCAGGGAACTGTCCCAACAGTTGGCGACAGTCACCCTGCTGCTCAGGTGTCAGGGAGGTAGAGAGGTTTACTCCCTCCACTGATCCATCTTGCTCTCGGGCTGACAGGAGGTCAGGAAGAGGCTCGGTCTCCTCCTCCATTCCATCATCTGTAGCTAAGAGCATGCCCACTTGGGACCTCTCCAAGTGGGGCTTCAGGCGGTTCACATGCAGGACCCGCAAGGGGTTCCTGGGAGACTGCAAGTCCACCAAATAGGTAACTGGACTCTTGCGCTCCACCACCGTAAAAGGGCCGGTCCACCTGTCCTGGAGCGCACAGGGCTCCACAGGGGCCATGACCCACACTTTCTGACCAGGCTGAAGCTCTACCAGAGTGGCATTCTGGTCGTACCACCGCTTCATCTCCTCCTGGCTGGCTTCCAGATTTGCCTCAGCAAGCTCTCTGAAACGCCTAGTCTGGTTCCTGAAGGCCAGCATGTAACTGTATACATCCTGGGGAGGTTTCCTGGGAGATTGCTCCCAGCCTTCCTTGACCAAACTCAGAGGTCCTCGCACCGGGTGTCCATAGAGGAGCTCAAAGGGACTGAACCCTAGAGACTTCTGTGGCACCTCCCGGTATGCAAACAACAGGCATGGTAAGAGGACGTCCCATTTACGCCTCATGGGTTCTTCCAGACCCATAATCATGCCCTTGAGGGTCCGGTTGAATCTCTCAACCAGACCATTTCCTTGAGGGTGGTAAGGAGTGGTGAACTTGTAAGTTACACCGCACTCCTGCCACAGGGACTTCATGTACTTGGACACGAAGTTGGTACCTCTGTCAGACACCACCTCTTGAGGGAATCCCACACGTGAGAAAATTCCCATCAGTGCCCGTCCCACCACGGGGGCCGTCACTGTCCTCAGAGGGATGGCTTCAGGGTACCGGGTGGCATGGTCCACCAAGACCAGGATAAACCTGTTGCCCATGGCTGTCTTGGGGTCCAGTGGCCCCACAATGTCAATACCCACCCGTTCAAAGGGGGTGCTGACCACAGGGAATGGCTGGAGAGGAGCCTTGTGCTTCCTCCCACTTTTTCCACTTGCCTGGCAAGTCTGGCATGTCCTGCAGTGAGTGGCGGCACTCCTGCGCATCTGGGGCCAATAGAAATGGGTAACAAGCCTGTCAAAGGTCTTGTCCTGCCCCAGATGTCCCGCTAATGGTACATCATGAGCCAACCCCAGTAGGAAGGCTCTGAAGCGCTGGGGTACCACCAGCACACGGGCTGACCCAGGCTCAGCAACCTTAGGCTCTGAATACAGGAGACCATTCTCCCAGTAAACCCAATGTGATCCAGACTGATCACCTGCTGCCTGGTCTGTGGCCTGTTGCCTCAGACCCACGAGAGAAGGGCATGTGTTCTGCTCCTTGCAGAACTCTTCCCTGGAGGGTCCTCCTTCTTGCTGCCAATGGGTCAGCTCAGGTAGGTCCCCCAGTTCAGCTACCTGTTCCCCTGTAGGTTCCAGGGCATCCCCCTCAGGGTCTGCCTCCTCCTGGACCGTGGGAACCTCGGGGGCCGGTTTCCCGCGCCCCCTGCCTCCTCTCTCTCCGGCAGGCACCTGGGCCTCCCTCTCAGGCTCCAGGTCCTCTTGAACACCTTTAGCTGCCATTGACCGGGTGGTCACACATGCCCAATCAGGCAAGCCCAACATTTCTAAATGCGCACTCCGCTCCACCTTAGCCCAAGGTGAGCTCTCCAAATCGTTCCCTAACAAACAGTCAACAGGCATGGCTGGCCTCACAGCTACTTGAAGAGTACCCGAGACCCCCCCCACTCAAAGGGAACCTGAGCCACCTTGCAGTGACTCTCTGTGTTGTCAGCGGCAACAACCGGATAGAATGCATCAGGGATAACCTGCTCTTTAGACACCAGGTGACACTTGACAGCTGTCACACTGGCTCCTGTGTCTCTCAGAGCCTCCACCCTATGGCCATTGATGGTCACCCACTGCCTGTATTTCTTAGTGTTCTCAGGCAGCGGGGTCCTAGGGACCATCTCAGAGTCTCCTAATGAGACAAGGGAAAACACTGTGGGATCCCCCCACCTTGGGCACCCAACTCCTCCCCCAGGGCTACACTAGCCAACTGCCGGGGGACTGCACTGGTGGGTGCTGGTTTTCCATGCAAAGGGCAACGAGGATCGTTTGCCTTGTGGCCAGGGGCGCCACACTTGTAACATACCAGTGGTCCCTGGTGAACAGGGGGGCCTGTCAGGGCCACTGGCTTCTTCTCAGGGGGAGGCTGGGAACCTTTCCCTTGGTTCCCTTGGGGTCTACTTTGGGGCCCTTTATGGAACTCCTTCTGTTTACCCTTGTCCCCCCCACTCTTCTGCTGGGGACCCTGCCCACCCTTGGCGGAGTCTCCCACGTGACCCTTGTGGACCCGGGTACTCACCCAGCGGTCCGCCTCCTCAGCAAGCTGCCTAGGGTTAGTCAGCTTACTATCAATCAGGTGCTGGCGTAGCTCAGGAAAACAATTACCGGACAAGTGCTCCCAGGCAATCAAATCAAAGAGCGCCTGAAAATCAGTCGCTTTGCTACCCTTTACCCAACCATCCAAGGCTCTGCAAAAGAAGGTCACATATTCAACCCAGGTACTGCTTTCAATCTTACTACAGTTCCTGAACCTTTGCCTATAAAGCTCAGGGGTCAAACCATATCTAGTCATTAAGGCATCCTTCATGTGGCTGTACGAATTATAGACTTCAGAGGGCAAATCCAACAAGGTATCCCGCCCTTCACTGAGGAACCGTCCCCACAACCCCGCTCCCCAATCCTTCTCAGGGACCCGGTGGGAAGACATGGCTACCTCATAGGCTTTGAACCACTGCCCTATGTCGTCATTTTTAAAAAACTCCTTCACCACATCTTTGGGAATATACACCCTAGCTTCAACAGGCACAGGCGGTACACTGCCACCAGAGGGAGTAATCTCTAAGCTCTTGGCCTTCAATTCCAACTCCCTCAAAACTTTCTCATGTTCAAACTGCATTTTCTTTTCCTCTAGGGCTAATTTCCTTGTTTGCATTTCGAATTCTAACTGCTTATTCAGCTTGAGTTTGGTCAGCTCTATTTCGTGCATCCTACTCTCTTTCCTGTCCTCCAACTCCTCTGGAGACAGTCCTCTGGCAGAAACACTGCTACCTACTGGGGAAGGTGGTCTTCTAGCCCCTAGACCCAATAGCCCCTCCAGCTGCCCTTCTGCATTCTCAGCCCCCTCCACAGGGGCACTCCTTGATTCGACCCAGGCCCTCAGCGCCTTTTGGAGGTCCTCCTTCCTGGAGATCCCGGTCATGGACACTTTAAACTTTTTGCAGAATTGCTTGAGCTGCTTAAGGGTGTAGCATTCTAGCCTCTCTTCTTCCCAATCACATTCAACAGAGGCTACTGATGCTGGTTTCTCCATAGTGACTGAACTTGGCATTTGCAAAAATAGGAAATCCCAGAAAAAATGCTATTAAAGTATGTGGTTGCGTTTTGGTCTGCACTCACTAAGTAGTGTTCACCAATCACTGTACATGAGTCACAAATGCAAGTCCAGAATCCTCACCGCTGACCACCAAATGTTAGATTTGGGGGTCTCTAGTTGGCAGAGGTATGTACCCTTGTCCAAATAGGGACCCTTGCGTCTAGTCAGGGAGAGTAGGTACACTCTCGAAATAACCCCTGCTCACCCTCTTGGTAGCTTGGCACGAGCAGGCAGGCTTAGTTCAGAGGCAGTGTGTAAAGCATTTGTGAACACATACAGTAATCAAGTGACAACACTACAAATGGACACCACACAGGTTATATATTTATAAAAATAGGTATACTTTATATAGATTTATCACAAGACCATAAACGACCAAAATAATCCACAATACTGTTAAGAATACTTAGTTCTGATCAAAAAGGCTTAATTCAAGGTTCTGTGCGAGTCGGTAGCCTCCTCCGGCTACGGCGATGTCGAGAACAAACAGAGTCTAACAAATCCAGCTGACCGCGTCGAGACGGGCCAACACAGCGTAGACAGACTCGGTCACAGTACCTTTTACTTGAAGCGGCAGGCACGGGCGTGCGAGCCGGATGGCTGTTCGTCGCGGTCGCGATGCAAAAATGGAAGCGTTGCAGGACGCGTTGTCCCTCGATGCGGTGCAGGCAGCGGCTCGTTGACGTCGTCGAGACGGAGTCGGTGAGACCAGGGCCGTGCGTTGCAGGGCGAGACGGTGCTTCGATGCGGTGCTGGCAGGTTGCGGTGCGGCGACGGAGCCGGATTCAGGAGCTGGCGTCGATCAGTCCGGACAGCGGTGCGAGTCGGGCGGTGCGTCGCAAAGCGTGCGAGCGGTGCCCAACTCCGGTGCGGTCACAGGACTCGAACTCAGCAGCAGTGACCGTGTCGGTCGGACCAGTTCGATTCGGCGTAGCGAAGCGTTGCAGGACGCGTTGTCCCTCGATGCGGTGCAGGCAGCGGCTTGTTGACGGAGTCGGTGAGACCAGGGCCGTGCGTTGCAGGGCGAGACGGTGCTTCGATGCGGTGCTTGCAGGACACCGAGTCGGTCGTGAGAGTCGGTCACAGCTCCCTACCTCTGTAGCCACTGAAACAGAGTCTCCAGCAGCAATTCACAAAGGGGGTGAAGTCCAATGGTCCTGGGACTTCGGTCAGGGGGCAAGCTCTCTTCCAAGCCCTTGGAGATCCTTCACAAGTTGATGAAAGTCACAGCAAAGCAAAAGTTCCTTTCTCCTCTCTTTGGCAGTCAGGCAAACCACTGCAGGCCAATCCCCCAAGCAGCACTTCAGGCTTAGGGATAGTTTCTCCTCAGTTTCTTCTTGGTTCCGCTCCTCAGTAAAGGTTTCTTCTTGTTCCCAAAAGTGATCTAATCTTCCTGGGGTCTGGGTGCCCCTCTTATACCCTGATTCTCTTTGTTCTCTGGAGGCAGAGAGGCCTCTGCCTAGTCCAAAACCAGTTCTGGTCAGTTCTGGAGCACTTTGTTTTTCTGACTCCTTCTTTCCTTTCAGAATGTGGGGCAGAGTGCTCAGCCGCCCGGCAGGAGGTGGAGCCAGCATTGTGGAAGGCAGGCACAGCCCTATTCAGACCTGCGCTGACTCACCCTGTCTCCTGTAGCCACCCCCAGCCCCTGTCACTCAATCTCCAGACAAGGAATACACAACCTAGCAGAGGCAGGCTTGGATAGTTAGGCAAGAAAATACCCACTTTCTAAAAGTGGTATTTTCGAACACAGAATGTTAAAACCAACTTCACTAAAAGATGTATTTTATCATCCTGAGTTCAGGCATACTAAATTCGTTTTTCTACCAGGTTCCCTGGGTCAGTTCTGACTATAAGGTGTAATAGTCAGTCTGCCCATTCTGGCCTATGGGGAGCAGGTAGCCTTGCAATAGTGAAAAACGAAAATGGCTGTAATTCACTATTAGGACATGCCACACACACCAGGGCATGTCCTACCTTATACTTACAATGCACCCTGCCCTAGGGCCTACTTTAGGGGTGACCAACATGCAGTAAAGGGAAGGTTTAGGGACTGGTAAGTGGGTGTACTCACCAAGTCGACATGGCAGCCCGAGGCTGCACACAGGCTCTGCGATGGCAGGCCCGAGACATATTTTACAGGCCGCTTCTGTGGGTGGCACAACCAGTGCTGCGAGCCCACCAGCGGCATTGGATTTACAAGCCCTGGGCACACTGAGTGCACTGTACTAGGGACTGACAAGTAAACCAATCATCCAATCATGGAGTCACTAATACATGTATCAATTAACGATAGGGAGCACTTGCACTTTGGCACTGATTAGCAGCGGCAAAGTGCCCATGAGCATCTAGTCCAGCAAAAACATATCGGCAACCGTGGAGGCATTATGAAAAAATGGAAGGGAGACCCACGCCAAGGATGCCAGGTCTAACAACCACCAACTTGAAGTTGGTGGTGAATTGCGATTCCTTAATGCAGGGTCGCAATTTTTTCATGCTTCCTGAATTGCATTCAGGGAATCGCAAATTGCGATTCCCTAAATGCATTCGCAAAATAGGTAATCGCAAAAATTGCGATTCCCTATTTTGCGATTTGCTTTGGGCTTGATGCATCCCAAACGGTAAAATACCGGTCACAAAGGGGTCGATTCTGCAAATCGACCTGTTTGCGACCGATATTTTGCTTGATGCATGTGCCCCTTTGTTCTGTGTCACAGATGCTTTCAGCATATGGTTCAATTCTGTTTCGTCTTTGTCTGAGATCTCAATGCTACTTTGCATCACCTCAGGCACTTGCACTTGTCTTTCAGCTTGCTGATCTTCACCCCCCTCAGGTGCTGGTGCTACAGGTCTAGGTGGTCTCTCAGGCTGGTGGTGCGACCACTAAAGCTCTTTTCTCTGGATCACAGACCAAAGGCACTTCTTTTGGATTGCTCGCTCTCTTGGTGTGTGAGTCATGTATCCAGTTCATAATTCCAGCACATTTAACAGCAGAGTTCACATCAGCTAGGGTCTTGCAGTAGTCCAATATAATTTCATCTGTGATATTCACAAAGGCATTCGTGGGCACAACAGGCAGTCTCATAGCCCTTCCCATCAGAATTTCCTGCGGGGATAATCCTGTCTTCCTGTCTGGGATACTTTGAACGCTCATCAGCACCAAGGGTAAAGCATCTGGCCATTTCATTGAAGTTAGAGCACAGACCTTAGCCAAACTAGATTTTATTGTTTGGTTCATCTGTTCGACTATGCCTGACGCTGCTGGTCTGTAACTGCAATGTAGCTTTTGTTCAATCTGTAGAGGAGCACGTAGCATGTTCATCACTTCATTGTTGAAGTGTGTTCCTCTATCTGACTCAAGAAGGACCGGCCTCCCCAATCTCGGTACGGGTTCCTGTAACAACAGTTTAGCAACAGGGAGGCTGTCATTTCTCCTAGTTGGGTAGGCTTCCACCCATCTTGAGAATACACTGATGATCACTAGGATATATCTCAACCTGTTATGCACAGGCATTTTGATAAAATCCATCTGTAGTCTGTTAAATGGTCCATTTGATCTCCCTATATGTGTCTTCTAAAGTGTGTTCTTTTCCCTGCATTCAACTGTTTAATCATAACACTCCTTCTGCAGTTCTCATCAGCAATGATTCAGAATATTGCATTAAGCCAACTCTGTCGAAAGACTCTCACTATGGCATCTCTTCCTAAATGTGTGTACCCATGGTATTAGCGTGTCATTGGAAACAACAAGCTATCAGGCAACACTGGCCTTCATCTCCTGACATCCAGATGTCATTTGCATTTTTTATCCAGCCTGACCTGATCCACCCATTTTACTCTGCTTCGAGCACATTTTCCTGTACTCTTTTCCTTTCCTCCCAAGTGTCAGTTAGTTCCATCATCATTGCAAAAGCATTTTCTATCTCATATTCGCACGTGAAATCTCCATTAAAGGTATATGCTGGCAGGACGCAGTACCTGGCTATGGAGTCAGCACATCGGTTGCCAATGGCAATGTACCCACTGCCTGTTTGATGTCCTGGACATTTTACCACAGCAGTTTCACTAGGTTTTTGGAGTGCATCAAATAAGCTTTTAACATGCGGTCTATTCCTGAATAGGGGTACCTGCGGTGGTAAGAAAGCCATGTTGTGACCGTTATTGCCCAAAATCATGTGCTACACCAAAACCATACTGGCTGTAAGTAAAGATGGTGACTCTCATTTGAGCAGTTAAGCTACAAGCTTGGGTGAGGGCAATTAACACTGCAACTTGTGCAGAGAAAACAGACTGAAACTAGGAAGCTTTTATCACATCATTTATGGTGAAAACGGCATATGCTGCTCTTAAGGTGCCTTCATTTCATCAAAAACGATGGATTGAGGCCCAGATCTCTGTACTGGGGTGAATGTATGACATTGTTCTGCATTCTGTCCATCAATTGTTCTTTTTGCATTTGTCACCCTGAGTGGGACGGGTATGCCCAGACGTGGGTCCTGTGCTCTCCATGCCACTGGAGTCAAGCTATCCTGGCTGATGAGGGCTGTAAGCCCGAAACCGGTCCTAGGATTCTTGTTTCCAGTCCAGGGAGGACCTGGCCTGGCAGTTCGGGATGGACTGTTCCCATTGGGCGCAGGGTCAAGACTGATTTGCATATGGCTGGGTCCTAACTGGAATGGCATGGTGAGCAAAAAACGATGGATTGAGGCCCAGATCTCTGTACTGGGGTGAATGTATGACATTGTTCTGCATTCTGTCCATCAATTGTTCTTTTTGCATTTCTTCTCAGGCATGAACCATCCACAAATAGGGCAGAGTCGGGCTAATTTAGGGGTTCATCGTTAATATCAGGTCTGGGTTTTGTGCATAGTCCAGTGACACTTAGGAAATCATGATCAAACTCTTCACAATTTTCACTTGATTCAGTTACAGGCAATTAGGTTGACATCTTCAAAACATTGCAACGCTTTATCACAACATTCGCAGAAGGCAGAAAGCTCTGCTCATATCTTGTCAACCTATTGTGGGTCAGATGCAGGGTTTTCGTTTTAGTCAATAATAGCTCAACAGAGTGTGGGACCATGACGGTTAAAGGGTGTGCCATTGCTATGTTCTCGCTCTTTTCCAAGCTTGTACTCACTGTGACAACCACCTTTAAGCAGCCCAGGGAGACCTACTGCTACAGGATCAAGTGTGGTTGAAAAAGAGGCCACAGGTCTTTGGGCCTGTCCATGAGTCTGTGTCAAAAGTGAGAGCGCGCACCCATCTCTCTCACTGCAAAACAGAGTAAACCTTTTTGTATAATCAGGCATTCCTAGAGCTGGGGCATAACACAATTTTTCTTTCAGATCTTTTAAAAGCTTTTGTACATTCATTATCCCATGGAATCGGATCAGACACATCTCGGTGTGTCAGCCTCAGTAGGTGCTTTGCCACAAGGAAACGTTTGGTATCCACTGTCTACAGTAACCTGCCATTTCCAAAAATATTATGATTTCTTTTTGTGTTCATGGTGAATTAATCTGCAAGATGGATTCCACTCTCTCTGGTGACACGTTTCCGACTCCTTTCATGATAATGTGTCACAGATATTGAACTTCATTTTGACAGTACTGTAGTTTACCTGGAGACACTCTGTGTCTGTTGTCTGCCAGGTGATTTAAGAGTAACATGGTGTTGTACTTACAAGCATTGCATGTATCTGATGCTACCAACAGGTCATCTGCATATTGGACAAGGGTAGATTCACAGGGCTTTTGCAGTGACTCAAGATTCCTTTTTAGAATTTGATTAAAAATCAATGGACTCTCTGTATACCCTTGAGGAATGCGACACCATGTGATTGTCTTCAGCTGGAAGACAAATGAAAACAGATTTTGGCTATCCTCGTGCAAATGCATTGAGAAGAAAGCCTGCCATAAATCAATGCTAGTGAACCATTCTGCAGTACAGGGAATTTAGAAAAGCACAGTGGCATGATTCAGTACCACTGGACAACAAGGCACTACCATTTTATTCACCCGCCTCAAATCTTGTATAATCCTATACTTGCCATTCAGCTTTTGTAAACTCATAATAGGTGAATTACATGGGCTGCCAATCAACTCTCTTAGTATTCATTTCTGAAGCATGTCATCAATGACTTGTTTTATTCCAGTAATGGTTTCTGTAGACAAATGATAGGGTGGTGTTCTGGGATAAACAGCCTTTGGTTTTAATTTGACTTGGTCTGGTTCTACACCTTTTATAAGTCCAATGTCTTTTCCTGTAAAATCCCAAACTCCGGCGTTTACAGTATCTCTTAGGGCCTGATTACAAGTCTGGAAGACTTGCGACCACTTGGCTTGCCGTGTCACAGGAGTGGCAGTCCAGCATTTTGCCGATTACGACTTTGTAAGTTGTATCGGCAGTGGACCGCCGTCTACGCCGGGGAACAGTTGTTTCCTGGCAGTGGCACAGGTGTGCCACAACACATTATGCTGATCAGGGACTAGCACAGTCCCGCTCAGCATATTTTGAGCTCCTGGACCGCCAGCCTTTTCATAGCGGAGCCCCGCCATGAAAAGGCTGGCAGTGGAGGAACAAAGGGGACCATACAGGGCCCCCACGTCCCCCCTGCCATGGGGATACATTCAGGGGGGCACAACATGTGCCCCTCTGTCTGTATTCCCTCCAGTTCCAGCACGGCATGGACGTCACTGTCCATGATTTGCTAAAACTTTTTTGCCTTTCCCATTGCGGTGCCAGTTTTCAAGGCAATGCCATGGGAAAGGCCAAAGGACCGCCAATAATATTATGAGTTGATTATACAACTCGTAATACAGTCGGTGGTCCATACGCGGGTTTGGTGCAGTGGAGCCAGCATTGAGCCGGCGCCATTGCGCCAAACTCGTAATCAGGCCCTTTGATCTTCAGGTAACTCAGAAATGGCCAATAAAGTAAACATTCCCACCTCAGCATTTTGCCTGATCATTTTAAAAATCTACATCTTCATCATGTGTTTGATATTTCTACACCTTTCGGTGTGCAGCATATTGTGCAATTTAACTTACACAACAGATCTCTCCCCAACAGATTTAACGGACATGTCTCACAGACCAAAGATTGGTACTTCTCTTTAAAGGTTCCTATTTTTACCGGGACCTCTGAAATCTGATTTTGTATTTGTTTATTTGTAACCCCAACTACATGGATTGCTTTCCCCGAAACAGGCAAGTCTGCTATTTCTACTGTTCTAACAGTGGAACGGGTAGCTCCTGTGTCGATGAAACATGACACGTTGTGATCATAAACATTTGCATCTACATATGAGCCACTCTGGTCTACCTCTAAGACGGCGCCAAGTGCACAATCTTCTTCCTCTCTCAGACACCGTCATTGCAAATTATTAGAAACAAATTCATCAGTTTCGAATAAAGTGTATTGTCCTACGCCATTCTGACTCTGGAATTGTGGCATAGCATTCTGAAACTGGTTTGCATTGAATTTCAGCATTTGATTTAAGCTAAACGTGGGATTTCCCATTTGTACATTGGCAGGGGATGTCATTTGGGCTTGATTTTGCATGTAATTTTCCATCTGCTGCATAGGCATTCTTGAAACCGGTGTACCTTGTGATTTCTGCATTAATTCTCCTGCATTTTTGGGGTTAAATCGACATTTTAGTTTCCAGTGTCCCACCTTATGACAATCGTGACAGGCAGTAACCTTTTTCATTGCGGCAATATCCATTCCAGATCTCGTACCAATGGGAGCACCTCCATCTCTGCACGGGGCACATTCATTCCAACTTGGGTACCCGTAAATCCAGCCTGTGGAGCAACAACTCTGTTATGCCTGGCATCCTTGGCGCAGTTTCCCCTGTTTTTTTGCCTGTACCTCCTGTATTTTTTGACTGTGTGTTGGATTTTGGTTTTGCTGGTTTAGGTACTCTGGGCACTTTGCCACTGCTGATCAGTGCCACAGTGCAAGTGTTCCTTGTGTAAATTGTAACTTTGATTGGTTCTCCATGATTGGCATATTTGATTTACTGGTAAGTCCCTAGTAAAGTGCACGGTGTGTGCCAAGGGCTTGTAAATTAAATGCTTCCAGTGAGCTAGCAGCAGTGATTGTGCCACCCACACGAGTAGCCTTTTGAATGTGTGCCAGACCTGCGACTGCAGTGTCTGCGCATGCAGTTTTTAACTGCCATGTCAACCTGGCAAGTGCACCCACTTGCCAAGCCCTAACCTTCCCTTTCCTAACATGTAAAGCACCCCTAAGATAGGCTCAAGGTACCCCCATGGGCAGGGTCCAGGGTATGTGAAAGGTAGGACATGTACTGGTGTATTTTACATGTACAGATAGTGAAATACTGGGTATTTCCTTTTTCAATATTGCAAGGACTAGCTCTCCCTTATGCTATCATTAGAGCTGCCTTGTAACATTTTACAAGTGTAACTTTCCATTGGGAACAGCTAGAGATTTGGAGTTTGGGCTCTCTGAACCCAGAATGTATTACCACACCTTTTAGTAAAGGTGGTTTTTAAATTGTATGTTTGAAAATGCCACTTTTAGAAAGTGGGAATTTTCTTGTTTAACCATCCTGTGTGCCACAATCTGCTTGGGAATTCACCTTCTGGTTTTAGACAGACAGGGGCTGTTTGTGCATTCACTCCAGACACTCATACAAAGAGAGCTGAGTCGTGCCCTGCATATGCTGATGAGCCATCCTGGGCTAGAATGGTAGGAGGAGTTGTCACTAGCACCTGAAAAGACTGCGGCTGCCCTGCACAATGCTGTCTCCACCCCCTGTAGTGTGGCTGGACCAGGGAGGATAGAACTAGTTCTACTGATCAAGTGAGACTTTCATAACAAAAACTTCAAAAGGAAAAAGTGGTATAAGTATTAGAGCTAATACCCCAGAACTTTAGATTACTTCTGGATTAAGAGGACCCTACCAAGAAGAAGAGCTGAAGAGCTGCCAGGAGGAGTACTGCCCCTTTGCTGTGTGTTGCTTTGTTGGGTTGACCTGCAGTTGCTGCTTCTATCTGTGGGCAGTGGAAAGGACTGGACTTTTGCCTTGCTGTGGTATCCTGCTTAAAACGATTTTTCAAGGGCTTGATGTAGAACTTGCCTCCTGTTAAGAAGTCTCAGGGACACAAACACTTCACCTGCAGGTTCCTTTAACTCCACTGCTGGGAATTCTGACCTGCTTCGTGGTGCCAAATCCAGCTCTGGGTCCTTGGAGGTTTTTTCTGTTTCAAAGAACTGCAAAGAACTGAAGAAACCTGCAAAATTGATGCTTCCTTCTTGAGGCTATATTTTCCGATGCAGCACCGCTGTGCAGGAGAAAATCTTGACGCACAGTCCCGTGCGGCTGAAGAAACTGCTGCAGTGCCTGTCAACGACCCGAAGAACCACAACACTCTGAGTTTGACACACCAGTCTGCGAAGTTGGAGACTCCCGCACGGACTCTGACGCAGGCCCTGCTGTGTGGCTAAAAGAAACAATGCATCGTGGGACCGCAGCTGAAGAAATCGATGCAGCACCTGTTTGCACACCACCCGCAGGACAGAACTGTCTTGGAATCAACACATTACTTCCCCCTACAGTCTGGACTCGAGGCATAACTTCTCCTGCATGCAGCAGAACTGTTGCATCGCCTCTCAAAGGACTCAGGAACTGACGCATCGCTGTGTTTTCCAACACTTCCCTCCTCTGCGGGTGTATTGCCTTGTGGATTTTGGCGCATTTGAGGTACTTTGTGTAAAAATCACTCATCCATAGATTTGCTTGAAACCTTTTGAAAGTCATATTTTGAGTTGTGTATGTTGAATTTTTGTCATTTTGGTCTTGTTTGGTTTAGATAAAGATACTTTATTTTTTCCTAAACTGTGGTGGTGTTCATTTTAAGTGTTTTCCCTGCATACTGCATGTGTTTGGGTACAAAAACTTTACACATTGCCTCTCAGATAAGCTCATCTGCTCGTGCCAAGCTACGAAGGGGGTGAGCTGGGGTTATCTAGGTGTGTAACTCCTTTATCCTGACTAGAAGGAAGGCTCCCTACTTGAACAGTGTGCATATCTCTGCCAACCAGAGACCCCCTTTTTAAAACACTCCCTGCATCGTTCATTGATTTCCTGCAAAAGACGGGTTTGGAATGCCTTTCTGAGCCAACCTAGTCTGAGCCAACATAAATTTCTCTTTTATTTTCCTTTCTACATGTCCAATTCATCACTGCAGTATTTTGCATAGTGCAAGATTTCATCTAATGAGTTGGTCTTCCAGAGATCACACTTTGCGTAATGTAGGCACTAATTTCAGGATTCAACCCTAATACGAACTGAGACAAAAAAATCCCCATATTCTTTTCTTCAGGATACTCATATCCACTATGCTGTTGGATCACCTGCAGTAACCTCTCATAGTACTCATGAACGGTCTCCTTTGATTCTTGTGTTGTTCTTCATGGGCCTCATGTATGAAAGTTTTTTGCATTCGCAAATGGTGCGATTCGATAAAAATCAGCTGTTTGCAAATGCAAAATGGCCTTACCGAATGAATGAAAAGCATTTGCAGGCCACACTTAGGTAATCACTAAAATAGCATTGCCTAATTTGTGAACCCAAATTGCAAATTGCAAATCACACTTAGGTAATCACAATTGAAATTTAAGAACCATTCGCAATTTGCGAATAATAGAGAAAATGCAATTTTGCACTTGCAAAATACCACCAACTCAAATCAGGTGGTAACCAGATGCAAGCTGTTTAAATAGGCCCAGAGGGCCTCAGATTCTTCCACAATGGCTGCGTTCTATGTAATTGCGAGTAGAATGACGAATCAAGCAGCAGCACACAGAATGAAGAGGAGGCAAGAACGTGTTTTCAGAATGTGCATTACATTGTTTGGGAGACAGAGGATGAAATATTCGACAAACATAAATCAATTCCGATACAATCTTAGACTTAATAGATGAACTGCTACCACAACTGCAGCATTACACTCGCAGGCCCAATGCCATTCCCACCCATGTGCAGGTCCTATGTTTCTTGTACCTCCTAGCCTCAGGGAGCTACAAAGGTGTAAGAGCGGCAGCTGGAGGGGTCTCCCAAAGTGCCCTGTCGTGCTTTTTCAATTTGTTCCTGGATGCAATGTTTCAGAGGATATATCAGTACATAAGATGTCCTACAACATCACAGGCATTGCAGCAAACAAAATTTAAATTTTCCAAGTTAGCCCAATTTCCGCACGTAATTGGGTGCATTGATGGGACACATGTAGCTATATGTCCCCCCTCAGTCAATGAGTATGTGTTCAGGAATAGGAAAAGTTACCATTCACTTAACATCCAAGTTATATGCAATGCTTCACACATCATCACAGACGTAGCGGCAAGATATCCAGTTAGTACGTATGATTCATTCATCTTTAGACATAGTGGTATAGATACACGTCTGCTTGGGGGAAATTTGGAGAAGGATACCTACTACGTAAATGCATGTAACCCAGTCCTGCAGACACTATGGATGCAATTACACATTACAGTGAGCAATCTCTTGCTCTTTTCCCTGTAGGTGATAGTGCATATGCTGTGCGCTCATTCATCCTCACCCCATACCTTAATCCAACTACTCCAAGCAAGCACCATTACAATTCTGCGCACAAAACTACACGTAAAGTGATAAAGAGGGCCCTTTGATTATTCAAGAGTAGGTTCCGCTGCCTACATAAAAGTGGAGGTGCACTGCAGTACAGTCCAATCCAGAAACTAGCTGTAAAATTATGGCCACATACGCCTTGTTGCACAACATTGCAACTACCAGAGGCATACCCTTGGACCTTTCAGATGATGACGAGGGGCCATGTAGACGACAGCAACCTGCAGATGGTTCAAAGGCAGCAGACAAAGACAAAGACGTGCAGAAATAACACGGAATTATTTTTAGCGTGGGTATTAATGAGACAATGCACTACACAATTTAACAGCAATTGTATTTTATTTACCTTAATCTCAGGCAAAATGCATGCACACATGCCTTATAATCAGTCTTAATTTTGAAAAAGAAAAAGATCATAACTTGACACTAGTTGCCATCATAACAAAAAGGCAGCACTAACTGACACGTGCAATAGGTTACCTCACCTATTGGCATGCTGTGGTCTAAGCCCTTTTTACTTTTTACCGGCACACACAACACTGGACTGGTCAGTGGGTATACTGTCCTCCCTTAATGAGGCCTCAGGCGCAGTATACCATTGTCTCGTACTGCGTCGTCTGCTTTCTGTCACTGGGACATTGACCCTGCTGAGGTTGGAGCAGGACTCCTCACTGTCCCCTACACCCAGTTCACTTGTCCCAGCTATTGTGGCTTTCTACAAATGTTCAACAGAGTTGGTGACTCACACCAATCCCCTGACCACGTGACCACTACAGTGGGCCATTTCCACCTGCATGGCCACAGTGCGTATGGACAGGAGAGTTCTAGCAGTGCTCAGGTTGTTTATTGCTCTGGTGTGACCATACAAATGGCCCAGTAGGTGGTTCTGCCATCTGCGGTGCATACTATGTTCTTTCTGCATGACCTTACAAATATCCCTAATGGCATCTGTCATGTCCCTGATGTTGCCAGCATTTGCCCTCTGTCCTTCTGCCATTGTCATTTTCAGCTCTCTGTTGCTGTCCTTAATGTCGACCATGTTGTTGCACCTTCACCATTGTGCCCTCCAGACCACCAAAGAGAGAGGAGCCCTCTCCTTCCACAGATGGAACTTATGCTTTTGTCCTGCATCTCCTGCTGTAGATGTCACTGCGCTGCAAGTGGAAATGACCTCTTTGGGTGGATGCCTGCTCAGATGGTGTGGAGTGCAGCTCTTCTTGGGTCTCTTCACTTTCTACCTCAAGCTCTGGTAGTAGCAACACTGTGATCTTGCCTGTTGGTGATGCAGGTGTTTGGGTTTGTGGGGCCACTGTGTCATCTTTCCCTGCCTGTGCCTGGGTCTCCTCTGGCTCAAAGCCTGATGTGTTGTTAGCCTGTGGCACTGCTGTACCTGAGACAGTAACAGAATTTGTGCTCTTTTTGCATCTTGTATTCCTGACTATAACTCCTATGATGCATTGCTGCGTGGCAGCTAAGAAGTGGACTGGAGTGGCTGTTCACTAACTTTACCTGGCCTTACTAAGGGTGATTTATGTCACTTGTAGGGGGCAAGTGTACTTTAGCATGCATCTTACTTGTCGATGTCCGTGACCCCAATGATGGATTCAGGCTGTAGGGTGGACTCCACCAATTCCTCACTGGGCATTGACGTGGACAGGGTGGAAGGTCCTCCGCCGGTCTTCTTTGCCTCAGCAAGCCTGCTTGCCACCTTCTCCTTTGCCCTTATCAGCAAGTCATACCAGCGCTTGCGTGCTTCTCAATGGAGCACTGTATGACACCCACTGAGCTGATTTTTTTCTTGGATTTCCAACAAGTTTTTCTGTTTCTCCAACTCTGGAACATGGAGAGAGTTCTTTCCAAACAACTTATTGTGGCTCTTCTCCACTTCCTCTATTAGGACCTCCAATTCTTTTACACTAAATTGTAGGGTTTTTTTCTGTCCTCCAGCCTCCTTTCTGTTCTCCTGGGATGCCATGCTGGGTAGCTGCGCCTACCTCTTCACTGTGTATGTGCTCCTGGGTGTTGAGCTCCTGCTCTCTGCCTCCTACGCAGCCTCAGACCCTCTGCAACAACATGGCAATCCTCACTTCCTGGTTATGATGTTAACATGCTGCTCTTAAGGACGACGTTCGCAATTAGCGATTACCTAATTGCAATTCTCTATATGCGAATTTTGCAATTCAGCAATTGCTAACTGCGAATGTGAATCTTAGGTAATTGCTAACATTTCACGATTTTTTACATACATCACATTTAACAATTGCCTATTTGTGATTTGTTAAAAAACGCAAATAGGTAATTGCAAATTGTGAGTTTCATACATATGGCCCTTATTCTTTAACCAATCAGTATGTTTAGTGTTATTTTTATTTTACCTTTCAAAAAGATTATAACCACTTCATATTTCTCCATCACCAGTGGTGATGGTGCACCTGTCCCTCTCTTTCTAGGTGGTACTCTTTTTGGTCATTGCACGGCTACTTTACATTTTTCTCATAAGTCAACTGGCACCACAATATCAAGAAATGTATCCAAATCTCTGCACAACACCTTCAAAATCTATATAAACCTTTCCACTTGTGCATACCGCTGCACTGGCTTGTCTCTCACTTTTGGAAAATTGATCGTAAATGCTGTCAGGTCACCTCTATTCCATGGCACATGTACATAAGTCCCTCCAGCTACTTCCCTCAACGGATATGCTACTGCCTCATCCCCATTCAGTTCATCTTGTTTCTCCTCTGCTTCTCTCTTTTTCGTTTTATATTTCTTTGCCCATCTAAGTTCCAACTTCTCCACATCCTTCCATATGTGAATGTATTTGGTAAGTTCAAGACGGTGCAAACGCATTCCAGTAATCCTCATGTTTTCTATTGCTTGATCATTTAACTGTGATGCAGATTCACATTGTTAGAAAGAGACATATCTTACTTCTTTGCTATCCTTGCCAAGCAGCCCTTCAAGTCAACTCCTTCCAGAGGTCAACTAATTCATTTCTCTGGTATTGATCCAGATGACCAGTCTCCAGACAGCCCTTAATTAGCTCTTCTAATTCAATTTTCAATTTTGGAATATTCAATGTTCTGTCTTTCCTTATGTCCAATTCTTTTGGTGGCTCTACGACCTCTGCTCTTTTCTCTCTGGTAATTTCTTCAAGCCAAGCTGGTAAGTGTCCCTCTTCAGCGACACTTAAGTGATTAGAAGCTAAGGGAGTTGTAAAGACTAAAGTCCCCCCTCCATCTACTAAAGCCTGCAAATTTTGTGGGGGTCTCCACAGAACTAACTTTGTGTTTTGAGTTGTCAGTACATTTGTAACAACAGGTGTCGTCAAAACTTCTGGCTTTCTCTCAATTTGGGGTGGTGCACTTGCAGCCACTCAAGGTACAACAGGATTATTCACAATTGGGACCACAGCTGGTGGTCGTCTCACAACTGGCAGAGCAATTTGTAAAACCTGTAAAGGTTGCTCAATGGAAATGGGTATGGATCCACTGGAGCTGTAGTTATGGTCTGACCGGCACTAGCACTTCAGAGAAACTAATAGGCTGTGGTGGTCAGGAAGACAGCATCTGTTCTAATAACTTGTCTCAGGAATCTGTATCTGACTCATCTCCTTCTTGCCTAGCAGCGTCCTGACTCTTCTTCACACCCTCTGATGTAAGAACTGGAGATAATTTGGATCCTACAATAATGCCCTTCCTCTATCTACGCTGTTCTTCATCCCATAGAGCATTTGAATAATTTTTCATTGCTCTCCCTGTCCTTCTCTGACATTTCTCCTCTTTTTCTCGAGCTACTTCTCCCAAGCATGAAAAGCCTCATACTAAATGGGTTGAGGTAGTGGCTTCATTTAGTACAATGTTACCTTCAAATGATCTAGAAATCTGGTATTAAATTCCCCATACCTAGGAAAGCTCAAAGCACCCTTGTTTTCCATAATCTCTCTCCATTGTCAAAGCTACAAAGAATAATTTAAACCATGCTCAGCAGTCATAATATATGCCAGAGCACTCTCAGGAGGTGCCTCCTTGCCTTTACATACAGGAATAATGACATCTCCTCTTACCAATTTCTTAAAATCCTTAAAACAGGGGGGCATGGCTTGGCCACCTAGCGCAATGGCTGCACCTCAGTGAGGCTCCAGAAGCCAGTGGCTTAAATCCGCCAAAAAATCCACTCAATGATGCAATTTTGACCCCAGAAATACGGCGAAGAGTGGGGTTGACAACCGCTGTGGCTCCTATGCCGAAGAAATTGCAGGTATCGGTGTATTTCAGGAGACGGAGACTCGCACTTATTGGGTTCGAAAATCCCCAGACTAAAGAAGGAAGTGGCCGGAGGTGACTTCCGTAAGCAGCGGCCAGGACACCCTGATCTCGGCGGGGCCCAGCAAGAGGGCGGACGTTACAGCACAGCCTGGCCCCCGAAAATAACTTGACCGCACGGAGGGCGCCCCCCCGCTCCCCTCCTGAGGTGTGCTGGAGTGGGGCAACAACGGGATACACAGAGTCTGCCAGGTGGTTTTGTGATGCAGATCCTGGCCCATCGGACCGGCCATATTACTGCCGGGCCCGACAAAAACTACAGAGGGGTGAGTGCGGCCTCCGAGCGAGGCAAACAGCAGCGTTAGAGCAGAGGGACAGTGACCGACCACATTTGCTTTGAGTGGGAGTGCCCAGGACGGGGAAGGTGCCGCTTACAATCCCCGCGACCAGCATTTAAGGCGAAGTAGCGCTGGGTAACGTCTAAGGAGCGCTGGGCTACACTGATGAGGAAGTGCAGCGCCCGAGGGCCATTAACCCAGTGCCTAGCCCCGGGCCGATACTTGGGAGTCAAATTAACTCTTTGGTAAGAAGAGTATAAGTACCGGCGATTGTGCCTCAGGAGGTGGCGCTTGCAGGAAGTGGGCTCCCAGTCGTCAGACGTGATAACAGGAGTGTTGGGACGCCACTGCAACAAACCCAGCTGTGCGATCGCCGACGGGTGGCCCTCACAAGATAACAGACTGGGGGTTTTTCTACTAGACCTTAATCTGATTGAAGGGCAACATACACTTGAGCGCCGATTCGAGGGTACTATTGAGAGAGACTACTTCTGGCACGAGGCACCATGTCTGGGCCAAAGGGACAAAAAAGCACACTCCAGACCAAGCTAGATAAATACACCACTCAAAAACCAGCAGAGGTGGAAGGAGCAAGCAAAGGGGAGACGGAGAGGGCGCAGAGCAAATCAAATGAAGAGCCGACGCTTGTAGATGTTATGGCGGCCATAGCAGGGGTGCGCACATCGCTGGAGCATAGAATGGAGACGATATCTATCGAAATGGCGCTGATCAGAGCTGATCTTCAGAAAACTAGTGAGAAAGTGAGAACCATCAAAGGGATTACCACGGAGCTCAGTAATGAAACCCAACAGATGAGGAAAAACATTAAGGAACTTCAAGCGGCTCAGAAAAGAACAGACTCCCAGTTGGATGACTATGAAGGCCGAGCGAGACGCAACAATGTCAGAATTATTGGTGTCCCTGAAAAAGCAGAGGGACCGGCAGTGGACCTATTTGTAGAAGACTTAATAGTTAACCATCTTCGGCCCAAGACCCTATCAAAATTTTTCACAGTCGAGAGAGCGCGTAGGGTACCAGGAGGTAGACCGAAACCGGGTGCCCCCCCCAGGCCGATTCCTGCGAAACTCCTCAACTTCAGAGACCGGGACGTCATATTGCAAGCGGCTTGTGCTAACCCCCCTCTTAAATTTGAAAACAGCGAACTGTCTTTCTTCCCGGACTTCACCATGGCGGTCCAAAGACAGAGAAGGACCTTCCTGGGCATGAAGAAGCAACTACGAGACAAAGGTATCAAATATGCAATGTTATTTCTCGCAAAACTGAGAATGGAAGCAGATGGCAGGTCGTGGTTCTTTGACTCCCCGGAAGAGGCACAGGAATGGTTGGAAGGCTGGCGGCCGGTAAAAGACCACAAGGCACGATGATGTGGAGGCCCTTAACCCTACACGTACAGTGATCTAGCCCACGTACGACTATTGACTAATACATCCATGGGCTGAATTTCTCCTCCTTGCAGCTGAAGTATCGAGACGACACATCGAACGGATTACAAAGCTACTCTATGCGCTAAGTGACTTTATTTGTGCATGCTACCGTTTATGCAATGTTAAGTGGGGATATCTAGAGGCAGCCGAGGGACCACTGGGTGGGAGTAGCCAACCCCTCCTTATTTTCAAGTTAGTTACATAGTTAAGGGCGACAGGCACTCTGCACAATTGGATCAATGGGCAGTTCGGAGCCCAGAGTGCGGGGAAGCAGGGAGGGGGGTAGTTGAGTACTTTTAGTTGTAATAGTCCAATCAAGGGTCAATCAAGTCAATTCTATTGCTGGTACTGGAAAAGAGGGTGCGGGTGACAACACCGGGGCTGGGCTGGGAGCTGGTGTATTCGGTGGGGGGGGGTCGAAGTGAAACGACATTGTCCTAATGAGAGATAAAACATTTAGGCTGCTATCCTGGAATGTCAACGGCCTGGGTGATAAGTTGAAGAGGGACATTGTGCTGCAGTTTATTAAAAGACACGCCCCGGAGGTGGTGCTCCTTCAAGAGACACACCTGATGGGAAATACCTGTAAGGCATTGGATAGGTGGGGCTATCGACTAGCTGTGCATTCGGGGTTCACGTCGAGCTCATGGGGAGTTGAATAATGGTACGCAAATCCTTTCCCATGTCGGTAGGCCGCACCTGGACCGATAAACAGGGTAGATTCGCAGTGGCCTCGGGAAGGTGGGCCGCTAATGCTGGTATTGGTCTATGCCCCACCGGAACTACAGGCTGTAACACTGCGAGACTTGGGACAAACATTGATTGAGTTCCCTAAAGGGAGATTACTGATAGGAGGGGACTTTAACTCGGTGGTGTGTGGCAAGATTGATCGCCGTCCGCCACGGGATCTGGGACCGGCACAAAGGGCTCTGTCCAACTTCCTACACGCAATCGGATTCGTGGATGCCTGGCTGATTCGCCATCCTACAGAGATCCAGTTTACATTTCTTTTGGGGGTCCATCATAGCCTCTCCCGCATTGACTATATCCTAATGCCGGCCGAACAGGCGGGACATGTCACTGAAGTTAGGCACATGGCATGAGGCATATCTGACCATTCTCCAGTGTGGGTGCAGCTGGGAGCGAGAGGGGGTCAGGTGGGTAGAGTGTCCCCAATAAATACATGCTATTTTCGCATCCCCGACATACGGCAAAACTTGACCCAGGGTATAGAACAATACTTTCAAGAGAACGAGGGTTCCGTGAGGCCGTCAACTACACTATGGGAGGCGTTCAAGACAGTAGTCCGAGGGCAGGCCATTTCCCAAATAGCCGGAACAAACAAAAGAAAAAAACGCTTAATTGGAGAGGCTAGAAGGGGAAATTCTGGAGTTAGAAGGAGAACTTCTTCGACACGGGGAGCCTAATGACCCAGAAATACTGCATAACCTTAACCTCAAACAAGATGAATATAGAAGTGTAGCCGACGATAGGGCAAGAACACTGAACAGGGATAAACTCAGCAGAATATATGAACTGGGTGATAGGGCAGGGAAAATACTTGCATGGCTGGATCGCCGTGACCAGGCCAATCGCTTGGTCGCTGAATTGACAGATGCAGCGGGAAAGTCGATTACGGATCCGCAGAAAATAGCGGACGAATTTGCCAAACACTTTAGTCAAATATACACATCTCACTCTTGGGGTTCGATTGGGGACTCTAGGGCACTGCTGGCGGACATAAAGCTCCCAGTTTTGATGGAGGAGAATTGTAACTCACTCGACAGCAAGCTAACTAACGAAGAAGTGGCACGAGCCATTAGAGACTTGCAAGCCGGAGAGGCTATGGGTCCTAATGGCCTCCCTATCGAACTGTACAAACTAAAGCCAGATTGAATCGCCCCTTACCTCAAAGCTATGTATGAGGAAAGCCGTGAGTCAGGCCAGCTCCCCTGCGATCAACGACTTGCAACGGTGGTAGTCATTCATAAAGATGGTAAGCCTAGAGATCGTTGTTCCTCATACAGGCCCATTTCATTGCTTAATTCGGAGGCAAAGATTTTAGCCAAACTTCTAGCTACACGACTAGTGGCGTTGGTCTCGGAATTCGTACACCCAGATCAGTCAAGCTTTATGCCGGCCAGAAATACCTCTTTGAATCTTCGTAGACTTCACGGGGTACTTGGAAGGGCTCATACACTGAGGGAAGACGTGGTGGTCATGTCCTTAGATGCCACCATGGCCTTTGATATGATTGAATGGCCCTACTTGTTCGCAGTGCTGGAGAAAATGGGTATTGGACAGAACTTTATTGGATGGGTCAAGCTCTTATACAGTAACCCTTTAGCGCAAGTGGTTGTGAATAACAAAAAATCAGAGCCAATTGGGCTTGGAAGAGGCACGAGGCAGGGATGCCCCCTGTCTCCTAGCACTAGAGCCTCTGGCCTGCTAGATCCGGAGAGACCCGATTGTCAGAGGTTTGAGATGGTCGGAGGACTGGGAAGATCGTATCTCCCTGTATGCCGATGACATCTTACTATATCTGGCATCTCCAGCCGCTTCAATTAACAGGACCCTTGACATATTCAATACCTTTGGCAAGTACTCCAGATATACCATTACCTGGTCAAAATCACTAATCTACGTGCTACGGGGAAAGTTCCCAAAGTTGCCCAGAGGATACAAAATTGAGGAGGCAACGGTGGGTTTCACATATCTCGGCATATATATTACCACGGACCCCGTACAATATCAGAGTGATGTGGAGCACTGGAGGACTCTCCTGCTGTCCCTATTGGGTAGGGCTGCGTTATTTAAAATGATGGCATTACCCCGTTTTCTATACGTCCTACACAACTCACCAGACCCGATCCCGGCATCCTATTTTGCTGCAATTGAGGGTGAGCTGAGGGCCCTCTTATGGGTCGGGGGTGCGCCTCGAATATCACTCCCGAGACTTGTCCGTAGTTGGTACGATGGCGGAATCGGACTCCCAGATATTAAAAAATACTATTGGGCCGCGCAACTGGCAGCTATTAATCAGGGGGTATATCGGCCATGGAATGATCTGGGTTATCAGATGGACAGATGGCTTTACCGTGGGGGGGGGGGTCCTACACTAGAGCTCTTTATAGCAAACCAGTTCAGCTGAGATTGACGGGTCCCACATCACATGCGGTTCGGATCTGGCACACGGCGCACAAGAGTCTGGGATGGGCGCCTCACACAATTTACCCCCATATGGGATTCCTATTTGTTGGGGAACCTACGAACCACCAGGGGCTTTGATAGGTGAGACCTCATAGGGCTCTCACGGTTGGGAGATATGTGGAAGAATGGTAAAGTGACAGAGTTCTCTACACTACAGCGAGAATACGAACTTGCAGATTCTGAACTATTTAGATATTATCAGGTCAGACACGCTATGCAGGCATGCCTTGGGGAAGGGACGACGTTGCCTGAGGCAACGCCACTAGAAGACAGGTTACTTGATGGATACATGTCGGATAAGTCAATATCCCTCACGTACCATAAGCTTATAAATCATACACCTGATCCCCTTATTAAACTCAGGGAGCAATGGACGTAAGACATACCAGAGCTAGATGATGAAGACTGGGTGGAGGCGCTTGCCTCTCCAAGGGAGCTTGCAATCTCATCAAGGCTTAAATTAGTGCAGTTGAAGATTTTGCACAGGATATATTATTCCAGAAAAGCCCTGGTTCGTATGGGATATGTGGAGGACTCGAAATGTAAAAGAAACTGTGGGAGAGAGGGTACTTTTATCCACACCTTGTGGGATTGTCCTGAGATCTGTGCATATTGGACGAGGGTTGTCAAATGTATGTCTTGGTCAAGACTTGCACCGAGACGCTGGACAGTGTTTATTAAATGTGTGGGGACCGACGGATTTGGGTAGCAAACGGAAAATATGGGTGGCTCTAGACTGCATGATTGCCATACAAAATATCGCCAGACTGTGGGGAGCGAGCGAGACCCCTGGCCTGCAGTTATGGAAACAGGACATGGACATAGACTGGTGCATGTTCAGGGAGAAGGCAGTGTATATCTCCAGAGGATGTCCCCAAAAATGGACTCATATATGGTCAAGTTGGAACGAGTATCATGGACATATTTGCGCTCCCCCCTTCCTCTCCCTGCGCCCGCCCTGGACGACCCTATACCAACAGAGTAAGGCGAAGAAAGTTTACATAGATACGAGCCACACCCGTATCACCCGAACATACCAAAATGTATATGTTAAATTATGATGTTACCAATGCTCGAAAATGTGATTGTATTTACCTTGATGTCTTTAATAAAACGATTAAAAAAAAATCCTTAAAACATTTCATGATGACAATTTATTTTACAAAATTTTCAATGAAACCCAAATGTTTGATTCAGTTCTGTATACGTCAATTTTAGTTCACCAACCAAATGATAGCTAGTAATTTCACATGATTCTTTACCATATCCAATGTCAGTACTCAAATAGACAGTATCCAATCACAATACGACACTGAAAAAACCACTAGCCAATGGCAGCATGAAAGCACAACAAACATCCAATCCCAGCATGAAACTCCTCACAGCAGACATCACAGCAGTCATCCTCCTTTACAATTTTCTTCACATTTACACACTCTAAACATCTTCTTTTAACAACTTCTTGTTTGCTCTACTAAAGCATCACAACCACTCAAGAGTATTCTACACTCACAAGTGAATTCTCAACCAGCGAAAAATCACACAGATCAATGCAGCTTCACCCGTTTGCGCATTAAGGTTCCACTAACATTAACCAAGATTAATCAAACACAACAGCTTGTCCCTATAATTATCGATGGAAGTGATGGTATCTCACACTCCGCATCTAACTCTCTGCAAACAAGTTTAAATCATTGGTCTTTATCCCGGGATCTTTCAACTTCAATGAGCCTGAAACTCAACTCCTCTTCTTTAACAACTCAATGCTTCATTTACTCACTCATATACCATATATGAAAAAGACATTCAAAACCACAACACTCACAACCCCAACATTTTCACCCTATTAATACTCACACCTTCAAAACCGCAACCACCAATACTGCAATTGATGTTGAATTCTGCTTCGCCACACCATCAGGATCTGGACACGGGAATTGGGGATTATTTTAATATAGCTTGGGTACTACTTTTAATGCTCCATTCGGGATGTGAACCATATCTTCTGCTACCAGAAATTGTGAGTGCCTAATAGGATTGACCAAATGGCATTTAAGACTAAACACCCCGTCTTACAGATTTACCTGTTTGGAAATCCAGATGGCGCTTGACAGGTCGTATGGGCCTTTGCCACCATGGTGCGAATGGAGCTTGACCAAAACACAAGTCATGCATAAATCATCAACTCTCAGATCCTTAATGTTTCAGGTTAATCAAGTTTACTGAAATATCGAATAAAGGGTTGATTAGTGGCAGCATAAATCAACACACAGTGTTCCATAAAGGAGATCGTCACTAAACTAGCTAAAGGACCTAACCTACCCTACGCAGACAAAACCATGAAGAGTTCCTTTAGGAAAAGAGCAAGATTTTGGAGCATAGTTAGGGAATGGAACTTCCCATAAAGAGTTTTTCTAGAAAACTCAGCCAAGTTCCCCACAGTTGCAGTAACAACCGTCAGATTATCAATGATAGAAGAATGATCATTGTAGTAGCATTGATCAGAGAAATCAGAATAAAGTCACCTTTAACAATAGCTATCGGTAACAAAGAGCAAGAATAGGAAGCGGCTATCCCACAGCTGAGTCATAAGGGGGTCATCTAACTCACTAAGAACACTTGTTAATATAAAATCACACAATAATTTAGTAAAAATTAGTGGGTGTTTCATTCCCTCTTCCAATAAAAACCGCTCATACGATGGTGTTGTCAAAATCTGTTGCTTCTCCTCCCGATTTCCAGAGTAAACATTGACGCAGGTACATAGTTAAATACTGTAGCCATTGCTGGAAACATGGAGGAAAGTTCTCATGAGAACCTTCTTACCTAAGCTAAAGCTGCGTTCTGTGTCTAATATGAATACAATGGATAGTCATAGGCTAAAACTAATATATCAATGATGTTTTAGAAAAGCATACATTAAATATATCTATATTATTATTCATTCTATCAGTCTACCCATTATGAATTCACAGCAGGGTTTATTGTTTTTTAAAATGATCTAATATGGTATGATGAAGCTAAGGAAACATAATCTTGAAGTCAGCACATTCTCAAGCAGGATACTAGGCAAAATGTCCTAAATAAATGCCTATTTCACTATGAGCAAAAGTTGAGAGAAATAAGCTTGGGCCTAAGCAAAGGGGCACATTAAAGAATAATAGCTGAGTACAAAAAAATTGTCTTCTCGTTATTGTCATATACAATTAAGCAAGCACATTTTCCTTACGTGTGATTTACTAAGTCATTCTTTTAGCAAATGAATTGCGTTCTAATGAATTCTTCACGTTATAACGCAAGCACATTTTTAATATGTTTCATTTTCTATGTGAAAACATCTTTTATCAAAGCTGAAATGCATTCTAAAGTGATTTGTTTACAAATGTAAAGCAAGCATAATTTTAATACATGCAATTTTCTATGTGAAAACATTTCTACAGCATTTTAAATGCATTCTAACAGTGCAATTCTAATATGGTCTGCAAGTCAAAATGTGTTTTTAAAACTCATTTCTGACAGACTTCTTTAGACAAGGGTACAGCAAAAACTCCAGAACGGAATTACACCAGATGTGGCAGGTAGCTAGATCTTGGTACGCGGATTGTGCTTTTTGTGATTTGGTGTCAATCTGTGCAGTAGTTGTTGAGAAATTTAGGTTAAAATAAATATAGATATCTGGACAGTTGGTGTCCAGATATGCTCTGATTGGCCAATTTAAAGGGGACTAGTCAATCTTTATTGGTTGGTTTCAACACGAACAATATGTTTTGGCAGCCTTTACATGTTTTAGGGACTTGGTCCCTGTGTCCTGTAAATGAATTTTAAAAAATGTGTAAGGGGGAAAGTGAGCACACCCAGATCCCAAAGGGCTTGTGGGGGGTCGCAATGAGACACCCTCCCCTTTATTGGCTGGCCACATAATGGACAACATGAGGTGGCAGCCATTCCAGGGCTCTGGGACATGGAACCCCATTGAAATGCATTGTAGCGGACAGCAGATTTTTGAGGGTCACAAAAAGGAGCACATATAAAAGGTGATAGTACATTTCAGTTAGAATATAAATCATTTGTTGGAGGTCCCATACTTATTTTAGGAATTGTGGTGTGTTTAAGGTGATTTTACCCTGTGAAAAATGCTGACCTTCTGCTGGGTTTTCATGAATCATATATGGGAGGAAACTGTTTTCTCACGATTTTCTAATAGAGGTTACAGAAGGTGCTCCAGAAACTAAAAAGAGAGCATATTTTCTGTAAATTTGCACTATGTTTCTCAGCCATGTGAGAATGAAGTCTGACATTCTGAGTAAAACTTGTACTTCCATCAGGAGCAGCCTGTCAGTTGATTTCCCTGTGTTCTACTGCAGCCTCGCAATGTGTTCTAATGAACCATTAGAGCGCTAACAGTCTTATGACAAAAGTGCAGAACACATGAAGCCATCTTGATTGAATCAAACTGGTAACACTTAAAACATTTCATTCAGAAAGGAAAAAAATGAGGGGGTTCATTTTGTGATAGAAATTATGATCAGTGCTGTAGAAAGCAAAATTAGGACATATTTTAAATTAGTTCTCAAATATCTTCGCTTTTATTTCATTAAAACATTCTGACATGCAGACTGAAACATGCACTTTGAACACCAGCAGCAGACTGCCAGTTGACTCCCTGGTGACCAGCAGCTTTACCACAGTGTTCTAATGAGCAATTGGAGTGCTAATATTCTGAATTTATGCCAAAAGTGTGGCACATCTGAACATCATGTTGAGCCGATGCTGAAACTCAAACCTGGTTCGCCAGTTGCAAAGTCGGCAGCGCTGGCCGTAACGCCACATCCTCTCCCCTAAGTGCAAAAAATAAACAAGTGATCAAGCATAAATATAGCAAATAACTGAAAAGCGCCTTGTCACTATTTTAGAACTCAGAAAATGTGTTCTCATTTTAGTGTTTTAGATCACTAACCATAATTTCTATGGGAAAAAGACCCCCTCATTTTTATAATTTCTAAAGGAAATGCTTAGATTATTACAAATTCGATTACACAAAGGTGACTTCAGGCATGCCACACTTTTGTTAGCAATTTCGTTGTTCATTAGAACACCGTGGGGAGGCAGAGGTAAGGGGCACAGACTCGGACAATGAGGGTAGGGATACGGGCCAGAGGCAGCAAGTTGACCACGATGGCCAGGCAGTGGCAGCACAACGGACAATGAAGGGCAGAGGAAAAGGGGCAGGGGCAACAAACCAACCATGCAAGAGAGGCTGTGGCAATACAACAGACCATTGAGGGCAGAAGAAAGAGGCAGTGGCAGTACAATCATACATGCTAACAGGCCCAATTCAGGCCGGAGACTCCTGATGTTTTTAAGCCCAAAAGGGCTATATTTCAGCCATCTCCTGCCTAAAATTACCTCTTGTTCAAAGTACATCCATGGGTAAAATCAAATCCCCAGATTTTTTTTCATAATCTCTCTTTTACCACGTTCAAAATGTTAGCATGTATGGTAAATTGGACCAATGAGGGCAGGAGAAATGGGGTAGGGACGTGGACTCAGACAATAGAGGGCAGGAGGGAGGTGGGCAGGGACACCAAGCTGACCTTACAGGGCACTCGCCAGGGTCTGCAGCAGCACAATACACCACACAGGGCAAGCAGGAGGGCAATGCAGCACAAAGGGCCATGAAAAGCAATCAGGAAGGGGCAGGGCCATCTTGATGGAATTGAAATGGAAAACTGAAAGCATTTTCTACTGAGGATACTGCAGTAAATTGGGAAATTAGGGAGCTTCATTACAAAAATGTTTCCCAAGGTGGCCATCGGTAAAAAACGATGTAGCTCAATTATAGTCCAATTACAGAAGTGAGGAAAACGCATTTTTTTTTTTTTTTTACAGTTTTACATAGCGCAGACTTGACCCATAGGTATTGGAGTGCTTTACATGAGCATCAGTTACATTACACAAGGACTCATTCATTTTGGTTTTAGGCATGGAGAGATTATGTGATTTGCACAGAATCACAGGATGTTGAGCCAATGCTGAAACTCAAACCTGGTTCCCTAGTTGCAAAGTCAGCAGCGCTGCCGTAATGCCACACCCTCTCCCTTAAGTGCAACAAATAATCAAGTGATCAAGTGGATAAGACCCCCACCACGAAAACTAACTTTGAAACATACATGACCGCTGTAAATTCATGGATGAATATCAACTGCCTCAAACCAAACATGGACAAAACTGAAGTAGTGATCTTCTGATAGAAAAAATCCCTTTGAGACTCCACCTGGTGGTCAACTAACCTCAGACCCTCACCCACCCCCCCCACCAATGCAAGAAATCTAGGAATCATCTTGGACGATAAGTTCGACGTGACAGCCCAAGTAAATGCAGTAGCCTCCACCTGCTTACACATCCTCAAGATGCTATGAAACTCAGATTTTGATGACCAGCAGACTCGATTACGGAAACACACTCTACACAAGAATGACAAGAAGTTACTCAACCAGCTTCAGACTATTCAAAATGCTGCAGCAAAACTCATACTTAACCTCCCTCACCACACCCACATCATCACTCACCTCAGAAAACTGCACTGGCTCCCAATCCACAATACACCCAATTTAAACTGCTCACACACACACACATACAAAGCTCTACACAACATTGGCCCTGCATACCTGAACAGCTGCATACACTTCTACACACCCCAAAAGTGCATCTGCTTAGCCGGATTCTCAGTGGCAAGCATATCCCTCGTCCACAAAGCCAGAGGGGGAGGCCACACCATCTCTTATCTCTCCCCTAAAGCATGGAAAAATCTCCATCAACACATCAGAGCCTCCTCTACGCTTCTTGAATTCCACATGAAGCTGAAAACCTGGCTCTTCGATCAACCTCCAGGTGACAACTGCCTGACCACCTACTAAGCACATCAATATCCTCATGGGTGATTAGCGCACTATAAAAGTCCTTCTATCATAACGACATAAGAAAGTAGGTCACTGTGATCGGCAGGTTTGACCTTGATCGGCAGGGATGACTCCTTTGAGCTCAGCAAAATGGTGAGGGCTGTGAGTTTCCTTTTTCAAATTACAGTGTCAAATCTTGCTTGAGTGTCAAATCCTGCTTGACATGCCTGCTGAGTTTACACATTACACCTGTGGTGCACATGAAAGGTAGACAACTGGATGCAAAGACAATTCTTGCATATCTACTGTCTGGTTGCTATAAAACCCTGCTGTTTTCCTACCAGACTTCTGTTTCTGGGTATATTGGGATTATAGTGACTGCTTCAAACTAGATTTTGGTGTTAGATGTGGGAAGATACTAGTATTACCATAATATTCTCCCCACATGTCTCTAAGTGCCTCCCTAAGGTCCTAGGGGGCTTTTGAAGTGTACTGCTGTGGTGGAATAGGTCCTAGGAGGCTTTAAAAGTGTACCCCTGTGGTGGATTGGGACTTAAAGGACTAAGTCAGAAGGTAAGATGAATATGTTTGATGTATCCAATCTGCGCTCCATCACTGCCGTCCTCAACTTGCACCTACGTGCCAATCTACCACGACCATAGGCTATCATTTGCAATCCATGCTTCTAGGCGCTTTGCCTATCTAAAACTAAAAATTCATATCTCCGGTTACTCTTTTTGGATAATTTTTTGTTAATTTTATACCATTTTATTTATATTTATTAAATTGTACACTATTTTAAATATGGGATTGTTATTGATTTGTATTTGGACGTTATTACTGTTTTGGTGCTGCATAAATACTTTACACATTGCCCTAAGTTAAGGCTGTCTGCTCTCTGCCATAGCTACCAGGGCGTCGAGGTCAGGTAAATTTGGTAACTTTGAGGGTTCACCATGACAAGGGTTGTGATTATTCTTTGTGGTGGGTTGTCACCCACCCCAAATAACAATCACATGTCTTACATTGGTGTTCAGCGTTGGGATCCGGGACTTGTGTTTTGCAGTACCACACAGTTATTTAAGGTGAAGTCAAAAATCCCTTCTTTTTTTTTTACTTTTTATTGATCAAAAATAAAAACATGAAACAACAGTACAAGGTCATAATATGCATACAGACGTTGTGAGCTGGCCGGCATTCAATCAATAACATCACATATCCCCATTTGAAGATGTATTGTCGGTATTGGACTTGTCAACATGTTTCTGCCGTTCACGCCGTAGTTCAATTGTTGGAGACAGACAGATGTCCCCCCTGTATTTATTCCACCCACCCCACTTGCGATCCCAATTCTTGGGGCATCCCCTGTATTTGAAGACGTCTTTTTCGGCTACCATGGCTCTATCCATGTTGACTGCCTAGTCACGAACACTAGGGATTACACCCACCCCCCATTTCTGTACAATGTTAGGTTTTGCGATGGCCCATCCCATTGAGGCCCATGTTTTCTCAGTCTGTGTAAGATCAGTGGCATCTCAAACATTTAGTAGGCAGAGTTGTGGGGAGGCCTTCAGAGTATTACCCCCCGCCCTTTCCATTTGTTTGGTAAGCGCAGCTGGGCAGTCCCAGACGATGTGGAAAAAGGTTCCCTCTTGGTGACATTGTCTAAGACACAAAGGGTCCACCCTTCTACCCATTTTGACTAAGACTCCCGCATCCAGGTAGACGCGGTGTAGGATCTTCAATTGGACCAGGCGTAGTCTCATGGGGATAGCCACTTCTCTGGGGGAGGCCAGGGCGTCCCGCCAGTCATCATCCTCAAGTGCTCCCAGGTCTGTCTCCCAGTGTTGCCGCAAACGCACCAAGGGGTCCGGGCGGTTGTTTATTAACTTTTTATACGTGAGGGGTATGGCTTTTTTGTTCATGGGATCAAGTAATAACCTATCTTCCAATGGAGAGGCCTCGGGCAGTGGGTCATCCCTGGGCAGCACTTCTCTGATTGCGTGACTGATCTGTAAATACCAAAATGTTTCGGTCTGTGCAAGTTGGTATTTCTGCTGAAGGTCTGCGAAGGTGGCCAGTCTCCCCGAACTCCATACGTCCCCCACAGTTGAGATGCCAATCAAATCCCACTTATCAAACCCGGGACAAGCCCTGAGGCGACCCAAGAAATCTAGTTCCCAGAGCGGTGTAGCGCGCAAGATTTTGTTGTGCCAACCCAGTTGCCTATTGACCCTGTGCCACGTGTCGATTGTGCGTGCAGTGGGTCCCGTAAGGTTTAACTTCTAGGGGTCTGTGTACAGTGCCCTGTTGTATCCGCCCTGTCCCATAAGCCACCAATCTGTGCGGAAGTTCGGGTCATCATGGTTCCCGTGTGCCCATCTGTTGACCGCGACCAGTTGGGACGCCTGATAGTAAAGTCTAATAGCCGGTAATGCAATGCCCCCATCGTACCACCCCGCCGTTAGTTTTTTCATGGCAATCCGCGGAGCCCGGCCATCCCACAGCAGAGCACGCAAGGCACTTTCGATGTTGGTGAAATAGGTGTTGGGCATTTTGTCGGGGGCGTTCTGCAACACGTAAAGGAAGCGCGGTAATGCTAGCATCTTGAAAAGGGCCGCACGTCCCAAGAGAGTTAGGGGAAGAGAGCACCAGTGTTTGACATTGGCACGGAAACGTGTCAGAGGTTCAAGCAAGTTTGTCTCGTAAAATAGGGCCGGGTCAGTTGTGATGTATTTGCCTAGATAGCGGAAGCCCCTCGATGCCAGAGGGATGTTGTATCCTCTTGGATTACATGGTGGTGTCCCCCATAGTACGTATAATTGAGACTTGGTCCAGTTGATAGTGTACCCTGAGTGGGTGCCAAATATGTGAAATATGTGAAGGACCCGGCGGAGAGTCTGTGATGGTGAGGCCATGTATAAGAGGATCTCATCTGCGTATAGTGAAATGCGGTCTTCATGGTTCTCCGTCCACTTCAGACCACGGATTAGGGGATCCCCCCTCACCCAGACCGCAAGTGGCTCGAGTACAAAGGCAAAAATTAAGGGCGATAGGGGACACCCCTGTCTGGTTCCCCTTTCTAATTGAAACTGTCTGGAGGTATGTTTATTCACCACGACTTGGGCAATCAGGCAGGAATAGAGTAGTTGGACCCATTTTATGAAGTTAGGTCCAAATCCCATTCTCTCTAATACTGCAAAGAGGAAATCCCACTCAATAGTATCAAATGCCATTTTGGCATCCAGCGAAAGCAGGGCTGGGTCCTCCCTAATCGTCTGGTGTCTACCTAACACCCCATTTAGTCGCCGTAGGTTCAGGGCAGTATTCCGCCCAGGCATGAAGCCGGATTGGTCCGGATGTATCAGTCCAGTGATATGGGGAATGAGTCTATTAGCCAGCAGTTTTGCTAGTATTTTTGCCTCAACCATGAGAAGTGAAATGGGTCGGTATGCCCTGCAGTCATCAGGTGGT
Organism: Calotriton arnoldi; assembly: GCA_963921515.1. Lineage (NCBI taxonomy): Eukaryota > Metazoa > Chordata > Amphibia > Caudata > Salamandridae > Calotriton > Calotriton arnoldi. The sequence continues at coordinate 539,349 of CAWUFW010007012.1, read as the reverse complement.
TTACCCTGTTTGTGGATAACCATGATGGAGGCCGTTCTGATGTCTTTTGGCAGCATCTCTTTTTCGAAGATTTCAAGGTACATTTGGAGCAAATAGGGGGCCATTGGTTTGAAGAATTCAATCGGGAGCCCATTGGGTCCCATGGCCTTGCCCGAGCGGACATCTCGAATCGCCAATCGGATTTCTTGTTCAGTGAGTTCTCCCTCTAGGGAGTCTCTATCCTCAGGGGCCAAACAGGGGACTTTGATAGTCGAAAGCAATTCTGCAGCCGCAAGCGGCGTGGTTGTCCCAGTAGATGTGTATATTGATGTAAAGTAGGTGGCAAATGTGTCCGCAATCCGCTGGGGATCGTGATTGCCTCACCGTTGGACCCACGTAGTAGATGAACCCATCTTGATAGCTGCTCTTTTTTTTCCAGCCAGGCAAGAAGCTTGCCTGTTCGCTCCCCATGCTCATAAATCTTATGACAGGTTGACTTGTACTTCGCCTTGGCAGCGTCTGTAAGACGCTGCTTGTAATCGAGGCGCACGACCACCAGCGATTGTTGCGCATCCAGGTCGGGGGTGAGCGCTAGTGCCCTTTCCCTCCATAGGATATCTTCCTCGAGCTGTTCTATACGTTTGGCGAGTTCTCGTTTGTGGCCGACCATCAGCGCAAGGGCCCTGCCCTTTATCACTGCGCCGAACGCACCCCACAGGATTTGGGCTGAGGAGACAGATCCTACATTTTCGTTGAAGTATAGGTCGGTCTCTTTAATCAGTGTCCCCTTGATATGCTGTATCTTGAGCACCCAGAGGTTTATGGTCAGGGTCGTGCATCGTGAGGGGGAGCCAACTATCATCTTAGTAAGAATAGGTGAATGGTCTGAGATACCTTGTGCGAGGCAACGGGACTCAGAGAATTCATGAATGTCCTGTGTGTGTGTGAACATACGGTCAATCCGTGACTGACTGTTATGAGCCCCGGAGTGGAACGTAAATTGTGAAGTAGTGGGGTTAAGTCGTCGCCATATATCGGTCAGGCCCATGGCGGACAGGAATTCAGCAAGTTGGGATCCCCCCATAGGGTCTCTGCGAGGCGGGAGGCGGTCTATGGCGCCATCCAGTGCGAGATTGAAGTCTCCCCCCAGCACTAGTGAGCCAAGCGGGAGATCAAGGAGAAGCTTTCCTAGGTCCTGCAACGTGAGACGCTGCAGCCCAAGGGGGACATAGGTCAATATAACATTAAGTGTCTTCCCTTCCCAGGTGCCGGATAACGCGACAAATCTGCCTTGCTCGTCAGACCAGGTCTTGTGTACCATGTATGGACAGCCTTTACGTATGAGTACCCCTGTCCCCCGCGAACCCGAAGTAAACCCTGCATGTGCGGCTAGGTGATACCCCATCTATTCAAGGCCCCACAGGAGTTACCAACCAGATGAGTTTCTTGAAGGAGAACGGTATCTGGTGCCTGCCTCTTCAGATATTGAAGAACTATCCCTCGTTTGATTTTATCCCCCAGGCCGTTAACGTTCCACGTGAGGAACTTAAGATCTACGTGTGGTACCATGCGTGGACAGACAACCGACCAGGGTGTAGCCGGAGTGGAGGCATTATATCACTGGGCGTACCCTGTTGGCGCACTGTGTGGGTAGTCGTGCCGTGTAACTGCGAGCCGGTCTGTTCCATCGCGAAGTTTTTGAACGGCCCATTATTAATGTACAGGGGTGTCTCTTGTGAATCCCACGCCACCTCAGTGTGAGCATAGATAGTAACCTGTGTTGTTATATGGAAATAGCACTGCTGCATAGAACTAGAACTACGAAAATTACCCCTCCCAACTCCCAAGACTCCCTCCGCCCCCCCTCCCTGCCTCCCTGGTAGACAGATTCGAATAACCCGTACCCCCAACAGTGCAGAGTGCCTGTCGCCCACCCAACCCTATCGTGGGGGAAACGTGGACCTAACCCGCACCTCCCATCCCTAATAACAAAACATTCCATTTGAGCCCCAGGAGCTGTTATATCACACAAATTATACTCATCACACTCCACAAGCTTGCTTCTTACGGCCCACAAAATGAGAATAGTCAGAGTCGTTCAAGGGCGAAGTCCCATGGTGGAACAGCACACTGCGTTGTTGATATCAAGTCCACCTCTCACTCTGCTTTAGTCTGTGTTAGTCGGACACCATCAAGACAATTGGTCCAACAGCATCATTCGAAACTAAGTTACCCAGTCCGTTACGTATATTCCAAAAAATACTTTTCTTGCCCGTGCTCAAGGGGACGTTGGAGATACTGTTGGCAGAGGCCTTCAACGCTGTTTTCGCTCTAAGCACCCACCTTCCCCCAGCTTCCGTCGATCATCGAGCCAGTCCATCACCTCAGCAAGATCCGTGAAGAACCAGCTCCTGCCATCTCCCTCAACACGCAATTTCGCGGGAAACAACATAGCATATTTGAACTCGCATTCCCTGAGGGCCTTTTTGGCTTCCAAAAAGGAGCGTCTCTGTTTTCGGACCTTGGTGGTGAAATCGGGAAAGAAAGTTATTGTGCTGTTCTCAAATCTAAGAGGGGATGCATTACGGGCCGTTTGGAGGATGTGGTCCCTATCCCGGAAATTGAACACTCTCGCAAGGATAGAACGCGGGGGTGCCCCAGGTCTGGGTCTACCCCTGGGGACCCGGTGAGCTCTCTCAGTTGAAAAATAGTTGGATAGGTTTTGGGCCCGTAGATGTTTGGTCACCAGTTCTTCGACAAAGAGGTCTGTAGCCGGCCCCTCTGCCCGTTCGGGAACCCCCAGGATGCGAACGTTATTTCTCCTTGACCTCCCCTCATAGTCTTCGAGCTGGGACACCAGGTGTTCAGTCTTTTGCTGCAATTCGAGAATTTGCTTGCCCATACCAGATATGTCCGAGACCAGTTCTTGGGTGGTGCTCTCAACTTCCTTCACCCGAGAGTCCATGTTTCGGAGATCAGCTCTGAGGAGAGAGATATCAGTAGCCACAGAATCAATGCAGTCCTCGAGCGAAGTGCGGACCCCATTAATGGCGGCCAACACATACTGGAGCGTGGGTGAAACCAGTTCGTCTCCGTGTGCTTGCATGTGCTGATCCGGTTCTGACGTCAGTTGACCCCCTTCTGATGCCTTAAGGGAGGCAAATTTATTGATTTTCTGTTGGTGCGTCGATCGACTACCCTTAGATGATGCCATTCTGGTCCTGGGGTCGCAGGGCCACAGCCCAACGGTACTCGCCGCCGCCTACTGCAGTACACACTGCATGGCCTGTCGGGTTTTCCGCTCTGCTGTGGGTCCGTCGCCCAACTGGGGAAATCCAGGAGGTCGCAGTCTCTAGGCGCTGACCGTCCTGGCAAGGCCGGCCAGGGGAGCGGGCCAGCGTTGCATGGGGCTCCACTTGCTGCAGATCTAATGGCCTTCGATTTCCCCCTTACACCGCAGGCTATACGTTATGGGGACACTCCTCGACACGTTGTTAGCCGTCTGGGCACAGTGGTAAGTATCAGTATTGTGAGGGCTTGCTCCTTACCGCTTGCTGGTCCTGGTGCCCCCCCTCGGTGCATCGGGGCAGCGGCTTCTGGTGATTGAACGGGGGCCAGGCCAGTGTTCCACAAAGCTGCCCGCTGCTCTCATCGCACGGGGAGGCGAAATCGTTAATAGCTAGCCCCCGCACCGGGGGTAGCACGTCAGGGGTCCACTGCCCAGCCCCACCACTCCTGCTGCAGGGACATCATTCGTAGTGGGGTGGGGGTCACGCACTCCGTGTTAAGCACTGGACCCTCACCTGAATTCGCCCTCTCACCTCCCAGAGGCAAATCACGCGAGCTCGCGGCTTTCTCAGGCCTCAGGGCCGCAGCAAAGACGTTCCTCTTTGATGCTTGTGGACCGGGCCAGCAGCTATGAGCTCACGGCTCAAAGTCGTCTTTCGTTGCCGGGGGGGGGTTGCGCACTCCGCATTTAGCGACGGCCCCGCACCCTAAATGTGTCCTCTCACCTCGGCCGGCCAACCACGCCAGCCCGTGGTCTTCTCGGGCTTCAGGGTGGCAGGTATGCAGGTTCTTCAGATCCGCTACGCTCACGGACCGGACCGGACCAACAGTGCTGAGCTGACGGCTCAGGGTCGACTTTCGTTGCGGGGGGGTCGCGCATTCCGCACTCAGCGCCGGCCCCTCACCCAAATACGTTGGCTCACGTCCGGCTGCTGCTTCATGCCAGCCCGCGGTCTTCTTGGGCCTCAGGGCCGCAGCAACGCTGATTTCGGTGTTCCGCAGAGCTCGCGGACCGGAGCATCAGTTATGGGCTCGCAGCTCTCTCCGGACGACAGTACACAGGTGTGTGTGTCCCGGGGAAGGATGTATGCCAGGATATTTAGGGATTTAGGGTCACGGGCGCAGGAGCCGCTTTAGCAGGCGGCCATCTTCTTCGGCTGCCGGCCACGCCCCACTTAAAAAATCCCTTTTTAAATTAACATTAACATTTTTAATTTGCTTTTGATTTTTACTTGGTCATTTTTGATTTTTCATAAATGTATTCCTTTACTCAATTTTTGCAACTGTTATTTTTGGAAGCATGTAGCAACATGGTATCAGTAGGGCAGAGCAGAGGAAAATGTGCAAGGAAAGAAGGCTAAAGCTGAGCAGGGAGTCCAAGAAGGACAACTACCACATTGCCCTCAGAGCATGAAAGGAAATATGCATACTACAATCCACCTCACCGTAGCATAATGATGAGGAGGAATGAAAAAGAGGAGGAAAATTAAGCCAACATTGAGGAGGCTGGAGTGCCAGAGAAGTGTGTGTCACAAAGAGCAGCCCCATCTGCATTGTCCAGAACAGGAAGCAGTGTGTTGTTTCACAATTTGGCCCAATCAGAGCTGGAGGACAGACAAGCAAAGAGGGCTCTGAAGTTGCAGTTGGCTGCTATTACCATGGAGGAGAAGAAGACAGCAGCAAACTTGGCCCTGAAAGGGAAAATGTTGGCTCTGGAAGAAAAGAAAATTCTGCTAGCCCTTGAGAAAAGCCAGTGACAGCTGGACCTGGGAGCCAGTACGGCCTCTGAGTCCAGTGAAGATGGTGGCATTGACAATGAAGTGGCAGGATAGGTAGAAGAGTTCACATCACCAAAGACCTTGTGGCTAACTATATGGTTCGGGATGACATAGATAGGTGATTTAAAGCATATGAGGTAACCCTACATATGCACAGAGTTCCATTGGGGGATTGGAGGCAACTCTGTGGAAGCACCTGTCCATTTTGGGGGATGGATATCTTATTGGCCATAGAAGTAGCTGACTGTTGGGCTTGGTTCTCTTTGCGGGGTTACCCTCAATTTTTTTTACTTCATTGTTCTTGTTTCTGGACCTTTTTTTGTTGCCTTTTAGGACTCTATACACTTTAGCACTGCTAACTAGTGCAAAAGTGCTTATGCTCTCTCCTTTAAACGTGGTAAAATTGGTCTGCAATTGATCTGCACATTTAATTTACTTATAGGCCCATAGTAAAGAGGCAAGACATGCACCCAGGGCATGTAAACTAAATGCTACTAGTGTGCCTGGGGTACTTATTGTGCCACCCACTTATGTAGCCCTATAAAACAAGTCTCAGGCCTGCCATTTCAGACTGTGCACAGTTCCAAGATGCCATTTCAACCTGGTCAAAAAAGCCTTTTTCCAAGCCTAAAACTTCCCTTCTAATACATAGACAGCACCCCTAGAGTAGGCCCTAAACACCCCTTAGGGCAGAGAGCATTGTATTTAAAAAGTTGGACATTGTTGGAAAATGGCCCTCTTTGAAGGCTCACAATAAAATGTTTGCCTTCTTCCGCCTTATTTTCTGACCTTGTTGCTAAAGTGCTTGTGCTCTCTCCCCTAAGCATGGTAACATTGGCTTAACCCCTATTGGAATATTAAATTTACTTATATGTCCCTAGTAAAGTGCACTACATGTGCCCATAGCCTGTAAATTAAATGCTACTAGTGGCCTTGCAGCACTTATTGTGCCACCCACCTGAGTAGCCCTCTAACCATATCTCAGGCCTGTCATTGCAGAGCCTGTATGTGCAGTTTACACTGCCACTTCGACCTGCCTAGATAAACCTCTTGCCAGGCCTAAACCTTCCCTTTTTATAAAGATAAGTCACCCCTAAGGTAGGCCAAATATGACCCAGAGCAGGGTGCACTGTATTTAAAAGCCAGGACATCTACTTTTATGTTTTACATTTCATGGTAGAGAAAAACTCAAAATTTCATTTTTCACTACTGCAAGGCCTATCTCTCCCCTAGGTTAGCATTGGGACTACCTTATTACCTCTTTTAAGTGTAATTCCCAATTGTGAAGAGAGAGACTTTGTCAAGTTTAGTGTCACTAGACTCACAATTTAAAATCACAACTTATGAGGAAGTTGGATTTTAAGTTACAGTTTAGCAAATGCCACTTTTAGAAAGTAGCCATTTACTTACTTTAGCCATTTGGTCCCTGTTGCCTGTCTCTGTTCAATCTGGGTCTGGTGACAGTTAGACTTTATGTATTGCCTCTAGACAGCCACACACAAAGGGAGTTAAGGTATGTCTTGAGGGGCCTTCCTGGAAAATGAAAGGGAGGAGCTGGTCACAGCCTCACATTTACACCTGAATAGGATGTGTCCTGTCCCCACACAAAGGGCTGCATACCCCTCTGTAGTGACTCTGGAGTCAGGGCAGTAAGGGAAGACCTCTGTGCACTTCAACGCTTTCTTTGAAGTCTCACCCACTTCAAAGGCACAATTGAGTATAAATACTGGACCTCTGACCCCATGACTTTAGTACACTTCTTGACCTGTGACTACTCTGCCAGGAAGTTGGTGTGCTGCAGAAAGGACTGCCACTCTGCTGGACGTCTGCCTTGCTGTGCTCTGGTATTGCTGAGCTGCCCTGCTTCTTGCAGTTCTCCTGCCTGGGTGAGAAGGACTGGACTTACATCACTTGAACCCAGAGTGCCTCCAAGGGCTTGCTGGCTTGCCTCCTGTTCTAAGTCTCATGGATATCAAAGACATCAACTACCTGCAACTGCATCTGGACTCTACAAGCTGTGAGTCTGCCCTGCCAAGTGGTGCACACCCCAGTCCTGGACCCTTTGAAGTGAGGCCTAAGGTGCTTCTATAACCAGAGCCCACGCATCTTCATCGAAAACGGTACATCTTCCTTTGTGTGGGTCGGAACTGGCGCATCTTCACCTTTGCATGGATTGAAACTGGTGCATGTTTGCCTTTGCATGGATTGGAACTGGCACATTCTCGTCAAAGCGTGGAACAGAGCCGGTGCATCGCACTCGGAACCAGCGCATCACCTTCGGAATCAATGCATCGCCTGCTGCATGAGCAGTAGCTGCGCATCACCTTCAGAACTGGCGCCTCGCACTCGGAACCGATGCATTGCTGCCATTCGTGGAGAATCTTGACGCATCTCACCCACTGCATGGCTCGACACCAATGCATAACTTTCGCTGCACCTCGCATCTTCTTTGACATCGACATAAGCCCGGATCAAGGTACTCTGGTTCACCGGGCCCAAATTGCTCCCTGTATCCGGCCGGCGCTCCATCGCAGTCAGCCAGACATTTTGACTTTGTCCCAGTCCAGCGTTACCAGATACCCATTTAAGTGCTTATTGCTTCTAAGCGCTGTTTTAGATTTCTTCTTTACAAATTCATATCTCAACTTCTATATGTTGGATTTTTGTCATTTTGGTCTTGTTTTATTTATAAAATTAAGCTCTGTTTTTCTAACCTGATGTTCAGTTTTTTGTGGTGTTTCCACTGTGCTACTGCTTGAAGTGTTATACAAATGATTTACACATTGTCTCATGTTAAGCCTGACTGCTTTCTGACAAGCTATCAGAGGGCAAGCACAGGATAATTTAGAGTGTGTTGTGAGATACCCTGACTAGGATTGTGGTTCCTGTTTGGGCAGGGTGCATACCTCTCCCAACCAGAAACCCAATTTCTAATAGAAATGTATGCTTAAGTTTTATATGTCCTGTTAGTAAAAAACTCTTATGTTTGTTTTTCACCTCTCCCATATGATATCATTATTGCATTTATTAGGTGATAACTTTTGTTTGGGAACAGGTAGGAAAGTCATGTTTGGTCTCTAATGAATTGGAATTCTAAATCCTCCTTAATGGTAAAGTTGGATATTAAGTCACAATTCTGAAAATACCACTTTTAGAAAGTTGCCATTTTCATGTCCCAACTATTTCATGCATGTGTCCTGGGTCACATGACAAGGTTCAGTTGACAGTTGGCCTTTGTGTACTCTTCTCAGGCAGCATAACAGATGGGAACTAGGTGTTTGTCAAGATGGGGCATCCTGCCATTATTGGAGGGGTGGAGTTGTTCCCTGTCCCACTTACATTTCAAAGGAGCTACCTCATCATGTGCACAAAGGACTTCACACTAGCCTTTTGCCACCCCAAACATTCTAGGACCAAAGCAGAGTGGAAAGAAATTCCTGTACCATCTGTGGGGGGAAAACTCCAGATGTTTCTTCCTCTTCAAAACTGGTACCAGGTATAAAAATAGGACCCTCATCCCTACTCTTCAGTGCACTTCTGGACCTGTGGATACTACTGAACAAGGACTGCCCTGCTGCTTGAGGCCTGCCCTGCTCTCTTAGAAGGAAAACCCGGACATGCGCCCTTCATACCATAGTGACTCCAAGGGTCAGGTGGCTGACCTCCTGTTCTGTGCTACAGGGGCACAACAAGCTCCAGAGGTGTCCCTGCACCTGACCAGCTGACCTGCTGCAATAGACTTGCCTGTGCCCTGCTGTCCTCTGCTGGAGTGAGTTCCTGATCCCCAAGAGGTGCCTTCCCAGGTCCTGGACCCTTGGTTGGCGTCATATAAATATAGCGGTGCACACAAAATAGAACAATATTAGAAAAATAAGTCATATTTAATCATCCAATTTTCTGTGTTTCGTCTTTATTTTTATATTCCAAAATACTCTTGTACTTTCATATTCCAATTGCTACAGCCTCAGCCAATGCATTTTATTCACATCAGTGGACTTCTTCAAGGCTGCAATACAATGCAACACATAAATATCATATCAAATGACATATTAAAAACAACACCTTAAATCCATTCACGAACAAAAGAGGATTCCTTCACATAATGACATCCTATGTGTTACCACAACAAAAGTAGAGAACCATACTAAGAAAAACAGCATTCACTTAACGAGTGCAATTCATGAATCTCAATGTACAGATATTAATGACAAGTTGAAATCTTGTAGCATAGAAGAAAGGGAAAATTATAAATGAGTTAATGCACAAGCAAGAAAACTCATCGAAATCAAGTGACATTGAACCAAGGGATGGGTATAAGAAAAAGTGGGAGAGAGAGCGTTACACTTTCTTGACATTCCAATAGTGCCCATGTGACCCAATCAGTATTCAAAACCCATGACACATATAATTCAAATTCTACTGATAATGGTCCATCAAATTCCTCAAGGGCTGGAGATCGGACTCTCCTTGTCTTTTTGATCACAAAGTCAGATTCCTCAATGGGAAATTTCAAAATGCATGTTGTGTAGCTAGACCTCATATTCAGGAACAGGCCAATCCTGTCCCAGACACCTAACAAACAAATGTGATACTATATGATTGTTTCATCTTGTATTGTTTTGATTCAATGGTAACCGTGTGAAACCTGTCTGAAAATGTTTGGGTTTTTCATTAAATTACATTACCTTATTGAAATGGCTTCAACATGGGGTTACTCGTCATATGAGGTCTTTTTTCCTCATTTGCGCATGTTTCGAAGTGAATTGGATCATATTGGCATCGTCTGTAATATTGCTGACAATAGGCTCTATGATTTGTAAAAAGATCTTTTCACATTCAATTAATACATACTTGAAGATCAGTTTTGAATAAAAGTGAACCGGTAATGGGGTATATTTGCTCGTTTTCTAGTATAAACTTGTTCTATCAAGATGGCGACTGGGTTAGGTTGGGTGCGATCCGTTTGTTGTTGAAGTTTAAATTTGAATTGTGATAGATCGATATCAATGGGGTTTCATTGTGTTATTTTGGATTCCAGTGACACAGAGTCAGCTAAAGATTGAAGTGCTTCAAATCTGAGGAATCTGGATGAGAGAGGAAGTTTATTTAGCTGATATTACAATGTGCTGCATCTAATCTTTTACCATTACAAGGTGGCAAATATTATTTGGTAACACATGGACATAATGGGTAGAGTGGTGACCTACCTCCACAAGTGTTCGTCATAATTGATTTTGGAATTTTGCTATTTCAGTGAGATTTCTGGGACCTTTCGAGTTCTTTGTTTCATTTATGTGTTGAGTGCACCACTTTGATGTAGGGCACGGATCCAGGTATGTTCAAAGTGTGTCCTGGTTAGATTGTGGAATGATAGTTGAGATGGGTGAAATGGAGGGAAGAGTATATGATTATTATAATACTTGTTTTTGTCAGAATGTGCTTTATTTAACTTTTTTTCATTGTAAAATGGCGGACATATTTGGTGACACATTGACATTACGGTTAGAGCAGTGATTTCTGGCTACAGGTGTTTGTCACTACTGAATCTGGCATTTAGCTATTTAGGTGATATTTTCAGTACTTTCCAAGTTTATTGTGCTATACACATGTGGAAGCACACCACTTTTAAGTAGGACATGGATCCAGGTTAATTTTTGGTTGTGGAATGCAATTTGTATGGGTTAGTATGAAGTTAAGTGGATATGCTTTATGGAATTTTGGGTGGAAATGTCTTTTGTGTAAAGTTGTGAATGTTTTAAAATAGGAGTATTTGAAAAAAACTTATGAGGCGTATGGTGTGATTGTTTTGTATGCTATGTCGGCAATGTTTGGAGTGGTGTTTTATGAGCCCTTCTCACACTGTGTGGGCAATGTTCATTGTGCTATTGGTTACTTATGATTTTTTCCTCATGAGGGGCAGTAGATGATGTGGTGTTAGGGAGAGGATGGTGATTCTATGGTTTTAATGGAGATGGGAGTGGTTTTAATAGAGGCAACACGCAATATTTGTCATTGGTACATTATGATGATTAATTAAGAAATAGTCCTTGTTTACATGAGTCGTGATTGTATATGTGATATCATATTGATTGGAATCATGAGACATGTGATTGATATACATATTTATAGCATCATATTTGTTTGTTAGGTGGCTGGAACAGGGCTGGCCTATTCCTGGATATGAGGTACACAACATGCATTTTAAAATTTCCCATTGAGGAATCTGACTTTGGGATCGAAAAGACAAGGAGCGTCCAATTTGCTGCCCTCAAGAAATTTGACAGACCATTATCAGTAGAATTTGAATGGTATGTGTCATGAGATTCAGATACTGATTGGGTCACATGGGCACTATTATAATATCAAGAAAGTGTAATGCTCTCTCTCCTCTTTTTCTTATCCCATCCCTTGATTCAATGTGACTTGGGTTTGATAAGTTTTCTTGCTTGTGCATAAACTAATTTACAATTTTCTCTTCTCTTACAAGTTTACAACTTGTCATTAATATTTGTACATTGAGATTCATGAATTGCACTCATGTTAAATAAATGCTGTTTTTGTGTGGTTCTTCACTTTTGTTGTGTTGCCACATAGGATATCATTTTGTGAAGGGTTTCTCATTTGTTTGTGAATGGGTTTTTAAGGTGTTGTTTTTAAGATATCATTTGATATGATTTTCTTGTATCACATTGTATTGCAGCCCTGAAGAAGTCCACTGATGTGGACAAAATGAGTTGGCTGAAAAAGAAAGAAGATACACAGAAAATTGGATGATTGAATTAGTCTTTTTCTAATATTATTCTATTTTGAGTACACCACTATGTATAATTTTCAGGTTTACATGGCAGAAGTATCCAAGAGAGGTGGATATTGATATAGTGCCCTCTGGGTATTTATTTATGGGATTACATGAGAAATAATAGGGGGAGGTATGATTCATTTTACCTGCTGCTTGTTGCAACTGTGGTGATAACCTTCGTTGGCATCAGTTGAGCTCCTCCTGTGAAGAGAAGGAGCAATTCAGAAGAACTGAGCTCTTCCTAATCGCAAACTGGCCTGTTTATGCTGAGGTCTCGCCACCTGCGACGACTGCCACCGCAAACCTCCAGTGGACTGACTCTTCTCGCGCCAGCGACCGCCAGCGATGACCAGCAATGCAAGAGCTCCAGTTCACACTACAGCATCGATAGCCCACGGTGAACGACAATGCAAAGCTCCAGGAACAACGACATCTGCGATGCCCGACAGGATCTTCACACTACAGTGATGCCTGGGCTGCTCTTTGCGCTACAGTGATGACCATCTGCCATGCTTTCCCTGCTCCTCGCAACCTCCTCCACCGTGGACTGGACTCTGCATCAGACTTTGAGAAAGTAACTTTTTCAGTGGGACTAACCTGGTCCCTCTATCCAGCTTGTGCTCCATTGTGGTAGGCCTGAATTTGTGACTTTCCCCCCAGTCTAACATGACCAGATAACCACAATTAGCAATTTGTGCTTTTGGGTGCTAGACTTACCTAAATCTTTGCAATTGCATATCTCCGGTTCTACTGATTAGATTTTTGTCACTTTGTTCTCATTTTATTTATTACATTCTACTTTCTTTTTCTAAATTGTTGTGGGATTTTTCTTGTGTGGTGGTTTCAATCTGTTACTGTTTGTGTGCGCATAAATACTTTACACATTCCCTCTAAGTTAAGCCTGACTGATTTTTTGCCAAGCTACCGGAGGGTTAAGTGTCGATTAATTTAGTGACTTTTGTGGCTCATGCTGACAGTGACTGTGGTTGTTGCTTGAGAAGGGTCCTCGCCCATCTCAATCAAAAACCCAATTTTCTCCACTGACCAGATGAAGTATGCACCCATGAAGGGCCCTTATCTCTAAGTTGTATCTGACCCCTGAGAAGTATAGCTTGATGTTTGAGGATAGCCAAAAGCAGCCATGCCAGTAATGGGTGGAATTTTTGGATTCTTCCATCAAGGCACTGGGTGGTTGGGTGAAGGGCAGCAAAGTAAACCATTATGATAGGCTGTACAATTTGGTTATGAAGAACAACATTTTAAGTACTTGTTTTACAGATTTCTGCCAGCAGCTGATAGATAATAAGCTCAGTGTACCCAGAGAGCTTGGGAAAGAAGCTGAGCTCTTGATTAGCATCCAGGGTATCCAGGAATGTACCTAGAAGTGACCAAAGGAGGGGTGGTTTAGGCTCCCCTCTCCAAATGGAAGGGTAAGGCTCGGATAATACAGAGAAGTCCCCAAAATGACCTTAAAAGAGTTTTGATGGGAAGAGTATCCAGACCTCTTTGGAGCACAGGAGGGGAGGTTTTGATGGGCAGAAATCCCGGGTGCCCTTTTACCCGTCCTGGTGTTATGACTGTCACCAGTCAGAGCCTAAGAAGGGTGGCTCTGTATGGTCCAGGGAGCCACCCACTGGTGGGAACTCCACAGGAGTGCCCAATGTAGCCCTGGGGGAGGTTTTCACCAGGAGGAGATGGTAGAGCATTCTGTAGCATTCCCTTAGTTGGGAAGTGGACTGAGAAGGAAAGCTGGTGATCCCTGAGGATAGTAGACAGCGCTTCTAGGAAGTAACAGTAAATGGGGATCCTGTCACTTCTCCGCTGGGCATCTGTGTCAGACAGATCATGGTTGCAGCCAGGCTGGTTTCACCAGAACAGTATTTGCCAAGGTCAGGAGGGGCAAGATGGCGGCCGCAGCAGCGGGCAAGTGAGTGGCTTGCAAACGCTCCTCCGTTTTTTTCACCCCTCTCTTCGTTGTTCTGGCAGAAACACTCCAGGGACAAACCGTGCGGTTACCGCGAAATGCTGTGGCGTTACCTGGTGTTAAGCACATCGAGTCCCGCATCGAGCCCCGCATCCAGTGCCGTGTCTGTCAGCTATAGCGGAGCGCGGTGCTCTGTGCTGCACTCCCAGCGGGTCTTACCTTGGTGGCGATTCTGGTGTGTTTTACGGAGGGACTGTGGGCGGATTTCAGCGCTAGTGAGGCCCAAGACCGGCTCAGTAATGCTGCCGAAAATGATGGGAAGAGGTGCTAAGAACTGGGGGGCCGTGGCGGCGGCAGGGTCAGTGGTAATATCCGCTAGTCTGGCTTCCCCTGCCTCGCATCATGGGAGGAAAGGAAGTCAGCTGTCAAGCCGGGGCGTAGGTGTTGGAGGCTCCGGTCTGCAGCAGGAAGGAAAAGGTGTCTCTCCAGACAGAACGCGGAGGAATACCGACTCGGCCGGAATTCACCGAAACATACTGTTAGACCTGGCACCATTGGCGTGGGTCTCCCTTCCATTTTTCGCTGTTGTCTCCTCTGTTTTACTGGTGTTAGATGCTCTGGGCGCTGTGCCACTGCCATTCAGTGTCACAGCGCGAATGCTCCCTGTATAAATATGTCTATGTGAATTGGTATATCCCTGATTGGCTTATTTGGTTTACCTGTTAGTCCCTAGTAGTGTGGCCTATGTGTGCCCAGGGCTGGTAAACCAAATGCTGCTGGTGGGCCTGCAGCACTGATGTGTGCCACCCACAGAAGCAGCTTGTAAAGTGTGTCTCAGACCTGCCACTGCAGTGTCTGTGTGCAGTCCAGAACTGCCATCTTGGCTGTGAAGTGCACTCACTTCCCAGCCCCTGAACCTTCCCTTGGCATCCTGTAAGTCACCCCTATGGTAGGGTGCCTTGTATGTGTAAGGCAGGACATGCCTTGGTGTGTGTAGCATGTCCTGGTAGTGAATTATGCCCCATTTCGTTTTTCACTACTGTAAGGCTACCTGTTCCTCATAGGCTAGAATGGGCAGTTTGACTATTACATTCTATAGTCCTAACTGACCCCAGGAACATGGTAGAAAAACGAATTTAGTATGCCTGAGCTCAGAATATTAAAATACATCTTTTAGTGAAGTTTATTTTTATATTCTGTGTTTGAAAATACCACTTTTAGAAAGTAGGTATTTTCTTGCCTAAGCCTTCCAGTGTGCTCTGCCGTTATGTGTATTGGCTGTCTGGTTTTAGAGGGGCAGGACAGGCTGAGTCAGACCTGGGTTGAATAGAGAGATCTGCATTTAGAGTGTGGGGAGGGGTGGCTCCTTGACCTGAATAGGGCTGTGCCTGGCAAGGTGAATGCTGGCTCCACCTCCCACTGTGTGTCTGCTAGCAGACCCCCTCTTTCTGAAAGGAAGGATGCAGCCTGGTAAACAAAGTGCTCCAGGCCTGAGCAGAACTGGTTCTGGCTAGGTTCAGTGACTGGTAGCTTCAAAGATCAAAGGCTTTTGGGGTATAAATATCTGTGCTCAAACCCCTACATTTTGTATTGCTTTTGGATCTGGAGAGGAAACTCTGTCCGAGCCACTGGAGGAATCTGCAGGAAGTGACTGTCCCTGTGCTGTGTGTTGTTTCTTGCACTGGCCTGCAGCAGTGACCACTGGACCTTGAAGAAGAGGAAAAGGAACTCTTGAGAGAACTTTTATTTTTGTACAGCAATTACCCAAGGGCTAGGAAAAGAGCTAGCCTCCTGCTGGAGTCTCAGGCACATCAGACTCCCCCACCAACCTCCTGCTTCCTCCCTGCGAGGACTGCTATCTGCTGAGGAGGCTCCTGTGAGTTCCAGGGCCTCTAGTAGTGCATCAGAGAAAAGAGCGTGAGAAATCGACGCTAACGCATCTTTGCGGGCCGCTGCAGTCGAGAGCGCTGGGAAAATCATCGCGCTACTGCCGCCGAGGGCCCGCAACACGAAACCATCGCTGACGCCCCTTTGCGAGCCGCGGCAGCCGAGACGCGCTGGAAAGATCATCGCGCTGCTGTCGCCGCGCACTCGCAACCCTTAAAGAAATCATCGCTTCGAGACATCGCAGTGCGGACGCCGTGCGTCCGCCACTTTGATCGCATCGCACTGAATTTCGTCGCTCCCTCGCGGAGCGTCTTGTCTTCGCATCGCAACACGATCGCACAACGCAACAGGATCACCGCATCGACTTCTCCCACGCGGCAAGAAAGTCATCGCATCGGCGGTCCAGCGTGCAGAAGTTTGTCGCATCGTCTCCGCACGCATCCCGCAGATCGGCGATCATCCTCCCTTGCGGCAAGGATTTCAACGCATCGCCGGCCTCGCGTGCCGAGAATCATCGCTACAGCTTATTTGCGACACTTTGTTGGTTTTGCTACTAAACCCAGGTACTTTGTGAAAGAAAGGGTCGCAGAGACCACTGCTTTGAACTTTAACCTTATTTTTGAAACCTTTGAACTATTTTTGACAGCCCTTCAACAGCTATCCTATTTTTGACAGTATTGTGGCTTTTACAGTTATTGGTCTTGTGATAAATCTGCCTTTATATAAAGATACTTATTTTTTATAATAACTACTTGTGTGGTGTCCCTTTGTAGTGTTCCTCACTGTGTTACTGTGTATGATCATAAATGCTTCACACCCTGCCTCTGAGATAAGCCTACCTGCTCGTGCTACGTTACCACAGGGTTGAGCAGGGGTATTAAAGAGGGTAGCCCTCTCACTCTGACTTAGGAAGAAGGGTCCCTACTTGGACAGTGGCCAGCCATTGCCAACTAGAGACCCCCATTTCTAACATTGGTGGTCAGCGGTGAGGATCTGGACTTGCATTTATGATCGCATACAGTAATTATAGTGTACACTACTAGTGAGTGCAGACCATAACGTACCGCATACATTTTTTGAGAGTTTTTGGGATCCTATATTGTAATTGATATTGCCGGTGATTTTTCACCCGCGCACATTTTCTGAGAGTTTTTGGGATCCTATATTGTGATTGATATTGCCGGTGATTTTTCACCCGCGCCCATTTATTGAAAGTTTTTGATCCCCTATTGTGATTGATATTGCCGGTGATTTTTCACCCGCGCACATTTCTGAGAGTTTTAGGATCCTATATTGTGATTGATATTGCCGGTGATTTTTCACCCGCTTACATTTTTGAGAAGTTTTCTTCTGTCCTTTATTGATATTGCCAGTTATTTCTACAATCGGCAAGCCCAGATCCAATGCCTCAGAGGATCTCTCCTGGGAAGAAGAGAAAATAGAAACCTACAATGCCAAGCAGCTCAAATATTTTTGCAAGCAATTCACAGTCCCTATCACAGGTCTCACTAGAAGGGAGGAGTATTACAAGGCGCTGAAGGCCTGGCTAGAAGCCAGGGATGCCCCTAAGGATATAGGAGAGCTTGTGGAGGGAGGAGAGCAGCAGGGCGATGTAGTAGACTTAGTAGGAGATCCAGCCCTTTCCAACCCGGGCTCTAGTGTGTCCGCTAAGGGTCTGTCCCCAGAAGAGCTGGAGGACAGGGAGAGAGATAGGCGGCATAATATGGAGATGGCTAAGCTTAAAATGGATGGTCACCGGGACCTAGAGAACAAGAAGTTAGAAATTGAGATTATGAGGATGAAGCTTGAGCATGAGAGAGTATTGAGGGAGTTGGAGATTAAAGCTAAGAGCATGGAAATCTCCCCTCTGGTGGCAGCGTACCTGTAGTGCACCCTGAGAGTAGGGTGTATATACCCAAGGAGGTTATTAAAGATTTCCACAAAAGTGAAGATATTGGGCAATGGTTTGCCGCTTATGAATTAGCCATGGTATCCCACCGGGTCCCTGAGAAGGATTGGGGAGCGGGGTTGTGGGGACGCTTTGTGAGTGAGGGGAGGGATACCTTGTTGGACCTGCCCCAGAAAGTAGGATGGTTTATGCCCACATGAAGGAAGCGTTGATGACCCGCTATGGTTTGACCCCTGAGATGTATAGGCAGAGGTTTAGGGTCTGTAAGAAGCTAGAGGGTACCACGTGGGTTGAATATGTGTCTTTTTTTGCAGAGCCATGGAACGCTGGGTAAAAGGTAGCAAAGTAGAAACTTTTGCACAGTTTTATGATTTGATTGCATGGGAGCATTTATCTAGTAATTGTTTTCCTGAGCTACGCCAGCACCTAATTGATTGCAAGCTGACTAACCCTAGAAAGCTTGCTGAGGAGGCGGACCGCTGGGTGAGCACCCGGGTCCGCAAGGGTCCAGTGGGAGACGTCGCCAAAGGTGGGCAGGGTCCCCAGCAGAGGAGTGGGGGGACAAGGGTCAACAGAAGGAGTTCCACCGAGGGCCCCAAAGTAATCCCCCAGGGAACCAAGCAGTGGTGTCCCAGCCCCCCAAGAAAGGAGGACAGGGCCCCCAACAGGTAGTCCTGTTCCCAGGGGCCCCCACGTGTTACAACTGTGGTCAAGTGGGCCACAGATATTTTGATCCCCAGTGCCCCCAAAGGAGGGCCAGTGCACCCCGTGCACCACCCCGCCAGATTGCTAGTGTAGCCCTGGGAGAGGAGGAGATGGGTGCCCAAGAGGGGTGGGATCCCGTAGAGTTGACCCTTGTCTCATTAGGGGACTTTGAGATGGTCCCCAAGCCTGCACTGCCTGCTAACACTAAAAAATACAGGCAGTGGGTGACCATCAATGGCCATAGGGTGGAGGCTCTAAGAGACACAGGGGGCAGTGTAACTGCTGTCAGCTCCCGGTTGGTGTCCAAAGAGCAGGTTGTCCCCCATGCATTCTACCCAGTAGTGTCCGCAGACAACTCAGAGAGCCAATGTGAGGTGGCTCAGGTTCCCTTTGAGTGGGGGGGTCGCAGGAACTCTTCAGGTAGCTGTGAGGCCCGCCATGCCTGTAGACTGTCTGCTGGGCAATGATTTAGAGGACTCCCCGTGGGCTACGGTGGAGAGGAAGGCTCACTTAGAGATGTTGGGTCTGCCTGAGTGGGCGTGTGCTACCACTCGGTCCATGGCAGCCAAGGAGGGTGTAGAAAAGGATCTGGAGCCTGAGAGTAGGGCCCAGATCCCTGCCTTAGAGAGAAGGGGCAGGGGGCGCGGGAAGCCGGCCCCCTTGGTTCCCACGGCCCAGGAAGGAGCAGACCCTGAGGGGGATGCCCTGGAGCCTACCGGGGAGCAGATCACCAAACTGGGGGACCTGCCTGAGCTGACCCATTGGCAGCAGGAAGGGGGACCCACCAGGGAGGAATTTTGTGAGCAGCAGAGAGTTTGCCCCTCTCTTGAGGGTATGCGGCGACAGGCTGCAGCCCAGGCAGAAGGTGACATGTCTGGTTCACATCTGATTTATTGGGAGAACAGTCTCCTGTATAGTGAGCCTAAGGTTGCTGAGCCAGAGTCAGCCCGTGTGCTGGTGGTACCCGAGTGCTTCAGAACCTTCCTACTGGGGTTGGCTCATGACATTCCATTGGCAGGACATCTGGGGCAGACCAAGACCTTTGAGAGGCTGGCCGCCCACTTTTATTGGCCCCAGATGCACAAGAGTTCAGACATTCATTGCAGGACCTGTGAGACTTGCCAGGCAAGTGGGAAGAGTGGGGGAAGATCAAGGCCCCACTCCAGCCCTTTCCAGTTGTGAGTACCCCATTCGAGCGAGTGGGCATTGACATTGTGGGGCCTCTGGACCCCAAGACAGCCATGGGCAACAGGTTCATCCTGGTCTTGGTGGACCATGCCACCCGGTACCCTGAAGCCATCCCGCTCAGGACAGTGACGGCCCCCGTGGTGGGACGTGCACTGATGGGGATTTTCTCCCGTGTGGGATTCCCCAGAGAGGTGGTGTCTGACAGGGGGACCAACTTCATCTCCCAGTACATGAAGTCTCTGTGGAAGGAGTGTGGGGTAACGTATAAGTTCACCACTCCTTACCACCCCCAAGGTAATGGTCTGGTTGAAAGGTTCAACCGGACCTTGAAGGGCATGATCATGGGCCTAGAAGAGCCCCTGAGGCGTAAGTGGGACGTCCTCTTGCCATGCCTGTTGTTTGCCTACCGTGAGGTGCCACAGAAGTCCTTAGGGTTCAGTCCCTTTGAACTCCTCTATGGCCACCCGGTTAGACGACCTCTGAGTCTGGTCAAGGAAGGCTGGGAGCAATCTCCCAGGAAACCTCCCCAAGATGTATTTAGCTACATGTTGGCCTTCAGGAACCAGACTCGGTGTTTCAGAAAAATTGCTGAGGCAAATGTGGAAGCCAGCCAGGAAGAAATGAAACGTTGGCACGACCAGAATGCCACTCTGGTCGAATTTCAACCTGGTCAGAAGGTTTGGGTACTGGCCCCAGTGGAGCCTTGTGCGCTCCAAGATAAGTGGACCGGTCCATTTGAGGTGGTGGAGCGCAAAAGTCCAGTTACCTACTTGGTGGACTTTCAGTCTCCCAGGAACCCCTTGAGGGTCCTGCATGTGAACCGCCTAAAGCCCCACTTTGAGAGGTCTGAAGTGGGCATGCTTCTTGCCACAGATGATGGGGTTGAGGAGGAGAGTGAGCCTCTCCCTGACCTCCTGTGTGCAGAAGAGAAGGATGGGTCAGTGGAGGGTGTGATCCTCTCCACCACACTGACCCCTGAGCAGCAGAGAGATTGTCACCACCTGTTGGGGCAATTTTCTGATTTGTTCTCCCTGGTACCTGGTGTCACTGATTGGTGCGTCCATGAGGTGGATACCGGGGACAGTTCTCCTGTCAAGCACAAGGCTTACAGGGTAACTGACAGGGTCAGGGCTTGCATTAAGGAGGAGGTCTCCAAAATGTTCGCCCTAGGGGTGGTTGAGTCCTCTAGCAGCCCCTGGTCCAGCCCCGTGGTCTTGGTACCAAAAGCTGCGACGCCTGGTGCCACTCCTGAACTTAGGTTCTGTGTGGACTACCGAGGTCTCAATTCGGTCACCAAGACCGACGCGCACCCCATCCCCAGAGCTGATGAGCTCATAGACCGGTTAGGGGCTGCCCGGTACCTCAGCACGTTTGATCTGACGTCTGGGTACTGGCAGATCGCCTTAACTGATGGGGCAAAGGAGAGGTCAGCATTCTCCACACCAGATGGGCACTACCAGTTCCGTGTGATGCCCTTTGGGATGAAGAATGCCCCTGCCACCTTCCAGAGATTGGTCAACCAGGTATTGGTTGGGCTGGAGGCTTTCAGTGCCACCTACCTGGATGACATTGCAGTGTTTAGTTCCTCCTGGGAGGACCACTTGCGCCACCTCTGGGAAGTGTTGATGGCGCTGCGCAGAGCAGGCCTCACAATCAAGGCCAGTAAGTGCCAGATTGGGCAGGGTTCTGTGGTGTACTTGGGACACCAGGTGGGGAGCGGCCAGGTGGCGCCCTGCAGCCCAAGATTGAAACCATCCTGGCTTGGGAGCCCCCAAGGACCCAGATCCAGGTGAGGGCCTTCTTAGGACTCACGGGTTATTACAGGAGGTTTGTCAAGGGGTATGGCAACATTGTTGCACCCTTGACTGAGCTGACTTCAAGAAGCGGCCAAAGATTGTGAACTGGACTGACACCTGTCAGAAAGCCTTTGATGCCCTCAAAACTGCTATGTGTACAGCACCCGTACTCCAGGCGCCCAATTTTGCTAAGGAATTTGTTGTCCAGACAGACGCTTCAGAGCATGGGGTGGGGGCCGTTCTGTCACAGATAAATGAGGAGGGACTAGACCAACCTGTAGCCTTCATCAGTAGGAGGTTACTTCCACGGGAACAGAGGTGGAGTGCAATTGAGCGTGAGGCATTTGCTGTGGTCTGGGCACTGAAGAAGCTGAGACCATACCTGTTTGGGACTCACTTCCGGGTTCAGACAGACCACAGGCCCCTCAGAGGGTTGATGCAGATGAGGGGGGAGAATCCCAAGTTGTTGAGGTGGTCCATTTCCCTACAGGGTATGGACTTCACGGTGGAACACCGCCCTGGTACAGAACACGCCAATGCTGATGGTCTGTCCAGATTTTTCCGCCTTAGCGATGAGAACTTCCAAGGGGATGGGTAGTTCTCCCCACATTTCAGCTGGAGGGGACGTGTGTCAGACCTGGCACCATTGGCGTGGGTCTCCCTTCCATTTTTCGCTGTTGTCTCCTCTGTTTTACTGGTGTTAGATGCTCTGGGCGCTGTGCCACTGCCATTCAGTGTCACAGCGCGAATGCTCCCTGTATAAATATGTCTATGTGAATTGGTATATCCCTGATTGGCTTATTTGGTTTACCTGTTAGTCCCTAGTAGTGTGGCCTATGTGTGCCCAGGGCTGGTAAACCAAATGCTGCTGGTGGGCCTGCAGCACTGATGTGTGCCACCCACAGAAGCAGCTTGTAAAGTGTGTCTCAGACTTGCCACTGCAGTGTCTGTGTGCAGTCCAGAACTGCCATCTTGGCTGTGAAGTGCACTCACTTCCCAGCCCCTGAACCTTCCCTTGGCATCCTGTAAGTCACCCCTATGGTAGGGTGCCTTGTATGTGTAAGGCAGGACATGCCTTGGTGTGTGTAGCATGTCCTGGTAGTGAATTATGCCCCATTTCGTTTTTCACTACTGTAAGGCTACCTGTTCCTCATAGGCTAGAATGGGCAGTTTGACTATTACATTCTATAGTCCTAACTGACCCCAGGAACATGGTAGAAAAACGAATTTAGTATGCCTGAGCTCAGAATATTAAAATACATCTTTTAGTGAAGTTTATTTTTATATTCTGTGTTTGAAAATACCACTTTTAGAAAGTAGGTATTTTCTTGCCTAAGCCTTCCAGTGTGCTCTGCCGTTATGTGTATTTCTGTTTGGTTTTAGAGGGGCAGGACAGGCTGAGTCAGACCTGGGTTGAATAGAGAGATCTGCATTTAGAGTGTGGGGAGGGGTGGCTCCTTGACCTGAATAGGGCTGTGCCTGGCAAGGTGAATGCTGGCTCCACCTCCCACTGTGTGTCTGCTAGCAGACCCCCTCTTTCTGAAAGGAAGGATGCAGCCTGGTAAACAAAGTGCTCCAGGCCTGAGCAGAACTGGTTCTGGCTAGGTTCAGTGACTGGTAGCTTCAAAGATCAAAGGCTTTTGGGGTATAAATATCTGTGCTCATACCCCTACATTTTGTATTGCTTTTGGATCTGGAGAGGAAACTCTGTCCGTGCCACTGGAGGAATCTGCAGGAAGTGACTGTCCCTGTGCTGTGTGTTGTTTCTTGCACTGGCCTGCAGCAGTGACCACTGGACCTTGAAGAAGAGGAAAAGGAACTCTTGAGAGAACTTTTATTTTTGTACAGCAATTACCCAAGGGCTAGGAAAAGAGCTAGCCTCCTGCTGGAGTCTCAGGCACATCAGACTCCCCCACCAACCTCCTGCTTCCTCCCTGCGAGGACTGCTATCTGCTGAGGAGGCTCCTGTGAGTTCCAGGGCCTCTAGTAGTGCATCAGAGAAAAGAGCGTGAGAAATCGACGCTAACGCATCTTTGTGGGCCGCTGCAGTCGAGAGCGCTGGGAAAATCATCGCGCTACTGCCGCCGAGGGCCCGCAACACGAAACCATCGCTGACGCCCCTTTGCGAGCCACGGCAGCCGAGACGCGCTGGAAAGATCATCGCGCTGCTGTCGCCGCGCACTCGCAACCCTTAAAGAAATCATCGCTTCGAGACATCGCAGTGCGGACGCCGTGCGTGCGCCACTTTGATTGCATCGCACCGAATATCGTCGCTCCCTCGCGGAGCGTCTTGTCTTCGCATCGCAACACGATCGCACAGCGCAACAGGATCACCGCATCGACTTCTCCCACGCGGCAAGAAAGTCATCGCATCGGCGGTCCAGCGTGCAGAAGTTTGTCGCATCGTCTCCGCACGCATCCCGCAGATCGGCGCATCATCCTCCCTTGCGGCAAGGATTTCAACGCATCGCCGGCCTCGCGTGCCGAGAATCATCGCTACAGCTTATTTGCGACACTTTGTTGGTTTTGCTACTAAACCCAGGTACTTTGTGAAAGAAAGGGTCGCAGAGACCACTGCTTTGAACTTGAACCTTATTTTTGAAACCTTTGAACTATTTTTGACAGCCCTTCAACAGCTATCCTATTTTTGACAGTATTGCGGCTTTTACAGTTATTGGTCTTGTGATAAATCTGCCTTTATATAAAGATACTTATTTTTATAATAACTACTTGTGTGGTGTCCCTTTGTAGTGTTCCTCACTGTGTTACTGTGTATGATCATAAATGCTTCACACCCTGCCTCTGAGATAAGCCTACCTGCTCGTGCTACGTTACCACAGGGTTGAGCAGGGGTATTAAAGAGGGTAGCCCTCTCACTCTGACTTAGGAAGAAGGGTCCCTACTTGGACAGTGGCCAGCCATTGCCAACTAGAGACCCCCATTTCTAACACATACCCAGCATTTTTAAAAAGCAAACGTGCAGAGGTAAGGCTTCACCTGATCTAGAAGCTAATGCATTTCCCGGGGGAGTGGTAGAAACTCATTCATGCAACAATGTTTCAGCAGCTGTGCCTGAATTGCTACATTCGTCTGTGTCTGCCGGAGCTATTGACAAGGGAACGGCTGTTCAGGATATCATTGATCACACGAACAAAGAGACTGAGTCAATAGGAGTAGCTGGGGAAGTAACTCATGCAGCTTTTCTCTCTCAGGCTGAGGCACAGCAGGCCGGTGACTTAGCAATAAAAAGCATACAGGAGCTGGGTGAACACGTAACATCGACGCAATCTACACCTCATATTCTGCCCCAAACTGCAAAAATGCCCTTGCTGGTGGAAAATTCGAACAGAAAGAGCAGTGTTTCGAATATTGAATCCGAAGAATCGAACCACTTGGTGGTAGGGGCTGACAATGATACTGACAACATTACTAAGTCCCCCTCAGCCAAGGCAATCCACAGAGAACTTGATTCCGGGGACTCAGGTGGCAAATTCTATTCACTGTCAGACCCCTCTAACTCCTCTGAGAATGAGAATGAGAGTGAGGGGGGACTGGGCTGATGATAAAAGCGACACCAGCAAACACCAGCTGGGTGACGAGGAAGACGACGAGGAGACGGATCTGGAGACATCCTTGAGTCTGGGGACAGTACGGAAGCGAGAGTCACAGTTGACCCAGCAGCAAATGGTAAAATGGATATAGGGGGATCACTGGTTTGGGATTACTCATTTTCCCCTCAACTTGAACCTGAGAAAAATGGAGATGTGTGCAATGAGACTGGAAAAGTATGTAGCGGCGCGGAAGCTGGAGGAGACGAAATCACCCTTAATACAATCTATCATATAATAATGGCCCATCGGGAAGAGACAAAGGTGGAAGGATTGCGGACCCAAGGTGCTGTTCGTAAGCTACAAAATACTGTGCGCCGCATTGCCAAGACCTGCACGGAGATATCCACGAGAATTGGGGAAGCTGAGGAAAGGATCTCCGCTATGGAAGATGATTTAGTTCAGCAAAAGGCTACAATGGCATCCCTGCAATCTTTAAGAGATGATGTTGACTGGAAGCTCACGGACATGGAAAATCGTTCCAGAAGGAACAATTTACGTATCTTGGGAATACCAGAGGGTCGAGAGGGTAAAGATGTCAGGAAGTTTGTCATTGACTTGTTCTCTAAAGCCTTCCCGGAGCTCAATCAATGGAAGTGGGAATTAGAATTGCAGAGAGCACACAGATTTCCCTTTAACCAACGTAGCAAAGCAGGGGGTACAAGTGAAAAACCTAGGGCAATATTGATTTGTCTTAATAATTTTTTATTGAGGGAATTATATGATTTGGCAAGGCCTGATAGGAAAAGAGGAGGTAATGGTTTTGAATTTTTTATTCGTCCAGATTTCTGTCAGGCCACAGTTAAACTGAGGTGGCAATTACGACAAATGATTTCACTCTTTCAGGCGAAAGGGGCACAGGCCTACCTGCTTAACCCAGCTAAGTTAAAGTTAATCCATAAGGAAAAAGTACACTTCTTTGTACCAGATCTATCGGCAAGGGAGTTTCTGGCCACAGTATGATGCTGAATGTTTTTTAGTGGGGATTTAAAGGAATTATCGACCTAGTGGGGTGTCTCTAATGTTGTCTTAAATGCTCTTATTCTGTATGAGGGGGTGAGGAGGAGCGTTTTTGTTCAATCCACTAACCATCACAGAGGACACTATGTCCTTAAGCCTCATGTGGGTAGGAGTGGGGGGTGGGGAAGGTGGGGGGGTTGGGTGGTGGTGGGGGGGTCGGTGGGTAGGGGGGGACAGAGAGAAGACAGAGGTTTTTTTTTCTTTGGCTGTACACGATAAAGACGGTGTTAAATTTGTTAAAGGCATGTTTGAGAGAGATCATGTTTTGCTGCCTAAATCTGTGGTATCTTCCAAGGGCATATGGGCATATGGGCATGGACGACAATGTACGATTTTTCTTTTGTTCTTTAGTGGATAATAATGATTAATAGATTATCTATTTGTTCATGGAATGTTTGCGGCTTAAATGATAAGAAAAAAAGGGGGTGATGGCCCAGTTGTTACAGGCAATGCGTATCGACCTGATTTGTGTTCAAGAAACCCACATAGCCTGGAATAATCGTAATTGGCTGAACGACCTGGGTATGGATATACTCGGGTGTACTAAACAGAGCTCTACTACTAGGGGGTGGTGATATTGATGAAGAGAGGACTGGGGGTTGCAATCGTTTAAAGGAAGATGCTCTGGGCAGGTGGGTCATTGTAGGGGTAACCATCAATGGCTCGCAAGTGACGATATGTTCTATATATGGATCAAACTTAGATGATCCGGAGGTCCTCCACTACCTTAGTATAGAATTAGCAAATTGGCCAGCCCCCTTGATTATCTGCGGGGATCTTAATCTCCATCTAGAGGGTAGCTATGATATTAACAGCAACAGACCCTATATAGGCAAAAAAACTAAAGTTTTCAAAGCTATTAGGGGGTAGTTAAGGAGTTTGGCTTGGTTGATGTATGGCATACACTCAGACAACCTGATCCTGGAGAAACCGTTTATTCGGCGCCTCATAAGAAACATGTGCGCTTAGATTATTTTTTTATCTCCGCGGAAAAAGCAAGAGGCTCTAAGATGGAGATTTTACCAAGAATAATATCAGACCACAACCCGATATTATTAGAACTTGATTTCAGCTCTCGGGCCCCGCCAAAAGCATGGACTTTTGAACGGAAACTCTTATTAGATCCTGATTACTGCACACATATGGGTGGGTGGATTAAGGAATTTTTCAAATTTAATCGGGGAACTGCTTCAGATTCGGTTGTCTGGGACACCTTTAAGGCAGGGGTTCGGGGGGAAACCCTTAGTTATTCTTTAGATAAGCAAAGCAAAACCCAGGCTGAAATTAAGGATCAGCTGCATCAATTAAGGCTTTTAGAATTAGAATTAATGAGGGAGATCTCTCAACAGGTTAATCCAGAAAAAACATTATCGGCCATGGCTATCCTGAAAATGAAAATCCATCAGCATTTTGCTGCAAAGGTCGCGAATAAATTGGCGATTTTTAGGGATAAAATTTATGAAGCGGGGGAAAATTCAGGTAGGATTTTAGCAAAAGATTACAGCAGAAGAGCGTGCATAATAAGATTTTGCAGATACAGGACCATCTTAACCAGATACAGAGCTCCCCAGAGGAAATTTTGGCGGTTTTTCGTAAATTCTATGGGAGTTTATATACTGAGGATGGTCTGGTAGATCCAGCTGAGAAAATGTTGGAGTTTAGTTCGGGCATGCTGATAAATAAAGTTACAGCAGATCAGAACGAGGAGCTGGCTACAGATATTACCTGGGAGGAAGTGGAGGGGGCAATATTGTCATTAGCTGTTGGAAAAGCCGTCAATCCGGACGGCATTCCTTAAGAATTTTATAAAACTTTTCGCTCAGCATTAAAGGCAGAGCTTTTGACATTATTTCTTGCGGCCCAACAGGGTATAGCACCTGAGTCGTGGCGAAAAACCATTATTATTGTATTCTTAAAAAGGGAAAGCCCAATCTTTGTCCATCCTCGTATAGACCAATATCATTGATCAACGCGGACAGCAAGATCTTTTCAAAAATTATTGCACAGCGATTGGGAGCCGTCATTACCCCATTAGTCTCTAAGTTTCAGCATGGGTTTATTCCCGGTACGGACACGGCGGATCACGTAAGACGCGTTATTTTGCACTTTTGGATTGGGCGCAGGCAACCGGGTCCGGACTAGGGGTGATCCTGTTGGACGCCGAAAAGGCGTTCGACAGGGTCTCTTGACAGTATATGTGGGAGGTTATGCATATGAAAGGATTCTGCCCACAATTTATTCATGCAATCAAAACTCTATATGCACGTCCGATTGCCTCAATTCGGATCTCTGGGCAAGAATCTGATGTGTTCACTATTAGTCGGGGCACACGGCAAGGGTGCCCGTGCTCCCCTCTCTTATTTGCTTTATACATTGATTTATTTTTGAATAAACTTAACCAACATACAGACATTATACCAGTTAGGTTTCAGAGCATTGAGTACAGGGCATTTGCTTATGCCGATGATATTGCTGTAGTCTCCAGTGATACTGTAACTGCCTTGCCTGCAATTACATCTCTAGCGCATTAGTTCAGGGTTTTTTCAGGGTATAAACTGAATGTACAGAAAACACAGGTAGTATATTCCGGCAGTGACCCTCCGACAAATATATCTATTGTCTCGGAGGCAACATATCTGGGAATCAAAATTACATCGGCGGTAGATAAGATCCCGGATTTAAATATTCTCCCAATAATCGAAAAAGCGAATTCAACTCTTGAAAGGCTAGATCATCTTCATCTGTCATTACATGGCAGAAACAGCGTGTTGAAGATGCTGATTCTTCCAAAAAATTTATATATATTTAGAACTATTCCTTTAGAGTTTTCTGCATCATGCTTTGTTAAAATAGAGAGAATATGCTCTCGGTTTTTATGGGGATATCAAAAACAGCAAAGGGCATATAGGAAAATGATATTACCTAGACAAGTGGGTGGTTGGGGTATCCCTCACATTATTATGTATTATTGGGCAGCAATGCTGCAATATATAGGGCCACTGGTGATAGGGGTCAAAGCCGAGATTCCATTGTTTCACAGGCCTTCTATTTACGAGTTTGGACTGGGCGATGAAATGAACGGTTTCTTAGTTAGAGTTATTGAACCCAGTTATTTAAAAAAACTAAATTTAAGGTACTGAAGGCAGCCTACAAAGGTTGGAAACAAATTAAACGGAGTCTACAGGTTGCAAATCTTAATGCCTACACCCCGTTGTTGGCTCCCGGGACATTACCCCTAAATTTTCAACATCAGGTAACAATTAGGTGGGGCCAAAAGGGCATACATAATTTAGGTGATCTGTTTGGTAAAGACCAGCTTTTAACATTCTTAGACTTACAGGAGGTATATGGTATAGGCAAGCAAGATTTTTTCAAGTATCTTCAGATACGTAGTTTTCTGACTAGGCAGGGCACAGGATCGCCACATCAATTCGGGTTGATTCCCCTCATTGAAAAAATGAAGAAAAAAACACCAATCGGCCAATTTTATCGGCTATTAATGGAAACACTCCCGGATGATTTAGTTGCACGTAAAACAAAATGGGAACACATATTTGGT
The DNA here is from genome assembly GCA_963921515.1 of Calotriton arnoldi. Lineage (NCBI taxonomy): Eukaryota > Metazoa > Chordata > Amphibia > Caudata > Salamandridae > Calotriton > Calotriton arnoldi. Next base: position 509,909 of record CAWUFW010007012.1, on the reverse strand, counting down.
CTAGAAGATGTAAATATATCAAAGTCTATTGAGCTGGCCAACCAAGTCTTAATGACTGGCAGAATACGGAGTCAACATTACATGGTCCTTTATGATCTTTATTATACTCCCAGTAAGTTGGCTCGATGGGGTGCAAGAGCAGGGACTAAATGTAATTGCTGCGGACTTTTGGAGGCTGATTCAAGTCATATGTTTTTTTCTTGCTCAAAATTGGGGGAATTTTTTCAAGGCGTTGAGAAGTTTCTGAACATAATATCTGGGCTCTCTATTAAAATTAGCGCGGAATTAGTCATTATCGGTGTATGCTCTGATAGTGAGGCTAATACAAGATCTGAAGATATAAATACACTTTTATTTATCATCATGGCAGTGGTAAGGGCATGCATTACTAACGAGTGGATCAGTTCTGATCCACCTACCTTTATTAATTTTCGCACGAGACTGTTAACTATGTATAATTTCGAATCTTCTATCTATAAGACCAAAGGTAGAAGGAAAAGAACTAAGGGTGCTAAAATGTGGTCACCTTTATCAGGTTGGGCTGTATGAACTAAATATAACTTGGTCTAATAGCTGGACTTAGCGGGATCCAGCGGGTTCTAGGGGGTTCAATTGTGTAGTACGGGTAATGTCCACCGGGTATGGCTTGTCCAATGAGGAAGGGAGGGGATAGAACCCTGAAGTGGATATATTTTTTTTCTTCTTCCTCCTTGTTTCTTCTCTTATTCTGTATGAAATGATCAATTTTGATTACAATGTAAAGGCTATTCTGTTTCAACAATCTGAAGGACAAATCCCGCCCTTTTATGAATTTTCTATGTCCGTTTTTTAGATTTTCTCTATATTTGTATATTTTTTTACAAATGCAATGGCATGGTATTGGTGTTTTATTAACAATCATGTAATTGGTGATTTTTTTCTTTGTCTGCATGTACAGCCTTGGTTATAAAAGGGTAAAATGTGAAAAAAAATTAATAAAAATTTTTTTTTTTTTAAAAAGAACAGTATTTGCCAGCGCAGGTCTGTAAGGTGACGCAAGCCCTTCATCAGGACTTTTTCCATCCTCCTAATGCCTAAATGTGGGTAGTTGCCCAGAAAAAGGTCTTTGTCTGACCCCAGTTGCTCATTGTCTGCATCCTCGGCAATGAGCTTCCCCCGGCTGGAAAATAGCTGGGAGGGATGGTTGCCCAGTACACCCCAAACACACAGATTTCTGGGGATACTGTCCCTAAAAGGGGGTTGGCAGAATATGATGAAGTGTAAGGGTTAGGAGGTGGGCACCATCCACAGCGGGAGGACTAGCTAATTCTCAATTACATTTATCTGATAGCCTAATGTGAAACACGCATGCTCACTCACACACACACATACAAACAGGGGCTTGTGCATACACACTTTTTGTAAAACTGTGATGTTTTAAGGAAAATGTTGGTGGAAAAATATGCTAACTATATGTGGTGTTGTTGTAATGTATATGAGGCTAGAGTACCATCAAGTGAAGGCTGTGTTTTCGGTAATATACAGTGCAGAGGTATGGTTTCAGTCTGCTTACATGAAACTTCTAAGAATAGAGAGCAAGATTTGGAAAGTATTTTTGGGCCTGAGGTAGGGAGCACCATCCAATGTGGCTCGTCACAAATTGTAACTCTCTCCGCGGCTGCTAACGCACTGCTATCGCACTACAAACTAAATTTTCTAATGATTATAAAACGTTCATTGCCTCATCAGGTTCTCCATGAAAGTTGTGACTCGTTGTATCATGCTCTTTTTGACTACTCCCTCGGAAACCTCTGTCATCTGACACTTGTTTGCACAAATGCACAGCATAGTGTGACTGTGATTGACAGCACAGGGCCTGAACGGACCCTGCTCTGTCAAACACAGCGTGATAGTGAGCACCCGGCAATTATTCAAATGAGCCCTGCTGAATAAATGGAGGGGTTGGGCGTGCGTCAGGTGATGAAGTCCAGGAAGCCAGTATTTTAGTTTTTCAAATGAATCAGATTCATTTGAAAAACTAAAATACTGGCTTCCTGGACTTCATCACCTGACGCACGCCCAACCCCGCCATTTTGCATAGGATCTGACTCACAGAGGCATCACCTGACAGCTGGTGCACGGGCTTGTTGCGTAAGGAACTTGATACAATTGAAACTGATGTGAGGTGCAGAAACGACAGTCCGCCGTCAAAGTATCTCTGTAGCCCTGCTGAATAGCTCAGCTGGGGCTCAGATCGGGGATACAGAAGTGGCGCCTTGGCTGCCAGAGACACCTTCCACTCCGGCTCACCAGCATTCACAGACAATAAGCCTACCTTTTCATGAGTACCGGTACTCTCCTCGACAGTAGAAAAGTGCCGGTACTCAGAGTGATAAATCTAAGAAGTGCCGGTACTCAGTAACACATTGTTGGAAATGGCCCTTTTTGCAGGGTCACCCATGAGTTTTTTTCCTTTCTCCTCCCCTTTTTCTGACTTCATTTTTGTTGGCTTAAGGACCCTGTGCACTTTACCACTGCTAACCAGTGCTAAAGTGCTTAAGTGCTTGTGCTCTCTCATAAAAAATGGTATCATTGGGTCTGTATTACCTCTACCCAGTGTAGACAGAGAGCAGGGCACACCCATATCATTCATTGAGGCAATTTTTGATGCAATTTATGTTCAGGCTACTTGTTCCACATGTTTGGTTTGCCCTTTCTGTAACTGTGCTGGTTAACTACATATGTTTATTGTGTTTGCTTTTTTACTGACCAATCGTATCCTCTTTCTGTTATACAGCGCTCTGATACCGTTACGGGTCATGTTCGCGCTATATAAAACCTTTCAAATAAATAAATAAATAAAATGGCAGTCCCCTGGCAGTGGCAATCAGGCTATGGCCAGTCCGGCCCTGGTGGCAATTAAAAAGCCATGGTAGGTGAAGAGGATAACATGGCTTTCATCATACCCAAGTCTTTTGTGTGCCTGCTTATGTTTGTGTGTTTGCCTGCATTCGTATGCCTGTTTTTTGTAAGAAAAAAGTGAGATAAAGAGAGAGAGAATCAAAACACTCTCAGGAGGTATTTTAAAGAGAATGGGTGGCACTTTGTGTGTACATGTCTGCTCAGCGACAAAGATTCATAAATAGCATAGTAGGGAGGGTTGGTGGGTGGGTGAGTGAGTGGATGGATGGATGAGTGAACAAGGGTGGATGTATGGATGGATGGATGAATAGATGGATGGATGAGTGAAAGCATGGATGGCTGGGTGAAAGGGGGTGGATGATTGGATAAAAGGACGGATGATGGGTGGATAAGTGAAAGATTGGATGGATGAATGAAAGGGAGGGAGGATGGATGAAAGGGTGGATGATGGATAAGTGAAAGGAGGGATTGAGTGAAAGGGTGGATGGAATGAAAGGGTGGATGGAATAAAGGAGTGAAAGGGTTGATGGATAGATGAGCGAAAGGATTGATGAATGAGCGAAAGGGTGGATAAAGAGATGGATGAGTGAAAGGATGAATGGATAGGTTTGGAGATGGATGGATAGGTTTGTATATGAAGGGTGGACAGACGGAATGGTGAAAAACTGAATGATGGATGAAAGACTGAATAGACTCACGTGCTGAAAAATATATAGTTTTGTGCCAAAAAACAGCAATTAACAGTATGGCATTAAGAAGGTGCATCTATTACAAAAAAGGAAATGTTAACATATTATAGCATTTCTCTTTCATTTTGTGTAATGAGTTAACTTGCTTTGTTTATATAAACACATTTCTCATGTGTTTTGGTATGTGCTGCAACTAATATAGAAGTCATGAAGTATCATCATGTCTTGACTTTAGCCCCGCCCCCTCACTACCCATCTAGCTCATTTTAATGAGTACCTGCACTTATTTTTTCCCATTTAAAGCACTGGGTTGAAGGATGCTGCGGTAGTTACACATCAATGCAGGTCCTACAGAGACAACGAAGGGACATCTGGGGTCGACTCAGACACTATCCAGCTCTTCTGTCTGATGGAAATGGTGCTGTGCACTGAGTAATGTTGCTGTGTATTGTCTATGACACACTATGGGCCGATTTTGTGATCTATGATTGTAACTGGGTATATGCACCCCAAATGTGAAATATCTTGAACAAGCCATGGAACACCATTGTACTGGCTGGGTCACGTGTAGCGCACAGAGCTAGCTCACACCACTTCAGAATGTATGAGTTATTGATGCTAGATGTCCGTGTCCTACAGATGTCCTGTCCATGGTAAGCCCATGGTATGCAGTATGCTTAGGTGTTTATGTTGCTTCTGTTTTCAAAATCTCATATATAAATAATACAAAACACAAACATGCTCCCACAACGGCAGATGCAACCACTTTGGTGGTGGCATCTCAGTTGCCCCGTTTGAGATATCTAACTTTGGTGGGTTTCGCTCTCCAATGGAGGGAAATCCACTGAAACGCTGGATGGAAAATGCACTTCCCTTCCCTTAAAACAGGGCCCCTGTGCTCAGCCTTAATGTAAAAAGGCCGCCTAATTGCGCCTTATTTAAACGAAATACACTTGGAAAAAGCGTGTTTGAACTGGCCATGATTGCAAAAATAGTTCCAGCGTGAACATTGTTGTTACACATTGGTTTTCTTGCTCCATAATCTCATAATGTGTGTTTTGGCTTCACTCAGTCTCACTTACTTCATCCAGAAAAAGTGTGTCAAACTCTGCTCTATAAACAGGAAGATGTTTTCTGCAGCCTCTTCCTTTCTGAACAACCCTAGGTCCAGGCCCCTACGCATCATACCCCCCACGCAGATAATACCATAATGTCACTCTTGCATTTTCCCGAAGGTTCCGTCCTCCACCGTCCACCCAGTCGCACTCATGACTGCAGCCTTTTACTTCCAAAGGTGTGCTCTGCCCAGCTCCATCAAAGCCGGCTCTGTAATTGAAGTCCCACGATACTTCCTCTCCAAAAAAATCTGTTTGCCCAGGGTGGGAATCAATGGCCTTACATTCTCCGTGCAGTTATAATGCTCGCTTGTTCTGGGGGGAGTTGTTTTGCTATCTATTATGGTGCTCTAATGTGTTCCTGTGGTACCCATCTGGTTCTCATTTGTGCAAATGATTGATTTGAATTTGAATATTAGAACCCCACCCTTTCCCCCAAGTACTCCACGCTGTGTATAAGTAAGTCCCTGCAGCCCGTCTGTGTCAGGTGGCGCCATGCACTGTAAATTGCTTTACCACAGACAAAAAGTTGCATCTGTAAATGGAGATCTGAATTCTTTCTTCCTCCCTCTCTAAGTGACAGGAGACCCGGACGTCCTCGCTCCACGCTGGACAGCGTTTCTTCTTCAAAACCGACTTTTAAAACTCTTCCGGGATCGGCAGGGTGCTGCAGAGAACAAGAACAGGATAGGAAACTCTTCAGAACTGTGAGAACCCAGTGGCACTCGTAGAAACTTATGTTTCCAACAAAAAATAGCATGTTTGGCACTTCTGAGGTGATTGTTTGGACAGTTTCTGGGACGAGAAATTAACATATCCAGAAGAAGAATTCAGAAGGAAAAAAAGCGTTCTGAAGAGAAAAGCAAAGTGTAGGGAGGTCGGAGGCGCATCGCTGGGACCTGCAGCTTTCTGCGCACCCCTGTTGTCCTGGGCACTGCTCCGTGCGCGCGCGGAGCAGCGATTAGCAGGTCTTGTAGGCGTACTTTGGCTGTGACGTGGTGCTTTTCCTTTCCTCTCTCGGTGGGAAAGTGGCTTCCTCTTCCCTGGCTCAGGACCCTGTACCATACAGAGAGCCACAGAGGAGCATTCTGGACATTCAGTGGGCACCACTTCGCAAGGTGAGCGCTCAGAGTGCGCAACAAGGATCCCACTGCCTGCTGCACGCACGCCACTGCCCTCTGCCCTGTCACCTGGAGCTCCCCAGGGCATCTCGGAAAAGGTAACAACTTTTTCAACACTTTCTAGCATGCGTCTGAGTTTCCTTAAAGCTGCAGCGTATTAATCTAGCACGGTGCTCAAATTTTAAGACACACACTGGCCAACTTGCAGCTAACCTTACTAACTGACTAACACCCAACCCTCTTTCATTTGTACGTTCTCTGTGCTAAAACATGCATGCCATTGCAATGCCAGGCTCCCTTTGAAGTGCAGCAGTGCCATAGCTTCAGGGCACTGAATTTAATTCCTGCGAATGATTGCTTCATAACAGACAATCCGTCGGCGCGTGTGGCCTCGATGAGTTCCAAGCATCTCAGCTCACCTTTGTAGACAGCGGGGTCCGCAGGAAGCCGGGGAGCGGCGCAGGTGTGAGGGGGTGTGCGTGGGACGGTGCCTAGGACCCGCGCCTCGCGCTGCGCTCAAGCACTGCTTTAACGGCTGGGGTGCCCTGCAGCCAGAAGACGCGTCATTTGGCACGCGCAACCAGTATTGCCCTGGCAACAGGCATCTTTAGCTAAGCGATAACATCCTCGTAAAATGAGTGTAATGACTTCTTTTATGCAAGCACCAAAAGACTATCCGCTCGTTTTATTTACACTGCTGGTCTCTTATGTGTATGATGGCTACAGCACTGAAACTAAACCGCAAATCTTTCAATGATAAAATGTGTGTGTCTAACGGTTATGATGCTCAACAAAGAAATAGTTGGTAGCTATGTGCCTCCTACTTAGCCTTATTGAAGGAGCAAGATGTATAAAGCAACAATCTTCTCTTTCAGCTCTGAAAACTGCGCGCCCTGTTTGGATTTCACACAGACGCTCATTTATGCAGAGCTGATGAACGTGGCATCTGTGAACGAATTAAGCGCGTGTTCTTCACCGGCGCGCACTCCCGGGCCCTGAAATAATATACAACGTGTCCAGCCCATATGGGACATCTCGCGCGGCCATAAGGGCGCCCGGGCGCTCTCGAGTCTGATGTCTTTATGCCAAAGAGAGCTCGGTCTGTAGTGTAGCGAACTGTTTAATGGAGCAGCCCTGGGTGCTAACGGCGAGAGCGTCATACAATATTAATCGAGGGAATTGATCTCTGTGTGACGATCATTCCTCGGTGGCTGGCGCTGCATTTTAAGCGCGAGGCGCCCATTTGATTGGCGTGTCAGTGACCGCAGAGTGCGCCTAGTGTGGCCAGGGTGGAGCGGCGGGTCCTGCTTAGCCTTAGGACGTCCGTAGCTCAGGGGTTGGCCCCGCGCTCCGATCTCTTGAAATGATATGCGGCGGGGACGGGGGCTGACGGAAAATTCCTACACACGCTTTGCATTTAGATTAAAGCCTTGCGCGGCGCTTAGGTTTATCATTTTAACAGCCGCATAATCTGAGGCGGGGAGAGCTAACATGCACTCGTGAGGGGCAGCGCACCGCGCGTACTGGTGTCATGTTTTGTACGAAACATCACCTGCGGGGTAGAAGGCGCAGGGAGTCTGTCATGTACTGAGTGGAACCGGAGCCGCCATGTCACAGCCCCAGGCAGCGCCAGGGGCCTTGGCAGCAGTCTTTAGTGCGGTGGGCGGATGAGGAGCACAGAACAGCTCTCTTTCCGGAGACTTGGGTGTTATAAACCTGTAACGTGGCAATGACTGGTCGATGTCTGAATAGTGCCTTTCACTGATTATAGTCAGGGCTTCGAATGGGAAAACATGAGTGCAGGTACTCATCAAACCAAGCACGGGGTGGGGCAAGGAGCAGGGCAGGGGTTGGGGGGACGGGGGGGGCATGGTTATGGAGACAATTCTGCCATCTGACATATATTCATTTTGCCCTAGTACCCGTGTTAGTTGGGTCACGTTTCATGTATGTGCAAATTCCCTGTACACATGTGGCACAAGGCATACACAGACAATTCATTACCTGTCTCTTACTATGACCCTCGCTAATGTGCAAGCAGCTAATTACATTTAAAAGACATGTCATGTTTGAACTATGCTTTCCATGCCACAAGATTTTCAGTACAGATTTACCAGGTTTAAGACTGTGTATAATGATATGCACAGTGTAATATTAGGCCTGCTGTGATCTTAGCAAAGTACTGTTTGATCTTAGGCCCTTGCTCTTTGATCAGGGAGCAGCAATGTTTGTTCTGCGACAGCATTGTGCGTTGTTAAGCCACAGATGTATGATCTTGTGCTTGTGTTGAGTAAGATTGGGCCAGAAACAGTCACTATGTTGTCTTGATTCAGTGCTGTGAGATCTTGACTCAGTCGTGCATGATTTTGACTGTTTTTTTGATCACCAGTGTGTAATCTTGGCTACGCTCTGTGTGATGTTTATCCTGCATTGCATGATCTCGGGCTGGCAACTAGTTGATTTTGGCCAAGCAGTGTCTGATATTGGCTCAGTAATGTGTGACCTTCAATTATGGTGTATGGTCTTTGGCACAGGGGTGTAACACAGGCCCCTGCAGCCCCAGCGGTGCATGGGGGCCCCAAGCTGCAGGGGGCCCCCTCAGCACAGTACTCAGGCCTGACAGGTCTGGAATAAATCTGGAGCAGGGGCCCCTCCGTGTACCTTGCAGGGGGGCCCCCTCAACTTTCATTACGCTACTGCTTTGGCAAGTAATGTGTGTCCTTGATTCAACACTGTGTGATCTTAAGCCATTCTGGCCTGAACTTGTTTGAGCCTTTGCTGAGTTAGGCCAATGCTGGGTGATGTTCGACAAAAGATATTCTATCTTGTTCCAGTTGAAGGCTCAGCCCTGTCTGAACTTGGCACAGTCATTTCACAGTTTGCCCAGTGCTTTGTTCCCATAGAGTACGCAGTCTATGAACAGATAAGGGCAAGCTTACGGACAGCAGCACACAGTACCTAATGGCCAAACTCATGAAGCAGGTGGGAGGTTTTTAGCTTAAAATTATATTTTAAGTTTCTCATACTTTTCCCTTCACTCTGACTTAAGCTAATGGGAAAATACAAATATTGAAATGCATATCTCTAAATTATTCCCAGTTATTCCCAATATATTACCATGTACACAATGGGGTCTTTATTGTGAGGGGTCATGGCCTTCCGCCTATCATTACTACCATGAAAGAGGATTAAGGGGCTGTTCCTACAGAGCAGCTTAAACACACACCCACTCACACATCACTGCCTTCCCAAGTTTTTTATTTTTGTTGCTAAGTAATATCAATCAATATATGTGCAGTTCTGAGCACCACTACTTTCTGCACCATAGTTTTCAAGTGTTCCTCACTTAAAGGGCTCCATCTTCATTTTCTATTGCAGACAATGGGCATACTATTGCAGATATCTGTAGCTATATGGATGGGCCACACCAGATCATGCCAACGGACCCTCAGAATGAATTAACAGATTAAGAACCGTGCACATTGGTCATCACAGTGGGTGATGTTGGGCCTGCACAATGTTGTAGGCCAGCATTATGTGACAACAGGACTTTGGGATATTGGGCATTGGTGGGATGGTGTCTGAAGTAGGGCTATTGATGTGTATTGGACGAGCGCTGTTTCATAATGGGGGCTGTACTTTGTAATACCAGGCCCGCACTGTGTGATACCGCCAGAGCACTGTGTGATCTTGGCCTAATTCTGTGTATTTAGATGGACTGGGCCAGCAAGCTTTTAATACACCAACATTGTGTGCAGGGAATTGTCTGTACATCTCATTAAATGCTGAGAAACGCCAGTTTGATTATGTGAACAACTCAAGAGAGAGAAGTTTTTTAATTAGCCAAATGTACTGATTGGAAGAGTGATTGCCATGAACTTACATCATAACAGGCATTATACTAAGTTAATTTATTAAAATTGACTGAAAGTGCATCTTTGGTTCTCTGGTTGTTGAATCTGAAAGCACCCTGCTGGGGTAGACCAAACCGGTCCAAGAGGATGTAGCTCCCCACTGTGATATATTGTGAAAGCATGCCTTTAGGGCCCAACCCTTCTTTACACAGTGAAATGGAGAATGGGTTTCACTCTAGGTAGATTAATAAAGAGGGATGTGATGACCTGCAGGGAAGAGGCCCCAAGCCAGCAGAGAAGGAGCCTCTGAACCTTCAGTGCGGCCCCACCCGCCCAGCAATAGCACGATTAGCACTACTGAGGTAATGGCCGGTCAGGCACGGGCATCCAGCGAAAGACTCTGGAAATCTAAAACTAATGACTTACAGCAGTTGCAGCACATACCACAACAGATGATACATATATTAACAGAAACTGGTTAAATCCTTAAAAATGAAATGACTCCAAACAATAAATGATGCAATGGTTTCTGAGCTTTGTGATGTTTGCAGCTTCTATTTTTATTTGTGTTGTACTAGGCACAGCACTCATACATTCTGTTGTACTTGCGAACACGAGTACTAATAGGCACAAGAACAAGCAGGCATGCGCACACAAAGCATACCACACTCTTTCTTTGAAGTACCTTCTGAGAATGTTCAGATCCTCACTATTTGGCTTCCCTCTCACACACAAAGGCAGTCATACACTCACACTAAAGGCTCAGAGCAGGGTTAAAAAGTTTTTTTAAATTCTTACCCCCACCCCACGGCTGCCTGGACTTCCAGTGTGTGCACAACTTCACATGTGTGATTTAGGGTGCAGGACCTGGACAGACCCTGTTCTGTCAATCACAGCGTGATACTGAGCACCTGGACACCCTAGCATAATACAAATGAGCCGCAGCTGAATAATTCAGCAGTGACTAGCACAGGGCCACAGTGGCACTTTGGCCCTCAGAGCGGCCTTCAGGCAGCCTCGTCCTTAGCAACACTAATCCCACTGGGCCTACCATTCTTGAGTACCGGTACTCTCCTCGGCAGTGAAAATGTACCGGTACTCAGGAAGTTAAGAAATAATGGGTGCTGGTGCTCTGTACCTGTGAGCACCGGCACATCTAAAGCACTGCTTATAGACTCGGACCCGTGCCCAGTGCACGCATGGGCACTGCACTTCGAGCAGCGTCATTGTGGAGGATATACATTGAAACAAAAAAGCTATTGTTAAGAACAAAGGTCTACAAACGTCATTTAGGTTTTTAGGTCTCGCCTATGCAGCGCGCATGCGCTGCTTAGGAAAATGACCTTTTGGAATCGCTTTGGCTTTTCAGCCAAAAACGTGCACGCGTTCCATTGCCTTCAATGGCAACGCGTGCACGTTTGGCGATTCACTTGCGGGAGCGAGCGGCGCCAGGAGCGATAATTGCTACCATATGGCGCCGCTCGCTCCCGCAAGTGAATCGCGCAGGCCCCCCCCTCCCCCTGCTGCCGTGCGAGGCGCGCGCTTGTATTTTTATTCATCTTGCTGGTTTATTACCGAGTCCATTAAATCACCCGGGCATTAAACGCTGGGGAGCGCCGCTGCCGGGCCCGGCTAATGGCTTGCATTTAATTTAGAAATATGCAGTTGTCACCACAAACGCAGCCGACGGCGTGAACCGGACGCGCCTCTGTTTGAGGAGGCGCTGGACCCAAATGTATAGCGCCAAGCATTGTGGCAAACAGTGGCACCGACACTCACCAGCCTCGCGGTTATTTGTAGCTCCCAACCCTGGTGCTTTCGGGCCACACACCATCGAGTTCAGCTCACAGCAGGGCCCAACCATAGGGTCCGGTCACGCTGGTGCCCCGCCCCGCCTCCTCTCTGATAGCCAATGACCTGGCGCGTGTTTTCAGAGTTGCAAACAGTACGGGTGCCTGACATAAGGTTCATAGATAACACCAGAGGCTACTCTTAACCAATTCTCTCTTACGCAGTTTAATGGCCTCAGAAAAATAAAAGCTATGTCAGCCTTTCCGGAATATGAACTCATGACTTGCAGATCACCGCATAGGTCAGCGGCGAGAGTTCAGCCCAATAAGCTATCCTGCAAGCTGATGGACTGTTCCTAACTTTATCTTCTGGATGGCATCAACGTTTCTTCCCTCTCTTTCTTTCTTTCTTTCTTTGTTTTTCTTTCTTTCTTCCTTTCTTCCCTTCCCTTGTTTCTTCCTTTCTTTCTTAGTTTAATTATTTATTTGATTTATTTGTTTAAATTATTTTTATTTTTACTTAGTTAATGAGTGTGCGCTACAGACCAAACTGTATCCAGGTGCTTCACTGTCAAAAATGGGAACCATGAGAACAGCAGGATAAACACAAAAGCCAACAGTGACAGAACTATGGAGAAGGTTTCTTAGGAAGCAAGAGATGTAGAAGGTTTCGAAGTCTGGGATCTAACAATGAGAATCTTGTGGTTTACATTTAGGTTGAGGAGCCTCTGTGAAAGAAAGGTCTCCAGACTAAAGTGATCCAGGGGGTGGATACCCTTCAGTCCTACGTACTAGGTAACTAGCTGGTGGCCCATGCAGACACTTGTGTGCCTCGTTAAGGATGTTGACTCCTCCCTGGCCGTCACAGGTAGCCAGGGGGCAGCCTGTCTCCTGACCAGAGCAAGGACAACTTACACAGTCCCAAAACTAGGTGGTTGGCCCTAGTTTGGGTTTGTTTTATGCAAGCAAGTCTTGTCTCCAAAGAACTGCCAAAAGCATCTATACTGCTACCATCTAATTCAGAATTGATTAAAGTGCCCAGTACTAGTTATGTGAGTGCCTACTGCTGCTACTTTAGGGAAATTGATGAAAGGGCCCACTCCTGTTGTATGCGAATGTACGGGTACAAAGCTCTGTACTCTATAGAGCTGGGTATTAAACCTGCTCTCCTTAAGAAAGGCTCACATCTGTCTCCCAAATAAAGCCAATATTTTGACAGTGTCCATCCCAACACAACGGATGTATTCCTCAAGTGCCAAATTTTCCTACTGAAAGCCAAATTACGTTCTTCCACATCTCCTCAACAACCATTTTTCTGCACCCACAACCACTTCTGTTTTTAGCAAGTTCTTTTCTTAGTTTCTCTTATTTCACCCAAACTAGAACTAAAACTGTCTACTCTTTGCATTGTACAGTTTGCTGAGCACCTCTCCACTCTTAAATTCAGGTCTCCCGGTTTAATATTCCAACTTGTTAGTAGACAGACTACAATACCTGTCATCTCTTGGAGTAAGCCTCTTGACTAGCTACGACCTGAATATAGTCTCCCAAATATCTTCCGTGCCTTTGTGAACTGTGACCCTGATTCCAACACCATTCCAATTATGTGTATTATCCAAGTACAAGCAGGGGACCTTTGTTCCTCCATCCTTCCAGAGTAGAAGTCATTCTGCTCCAACACTGCCAAGCGATATATTACCCTCAACAAACTTCACTCATCCAGAGCGCATCGCTCCCCCTACGTGGTCAAAGAGTCCTCCATGTCTGCATTCCCCTTCCTCTACAAGGAACGAGTGTCTTAGGATCCGTGGCAGGCAGATGTGGTCTAGAAGGGAGCGGCAGTGATGTAAGGGCTTTCTTCAAATTTAAGACTTTGAAGCTGGGCAGATGGCAACATCACGTGATCACTTGTGAAAAACAGCCATTAGCTCTGAGCCCCAGGAAGGCCACTAACGATAAGGGCGTAAGCTCGTCAAACGTTTTAGGCAGAAATGTGAAAAAGTGACAGATATACTTATCTATTTTGAGGTTGCTAATTCAGCGATTTGCGAAATAGGAGCATTTGTGACAGCACAGTATTTTTTTCCTGCATGCAAATCCTATTTTAGGAGACGGTAAAGGTTTATCGACTCCTTAAAGGGATTTGCAAATGGATACTAATTCACAATTAGACGAAGGGGTGTGTTGTAGGCCCTTCCAAATTGTGAATTGGTGTCATATGTATGAATTGTGTGCGACCAGAATTTCAGTTGCAAACCATTGAAAAATGACTGCAGCCCAAGTTGGATTTGTAACTAATGTGCAAAAGGGAAGAGGGCCCATTTAGACTTACTTTTTGAGAATTGTGAAAAAGGTTTCTGGGGAGGAGGCAGTGCTTGAGGCGATTACGCTAACTCTCAGAGAAACCTTTTTTAAATATTTTTTTTTCAAAAGCAGCCCTGTTTCCCTTGAGGAAAATGGGCAGCTTAAAATATAATACTCAAAACGTAGGGGTCTGGCGGTTCAGAGAACTTCACGGCCGCTGAAGGGTAGAGAGCTCCTCTTGATTGAGGATGAAGGGATACTACTAACCGTAGAGTATCCCTTCCGGAGTTCAAGTGTCTCCACAAGGAAACAAGCATTGGCATAGCCAATAGGTCTCGCCTTTGGAACCTTATAAGTATTTAGTTATGCAGTACAATATACCTGGTGCAACAACATCAACTGTTGCATGTCTAAACACTTATAAGGTCCCAAAGGCGAGACCTATTGGCTATGCCAATGCTTGTTTTACGTGACATTGGGCTACAGGTATGTACAACACAAGTTCGCCGCTGATAGTTGACTTTATAGAACCGGTAGTGAGCACCTTTCAAACACCCAAGCCAGGTTTAACGGCATTTGCACAACACTGGACTATCTCTGCCTGCGGTTCAATGCTTTCGGCGGTGAGGGGCAGGCAGAGAGATACTCAGGTAGTTCCCAGTACCAGACGTTAATTCGGTGACGTCACCTACATGCGCTTTCGCACTTTATATATCACGTGCCTGGATGCCAACACGTCCCCAGTGAGCGGAGCATGTATATCAGTGACTTGCATGATTAAAGGGACTTCCTGTTCTTAAAGGCAAGCGTTTAATGGGGACTCCAAAGCTACCTCAGTAGACATATTAAACATACTATTCGAATAAGAAGATAGTTTGTAGTGTTGCGCTCTAGTGGTCGCGCGCAGGCGCGATGACGTCAGCGCGGCCGCCATCTTGGCGGCGAGATTAGCGCCAGACATCGGAGCGGCACGGACGTGTTCCCGGCGCTCTCCTCTAGATTACTTATTTGCCAATAAAGAGAGTTACACCAACGCTGTGTAGCACGTGATTTGTGGGGGCAGTAATACTAACATTACAGTGGCGACGAGATCGGGATAAAGAAAAAAAAAAAAAAAATCGGAAAAAAAAACAACGAACCACATCTAGCACAGTCAGAGGACACGAGGACTCACAGGAGACGTGGCAAAGCGGGAGAGCGTGGCAGAGGACGGTCCCACTGCGAACCAGAACCACCGGTACAGGTAGTGGTGATCAGGGACAGCGCACAGCCCCAATACATAGAAGGGTGGAGAATAGGGGGACAGGAGGCGACACCCCACACCCTACAGGACATCCAAGGCCCTGGCGGAGGGGAGCAGCGCAGCGACGGGGGAGCCCAGGGGCCCCACCACGACCACACACCTCCCAGAAGCACAGGCACACCAGGCAGTCCGAGAGGTAACGCAGAGGCACCGGAAGGTAACGCGACAATGTGCGCGCAGGCATCTACACTCACGACGCCCATACCCTTTCTACCGAAACCAGGCGAACCCCTGATGAAATGGGAAGACTGGAGGGAGTACTTCACGAACTACCTAGAGGCCCTAGAAGACGAAAACGGAGAGGCCTTCCCCAGCAAAAGGAAGAAAAGGATATTACTCCACAACCTAGGCCCGGAAGGACTCAGAGTTTTCCAGAACCTAGTCCCCATGCAACGGCTGGCCGCAGACGATGATGTGTTCCAGCACGCGATCGATGACCTGAACAACCATTACAGACCTGCAGTGTGCACGTCCATAGACAGATACACCTTCCAACAAAGGAAACAAGCGGGAGAAGAGTCCATAGATGACTACGTGGCAGCGTTGAGGAAATTGGCGATCACATGCAAATTCGGCGCCTTGCACGACGAATTTATCAAAGACCAGATAGTCATGCACACGAAGAACACAGCAATCCAAGACAAGTTGTGGGTCAACGGGGACGCCACACTGAAGGATGTCATTGCCATGGTAAAAAAGGCGGAGCTATCAAAGAGATGTGCCGAGGCAGCGAAAAAGACAATACAGAGCGGACTATGGTCAATAGAGTTACGGTATTAGAACCTCCGGGCAGAGGAAAGAGAAGGGAGACCGAAGGGAGAGCCCAGAGTAATTGGACTCCACAATCCACACAGGCACAGAAATCAAACAGGGAGAGTAACACCACGTGCTACAGGTGCGGCAGTTCATTCCACGCGGCAAATGACAAGCGATGTCCAGCCTTCCGAGCCAAGTGTATGTACTGCGGACTTGTCGGACACTATGAAAAAGTGTGTCGCCGCAAGGTGAAGCGGTCAACAGTCAAGTACGTCACACAAGACAAGGGAGGTGTAGAGGAAGAAGAAGAGGAAGACGACGTGTTGTGCATCGACGATCAAGTTCTAGGCATAGAAGGAAGTCGCTCCAAGAAACCGCAGTGTGATATGGTCGTGGGAGGTGTCCGAATCAAGATGGTGGCGGATTCCGGCTCTCCATTTACCATCATTCAAAAGTCAGTATGGGACGAGAACTTCAAACCCAGCCTGGGATCACACCTCGAGCCCCCAGACATACGTCCTGTCACGTTCACAGGAGAACCCATCCCGATGGAGGGATATCGAGTCCTGAAATTTGAGTTCAAGAACCGCTGTGCGGAGTGCAAATTGTACGTAGCAGAAAAAGGTCCTTCTGTCCTGGGATGGATGGACCAGGGCGAACTGGGCATACAATTGAACCCAGGAGGGGACACGCAAGTCCTGATGACCGGCACAGATAACCAACCAGACTTCGTTAAGATGAAAAGAGAATTCCCCACGGTATTCGGAGGCAAAGTGGGAAAACTGGCGAAATTCACACATAGAATCGAACTCAGGGACAACGCCAAACCGGTATCCCACAAGGTGAGGAACATACCGCTAGCAGTCAGGGAAGCAGTGCAAAAAGAGTTGCAAAGATTAGAAGAAGAAGGGATCATCGAACCTATCAACAGCTCGGAGTGGTTGGCCCCGTTGGTGGTAGCGAGAAAACCCAATGGCAAAGTTCGTTTGTGTGTGGACCTGCGCGAATTAAACAAGTGCATAGTCGTAGAAAAATTCCCATTGCCTAGAATAGACGAAATGCTGGCGAAGACGGAAGGTATAAAATGGTTTTCCACAGTAGATCTTGCCTCTGCCTATCATCAGATAGCACTGCACAGCACGAGTAGGAAACTAACGTCCTTCATTACACCATTTGGATGTTACCAGTTCCGCAGGATGCCGTTTGGCCTGGCATCAGCAGCTGCGGTATTCCAAAAGCTGATGCACAAACTATTCAAGGACATTGAGGGAGTACAATACTTCCAAGACGACATCTTGGTGATGGGCAAAGACCGAGCCGACCATAACACAAAACTAGCAATGGTGTTACAAGTTTTGGAAAGGAATGGCCTGACAGCCGAATGGGAGAAATGCAGACTAGGGATGGCGTCTGTCACATACTTGGGTCATGAGATTAGTGACCAAGGCATCACACCCAAACACGCAAATGTAAGAGCAATATGTGAAGCTCCGGCGCCGACAAGCAAGGAAGAAGTGAGATCGTTCTTAGGGATGGCCGAATATTACAGCAAGTTCGTGCAACACTTCGCCACCAAGACACATCACCTGCGACTACTGGTACGAGACAAGACAGCCTTCCAGTGGACAGAGGAAGCGCAAGGAGAGTTTCAGAAAATCAAGGAGGATGTCAGCAGAGCGGTCCCCCTGCAAGGTTATGATCCGCACGGAGAATCCATATTAACCACAGATGCGAGTGATAAAGGCCTAGGGGCAGTCCTCATGCAGAGAAAGAAGAATGGAGAGCAAGCGACCATCAGCTTTGCGTCAAGGACATTGTCACCCACAGAACAGAAGTTCAGCGTGATAGAAAAAGAGATGCTGGCGGTGGTGTGGGCCATGTCAAAGTTCCGCCAATTTCTATGGGGCACAAGATTCCAACTCAGGACGGACCACAAACCCCTTGTCAAGGTACTAACGTCCTGCGGGCACGCAAGTGCCACACCCCGCATCGCAAAAATGACCCTGAAATTGTTAGACTACAGGTATGACGTAGAATACATCCCTGGAGCCAAGAACAAAGTGGCGGACTACCTCAGTCGAGCTTCAGCCATGGAAGACGCACCCGCAAGTACAGACGAGGACGAAGTCAGAGTGGCATTCACGGGAGATCAGGAGCAGGCGATAAGCGGGCAGGAGTGGAAGCAAGCCTACGAAAGGGACACGGACCTGGAAGACATCAAGGCATTCACCATACAAGGGTGGCCAGAGAAAAGGCACCTGAAAGCGGAACAAAGAAAATTCTTCGAAGTAAGGGAAGAGCTATCAGTAGGAGACCAAGGAACCTTCCTGTTTAGAGGGGAGAGAGTAATCCCTCCAGGATCGTTGATACCACACCTGCTGGCGTTGTTGCACGAAGGGCACTTGGGCATCGTAAAGACGAAGACAAGGACCAAACAAATGTACTGGTGGCCCGCAATGGATAGTCAAATCGAGAGACATGTAAGAGAATGTGATCAGTGCCAAAGAGCGGACAAGTCACAAACGTTACTACGTCCGGCACTAGGGAAGTTTGACAATCCAGCCAACCCGTGGGAGGAATTGTCTATAGACATTCTTGGTCCGGTGTTGGATGCGGAAGGGAACCCAAAATACGTAGTAGTTCTCATAGATCGATATTCTAAGTGGCCAGAACTGGACATACAGGAGGTGATGGACACAGAGACAGTGCTGGAGTTTCTTACAGCTACCTTCCTCAGAGAGGGTATTCCTCGTTCCATCTTGAGCGACAATGGACCTCAATTCACATCAGAGAAGTGGAACCGGTACATGGAACGAAACGGCATCCAAATCAAGCACACAGCGGTCTACCATCCGGCAGGGAATGGTCTTGCTGAAAGGTTCAATCGAGTAATAATGGGGTCCATCCAATCAGCCATAGGAATGGGAAAGGACTGGGAGAAAGAAGTGAGAAGTATGCTGTGGGCCTACCGAATCACACCAACCGGCACAGGATACAGCCCGTTCCAAATCCTAAGAGGACGTGAGCCGTTCACGAGGGACAATCTAGCGTGGAAAGAAAAGACGGTCACGAGTAAATGGTCCCCGGCAGTCGTGCACCACAATTTAGAGAGAGCCCAGAGAACGTACACAGAACAGTACAATAAGAGACGCAATGTGAAAGGAACGTCCTTGGAAACAGGGGAATGGGTTAGAGTCAAACTTGCCCAGTTGAGGAGGAAAGGAGACAGCAAGTACAGCCTGCCCCTGAAAGTCGAACAAGTGTACAACAGAGCTGCTTTACTCAGTGATGGGAACGTCTGGTCGCAAGATCGCATGTCCAAATGCAACAAGATACTACAGTGGGACAAAGAAGAAAGATCAATGACACATGAGAAACAAAGGTTGCCAGCAAGAGAGACAACCCCAGGAGAAGAAGAGATGGACCAAGAAATAAAAGGAAATAGGGAAGAGCAGGACGAGAATGATAATCTAATAACCGAGGAATGGCCGGAGGACAATGGTAGGACTCTGGAGAGAGAGAGCCCTAAAGGACAAGGAGAAACGCCAGCCAGCCGAGCAGATGGAAGGGGAGAAGTATCCACCTCCACTCCGGTAAGACGTACAAGGGCAGGGAGACTTGTAGTAAGACCTGCCAGATACAGAGACTATGATTTGGGAGAAATGAAGTAACTCCCGGCCGAGAGACTCTGGGACAACCTTCCTATTGTTATAAGTTTTGTGTGTTTGATAAAGAAGGGAGATATGTAGTGTTGCGCTCTAGTGGTCGCGCGCAGGCGCGATGAGCGTCAGCGCGGCCGCCATCTTGGCGGCGAGATTAGCGCCAGACATCGGAGCGGCACGGACGTGTTCCCGGCGCTCTCCTCTAGATTACTTATTTGCCAATAAAGAGAGTTACACCAACGCTGTGTAGCACGTGATTTGTGGGGGCAGTAATACTAACATTACATAGTTTGCCGCTCTTTAATACAGACAATATTTTGTTCACATCCCTGGCGAACTAAAACCCCCTCAAGAAAACCGCCGGCAGTTGGAAAGGCTCCGACTGCCTACAGACACTGGGCTTGTCTGCTTTCATCGCCAGCGACGGTTTGCAGAATTCTATCAAGAGCGCACAGTCTGTGTGAAAGGACTGCCCCCACCCTCGGTCTACCACACCCCCCTCAAGCCACCGCTAGGCCTTCGCCATAGACCCGCCCATTAAAACCACAGTCCCACCCAAAATTATACACACAGATAAAACGAGATAGAAAACACTAATCCTTTTAATGCGGTGTCTGCCCCACAGTAGATGAAGGCGCTGCTGGGATATACAGCGCTAAGTGTTACAGCTTCTAGGAGATACATCCAAATGGCGATGGTCGGTAAATTGTAACCAAGGGGCTTAGTACCAATGGCCACAGTATCATGCTGAGGCGTTAGATCATTTCAGTTTTCATCCTTTTCAGTTTTTCTAATTTGAAATATGACATATACCCTCTGAATGAAAGCGCTGGATTAATATCAAGTACAAGCGTGCTCTGGCGGGATAAAATAGTATTTGAATTTAAATAACGCGAAGTGATTTAAATGTCGAACTGTGTTGTTTGGTGCATCTGTAATAACAATTGCTGCTAGAGACAAGGCTTTAACATTGAAAGTAAATGTGAATGTTCTGAAATACACGATATCCAGTCACATCATTACTTTGAAATTACAATATTCTTTTGGTAAATCTTTCGGTGAGATGGCTTGCTTGCTGGGTCACAGATTCTCTCTGTTGCCTCTCTAACGAATGATCAGATATGGCGGCTCCGTGTGTAGAAACTGTAGCGCAGTCTGGCACTTTGAAAAGGTGGCTTTTGACTCGTACGCAACAGAATGTTCTCTGGGGTAAAAGAAGTCTTAATGTACTCAGGGTTTCAATCAATGGCGTTTAAGGCGGGCTGGAGGAAACAGCTGGCTAAACAAATATTAGGTGGAGAGTAGATGCAATGGTATAAATTAATAATGCCGTTCTTTATTTACTCTATGAATGGCAAGTTTTGTGTAGGCCCTGAGCACCAAAGTTAGTCACTTTGTGCCACCTAGTGGATGACGAAAATAACACATTCCACTGTGGTTTTCAAGAGAAACCACATCTGTAACCGTCCCAGCGTAGAAAGTAATTGCAACAAGTTAACTTTGTCCTATTTTAGTTGGGAAAAAACACATCAAGATCGTATTGAAAGGACTTCTAGTTCCAGAGGAGCTTGAAGACTAGATAGTTTGAAATAAATAGAATGCTGGCTGCTGCATAGATGGGTGTGCTCGAGGCTGCCAGGTGCGAGTAGCCACAGATAGCAGCATACACTATTCATAGACATTTTGAAGGTAGACACACTATTTTTGACAAATGTAACTGTTTACTTTGGATGAGTTTTGTGTGGATTTTTGAAAGGTTTGAGGCGTTAAAATTCACTTGTTGTGCAAAAAACCAACCAGTGGCGTTTTACATTCGATGAGAAATGGGGCATTTGTAACTGTGCTTAGGGCAAGGAAAGATGACGGATCCCAATAACTCTGAGTTTACTGGAATCAAGGGGGACTGTGTGAATTAGCAAAGTGAGCAAACTCACAACTTCACAACTTTTTATTTTAAACTTCACGAGCTTTGAGAAGTTTGAAGCTCACTAAGTGTTATTTTAAACGGCATATTTAACCAGGGACATCTTAAGAATTTTGGGGGCCCTGGGCCCAACGTATTTTGGGGGGCCCCTGTTCAGAACAGCTTTGATTTTGTGATCCGATTTCAGCTCTTTCATGCCCTCTTCGACCAGATGACCGATAATGCACAGGCATACTGGTCCAAATTCCACTTGTTTCTATCTATTAGTCAGGGATTGTGATGTGTGTTTTCAATATTGTAATACAGCAGCAGCTCACTAATATTATTGCAAATAATCTCTGCGACCTTTCTCATATGAAAGGTCCTGTTTCGATCTAAAAGGAAGTTTTTTATGGATGTTGCATGGTGCTGAAAAACAGACATTTCTCAGCAACATGTGTGCAATAGACTCCCACACATCACTCATATTAGAAATAAATTAAAGGCAAACAGTGTTTAAAACAATCTATATTTAAGAATCATTCAAGGTCATCAGGAGAGGAGTGTTTAGAGAACAGAGCTGGATCTGTCAAGGGGCACCCTTAAAGGCTGCGGCCCTGGGCCTGAGCCCACTTTGCCCAGGCCTTAAAACATCTCTGGATTTAACAGCTATTAGTGGCAGAGCAAACCCGTCCTTGCAGCAGCAAATGCCCATGCAGGGCAGGACAGTACTGAGGCTCGGAAGCAGTCCATGGTTCTCTGCTGAAGGCCCCCACATACGGGCAAAGTCCTGCCCCCAAAACAGTCCATGCATGCTGTGACTCCCTCCCTCCTGCCAATATATGAGCTATCTCCCTTTCTGCAAGGCACCATTTGCCACCACCCCCACACTAACCACTCGCACCACTGCACATATCTTTTTTGCAGAGAGATGGGCTGTGGCGACTGCAGTAGTCATTTTATGACATGGTGTCCCACTTATAGAGAATTGTAGGCAATGATTTATGCCATCATCCTACAGCTCCTTTAGGCAGGAGTAACAAGGAGAAATTTTTTAATTTCTCCTTATTATTCTCTCCATGTGTGTTGTGTTTCACGACACACATACTAAGGGGCCGATTCCGATCTCGGCCGGTAGGGCTCCGAATCGGATTCGGCTTTACCGGATCCGATTCGGAGCTCTGTTTCCCGAACGAACCGTACGCGGGTCCGGCCGAGCGAGTACGATGCGAATTCGCCGACCGACTCGTCCGGGCGTCCCGACCGCTCCGACCGACTCGTTCCCGGCTCGAACCGCACCGACCGAGTCGCTCGGACTCGACTCGCAGCGCGCAATGGAGACGTTCCCCGGCCGGGTAAGTACGATGCGCGCCGCGGGCAGTCCGACCGAGCCGCGCACTCCGGCTCGAAAGAGCTGTCGGAGCCGTACTTTGGGGGTCCGTGTCGGACCCCCTGTACGCGCGTAGCCGCGCGAGTCGCACACGGGGGACCCATGGGTCCCCCTACCTGTGCGTGTACGGCGCGAATCGCTTCGCCGCGTACCCGCTGTAGGGGCGCCCTTGTCCGACTCGCACCCATTGAGTCAATGGGAGCCCGCGTACGCGTTGTACGACCGGCTCCCATTGACTTCAATGGGAGTCCGACCGACTCGGGTCCGATGGCATACGTGCGCATCGTACTCGTTCGGTCGGACTGCACGGGTCCGATTCGGTCGGAAATCTCTCCGGGTCCGGCTCGGTCGGAGAAATTTCCGGCCCGAATCGGAATCGACCCCTAAGTGGGAAATACCATAAAGCATAGTTTTTAGGTCTGGCCTGCATGCGCTGTCACTTGGTGGCGATCTATTCTGGCAAAAAAAAAACTCTAAAAAGGAGCTTTTAGCCTTCCCATTACTTATTCAATGGCATCATTATCACTCTTATTTGCTGCCCTCTAATTTGGCATTGCATGCGAGGCATCACTTTCTGCTACACTACCTTTTCTTTGTGTGGAGCATGGACCAAGTACAGATTCTTTATCTTAATCAGTGTCTGTCAGCTGTTCGCGCTGTGATTGAGTTACTATTTCTTCCTTTTTGAACAGTTTTATATATCGCAAACTCGATAGGACTCGAAGGTATCAAACAGTGTCTTAGACAAGACATAACAAAGGTCTGAATTCCTGAGCAAAAGCCACCTGATGAATGTAGGATATGCCATACCCTCCCCGCTGCCGAGTGGGACACAAACCTCCCACCACCACCACCACCACCACAAACAGCTCCTGCCATTGTCTACCTGGAGGCACAGTACAGAATTATCATTGCAAGATGGGTCCTGGTTCCATGTAAATAGCTATACTTGAGAAGAGAGAAGGTCAGATAGGCAACTCACCTCCATCTTGTGGCAGTTTTCTGCAGCTGGGTTCAAACTGAAGCAGAATGGACTACATGGCTGCTTGGTCAGAGGGGGAAGGGTCTCAGATAAGATGGGTATCTTTGCAGTTAATAAATGCAAAACAGGTGGAGCTCTTATGACCCATGTTCCTCTCACAAAGGAATAATCCTAGCAAGGAATGTACATGATATCTGACGGAATTCACCAGGATCTAGGCAGTGCACCAAAGGGCATCCCAGAGGTCACATCTGAAGGCAGAGCACCAAACTGAGTGTACATCTCACAGCACATTCGTTGCATGCATGCAGTGAACCCGAGTGCAGTACGAGCATCCCTAGTGCCATGTTAGTCCGCTTGTCTCCTACATCACAGGTCTAACACAAACACCGAGACAGATATACAAACACACATACACACACAGGTACACACACACACACATACACACACACACACACACACACACACAGGCATATACACACATACACACATAGGCACACAAACACACACATGCACACACACAGACACACGCACACACATAGGTACACATGCAAACACACACATAAACATGCACAGGTACACACAGACACGCACACACACGCACATGTGCTCAAGCTCAGTTCTAGTGCTTATAGTGATAAATAAGGGCAGTGTTGCAATATCATCAATACCGACATAGTTACAGAAGTGAAACCTGTGATATTTGGCACCAGCACAATATAAAGGTGATCTGGTGCTCAACTTGGGTGGCTGGGGTGCTGCAGTTCATGGCACTGAATTGGCCAAGACCTGTCACCTTCATGGGGCTGCAGTAAAAGCTGACTCCCTTCTACACAACTACTCACAGAGCTGGCCTTTGCTCAGAGAGCATTGACAAAGCCAATAAGTATCGCCTAAGCATGATAAATTGGCTTTGTCACTGTTTTTAGCCATGTTGTACAGCAGCCCACCTGCTGAGCAGCATGGCTGAAAGTGCGCAAAAAAGTGCTTTGATGCAGTTAATGTTGGCTGCGTCATAATGCTTTTTTTATACTATCAATACAGCTGTACAACATGTTTGAAAAACATTAAAACACAAATAGTAGAGCTATTTGGCTTTGTCGATGTTTTCCTTGCCAGGTGGCACAGCTGCATGGCTGCTGTGCAGCATGGTTGAAAGTAAAAAAAAGGGCTAGGTAGCTGCCACAGTTTATCGTATCATAGAAATGCTTTTACTTTTAGCTATGCTGTACAACATGGCTAAAGACGCATTGACAAAGCAAATAGATCTTGCATAGGCAAAACATATTGACTTTACCATTGCTTGTTGTACTAGAATAGACCCTTGTTGTACAAAAACAATGCTACCAGAACGCAGACACTCTTGCCCTATGGTGCAAGGGTGTATGCATTGGTACATGGCAGCCAAAAGTGCACCTGCACAGAGAGAGAGCAGAATAGCGCTGCATCTTAGCACATGCGGTGCTGTTCTGCTCTCTCCTGTTCACACAATGCAGCGCAGCAACTTTACTTGCTGTGCTGTATTGTATGATTTTTTAGTAAATTTAGGTCTGTGTGTTTAAGGAGTTTGGTGCAGGCCTGGGCAAAAGTTATATTGTGCTGACATAATCTTGCATAATTTCAGAAATTTCATTTTACACTTGTTACGAGAAATTCCCAAAATTACGCTATTATGCCACGTCACAAATTTACTTGCTTTTCACAGCACACATTTAGCACAAGTGCACAGGAAAAACATGAACAAAACAGATTGCAAGTGGTTGATGTTTGCAGTATTTGTGTTGTTTGCACAATTTCTTTGCATAATTACTCTAAATCATACTATGCAAATTTCAGGTGTTCCTTGTTTGGTGTTAGATGCTTACATTTCTTCTGTGTCTATGGCACATTTGTGTGCACATTCCAACAGTGACACGCTGTTGGAGTCATTTTTTTGTTCTTACAGCCAAGAAGATAATAATAAAATGTGATTGTGTATAAAACACACCCAAATGCATGAATCGCACTTCAAGAAATATTGACAGACAGAGAAAATAGAGTATTGGAAAGTGACAATTCATGTATGTAATGTCAGAGAACGACAGAGGTTACTAACTACATAGTGCTCAAAATTTTAAACAGGTAAAAAAAAATTACCTCAAGGGCCTGAATCCACTGTTTTAGACCATACTGGTAAACAGACTCCAAGGGTCCATCATCATAGTGATACTGCAGGCAGGGAAATAGACTCAAAGGGCATCTGTACCCCGGGTTACAACAGGCAGGGAAATATGCTTAAAGCTCCTGAGTGGACAGGCAGGGAGGTAAACTTAAAGGGTCCAAGTCCATGGTTTCATATCAGGCTGAGAAAGTGACTCATAGCACCTGATACTAAGGCATTACATTAGACAGGGAATAGACTCCAAAGTCCTGGGTCCTTGGTGTCGCAGCAGGCAGAGAAATAAGCCTCATGGGCCAGAGTCTCTGGTGTTACAGCAGGCAGGGAACAAACATCAAGAGACTGTAACCCAGTTGTTACAGCAGGGGTTAAAAAATTAGGTAACCTGTTGAGGGGGACGAGACCCTATGCAAGCAGCAACAACAATTCGTGTGAGGATGAAACACAAGCAAACCCCAAATTAACCTGTGCTTAACACTCTGGTACCTTAGCACAAAAGCAGTCAGCTTAACTTAGAGGCAATGTGTAAAGTAGTTATGCAGTACACAAACAGTAATAATGTAAAAACACAACACAAGAAAAATCCTATACCAATTTAGAAAAATTTAGTAAAATCTAATAAATTATTTTACACCAAAATGGCAAAAATTCAATTAGTGGAACCAGAGATATGGAATTTTAAAGGTTTAGGTAAAAATAGTGCTTAAAAGCACAAAGTGCCAACTTTGGTTATCTGGTCGTGCCGGACCGGGAATAAGTCTCAAGTTTGTGCCAGTAGTGATAGAGCATGAGCTGGATACAGGGACCAAGTTAGTCCTGCTTAGAATAGAAATGTACCTTAAATCCTGGATGCGGAGTGTTGAGCCATGCAATGGCAATCCAGAGAAGTGATGTGAGGCCCTGCATTAAGTATACTTCGCCCAGCGGTGGTTCTGATGAGGTGCTCCAAAGAGCTCATTCAGGTTTGCGCTGCACTGCATCGGTTCTGGTAGAGACCACAGTTGGGCTGGAAGAGCACATTTAGCCCCACTTCCAAGGGTCCAGGACTGGAGGGGCACCACTTGGAGGGTTAGAACTCACAGCCGGCTGAGTCCAGGTGCAGGGGTCAAGATGGAGCCGTTTCTGTCCCTGAGGCTCTGATCAGGAGGCCAGCCAACTTGCCCTGGGAGTCACTCTGGTGGATCATGGGTTCAATGATCAGGTCCAGTCCTTCTCACTCAAGCACCAGGGCAGCAGAGCAGCAGGACAGAAGAGTAGCAGGGCAGTACTTCTTGCAGCAGAGCAGCACATCAGTCCTTCTTCTGAGTCTTCCTCAGGTCCAGAAGTGTTCTAAAGAGTTGGGTTGGAGCGTCCACTACTTATATTTGGTGCCCACTTCTAAGTGGTAGAAGTTTCTAGAGTCCTCTCCCTAAAGAGGTGTCTGGAATTTCCTGCCTCCCCACTCTGGCCTCAGCTTTTCTGGGGGCACAAAAGAATAGTGTGAAAGTCTTTGTGAGTGTGCTGAGGCAGAGTCTTTGTGATGTACAAGTGTGGTCGGTGGCAGCTCCTCCCTCTCATCAAGTCAAAGATGGCCCATCTATTCAACACCTATTCCCCCTTTGTCTCACTGTCTGGGAGCAATTTCCAAAGACCAATTGCCAGCTTCACCTAGTCACATGACCCAGGATTCAGGCACCAAATGATTGGGACAAGAAAATGCCAACTTTCTAAAAGTTACATTTTCTGAACTGTGACTTAAAATCTGACTTTACATTACAGAGGGTTTTACATTACAATTCTTTTGAGACCAAACTTGACATTCCTACCTGCTCCCCAAATCTAAGTTATCACTGGTTAACTCTAATAAGGTAACCCAATGTTATCCTATGGGAAAGGCCGGTCTTGCAGTAGTGAACAATGAGTTTAAGAGTTTTTCACTATCTGGACATGTAAAATCAAAAGTACATGTCCAATATTTTAAATACACTGCACAGTGCCCCATGGGCTGTTCAGGGCCTACCCTTGGGATAAATTATATGTATTAAAAAGGACATTTTAGGCTTGGTAAAAGCTGCATTTTGCCAGATCGAAACAGCAGTTTAAAACTGCACACACAAGCTGCAGTGGCAGGCTTTAGACATGTTTAAAAGGACTACATAAGTGGGTGGCACAATCAGTGCTGCAGACCCACTGGTAGCATTTTATTTACAGACTCTGGGTACAGGTAGTACCAATCTACTAGGGGCATACAAGTAGATTCAATGTTCCAACACAGGGTAAGCTAATGTTACCATGTTGAGAGGAGAGAGCACACAGACCTTAGTCCTGGTTAGCATTGGTAAAGTGTGCAGAGTTCTAAGGCCAGCAAAAATTAAATCAGCAAAAACAGCAGGATTGAAGGCAAAAAGTTTGGGGGAAACCACGCAAACAATGTCAGGTCCAACATCAGCCACAAAAATAGACTTTAGAAGCTCGATTCCCTGGTGTCATTATAGCCAGCAGCAAATTACATTCAATGGGCATGAGTATCTACACAGAGAAATAGACTCAAAGGTCTCCAAACTGCATTGTTACAGCAAGCAGGGACATAGACTTGAAGGGCTACAGTCCTACAGTGGTGAGCTTGCCATGAAAAGTGTGGCGGTGTGGAAACAAACAGGGACCCTGTTGCATCACGGCCAGGGGATGCATGCACTGGGCACATGGTGTGCGACCCTGTATGCATGGACCCCCAGATCCAGCACGGCATGGACTTCACAGTCCATTCCATCCTGGAATGCGCTGTGGTAGTCCCACAGCACTGCCTTTCTAAGACTCACATGCAAGCCTTTTTAAAGACACCACTGTGGGATCGCCACCACAGGACCGCCAGACCAGAGCAGGTGGTGGAGGGCTTTGGCGGTCTCGCAGCGGGGCGCTGGTGTGTTGGCCCACTGCGAGACCGCCAAATATGTAATCAGGCCCTAAGTTGTGTGCCCCTAGTGTTGCAGCAGGCAGGAAATAGACTGCAAAAGACTGAGTCCACAGTGTTACAGCATGCAGTGAAATACACATAAAGGGTCTAAATCCACAATGGCTTGGTAGTCAGGGAAATAGGATGTGATGGCCTGAACTTATAGTCTTGCAGCTGGCTAATAGACTGCAAGACCCTAGGTCTCTAGTGTTTCAACAGACAGGGAAATGCCAGAATTCAGGTGCCTTACTGACATTATGGGTCACCAGTATCTATATTTCTTTGAAGGTTTTGCTCACTGTGGCTGTAAATTGCAAAGAGGTGCCCTGTAGTGAATTGTTTGAATAAATATTTGGATGTTTACTTATTGTGCAACTTTTCAAATGTGTTCATATCTACCTATTTACTATGGGACCTCGTCACATAAATCATGCTTTGAAGAATTTTGCTCAAACATTTTAGCTTGTGTTGCAAAATTTTAATTGTAGATTTTAATGCCCCTAAAGATCAGAGTGTTGAGGCTTTTACCAAGGGAATCATGGATATCTTAGAGGTGATGATATGCTACCTATGGCTTACACAGGCAGTAGGCCATATCAGTTAGTGTTGGAGTGTCATACATTGATTTCTTGTCAATAGAGGGGAATTTTCATAGTCATGCCATTACATGGTCGACTTTCAAATACAGACATTATTAGAGGAACACAAGTGACATCAGGTTTTTTTTTTGTTTTAGCAAAGTGATTATGTATTATGATTTTCTACAAGGCGCTACTCATCATTGATAAAAGATCTGGATACAATTTAACATGCTTCTTTGTAAGTCAGGATAGAGCCCTCAAAACAAAATGAAATGTGCACTGAATGTGATAGGCGAGACCATGGATTTTGTTACCGAACTGAACAAATTAACACATTGAGGTCGATTAAAAGTTACTAACAAGTGATCCATTCTGCTGCAAGACTAAATAAATTTGAGATGGTCAAAAACGCGCAACACCAATAAATATTTTCAATAGTTATCCATCGAGCACTCCTAGAGGCAAGTAGCCCAAATCACAATGTTCCAGTCACTGATGGTATTCCAAATCTTTATTGTTTTTCCACTCTAGCCAACACGTGTTATCTCTATTATGACTTCATCAAGTTTAGAAGACCAAATATAATTTCTCAGAGTGAAGAAGTCAAGATAAGACAAAATGGAAAGGTATTTACCAGAGAACTTATAGGAAGGTTATTATAGCAGCAATATAAATCCTGCCTAAATTGTAGGTTTTCTAAAACAGAAATGAAAAGCTGTCAAAAATATATAAATAGGCTTAAACATTTGGACCAGCCATGCAACTTCTAGCTGGCCTTCTCATACTTAGGGGCTGAGGGTCCAATCCAAAAGACATTTTCTGTAAGTACTTGTGTCTTACTTGAGATTTTGGCATGTCTTGCTCATAAATGTCCATGGGTAAGCAAGCTTACTCATGGAGATAAAACTATGTGAATCAAGTCATGTCTTACTCCTGGAAATTTACAAAGAAGTCAAATCTAAATGTGCCCTGCCGTTGGCCTCAAGCACTACATGTAGCACCAGGGCCATTTTTCTAGAATGATGGGCATTCTGTTCGATTCTAAATTGCTTTATGGACCTTGAATTAACCAAGTTAGCAAATCACTTAACTTCCATTTAGACTTCTTATTACCTATCACATCTCTCCATCAGACCTCCTACAGAATCAATCATGTGCAGGGAATGGTGAACAGCCATCTCTCATACTGTAACACAGTCTCTCTA
Organism: Calotriton arnoldi; assembly: GCA_963921515.1. Taxonomy (NCBI): domain Eukaryota; kingdom Metazoa; phylum Chordata; class Amphibia; order Caudata; family Salamandridae; genus Calotriton; species Calotriton arnoldi. The sequence goes on along the minus strand of CAWUFW010007012.1, from coordinate 479,263 downwards.
GGTCCACCTAATAAATTGTGTAATGCAAATGATGGCAGTCCAACTGAAAGTCCAGCTCAAAATGCTTGATTATGTGATCCCCAGCTCCAAGGTCTCTGAGCCAATTGCTCATTCAGCAAAGTGCAACCATCAAAACACTTTTCTTTCTGTGCAGATTTCTGAAAGGGTGTGCTCCAACTAATCTTGGTATCAGAGCAGAGCAACAGCCTGCAAGACCAATAAGGTCAGGAGAACAATTGCTCCTGAAACTGCAGGCTGAGAGAAAATATGTATTGGTGTTAGACATCAAGCCGTTTCTGGTCTGATCGATAGAATAACATTCACCTGTTCTGGCATGGCAGCCACAAAGCATTGTACATAAAAAAACACTATTGCTACTCTGATGAATAGTAGTAGAATTAGCACTTTCCTTGACATTTGTGTTTTAATCTTTGATTTGGAGCTGTAGTCTGTACTGTAACCCTGGGCGTAGTGGGCGTAGCGGGTCTACGCGGAGGTCCACGGAGTCTCAAACAAACTCTGTGGAACTCCGTGGAGCTCCGCTACGCCACCCGCCTCCACCCCCCACTATTACAAGTAAGTAAACATTAAGTAAAAATACATTTAAAACCACTTACCTACGTACTGCGGCGTCCCTGTGCTGCAGTCCTCATCTTCCTCGCCGTATGGGTAATCTTGGTGAAAACTGCGCATGCGCTTCTTCCTCGCCGTATGGGTAATCTTGGTGAAAACTGCGCATGCGCGCGCCCGCACATGCGCATTTCTTGCGCGCGCGCATGTGCAGTTTTCACCAGAATAAATTGACTCCCCAGCAAACTTTGATCTTCTCCTGCACCTTGCATCTGAAGGTCCCCATATTCGTGAAATCCCCAGATAAGGGCAAAGTTGTCTCTTACCAGACAGTGAAAAGACCTATTGTAATCTTACTGTGGGCTGAAAGCACGCCCACTGCTTACCATTGGTTGACTTTATTGTCATTCTCATTCCCTTGCTTATTATTCATTTGCCTGTGTGGACTTTCCTTCCTCTTGTAGTGTATGACCCTCCTCTAGATCAAAGCCTCATTACTTGTGTCCTTCCACGGCTACTGTTCAGACACTACTTTTATTTGTTAAGCACTCCATGACAGTGCATGCTTTTTCCAGATATCTCTGTGCACTGTGTTGATCTTTCTCACCCGTATGCTTCTCCCCCACCCCCTTCATGTTGTACTTGCCCTCGTGTGCTTCTGTCCCTTGTTTTCACTCATCTGCTTTTTCCTCGAGTACTCCTTCTCCGTCTCACCCTCCAGCTCCCCGCTGCTGCCCCCTCTCCCTACCTGTGGTATTTTTCAATTAATTTATTTTTTATGGTGGACCAGGTAGTCCATTGCTGCTGGCCCATCCATCTTAAAAGGGATTTTGCACTATGTCTATTTTCTTTAATTTAGTTAGCAATCCATTGCGGATTGGTGAAAAAAGGACACCCACATCATCACTTTATTTAAAAAAAAAAAAGCTTTTTAACATGCTGCTCAGTATCATGCTGATGGTTTACAGCAAGGCTAAAAGGCTTTTGTAAAGCCAATAGTTCTCAAAGACGAGACCTATTGGCTTTGCCAATGCTTGTTTGATACTAGGGTCTGCTTTTGGAGTGCCATACTTGTTTGCCTTTGTCAACAATAAAATAACTTGGCATTCAGGAAAGATTTAACTGAATACCTATTCTTAAATGAAATCTGAAAAGGCATCCAACGTTTTGGTATTCTATCAGTTGTTGGTACAATGTTATGTGTTTTGTCGCTTAGCACCAAGTGGCTTTAGAAGTGTTTTTGCACTTTACAAGTTTAAATAACCTAACCAAACACAAAACATAATAAAGTAACATAGCATTTTTTTGTTCTAATCGTCGTATGTTTTCTTACAAGTATTCTTGACGTACGAAAATTACAGTTGCTGTTCAAAGTACATCTTTTAGAAGAATCTGAAAATGTAGCTCTTAGTCAATAACGTGATCTATAAATAAACGAAATATCAGCAATTGGGGTGGTGCAGAAGTGCTTTTCACAGTTTTACTCAATGTTTCTCTTGTATGTGCAATAGGCAGACGAATTGTGTAACACTTTACGAGCCGAAGCCAGAAACAGCTGCCAAAATCACAAACACACCCTTCAAACTCGAGTAGTGTTGAGTACACAAAAAATGCGCTATTTTAGTTTTAGTATTATGCCAAAATAAATACACGATTGAAACACTGACAATCGAAATTCAGTTCAGTAAAAGGGACTGGCATGTCTAGTATACACAGATTAAAAAAAGGAATTCGTGTTTTTCAATAAAAATGACTATTTTATTCCGTAACTACAAGCTATATAAACACACGTACCATAACCAGTTAAAATGATATCATTCACAATAAAAGTAAATAATTAACATTTTCCCAAAATTTGCAAACCATTAAAATGCTACATCTGCTATCCAAATTCATTAGATTGTTATTTTCATTAAATTAATCGGTATTAGTAAACTTTCCAAAAAGCAGTTTTCTTGCTTTATTACACAGTATAGCTGACAGGACGGATGAGTGCACCACTTCAGCGAGGTCTGTTGTGGGATGAAGTCTTTTATCGTGTACAGAGGCCTGAGTTGTTATTATGCATTTTAAGACATGGTATTGCCTAGTATGTGGATATTATAAGTCTGTCAAGAATAAATCCACGGCTGTTACTGGAATTTACGATAGCTGTTTTTAGTTGAGTATGTAAAGGAAATTAACACAGTCCTTAATTGGAGTGGTGTAGTAGGAAAAAAGGTGAGCAAAAACTGAACTCGATGGACAGCAGTTGGTCACCTGGAGAAGAGGCCTTCGGATTGTGTTCTGTATCCTTGGCTTATGTGGCAGAGTTAAGAACTAACACCCCAGGAGTTTAATGATAAACGTTAAAGAGCAAGGGGGCAAAAATAGCATCCCTCACCTGAGGAGGCTCTCTACGATGTTTAATTATTTCATTAGTTTGAAGGAAGGCTGTAAGCAAGGAGATGACAGAGATGTTTTGATCGCTCTATTTGAGGCTTTATAGCACCAACAAATGAGCTGGTAGCTGAATGTTTCAGGTGGGCTCTGATGTGTTCAACTGAGGTGGAATCGTAGCAACATGGGTGATAGTTAATATGTGGGAGCGATACACGTGGGTTCCAGTACCAAGCATTGGAAAGTGGAGTAAGATTAGGATTTAGGCATCTGCTTATGGATGGAGGATTTGAGGTTCTTAGCTTCTCCATTGTTTCTGACCCTAGCTTTCTATTCGTCTCTGACTTTAAATGATCAGATTTCAACTGTGCTCAATCTTACCTTTTCAAGCTTCACTTCTTACAAGATGTTCTTGATCTTTTTACTTTCCATCATAAGGTTCAGATTTTGAACACTTTTGTGTCAGCTCGTCCAGATTGCTGCAACTCAGTCTATCTTGATTTCCCAACATATCAAATCCACAGTTTGTAGTTAATTCAAAGTTATGCTGCAAGCCCACTTCTTGGCCTTCGCCATAGACTTCACACCCCGCCAGCTTTGCCACACTGCACTGGCTGCCAGCAAAAGAGTGGGTTTTATTCATATCATTGTGCATGGTGCATAAATATACCTTCAATCCTCACTTATAACCACTAAAACAACAGCTGTGGTGACATTGCCGCAATCTTTTTCTGACATCAAAAATGTAATATCTCCTAGACATCCCTAGGTTTCATCGAAAAATATTTGGTGTTAGGGCTTTCTCAATAGCAGCTGCCATTAAATAGAAGTCCCTGCCACTATACCTACACCAAAAATCAAATGTATCCAAGTTTTGGGAACTGTTGACAGTTTCCACCTCGCAAATAATGACCAGTCTTTCTTTTATGTACTTCCTCTTCTTTATTGTGTCTGTCATTTTAGGAGATCTTGTGTTTATCAGTGTCAAGATACCCCATGGAGGGTGCATGTTGTGCTGCATAACTTCAAGACGTTAATCTAAACTTATTTGGTTTATGTAATTATGTGACGTGGTCCAGCTGCTGAGGTGCAAATGGATGACTAGGCAGTAATTCCCTGAACATACAGCTGATTTAAATTGAAATATTTCTTCCTGCAAAAATGTTAAATACTATATATTTTTAATTCTTTCTTTTGAAAAAAAGTTGTACACATCCTGCTATTAAATAATATATTTCTAGTAATCAACTGTTTGCATTGATATAGCTGGAAATATTTGCACCTGATTCAAAACGTTTGCATGCTAGTAAGTTTAGCTAAAATGTGCAAATCCCCATTTATGCGAGTTTATTACAATATTTGAAATTCATAAATAGTGTTGTTACACTCATAAAAGATGTGCCCCTACATGGTCTTTCATGTGTGTAATTGTACTCCCAAAGACAAGCAGTGGTGATGGTGGGGGGGGGGGGTTGGGACGTGAGTGTCTCAGTGCACTATTGCCTTGAAAATGTGTGTAGATCTATAAATTAACTCGATTGTAGGTAGTCACAAACTTCTCTCCGACCCATTCTCACAGTGGAAAAGGTCAGAGATGTACTCTTGTGGCTCTTGTCCTATGAGTGACTTGAATGGGGATTCTGTAGTTACAAACTGAGGTCAGGCACCAAAAAAGGAATTAAGCACAATGCCTACATCAGCTGAATAACGAAGACCCTTTCTTTGTATTTCTTCTGCTTGATATTGAAGCAGCAGTTTTATTGTTTGTGCCTCAGATCTAGTAATATTTTCCTTTACGGCAAATATGGTTATTTGCACTGTAGACATGTCTGCCAGTGGTTACATTCTCTACCAAGAAATGCTTCTTTTGTTTAATCATCTTTATTTAAGATATCTCTTGCTGGAATATAAACTATATCACATTTGTCATAACAAAATAGAGCTTATGTAACTTACTATCTAATTGTACCAGCTCATTATAAGTAATCAGACAACTGAATGTTGTTATTATGCCACTTTTGCCAGTTTAATGATGGACTTTAATGACAAATCTGTTAATGTTGAACTGAGACTTGAGCTGTTTATTTACTCGCAGTAAGACCCCATCTCCACAGTCCAAAATATCGGACAATATATAGTTTGATTCTTAAAATATATGTCTGAGTGGAAGCAACTGAACTTGGATAAACATACTAATGGGTAATATGTTGTTATGTTGTATTATTATTAATGCTGATTCTGACTATGTCCTAGGTGCTGCCAGCTTCAACAGAAGTCCATGTCTGCACTGACTCACAGCAAGCAGCGAATGCATTTATGTATTTGTATTTATGCATTTAGTATTTATAGAGCGTATTACACCAGAAGGCGTCAAAGAGATAGCACAGAGAATGAGCAACTACATGGAATATAGACCAGTATTCAGCCATCACGGAAGGGAGAAGAATCAAGTTTCAATTGCTTACGAAAAGCAACATGGGAGGTTAAACTCGCAATGTGGGTGGGCAGCATGTTCCACAACTTGGCAGCACTGACTGAAAATGAACGACCACTTCACCTAGTTTTCCAAAATCTGGATACTGTCACCTTCCTACAACAAGAAGACCTCAGCTGTCTCTTGGGAATATAACAATCGAAGGGAGTTCTAAGGGGCCGCTGCCCCTGGAGATGAAGAGCTGTATGAATCAGACGGGGGCTTTAAGGGTCACTCATTTACTGAATGGCAACCAGTGAAGGGACCAAATACCTTCCCTGACTGACAGACATTTGGGAGCATCCAGGACCAGTTGAGCAGCCGCATTCTGGATGTTCTGAATTCTATTCAGTGTGGCCTTATTGGTGTTTAAATACAGAGCATTACAATAGTTAAGAAGCAATGTGATAAACTCGATGACCACTGCCACTCTGAGTTCAGCTTGTATGAAGGGAAATACCTTTTTCAATATTTTGATGATAAAGAAGCAGGAACTTATGATCCTCATATCTGAGTATTGAGAGAGAGTACTGCCAAAAATCACCCCTAGATTTTTTGCTGAAGTGACTGGAATAGGTAGAGGGCCGCAAGTCTCTGCCCACCACAGTTCTGATCATACCAAAGAGCTTTCACCAAAAATCGAAATCTTTTCTTATCAGCATTCAGTTTCAGCCAGTTCTCTTTCATCCAGATGTTAATTTCAGTCATACAGCATGTTGGACTTGGCCCTTTTTGCAGGGTCATCCCTGAACTTTTTGCCTTCCTCCTGTATTTTTGCTGACCTGTTTTTGTTGGTTTTATGATCTGGGCACTTCACCACTGCTGATCAGTGCTAAAGTGCATATGCTCTCTATTGTAAATTGTTGTATGGATTAGTGATTCCATGATTGGCTTATTTGATTTACTTGTCAGACCCTAGTATAGTGCACCTTGGGTGCCCAGGGCCTGTAAATCAAATGCTGCTGGTGGGCTTGCAGCACTGGTTGTGCCACCCACAGAAGCAGCTTGTAAACTATGGCTCAGGCCTGCCATTGCAGAGCCTGTGTGCAGTCTGGGACTGCCATGTCGACTTGACAAGTGCACCCACTTGCCAGTCCCCAAACCTTCCCTTTTCTACATGTTGGTCACCCCTAAGGTAGGCCCTAGGGCAGGGTGCATTGCATGTGAAAGGTAGGACATGCCCTGATGTGTGTGGCATGTCCTGATAGTGAATTACAGCCAATTTCGTTTTTCACTATTGCAAGGCTACCTGCTCCCATAGGCCAGAATGGGCAGTTTGATTATAACACCTTATAATCCTAACTGACCCAGGGAACAAGGTGGAAATTCGAGTTTGGTATGCCTGAACTCAGAATGTTAAAATACATCTTTTAGTGTGGGTGATTTTTACATTCTGTGTTTGAAAATACTACTTTTAGAAAGTAGGTATTTTCTTGCCTAACCTTCCAGTGTGCCTCTGCTAAGGTTGTGTATTCACTGACTGGTCTGTGAGTGACAGGGGACTGGAGAGGGTCTTGGCTCCAGCAGTCTGATGGGTCAGGGCTGGACTGAATAGGACCCACATAGAATAGAGAGTAGGGGGGAGGAGACTTCCTTTCACTGACCTGAGCCCTCATAGAATAGAGAGTAGGGGGCGGGGATTTCCTTTCACTCCCCTGAGACCTCATAGAATAGAGAGTAGGGGAGGAGATTTCCTTTCAGCTACCTGGGCCAGGTCTGCTCTCAAACAATGCTGTCTCCACCTCCTGCCAGGAAGCTGCACAGAACTGGTTTTGGTCAGGCACAGACACTCTCTGCCTCCAGAGAACAAAGACTTTTTGAGTATAAATATTGGGGCCCAGACCCCAAGACTTTAGATCACTTCTGGGAATCAAGACGAACCTTTGCTGAGGAGAAGAACCAGGAAACTGAAGGAGGAGACTGCCCCTGTGCTGTGTGCTGTTGGGGTTGGCCTGCAGTGGTTACTTTATTGCCAAAGAAAGGAGAAAGGAACTTTGTGTGTACTTTCATCATCTTGAAGAAGATCTCCAAGGGCTTGAAGATTGAGCTTGCCTCCTGCCTGAAGTCTCAGGGATACAAGACTTCACCAACCAGCTCCCCTGAATTCCCTTGCTGGGAATTCTGCCTGCAAAGAGGTGCCTGCTGTTGTGTTGGGCCCTCTGAGAAGACTGCGTGTCGCTGGGAGCTGGAAGCGCGACGCAACAAGGAGAAGCGTGTCGCCGCCTCAGCAGTTGCCGTCGCATTGCCGAAGAAGCGTGCCGCCGCTGTTCGCCGTCGCATCATTGACGAAGCGTGTCGCATCACCGGAGAAGCGTGTCGCCGCCGCAGAGGTCACCGTCGCATCACCGGAGAAGCGTGTCGCAGGGCCTGTCGTGGCTCAAAAGTTCACTGAGTCACCGCACGGCTGTCGGGTGTGCACGCATTGCATCTATGTTGTCGCACCGTAACCAAGACGCCATTTTGTCACATCGTACCGGATCGTCATCGCATTGAGGCGCCATCTTGTCGCATCGCACCGGATCACAGTAAGAAACCGATGCATCAACTCCCCACACAGTAAGGAAGCGAGCCTCAACTCCCCTGCGCAGCAGTAAGGAACCGACACATCCACTCCCCTGAGTGTAAGGAACGGCGCATCACCTTGCCTGCAACCCTTTTGTTTGTATTGCGTTACGCATCTGTGAGAAGTTGGCCTGGTATATGCTGTTCACTAATTAAAGTGGACACCTTGCACCAGAACAATTCGACTCTTATGGTAGATAGGTTTAAGACAACCTTTATAGAAAGCTATCCTAGTGGTAGCTGTGGAGAGCAGCCTTCAGGCTAAGTCTTGAAGGAATGTAAAGCAGCTTGTTTTACCACACAATCTCTTGAATCACCAAATGAAAAGACACCACACAGGTATATATATCAAATATATATGTATTTATTAATAAACACTCTCTACTAATCTCTTTATGAGATTAGAGGATAGGAACATATGTACAAGTCAAATATTATCAGGATAAGTTTAGCACAATTGAATATTACAATCTTAGTTTGCTAGACCTAGGTCTAGGGCATCTAGAATCGAGGGACCCCCAAGAACCACCCCAGGTAGTTGTAGGAGACCCACAGGGGACGGACGCGGTGACCTGGCACCGATGCGAATCCTGTACGAGTCTATGCGCTCAGACGCGATTGAGATATCAATGTTCAAGGTCCCTTGCGTGTTCGAGGCGAACACACCGATCGGACTCAGTACGAGTCGAAGGATACGGTCTACAGATAGGATTTGCAAGGGAGTCGGACGCGGTGTGTCTAACACAGACGCGAACCACGTACGAGTCAGTGCGAGAATCGCACGGGGAAAGTAAGAGTTTTAGGATACTTCTGGTGAACCTACAAGCAAGTCACTTACAGGGTAAGTAGTTCGAGGGCCCACACCCACAGGAGCACCGGAGTGCTGGAGTTACCTCACCCAGGGAAGCCGGGTGCACAGGTGTCCTTTGGTGTCGGGTCGCGGCGTCGTTTTCAATGGCGACCAAAGAAGACTTGCTGCTTGTGATGGTTTGAAGAAGTGTCCGGTGGAATCCAAGCCTGGATTCGGTGGAAGGATGACCTGAAAGCAGAGGGGACAGTGTTCAAAGTCACTTGGCAGTGACTCGGGGCAAGGAAGATGAATGCCCACCGTCGTCGCAGGGTTCAGGTCATTCACGCTTGCCTTGACTCTTCAGCCACGAGGTCCAGGAGGCGTCGACGATGACCAGGAGCTGGATTCGGCGTGTCCCACAATGTCTGCGGCTTACTGCGGTGTCGGCAACTCGATCGGAGCCAACAAGCCTTGGTAACAGCAAGTCTCGGGGAAAGTGTGAAGAGGCGATGGCGCAGACCAGCAAGGTTTGTGGAACTCACCCAGCGAGGGTAAGTCAGGGCAGGCCTGGAGCAACCAGGGGAGTTCTTTGGTTTCTTTGGAAAGTCTTCTGGGGACCCACAAGCCGGCTGGCAAGGGGTCACAAAGACGCCTCGGGAGGATTCTCTCACAGGGGCCCACGGTCACTCGGGACGTGGTAGGCCGCTGATCTTAGGAGGAATTCCTGCTGGAGGCTGGGACCACACGTGGTCCAAAGCACAAGTTCGTGAAACGTTGTGAGGGGTTGCACTTGACAATAGTGCACGGTACCCAGGGGTCGCGGTTCCTCGTTACTCTTGGGGTCCACTGGCCTCAGCTTCGCAGGGGACTCACGATGGCCTTTGAGAAGTCAGGAAATCCACTTCTTGGGCTGCAGGGACTTCGGACTCAGGCGGGAGTGGTGTAGTTTGCGACCGTCGTTTGTAGTTTTTGGTGCCTGCCAAGCAGGGGAGTCACTCCTTGACTCCAAGGGAGATTCTTCAGTCTTCCAAAGGTAGTGGAACGTCGAAGGTCCGGGATTCTTCTTGTAGAGCGTCGTCCAGGGAAATCTAGGGTGCAATGCACAGGTTCCCCCTCTTATACTAAAAGGAGGGGAGGGACTAGCTCTATGACCCTACCTATGGGAGGGTCAGGGGAGTGGGTGGCTACACCCACTTCCCTTTGTCCAGTTTCACGCCAGAGCAGGGACAGGTAGCCCCTGAGCCGGTTTGAACTGGCATATGCACAGAGGAGCCTTCTGCTCCCCCAGTGCAGGACTTCAAAGCACTCTAAGAGTGCACCCACCCAGCCCCAATACACTAAACCCTGTCTGGGAGGTGGTCACACCCCTTGGGACAGGATATCTATTGTTGGGCTCCCTCCACTGCGAGTGTTGGTCATCAGCAGGAGGGCAGCCCAGTGTCTGTGACTGGTGGCATCCATTTTGTGATGCCAGGGCTCTGTCGGATTCTACCGCGTTTCCACAGTAGGTACATGTCTATCCCTCTAGAAGGGTGGAATGCTACCCCCGCCGCCAGGACTGGCGGGGGGTAGTATTCCAAGGTGTTTGACACCAAACACGACATGTTTCGATGCAGCCATTCCAAAGTTAGCATTTTACCGCGAGGATATAATGCACTTAAAAGTATATGGTTTAACCGCATCCACAAACAGCACCAGAGAATGGACTCTGAGAGCTGCAGAGGGGCCCTGCTCAGGCAGAGGCACCCCCTCACATAGAAGCCAAGCACCCTGCCCTCAGGATTGATAGGGCCTGCCTTAGGGGTGACTGATAGGGTTATATGTGTGTGCAGGAGAGATATAGGGAACCTATATCTCAGTGAGGGGTGCTAGCACTTCCTCACTCAGGCTGCAGTAGCAGGCCTGTGGTGTCAGATTTAGTCTGCTTCCCAGGGGTGGCATAATACATGCTGCAGCCCCTGGTAGGCCTGTGGAGTACCTATGCCCTTGGTACCTAGGGTACCATATACTAGGGACTCATAAGGTACCACAGTATCCAATCACTAGTGCACCTAGAGTGCACTCCAAATCGTTTAGAGAGAACAGAGAGGCTGGGGCCCTGATTAGCAGGGTCCCAGCCTGACTATAGCCAGAAACCAGTGTAAACATCAGAAAAAAAGTGGGGGCAACATAAGAGGCAGATCCTACTCTCCTACACAACCCCCCCAAACGCAGGGACACTAAACTAACCTTGACCAGTTGAGTCTTCGTGTTCAAAGTGGAAATACCTTGAGAGTCCATCTGCATTGGCATGTTGGGTCCCAGGTCTATGTTCCACTGTATAGTCCATCCCCTGTAGGGAAATGGACCACCTCAAAAGTTTTGGGTTTTCTCCTTTCATTTGTTTAAGCCATAGGAGGGGCTTGTGGTCGGTCTGAACTATGAAGTGAGTACCAAACAAGTATGGCCTCAGCTTCTTCAGGGCCCATACCACAGCAAAGGCCTCCCTCTCTATAGCTGACCAACGTTTCTCTCTAGGGGTCAGCCTTCTGCTAATAAAAGCTACTGGCTGGTCTTGACCTTCATCATTCAGTTGAGACAGTACAGCTCCCACACCCAGCTCAGAAGCATCTGTTTGGACAATGAACTTTTTGGTGTAGTCTGGACTCTGTAAGATGGGGGCAGTGCACATGGCCTGCTTTAGGTCTTCAAATGCCTTTTGACAGCTAGCTGTCCACTGAACCTTTTTTGGCATTTTCTTTGAGGTCAGATCATTCAAGGGGGTCACTATAGATCCATATCCCTTGACAAACCTCCTATAGTACCCAGATAGGCCTAAGAAGGCTCTCACCTGTGTCTGGGTGGTTGGAGCAACCCATTCCATTATGGTCTGGATCTTGCTCTGTAAAGGCTGAACCTGGCCTCCACCTACAAGGTGGCCCAGGTACACAACCTGACTCTGCCCTATCTGGCACTTAGTGGCCTTGATAGTGAGGCCTGCCTTTTGCAGGGCCTCCAAAACATTCCTGAGGTGGACCAGGTGATCCTGCCAGGAGGAACTAAAGACAGCAATATCATCTAGATAAGCTGAGCAATAAGTTTCCATCCCTGTCAGAACTTTATTCACCAACCTCTGAAAAGTGGCAGGTGCATTTTTCAATCCAAAGGGCATCACCACAAAGTGGTAGTGCCCACCAGGGGTCGAAAATGCTGTCTTGGCTTTTGCATCATCAGCTAATCTGATCTGCCAGTAGCCAGCTGTTAGGTCAAACGTGCTTAGATACTTGGCTGAGGCCAAAGTATCAATCAGCTCATCTGCCCTTGGTATGGGATAGGCATCAGTCCTAGTGACTGCATTGAGGCCTCTGTAGTCTACACAAAACCTCATTTCTTTCTTACCACCCTGGGTATGAGGCTTGGGTACCAGGACTACTGGACTAGCCCAAGGGCTATCTGAAGGCTCAATTACACCTAGCTCCAACATTTTCTGGACTTCAGTCCTGATACAGTCCCTGACATGGTCAGGTTGCCTGTAGATTTTATTCTTGACAGGCAGACTGTCTCCAGTGTCCACCTCGTGGGTGCACCAGGAAGTCTGACTAGGGGTCAGGCTAAACATATGTCTAAACTGTTGCAGAACTTGTCTGCACTCAGTTTGCTGATGGTCAGTGAGGCTGCTTGCCAAAGCAACACCATCTACTGACCCATCATCAGGGTTCTGAGAGAGCAGGTCGGGGAGAGGGTCACTCTCCTCCTCCTGGTCCTCATCAGTTGCCATGAGCAAGCCCATGTCAGCCCTGTCAACATATGGCTTTAATCTGTTGACATGGAGCACCCTCAGGGGGCTCCTGGGAGTTCCAAGATTCACCAGATAGGTGACTTCTCCCTTCTGTTCAACTATTGTATGGGGGCCACTCCACTTGTCCTGGAGGGCTGCTGGGGCCACAGGCTCCAACACCCACACTTTCTGTCCTGGCTGGTATACAGTCAGTACAGCCTTTTGGTCATGCCAAGCTTTTTGTAATTCTTGGCTGGCCTCCAGGTTTTTGGTTGCCTTTTTCATGTACTCAGCCATCCGGGAGCGGAGACCAAGTACATAGTCCATCACATCTTGTTTGGGGGGCTTGAGAGGTAACTCCCAGCCCTCTTTTACCAAACACAGTGGACCTCTCACAGGATGCCCAAACAGAAGCTCAAATGGGCTGTAGCCAACCCCCTTCTGTGGGACCTCTCTGTAGGCAAACAACAGGCAAGGAAGAAGAAGGTCCCATTTCCGCCTAAGCTTCTCTGGGAGTCCTTTAATCATTCCTTTCAAGGTTTTGTTGAAGCGTTCAACTAAACCATTGCATTGTGGGTGATAGGGGGTGGTGAACTTGTAAGTTACACCACACTCCTTCCACATTGCTTTTAGATACCCTGACATGAAGTTGGTACCTCTGTCAGAAATGACCTCCTTTGGAAAACCCACTCTGGAGAAGACTCCAATGAGGGCTCTTGCCACCACAGGGGCTGTGGTGGTCCTCAGGGGAATTGCTTCTGGGTACCTGGTGGCATGATCCACTACCACCAGGATAAACCTGTGCCCAGATGCAGTTTGAGGGTCAAGGGGACCAACAATGTCAATCCCTACCCTTTCAAAGGGTACCCCCACCACTGGTAGTGGTATCAGGGGGCCTTTGTTGTGCCACCTGCCTTACCACTGGCTTGGCATGTGACACAGGAGCGACAAAACTCCTTTGTGTCCTCTGACATATGTGGCCAATGAAAATGTGGAACAAGCCTGTCCCAGGTCTTGTTTTGGCCCAAGTGTCCTGCTAAAGGGATGTCATGTGCTAAGGTCAAGAGGAACCCCCTAAACTTCTGAGGTATTACCAACCTCCTGGTGGCTCCAGGGGCTGGGTCTCTACCTTCAGAATATAGGAGTCCCTCATCCCAATAAACTTTATGGGACCCACTAGCACTCCCAGCAGCCTCAGCAGCAGCCTGCTGTCTGAGGGGTTCAAGAGAGGGGCAGCACTGTTGCTCCTTCCTCAGATCTTCCCTAGAAGGGCCCCCTGCCCCCAAGAACTCAACCTGATCAGGCTCAAGTCCCTCTGGGGCAGTTCCTTCTTCAGGATCTGCTTCACCTCCCTCTGGGGGTGAATCTGTGATCTGAGACAGAGGGGAAGGCACTGCCTTTACCCTACTGCTCCTCCTCTTGGGAAGCATCTGGTCCATTGTTCCAGGATCCAGAGCTTGTTCAGTGTCATGCATTCTTGCTTGTGACCTGGTCACAGCAAATACCTCTGCAGGGATGCCCAACATCTCAGCATGAGTCCATAACTCTACTTCAGACCAGGCTGAAGTCTCTAGATCATTGCCCAATAGACATTCGACAGGGAGGTCTGCACTGACTACAACCTTCTTGAGGCCAGTTACCCCTCCCCAGGAGAAATTCACAACTGCCAGACTATGGTTGGTCTTGGCGTTGCTTGCATTGGTCACCTGGTACATTTCGCCCAGGATGATCTGTCCAGGGTCCACAAGATCCTCTGCCACCATGGTGACACTAGCACCTGTGTCCCTAAATGCCAAAGCCTGTTTGCCATTTATTACAGGCTGCTGTTTGTATTTGCCCAGGTTACTGGGACTCACTAGGAAGGACATGTTAAGGTCTCCCTCACAAATCAGCATTGCCTGAGTGGGCACTCTGACTAGGTCAGAGTCCACTTCAGAACCCAGGGTCAACCCTACTACACCCTTATTCTGTGTACCACCTCCACCAGTAGCTGAACTAGGGGGAACAGTTGCCTTAGGGGCAGGAGTGGTGGTGGTTTGGTCTTTGGACTTGTTACAGTCAGAAGTCCAGTGCCCTTTCTGTTTACAGAATTTGCACCAGGGCTTCTTTTGGCCTTTTCCCTTGTTGGATTGTGACTCCCCACCAGATGCAGATTTTTGGGGCCCTTGTGAAGACTTCTGGTCTTTTGACTTATCCCCACCTTTCTCAGAGCCCTTAGGATCTTGCTTCTTGGTGTCACCCCCTTGGTTCTGGGGTTTCTGCCTCACCCTGGTTCTGACCCACTTGTCTGCCTTCTTTCCCAATTCTTGGGGAGAGGTCAGATCCGAGTCCACCAGGTACTGATGCAACAACTGGTTCTGGCAATTATTAAGGATTTGTTCTCTCATCATCAGATTATACAATCCCTTAAAATCAGTAACCCTACTGCCAACCAGCCAACCCTCCAGAGCCTTGGTTGCACAATCAACAAAGTCAGTCCAGTCCTGAGTCTGTGCCTTCTGGGTGTCTCTGAACTTTAACCTGTACTGTTCAGTGGTTAAGCCAAACCCATCTATCAGTGCACTCTTCAGGACTTCATAATCATCAGCATCCTCTTCTCTAACAGTGAGGAGCTTGTCTCTACCTTTATCTGAAAAGGAGAGCCACAAGATTGCTGCCCACTGCTTCTGGGGGACCTGCTGTACTCGACAGGCCCTCTCCATAGCAGTTATCCACTTGTGGATATCATCCCCACTCTGGTAGGGAGGAACAACCTTGCTCAGGTTCCTATGGTCTGGAATAGATTCTCTGCCTCTAGGGACACTGTTGCTGCCACCAAGGGGTTCTAACCCCTCTCGTCGAGAAGCTCTCTGGATCTCCAGGGCTTCTCTATCCAGTGCCAACTGCTTGGTT
Source organism: Calotriton arnoldi (assembly GCA_963921515.1). NCBI lineage: Eukaryota > Metazoa > Chordata > Amphibia > Caudata > Salamandridae > Calotriton > Calotriton arnoldi. The sequence continues at coordinate 463,840 of CAWUFW010007012.1, read as the reverse complement.
CTGAGGGCAACTCTTGCTTCCTCATACTGCAGCAGTTTGCACATTCTTTCAGAGGAGGTCTCTCTTATGGGAAAGTATGAGTTCCTCTGGTGGACAAATTCTCTGCCAGAGTGATAAGAGTGCTCAGATTCCCTGGAAGGGGACCTATGCCTCTCATCCACTCTGTCAGTTCTCTTAGGGAGAATTCCTCTGTCCTTTTCAGGCCCCTTGAGGCCTGGCCCTTCAATCACAGAGTCCTGGTCATTCGGATTTTCATCGTCTGACCCAGATACTGTAATTGACCCACCCACTGATTCAGACCCATTAGCTCCTAGAGCCAATCTAAGATCATCTGCTGTCAGCAGATCTATCAGGTGCAGGGTTGAGGGACTCTGTCCTAGTCTCAGGTGTCTTTCAACACACATGGCTCTCAAGTCAGAGAAAGCCATGTCCTTGTACTGAGGCTGAGTGGATCCACTGGTTCCACCCTTTAAGGACATTCTAGTGTTGTGCAGTGTTGTACTACCTACACTAGTTTGTGGCCTACTGATACTAGCTTGAGCTGTAGAAAGGGTGTGCTATCCCTTGGCACACAGCTCTAAGTTCAGTAGAACTTATCGATACTAAGCTTGACTTTATATGTACCTTAAGTACCTATAGTGGTTTTCAGTTAGTAATTCAAATAGAGATTTTCTGGTAAAACAATAGCAAGCTGGAATCCCACACGCTGCCCACCAATGTGAGAAGTTGGCCTGGTATATGCTGTTCACTAATTAAAGTGGACACCTTGCACCAGAACAATTCGACTCTTATGGTAGATAGGTTTAAGACAACCTTTATAGAAAGCTATCCTAGTGGTAGCTGTGGAGAGCAGCCTTCAGGCTAAGTCTTGAAGGAATGTAAAGCAGCTTGTTTTACCACACAATCTCTTGAATCACCAAATGAAAAGACACCACACAGGTATATATATCAAATATATATGTATTTATTAATAAACACTCTCTACTAATCTCTTTATGAGATTAGAGGATAGGAACATATGTACAAGTCAAATATTATCAGGATAAGTTTAGCACAATTGAATATTACAATCTTAGTTTGCTAGACCTAGGTCTAGGGCATCTAGAATCGAGGGACCCCCAAGAACCACCCCAGGTAGTTGTAGGAGACCCACAGGGGACGGACGCGGTGACCTGGCACCGATGCGAATCCTGTACGAGTCTATGCGCTCAGACGCGATTGAGATATCAATGTTCAAGGTCCCTTGCGTGTTCGAGGCGAACACACCGATCGGACTCAGTACGAGTCGAAGGATACGGTCTACAGATAGGATTTGCAAGGGAGTCGGACGCGGTGTGTCTAACACAGACGCGAACCACGTACGAGTCAGTGCGAGAATCGCACGGGGAAAGTAAGAGTTTTAGGATACTTCTGGTGAACCTACAAGCAAGTCACTTACAGGGTAAGTAGTTCGAGGGCCCACACCCACAGGAGCACCGGAGTGCTGGAGTTACCTCACCCAGGGAAGCCGGGTGCACAGGTGTCCTTTGGTGTCGGGTCGCGGCGTCGTTTTCAATGGCGACCAAAGAAGACTTGCTGCTTGTGATGGTTTGAAGAAGTGTCCGGTGGAATCCAAGCCTGGATTCGGTGGAAGGATGACCTGAAAGCAGAGGGGACAGTGTTCAAAGTCACTTGGCAGTGACTCGGGGCAAGGAAGATGAATGCCCACCGTCGTCGCAGGGTTCAGGTCGTTCATGCTTGCCTTGACTCTTCAGCCACGAGGTCCAGGAGGCGTCAATGACAACCAGGAGCTGGATTCGGCGTGCCCACGATGTTTGCGGCTTACTGCGGTGTCGGCAACTCGATCAGAGCCAACAAGCCTTGGTAACAGCAAGTCTCGGGGAAAGTGTGAAGAGGCGATGGTGCAGACCAGCAAGGTCTGTGGAACTCACCCAGCGAGGGTAAGTCAGGGCAGGCCTGGAGCAACCAGGGGAGCCCTTTGGTTTCTTTGGAAAGTCTTCTGGGGACCCACAAGCCGGCTGGCAAGGGGTCGCAAAGACGCCTCAGGAGGATTCTCTCACAGGGGCCCACGGTCACTCGGGACGTGGTAGGCCGCTGATCTTAGGAGGGATTCCTGCTGGAGGCTGGGACCACACGTGGTCTAAAGCACAAGTTCGTGGAACGTTGTGAGGGGTTGCACTCGACAATAGTGCACGGTACCCAGGGGTCGCGGTTCCTCGTTACTCTTGGGGTCCACTGGCCTCAGCTTCGCTGGGGACTCACGATGGCCTTTGAGAAGTCAGGAAATCTACTTCTTGGGCTGCAGGGACTTCGGACTCCGGCGGGAGCGGCGTAGTTTGCGACCGTCATTTGTAGTTTTTGGTGCCTGCCAAGCAGGGGAGTCACTCCTTGACTCCAAGGGAGATTCTTCAGTCTTCCAAAGGTAGTGGAACGTCGAAGGTCCGGGATTCTTCTTGTAGAGCGTCGTCCAGGGAAATCTAGGGTGCAATGCACAGGTTCCCCCTCTTATACTAAAAGGAGGGGAGGGACTAGCTCTATGACCCTACCTATGGGAGGGTCAGGGGAGTGGGTGGCTACACCCACTTCCCTTTGTCCAGTTTCGCGCCAGAGCAGGGACAGGTAGCCCCTGAGCCGGTTTGAACTGGCATATGCACAGAGGAGCCTTCTGCTCCCCCAGTGCAGGACTTCAAAGCACTCTAAGAGTGCACCCACCCAGCCCCAATACACTAAACCCTGTCTGGGAGGTGGTCACACCCCCTTGGGACAGGATATCTATTGTTGGGCTCCCTCCACTGCGAGTGTTGGTCATCAGCAGGAGGGCAGCCCAGTGTCTGTGACTGGTGGCATCCATTTTGTGATGCCAGGGCTCTGTCGGATTCTACCGCGTTTCCACAGTAGGTACATGTCTATCCCTCTAGAAGGGTGGAATGCTACCCCCGCCGCCAGGACTGGCGGGGGGGTAGTATTCCAAGGTGTTTGACACCAAACACGACATGTTTCGATGCAGCCATTCCAAAGTTAGCATTTTACCGCGAGGATATAATGCACTTAAAAGTATATGGTTTAACCGCATCCACAAACAGCACCAGAGAATGGACTCTGAGAGCTGCAGAGGGGCCCTGCTCAGGCAGAGGCACCCCCTCACATAGAAGCCAAGCACCCTGCCCTCAGGATTGATAGGGCCTGCCTTAGGGGTGACTGATAGGGTTATATGTGTGTGCAGGAGAGATATAGGGAACCTATATCTCAGTGAGGGGTGCTAGCACTTCCTCACTCAGGCTGCAGTAGCAGGCCTGTGGTGTCAGATTTAGTCTGCTTCCCAGGGGTGGCATAATACATGCTGCAGCCCCTGGTAGGCCTGTGGAGTACCTATGCCCTTGGTACCTAGGGTACCATATACTAGGGACTCATAAGGTACCACAGTATCCAATCACTAGTGCACCTAGAGTGCACTCCAAATCGTTTAGAGAGAACAGAGAGGCTGGGGCCCTGATTAGCAGGGTCCCAGCCTGACTATAGCCAGAAACCAGTGTAAACATCAGAAAAAAAGTGGGGGCAACATAAGAGGCAGATCCTACTCTCCTACACAACCCCCCCAAACGCAGGGACACTAAACTAACCTTGACCAGTTGAGTCTTCGTGTTCAAAGTGGAAATACCTTGAGAGTCCATCTGCATTGGCATGTTGGGTCCCAGGTCTATGTTCCACTGTATAGTCCATCCCCTGTAGGGAAATGGACCACCTCAAAAGTTTTGGGTTTTCTCCTTTCATTTGTTTAAGCCATAGGAGGGGCTTGTGGTCGGTCTGAACTATGAAGTGAGTACCAAACAAGTATGGCCTCAGCTTCTTCAGGGCCCATACCACAGCAAAGGCCTCCCTCTCTATAGCTGACCAACGTTTCTCTCTAGGGGTCAGCCTTCTGCTAATAAAAGCTACTGGCTGGTCTTGACCTTCATCATTCAGTTGAGACAGTACAGCTCCCACACCCAGCTCAGAAGCATCTGTTTGGACAATGAACTTTTTGGTGTAGTCTGGACTCTGTAAGATGGGGGCAGTGCACATGGCCTGCTTTAGGTCTTCAAATGCCTTTTGACAGCTAGCTGTCCACTGAACCTTTTTTGGCATTTTCTTTGAGGTCAGATCATTCAAGGGGGTCACTATAGATCCATATCCCTTGACAAACCTCCTATAGTACCCAGATAGGCCTAAGAAGGCTCTCACCTGTGTCTGGGTGGTTGGAGCAACCCATTCCATTATGGTCTGGATCTTGCTCTGTAAAGGCTGAACCTGGCCTCCACCTACAAGGTGGCCCAGGTACACAACCTGACTCTGCCCTATCTGGCACTTAGTGGCCTTGATAGTGAGGCCTGCCTTTTGCAGGGCCTCCAAAACATTCCTGAGGTGGACCAGGTGATCCTGCCAGGAGGAACTAAAGACAGCAATATCATCTAGATAAGCTGAGCAATAAGTTTCCATCCCTGTCAGAACTTTATTCACCAACCTCTGAAAAGTGGCAGGTGCATTTTTCAATCCAAAGGGCATCACCACAAAGTGGTAGTGCCCACCAGGGGTCGAAAATGCTGTCTTGGCTTTTGCATCATCAGCTAATCTGATCTGCCAGTAGCCAGCTGTTAGGTCAAACGTGCTTAGATACTTGGCTGAGGCCAAAGTATCAATCAGCTCATCTGCCCTTGGTATGGGATAGGCATCAGTCCTAGTGACTGCATTGAGGCCTCTGTAGTCTACACAAAACCTCATTTCTTTCTTACCACCCTGGGTATGAGGCTTGGGTACCAGGACTACTGGACTAGCCCAAGGGCTATCTGAAGGCTCAATTACACCTAGCTCCAACATTTTCTGGACTTCAGTCCTGATACAGTCCCTGACATGGTCAGGTTGCCTGTAGATTTTATTCTTGACAGGCAGACTGTCTCCAGTGTCCACCTCGTGGGTGCACCAGGAAGTCTGACTAGGGGTCAGGCTAAACATATGTCTAAACTGTTGCAGAACTTGTCTGCACTCAGTTTGCTGATGGTCAGTGAGGCTGCTTGCCAAAGCAACACCATCTACTGACCCATCATCAGGGTTCTGAGAGAGCAGGTCAGGGAGAGGGTCACTCTCCTCCTCCTGGTCCTCATCAGTTGCCATGAGCAAGCCCATGTCAGCCCTGTCAACATATGGCTTTAATCTGTTGACATGGAGCACCCTCAGGGGGCTCCTGGGAGTTCCAAGATTCACCAGATAGGTGACTTCTCCCTTCTGTTCAACTATTGTATGGGGGCCACTCCACTTGTCCTGGAGGGCTGCTGGGGCCACAGGCTCCAACACCCACACTTTCTGTCCTGGCTGGTATACAGTCAGTACAGCCTTTGGTCATGCCAAGCTTTTTGTAATTCTTGGCTGGCCTCCAGGTTTTTGGTTGCCTTTTTCATGTACTCAGCCATCCGGGAGCGGAGACCAAGTACATAGTCCATCACATCTTGTTTGGGGGGCTTGAGAGGTAACTCCCAGCCCTCTTTTACCAAACACAGTGGACCTCTCACAGGATGCCCAAACAGAAGCTCAAATGGGCTGTAGCCAACCCCCTTCTGTGGAACCTCTCTGTAGGCAAACAACAGGCAAGGAAGAAGAAGGTCCCATTTCCGCCTAAGCTTCTCTGGGAGTCCTTTAATCATTCCTTTCAAGGTTTTGTTGAAGCGTTCAACTAAACCATTGCATTGTGGGTGATAGGGGGTGGTGAACTTGTAAGTTACACCACACTCCTTCCACATTGCTTTTAGATACCCTGACATGAAGTTGGTACCTCTGTCAGAAATGACCTCCTTTGGAAAACCCACTCTGGAGAAGACTCCAATGAGGGCTCTTGCCACCACAGGGGCTGTGGTGGTCCTCAGGGGAATTGCTTCTGGGTACCTGGTGGCATGATCCACTACCACCAGGATAAACCTGTGCCCAGATGCAGTTTGAGGGTCAAGGGGACCAACAATGTCAATCCCTACCCTTTCAAAGGGTACCCCCACCACCGGTAGTGGTATCAGGGGGCCTTTGTTGTGCCACCTGCCTTACCACTGGCTTGGCATGTGACACAGGAGCGACAAAACTCCTTAGTGTCCTCTGACATATGTGGCCAATGAAAATGTGGAACAAGCCTGTCCCAGGTCTTGTTTTGGCCCAAGTGTCCTGCTAAAGGGATGTCATGTGCTAAGGTCAAGAGGAACCCCCTAAACTTCTGAGGTATTACCAACCTCCTGGTGGCTCCAGGGGCTGGGTCTCTACCTTCAGAATATAGGAGTCCCTCATCCCAATAAACTTTATGGGACCCACTAGCACTCCCAGCAGCCTCAGCAGCAGCCTGCTGTCTGAGGGGTTCAAGAGAGGGGCAGCACTGTTGCTCCTTCCTCAGATCTTCCCTAGAAGGGCCCCCTGCCCCCAAGAACTCAACCTGATCAGGCTCAAGTCCCTCTGGGGCAGTTCCTTCTTCAGGATCTGCTTCACCTCCCTCTGGGGGTGAATCTGTGATCTGAGACAGAGGGGAAGGCACTGCCTTTACCCTACTGCTCCTCCTCTTGGGAAGCATCTGGTCCATTGTTCCAGGATCCAGAGCTTGTTCAGTGTCATGCATTCTTGCTTGTGACCTGGTCACAGCAAATACCTCTGCAGGGATGCCCAACATCTCAGCATGAGTCCATAACTCTACTTCAGACCAGGCTGAAGTCTCTAGATCATTGCCCAATAGACATTCGACAGGGAGGTCTGCACTGACTACAACCTTCTTGAGGCCAGTTACCCCTCCCCAGGAGAAATTCACAACTGCCAGACTATGGTTGGTCTTGGCGTTGCTTGCATTGGTCACCTGGTACATTTCGCCCAGGATGATCTGTCCAGGGTCCACAAGATCCTCTGCCACCATGGTGACACTAGCACCTGTGTCCCTAAATGCCAAAGCCTGTTTGCCATTTATTACAGGCTGCTGTTTGTATTTGCCCAGGTTACTGGGACTCACTAGGAAGGACATGTTAAGGTCTCCCTCACAAATCAGCATTGCCTGAGTGGGCACTCTGACTAGGTCAGAGTCCACTTCAGAACCCAGGGTCAACCCTACTACACCCTTATTCTGTGTACCACCTCCACCAGTAGCTGAACTAGGGGGAACAGTTGCCTTAGGGGCAGGAGTGGTGGTGGTTTGGTCTTTGGACTTGTTACAGTCAGAAGTCCAGTGCCCTTTCTGTTTACAGAATTTGCACCAGGGCTTCTTTTGGCCTTTTCCCTTGTTGGATTGTGACTCCCCACCAGATGCAGATTTTTGGGGCCCTTGTGAAGACTTCTGGTCTTTTGACTTATCCCCACCTTTCTCAGAGCCCTTAGGATCTTGCTTCTTGGTGTCACCCCCTTGGTTCTGGGGTTTCTGCCTCACCCTGGTTCTGACCCACTTGTCTGCCTTCTTTCCCAATTCTTGGGGAGAGGTCAGATCCGAGTCCACCAGGTACTGATGCAACAACTGGTTCTGGCAATTATTAAGGATTTGTTCTCTCATCATCAGATTATACAATCCCTTAAAATCAGTAACCCTACTGCCAACCAGCCAACCCTCCAGAGCCTTGGTTGCACAATCAACAAAGTCAGTCCAGTCCTGAGTCTGTGCCTTCTGGGTGTCTCTGAACTTTAACCTGTACTGTTCAGTGGTTAAGCCAAACCCATCTATCAGTGCACTCTTCAGGACTTCATAATCATCAGCATCCTCTTCTCTAACAGTGAGGAGCTTGTCTCTACCTTTATCTGAAAAGGAGAGCCACAAGATTGCTGCCCACTGCTTCTGGGGGACCTGCTGTACTCGACAGGCCCTCTCCATAGCAGTTATCCACTTGTGGATATCATCCCCACTCTGGTAGGGAGGAACAACCTTGCTCAGGTTCCTATGGTCTGGAATAGATTCTCTGCCTCTAGGGACACTGTTGCTGCCACCAAGGGGTTCTAACCCCTCTCGTCGAGAAGCTCTCTGGATCTCCAGGGCTTCTCTATCCAGTGCCAACTGCTTGGTTCTGAGGGCAACTCTTGCTTCCTCATACTGCAGCAGTTTGCACATTCTTTCAGAGGAGGTCTCTCTTATGGGAAAGTATGAGTTCCTCTGGTGGACAAATTCTCTGCCAGAGTGATAAGAGTGCTCAGATTCCCTGGAAGGGGACCTATGCCTCTCATCCACTCTGTCAGTTCTCTTAGGGAGAATTCCTCTGTCCTTTTCAGGCCCCTTGAGGCCTGGCCCTTCAATCACAGAGTCCTGGTCATTCGGATTTTCATCGTCTGACCCAGATACTGTAATTGACCCACCCACTGATTCAGACCCATTAGCTCCTAGAGCCAATCTAAGATCATCTGCTGTCAGCAGATCTATCAGGTGCAGGGTTGAGGGACTCTGTCCTAGTCTCAGGTGTCTTTCAACACACATGGCTCTCAAGTCAGAGAAAGCCATGTCCTTGTACTGAGGCTGAGTGGATCCACTGGTTCCACCCTTTAAGGACATTCTAGTGTTGTGCAGTGTTGTACTACCTACACTAGTTTGTGGCCTACTGATACTAGCTTGAGCTGTAGAAAGGGTGTGCTATCCCTTGGCACACAGCTCTAAGTTCAGTAGAACTTATCGATACTAAGCTTGACTTTATATGTACCTTAAGTACCTATAGTGGTTTTCAGTTAGTAATTCAAATAGAGATTTTCTGGTAAAACAATAGCAAGCTGGAATCCCACACGCTGCCCACCAATGTGAGAAGTTGGCCTGGTATATGCTGTTCACTAATTAAAGTGGACACCTTGCACCAGAACAATTCGACTCTTATGGTAGATAGGTTTAAGACAACCTTTATAGAAAGCTATCCTAGTGGTAGCTGTGGAGAGCAGCCTTCAGGCTAAGTCTTGAAGGAATGTAAAGCAGCTTGTTTTACCACACAATCTCTTGAATCACCAAATGAAAAGACACCACACAGGTATATATATCAAATATATATGTATTTATTAATAAACACTCTCTACTAATCTCTTTATGAGATTAGAGGATAGGAACATATGTACAAGTCAAATATTATCAGGATAAGTTTAGCACAATTGAATATTACAATCTTAGTTTGCTAGACCTAGGTCTAGGGCATCTAGAATCGAGGGACCCCCAAGAACCACCCCAGGTAGTTGTAGGAGACCCACAGGGGACGGACGCGGTGACCTGGCACCGATGCGAATCCTGTACGAGTCTATGCGCTCAGACGCGATTGAGATATCAATGTTCAAGGTCCCTTGCGTGTTCGAGGCGAACACACCGATCGGACTCAGTACGAGTCGAAGGATACGGTCTACAGATAGGATTTGCAAGGGAGTCGGACGCGGTGTGTCTAACACAGACGCGAACCACGTACGAGTCAGTGCGAGAATCGCACGGGGAAAGTAAGAGTTTTAGGATACTTCTGGTGAACCTACAAGCAAGTCACTTACAGGGTAAGTAGTTCGAGGGCCCACACCCACAGGAGCACCGGAGTGCTGGAGTTACCTCACCCAGGGAAGCCGGGTGCACAGGTGTCCTTTGGTGTCGGGTCGCGGCGTCGTTTTCAATGGCGACCAAAGAAGACTTGCTGCTTGTGATGGTTTGAAGAAGTGTCCGGTGGAATCCAAGCCTGGATTCGGTGGAAGGATGACCTGAAAGCAGAGGGGACAGTGTTCAAAGTCACTTGGCAGTGACTCGGGGCAAGGAAGATGAATGCCCACCGTCGTCGCAGGGTTCAGGTCGTTCATGCTTGCCTTGACTCTTCAGCCACGAGGTCCAGGAGGCGTCAACGATAACCAGGAGCTGGTTTCGGCATGTTCCACGATGTTTGCGGCTTACTGCGGTGTCGGCAACTCGATCGGGCCCAACAAGCCTTGGTAACAGCAAGTCTCAGGGAAAGTGTGAAGAGGCGATGGCGCAGACCAGCAAGGTCTGTGGAACTCACCCAGCAAGGGTAAGTCAGGGCAGGCCTGGAGCAACCAGGGGAGCCATTTGGTTTCTTTGGAAAGTCTTCTGGGGACCCACAAGCTGGCTGGCAAGGGGTCGCAAAGACGCCTCGGGAGGATTCTCTCACAGGGGCCCACGGTCACTCGGGACGTGGTAGGCCACTGATCTTAGGAGGGATTCCTGCTGGAGGCTGGGACCACACGTGGTCCAAAGCACAAGTTCGTGGAACGTTGTGAGGGGTTGCACTCGACAATAGTGCACAGTACCCAGGGGTCGTGGTTCCTCGTTACTCTTGGGGTCCACTGGCCTCAGCTTCGCTGGGGACTCACGATGGCCTTTGAGAAGTCAGGAAATCCACTTCTTGGGCTGCAGGGACTTCGGACTCCAGTGGGAGCGGCATAGTTTGCGACCGTCGTTTGTAGTTTTTGGTGCCTGCCAAGCAGGGGAGTCACTCCTTGACTCCAAGGGAGATTCTTCAGTCTTCCAAAGGTAGTGGAACGTCGAAGGTCCGGGATTCTTCTTGTAGAGCGTCGTCCAGGGAAATCTAGGGTGCAATGCACAGGTTCCCCCTCTTATACTAAAAGGAGGGGAGGGACTAGCTCTATGACCCTACCTATGGGAGGGTCAGGGGAGTGGGTGGCTACACCCACTTCCCTTTGTCCAGTTTCGCGCCAGAGCAGGGACAGGTAGCCCCTGAGCCGGTTTGAACTGGCATATGCACAGAGGAGCCTTCTGCTCCCCCAGTGCAGGACTTCAAAGCACTCTAAGAGTGCACCCACCCAGCCCCAATACACTAAACCCTGTCTGGGAGGTGGTCACACCCCTTGGGACAGGATATCTATTGTTGGGCTCCCTCCACTGCGAGTGTTGGTCATCAGCAGGAGGGCAGCCCAGTGTCTGTGACTGGTGGCATCCATTTTGTGATGCCAGGGCTCTGTCGGATTCTACCGCGTTTCCACAGTAGGTACATGTCTATCCCTCTAGAAGGGTGGAATGCTACCCCCGCCGCCAGGACTGGCGGGGGGTAGTATTCCAAGGTGTTTGACACCAAACACGACATGTTTCGATGCAGCCATTCCAAAGTTAGCATTTTACCGCGAGGATATAATGCACTTAAAAGTATATGGTTTAACCGCATCCACAAACAGCACCAGAGAATGGACTCTGAGAGCTGCAGAGGGGCCCTGCTCAGGCAGAGGCACCCCCTCACATAGAAGCCAAGCACCCTGCCCTCAGGATTGATAGGGCCTGCCTTAGGGGTGACTGATAGGGTTATATGTGTGTGCAGGAGAGATATAGGGAACCTATATCTCAGTGAGGGGTGCTAGCACTTCCTCACTCAGGCTGCAGTAGCAGGCCTGTGGTGTCAGATTTAGTCTGCTTCCCAGGGGTGGCATAATACATGCTGCAGCCCCTGGTAGGCCTGTGGAGTACCTATGCCCTTGGTACCTAGGGTACCATATACTAGGGACTCATAAGGTACCACAGTATCCAATCACTAGTGCACCTAGAGTGCACTCCAAATCGTTTAGAGAGAACAGAGAGGCTGGGGCCCTGATTAGCAGGGTCCCAGCCTGACTATAGCCAGAAACCAGTGTAAACATCAGAAAAAAAGTGGGGGCAACATAAGAGGCAGATCCTACTCTCCTACAGCATCCAAGGTACTTTGAGAGTAAAGTGTCGCATTTATCATCTACATTGAACTAAGCTATTTTTACCATTTTAAAGACTCATTTTTAATTACAGTATTGTGGATTTTTGTTGTTTGACCTTGTGTTAAGTCTAGTAAAGATTACTTATTTTTCTAAACTGGTGTAGTGTCCATTTGTAGTGTTTTCACTGTATTACAGTATGTGTTCACAAATGCTTTACACAGTGCCTCTGAGATAAGCCTGACCGCTCGTGCCAAGCTACCAAGGGGGTGAGCAGGTGTTATTTAGGAGTGTAGCCCCTTACCCTGACTAGACGCAAGGGTCCCTATTTGGACAAAGGTGCAAACCATTGCCAACTAGAGACCCCCAAATCTAACACAGCATATAAACCTTTCTGCCACCAGCGGTATGTCATATGCTAAGGAAATAATGATTTGGGTGTTGTCCGCACAGGACAGAACCAGAAAACCAAAAAACCGAATCAGCTTGGTCAGGGGGACAACGTATACATTAAACATGGTAGGACTAAGCGAGGAGCCCTGCAGAACCCCACAAGAAAGCTGGAATAATTCTGCCCTGAAATTCCTGCAACTCACGGTATGGATCCTGGAGTCAGAGGTCCACCGATATTCTTCTCTCTTGCTCAGGTCTGTAAAGACCCAAACAAGGAGAGGAAATGATGAACCATGATCGGCAATTTCATCACCTCCTCTCTGACTTCAGACCAGATGAAGACGGTAGACCAGTTCTCACCATTGCATTTCATCAGAACTCTTTGTTCACTTCTACGAAATAGGGGAAGTGAAAAATGAAACTTGTTTTGGTGTACTAGGAACACACCAAACAGAATGTTTACTGTTTTACACCAAGAAAAAGGTCTGGTGCAGTGCACCTTACTTATAAAGATGTGCCAGACATGGAACAACCAAGTAAAGTCTGGGAATTTCTTTATACGCCTTCAACAGATTTATTTGAGTGCAAGTAGTTAGCGATTACTGCATGACTAGCAGGTACTCACAACATATGGGGTATCAGCTTGCCTTGGAGTTGAAATATCTGCACACAATCCTTCTGTTAGGATTTAATTGACTCTATCTCTAATTTTCTACCAATGTTTAAGAGAGAAGGGCACGATGTGTGAAAAGGCATGTTGCAGATAGTGTGTTCAAATGTTAAACTAACTGTTTGTGACCTGGCTTTATTTTGAAGTGTACCCTATGTACTAATAAGTAACATTGCAAAATGTTACCTTTCAGGGTGTCAAAGAAAGACCTGCCCTCAAATATTATTTTGACAGATCGCTTTTTGTGGCCACTGTAATTGGCTACAAATAGAAATATGGTAGTCTGCAATGAACTGCTGATCACCACCCATGCATATGAATTCCCAAATTGAAATTGTTTTACTAAAGACAGCTTTTTTCCTTAAAAGGAATAGACACGGCTTTGGAAACCAAAATGTTTCCTGTTTGAGAAGATGTCAAAGGGAGCAGGCAGTGGTCTCCTGGGCCACTTCTTACTCTCCCCGAGGCCACCCAACACAATTCTCAAAGACAAGGCTGGCCAACAGGGCAGCTTCCTGTTAAGTGAGAGTCCAGGCTTGTCTTTTTATCCAGGAATATAATTATTTAAGCCCACAGCTTTACAACGCTTCAGCCCTCTCTTTCTTCTCCAACTGACACAATCAGAATCCTCCCCATTACCTCGCACTCCGAGTCTAGACTCCTGACACTAACTCACCAGAGACACAACTAAGTCAAGATATAAGACTTCCACTTGGGAAACAGTTGCCACCACCTTTGAGGTCTTGGTAACTGGTGAATGGTTTGTGACCTCAATGGCAATCAGAAACCATTTATACATCTCATTACGAATCTCAAATATGAGGGGACGCTTGTTTAATATCCTCTCCTAATTGTGTTTTGAAATGAGTCGCATTAACTTGTTACTGGTTCGGAAAGATTTTCAGAATCGTAAAAGGAGTTTAGTGCAGTGTTAAAAAAGCATTTTGTGCTCTCCTGATGGCACAATGGTTTTGTACATCAGGCCCTTAGCTCCTTTAAAGAATATTAAACCTTATTTGGAGATGGGTATTTTGTGCACAGAGCACACCCTCTTTGAACAAGACATGTTACCAGTTACTGAAATTGATCTTACCAGCCAGGAGGTTTAGCATGTACAGTAGTTTCAATCGACGAGTTGCCTGTAGTTTGGCTTATTATTCTTTACCAGTTGGGAAACAAAGGCTCTGGAGGGTTAGCTGTTAAGCCATAAGTAACCTGGCTCTATCGGTCCTCCTCTGACAAAGTGAGCTTTTCAACATGACCCTAACCAGGAAGTGATGTCATAGCGTACCAAGGTTGAAAGCATGGTCCAGTGCTTTCTCTTCCAAGTGTGTACTGGTACTATGGCCAATACTGCAGTCAGACATGTCGTGATGTGGACTGAACAGGCACTATAAATATGAACCCATGTATTCTAATGCCCGTGGAACGCACATCTAGAAGTGAATTCCAAATCAGTGAACCAAAGTTTAAAATGCTCTCTTTCAAAAATTAACATGATTTGCTCTTCACACTTCCAGAATAGGGGAGGAGAGCATGTAATTAACATTTTTGAAGAACTTTGTGAGGGCAAGTAGAGTGACATGCAGCGAAAAATAAACGAGAAAGGTCTCTCTGAGAGGGCCAGCGAAATCACAATACTTTGGCCCAGAAGTCAAGAACCCCGTGAATGGTGCACATTCCCAAATGTACGAAGCAAAGTGTCAAATCTGCCTAAAATCACGAGGTCAGATCATGAATAACTGGACCGCAGTAGGTACCTTCTTTCTATACAAGTATGTAAGTCAGAGGCTGCGCACAGGCCTTGTGCCACAGATAATACCTCTGGCACACTGGCACTGATCATCACTTATCAGAGGGGCACCGAAAGAGAGGACTCTGCCGGCCACAGTGGTGTGCACTGGGGATGCAGAGAGGAGATGGCAGCCTTAGCAGTGCAGTTTGTTCCCTTCGCCTTCCATGGAGTTCAATGTGTGCTCCACTGCACTTCAGGCACAGAATGCGTTTCAGCTCTCCCAGAATTCAAGTTCATCACTGCGGTTCTAGGGCCAATGCCAGACCATCACTGGTGCAGTGCAGCCACAGCCACTGGAGCGGGGAAGCAATACTGGGCTGTTGTTACCCTATTGCAATGTCCAATATATGCCAAGCTCTACTTGCATCTCAATATTTGGATCTCATCTGCAGGTCTGTGTAGCAAAGCAAGATAAGAGGCGTTCCTTGGCTGTGGCCGACTTGCCAAATCTTCTTCCTATGCAGGCAGTGGTCAGCTATCACTAGTGGAGTGGGTGCAGTGGTACCAGAGCCCAGTGGGATGAGGGGCCGCCTGAACCTCCAGCAAGGCTGTCTTTCACTGCTCCACGAGAGGGACAATTGTTCATTGATGCATTAGGACCCACAACGCCCTTGCTCTATCACTAAAATGAATTTTTCTCTAATGGTGCATTGGTCGGGGATGTAGTGGGTGTAAATTCTTTGACTTGCGATACATCTCACAAACACTTTACAGTGAGGAAAAATCGATGATTCCACAGCCTTGTCTGGGTCCAACTGAAATGTCTCACCCCATACCGACCCAAAGTTCCAAGGAGATGAAAAGCTTCATGCAGTGTTATGAGACGTGGTTCTTTAACCCCAACGACTTGCTGCACGGGGTAATTCCTGATGCATAACAAAAGAGTGATATCATTTTACCCATGCCAAAGTGCTATTTAGGACTGATATACATTTCGAAAAGACCACTGGTTGTTTTAATTAATGCAAATCTTTGGTTATTCGATGTGTTTGAATTTGTATTTGTGTCCCATCCTGTAGCGTTGGCTGTGTTGGATAAAATGTAATTATCTGCCCACTTTTAGTTTCTAAGGAGAAAGAAAGAACTAACAACATATATCAAAATGTATGCATCAAATTGGACCTACCGTGCACAACAGAACATATCTCACTCAACTCCCGATCGCACCACCTCTCCTCTTTGAACTTTGCACCAGACCCCATCCTATCTCTTAAGATTCATTTAAACGTAGCTCTTCAGCTCTTTCCTGCACCCAAGAGGCACACACATGAATTCACCTTTCATTAGTAAGTGACGTAGGCTTGATGAGTGGATGAATGTGACCTCAGTACAGTACATAATCACTGCCCTGTACTGTGGATCATGGGTCTAGCTCTTGGGATTGCACTCTTAAAGCTCCATTTCACCAAACTGGTAAAACAGCTCATCAAGCCACGGGCACTTAAAAATGCAAGGGCCCATAGTTATTCTTCAGTGCCCCCGTCCAGCCTGCCTGTCTCTGTATCTCAATCTGCATGTTCTCTTCCATCCTTAGTTTCTCCCTTTCTCACTACTTTACTGTCTTTCTCTATCTCATCCTTCCTCCTTTCTCTGCCTTTCTCTAGCTCTGTTTCAGAGTCTGACAGTGGCAAAAGTAGTCCGCCACCCCAGAAAGGAGGCCTGTGCTCACCGCCTGCAGCTACCCCACACGTGAAGCGCTGCGAGTCACTGTGTAATGTTATCTAGCAGCTTGTTTTTGAAGAATGGAACACTCACAATAAGTCCACCTCCTCCAGTGGCAGGATCCTGAGATGTTGATGTTCTGAGTGAACTTTGTTGCATCAGAGAGTGTGAGATCCACGTTGTGACACATGGGACGACTCTACCTTCCCCAGTGAAGCAGAGAGCAGAGAGATGCCTGTGTGTTCAACTGTGGATCTGCCTCATTAAGCTCAGGTGCTGCTCCGAGCCGACTTTGATGTAAAACATTGTTTTCAGCGCTGTCTTTCAGTGATCTTGAAAGTAAATTATAGGACCCACCAGGCCTGTAATTAAGTGGCATAAGTATGCGTAGAAAATACTCCTTCAAAAGCGGCCGAGCTGAACGTTGTTTTCGACCCATCACAGTTATAAATATTTACTGGGAATGAGAGGGAGTCGATGCAGAAAATCTATTCTTGCATGTGTGACTCGTTTAGTGCGGATAGATATCTTTATCACAGGTGGCTGTAGCACGCTTCAACGGAAGGCAAGTCTGTGAGGCTAGAGCAGCGCAGTTACTTTTCCATGGTTACCTGTATCATGTACAATATCTTCTGCTAATGTGCGGATAAGTGAGATACGGTTTATTTACGGAGAGGTGCGGATGTGTACGCATAATGTGTGCATCCACAAATAAATAAAAAAAGGCAATTTACTAAACAAAAAGCTTAGCACATCATGACATACAAATACAGAAATGTAATAGTGTAAGATTTGGCCACTTTAACGAGAAGGATGTGTGCCAAGGCACTTCTTGACCAGCTTTGGTCGTGCATGTCCGAGACTGCGATGCCGCCAGTGGAACAGACCTACTTTTATAAGAATACAACCACCGTTTATTGCATGGGTCCTAATGTCAACAAGGAGCCAGGGGGTGGGTCGATGGCAGCATGCTACACATTTGTGGGCTTATCTATGTCTAGCTGCACTGTCAGTATATCTATATAGTGGGAAAAATAGTATCGGAGGGTGCACGTGAAAAATGAGTTACATTGGAATATGGGTTAGTAGTAGTGGTAAATATGCATCTACCACTGGCAATAAGGCCACTAACACAGCCTAGGGCTCAGAATAGGTCTCAGTAAATTATTCCCATGCTCAACCCTTGGTAGCTTGGCTGCGATAAGGCAGGCTTAACTTAAGATACAGGTATTTAAAGCACTTAAAAACACCAATTCAGTAAATAATTAAGACACAACACACATTAAAAATCCCACATCGATTCATAAAAATAGGAAATATTTTTATCTTTAAAATGACATGAAAACGACAATACGATGTAGGGAACCGGAGATATGAATTTTGAAAGATTTAGCACTAAATAGCACTTAGAAACCTATAGCGCCACCTTGGGACATCTGGTCACGCTTGACCGGGACAAAGTCAAAGTTTCAAGCTGACCGCAATGGAGCCCTGCTTGGATACCCCTCGCGGTAGGCCTCGGTCAAGATATTACCTTCTGACCTAGAAACTTTTCTGGAGCTTTTTCTGCCGGGGTCATCGATGATCTTCACTAGTCTGTGTTCAATGAGTGTTTGCCGGCTTGCTTTCTGGGGAGCTCCTGGTCAAACTCTGGAAGTCAGACCTCCAGAGATTTTCAGCGGGATAAACCAGCAGGGCAGGCTGGCTCATGGTTGAAGGTAAACGGCTTGGCTCTCGCGGCTGAGTTGGTCCCCTTATGGAGCTCTTTCCAAAATTGCTCCAAACTTCAGGAATTTCTTCCTGAAGTTCTTCTTGGGGATCCAAAGTGTCCAAAACACAATCCAAGGGTCTGGAATCTCCAAATGGTCCTTGAAATGTTGGAACTTCAGTTCCCACAATCCACTTGGACAAAACCCTTACAAATCCACCAGACGCACTCCAGCCAGGGGATTCTTGGTGATGATGGACTAGGTGAGCTCTATTGACCTGTAGCTTGCAGGGAGTCCACTCTTTATTCCTCTTGAAGCAAGGTACATCCATACATCCAGATAATGCAGCAGGCACAGTCAGTCAGAATGCAGGGCCTGATGGTGCAAATCAAGTTTCCAGCTTGGTAAGACTACTTCTTCTTTTAGTTTCAAGCAGCAGATCTGAGAGGCTTTGCATCTCTTACATATTTATTCAGTGTTCTCTGGGGTCAAGCAGGAGATCACTCCTGTCCAATGAGGCGCAGGGCAACACCCCAGAGCATGGCTACTTCATTCAAAGTGTAGCATAATCTTCTCACAGAAAGCACTATTTCTCCAAAATTCATATGGCTGGATTCTCAGCAGAGGAGCAAGAACTACTTAAACCAACCTCCAGTATGGATCATTTTTATAGCTCTCCTCCCCTACCATTTGCAAATTCCTGCCTTAAGCAGGCCATCTTACTGGGTCAGAGGTCTGGGGTGTAGATGGACCTGGTATTCTTTGCCTGTCCAATCCCCCTTTGAAGGTCATGCTTTACAACCCCTTCCACCCTCTCTGGCATTCCTGTGTAGTAGACCTCTCCCTAACAGATAGCCTCTCACTGGGTGAGCCACTTATCACTTCATCAAAGCAGCCTGGCTAATCCTGTTAACTCTGACCAATCAGGAGAGACCACAGGAAGGCTGAATTTTGGCTTACAGACAAGAAAGGCGTATAACTTATTTTCTGAATATTTAAGATAAATTCAACAATAACATATAGCTGGATTTATCAATACCATTCTCCTAAGTCCTTGAATGATATTTTAGTAAATTCCTAGTGATAGTTATGCATTAATAAACTATTGTCATGTTAATCTATGTGGCTGGGGATCTACAATGGGGAAAATGAAATGTGCAATTTCTCTATTCCCAGGGTATATAAAACCTCTTTTATAAGGGCCCTCCTTATAAGTACATGACCCCCCCCACCCTCCTAAATTTACATTTAAAAGCAGTGCTGCAACACAGGGCTGCTTTTAAAATGACCACAGGCTCTCAGCAGTGCACACATTCAAGAGCAGAAAGGGCTGATGGCCTCTAATCTGCCATGCCCTATTATATACTAGGGACTTAAATGTAGTTTTAATCCCCCTGCCCTATTATGTACTAGGGGCTTATAGGTAGATCATGCAAATTATAACTATACCCTAATATTTAGCGTACCTTCATGTATGTGGGTGTTTTCACTGTGTTCTGACCATAGCTCTGGACTTGGGCCTGGTTAAGCAGAGGCCAGGGACAGTCAGAGTCAGTTACCACCAGTACCAGGGCACACAGGACCACTTTGCAACTGGGACTATTTCTGGTATGAGCATAAGAGTGTTTTTGCTGCTGTTTTTCTGAGCGCTCTCTAAATAATAGGTGTGTGGTTTTCCTTTGGCAATCAATTGAGGAATAAAAGTGGTTTCTTGCATTTAGAATCAAGGCTTGCCTAAACATTTTCTCATAGTAAAATGTATTACTGGCTAACGCCCTCTATGTCCACGAAGTTCAGGTCCTCAAGTGCATTAGATGCAAAATGTCTTGGACATTCATTTTCAAGGTAGCATGGAGGAAGGTGCAATGTCTTTCATTTCCAAATTCTCAGTGTATTTCAATCAATCCCAGTTAAGACACTGGCTCATTTATTGAGAGGAGTGGAAGCCCTAATCAAATAATAAACACAACCCTTGTCAGGGTGATTCACAAAAGTCACTAAACTAGCCTGTGCTTAATCCTCTGGTAGCTGTCATGCTTAACTTAGAGGCAAAGAGTAAAGTATTTATGCAGCACACAAACAGTAATAAAGTGAAAACACAACGTAAGAAAAATCCCAAACCAATTTACAACAATAGAGTGAATTTAACAAAATAAAATGAAACCAGAATGACAAAAATCCAATCAGTAGAACCATATTCATTTTCAAAGTTTTAGGTAAGTATAGCACCTAAAATAACAAAGTGCCACTCACAGTCATCTAGTTGTTCTAGACCGGGTAAAAGTCGCAAGTTCAGGCTGTCCGCAATGGAGTTCGGGCAAGATACAGGGACCAAGTTAGTCCTTGAAAAAGTTACCTTCTCAATGTCTGGTGTGAAGTGTCTCATTCACAGTGCAGAAGTCTGTGAGAAGCAGGGAGAGCATCATGAATGATTATTGTGGATGGTTGTCGCTGTAGAGTGAAAATGCGGTCAGGAGTAATGGATGGTTTTTGCTGGAACTTCGCATTGGCGGTCACTGTGGGCTGTTGCTGTGTAGCACAAAAAGCAGATCTCGTCATTGCTGGTGGTCACTGTAGGGTGAAGACTAGGGTTCACCAGAGCGTCGAGTTGGCGTTTGTCGCGGGAGGCAGAGTTTCCCTGCAGACTTCAGAATTTCAGCTTTCTTTACAGGATGGGTTCAACTGATGCCAGCCAAGGTTCCAGGACCTAGGTAGGCACCGCTTGGGGATCAGAAACCCACTCCACCATAGGCCATCAGGGCTCACGAATGTTGAGTTGCAGGACCAGTCAGGTCCAGAGCTGCCGGTCAGCTGAGCAGTTACAGGGAGGCCTCTTGAGCTTGTTGTCTATCTGTAGCTCAGTTCAGCCAACTGACCCTTGGACTCCCTCAGGCAGCCTGGGATGAAGGCAGCAGGCCTGATCTTTCTTCTTAGAGAGCAGGGCACGCCTCAAGCAGCAGGGCCACCCATTGGTGGTCAAGGAAGTTCTCAAGCAGCAGGGCACTCCTCTGGTAGCGGCAGAGCAGTCCTCTTGGGATACAAAGTAGGACTCAAGCAGCTAGGCAGTACTCTGAAGAACAAGGTAGTCCTTAGTCCTTCTTCTGTGATGTCCACAGGTCTATAAGTGTACTCAAGAGTGGCTCTAGAGGTCCGGGGATTACCTATACTAACCCCATAGCTGATTCTCGAAAGGCAAGCCCTTTAAAGTGTAAGTACAGTTCCACTTCCCACCACCCTGGCAGGATGGCCCATCTTTTCTACACATAATCCCCTTTTGTGTCACTGTCTGGAAGGAGTAAACAAAACCCAACAGCAGAACCATTCACAGTCATGAAACCCAGGATACTGGTAGAAGGCACAAATGGTAAGGACAAGAAAATGACACCTTTTCAAGGTGGCATTTTCAGAACTGTAACTTAAAATCCAACTTTACCATTAGAGGGAATTTAAAATTGCAATTAATTTGAGTCTAAATGCCACATTTCTATCTGCTCCCAATTAAAAGTTATAACTTATTAAATATAATAAGGTAACCCCATCTTAGTCAGCCAGAGACAGGTCTTGCATAATTGAAAAATGACTTTAGGAGATTTTCACTATTAGGACAAGTGAAACTTAAATCCACAAGTCCCACTTTTTAAATACAATACACCCTGCCCAATGGGTGTTTACAGCCTACTGTAGAGATGACTTATATGTAATAAAGAGGAAGGTTTAGGTCTGGCAAAAGGTTTATTTTGCTAGGTCGAAATGACAGTTTAAAACTGCACTACTGGCTGCAGTGCCTGGCCTAAGATATTTGTAAAAGGTTACTTCAGTGGGTGGCACATTGAGTGCTGCAGGTCCACTAGTAGCATATGATTTACAGGCCCTGGGTAGATATAGTACAGTTTAATGGAGACTTACAAGTAAATTAACTGTGCCAATTAGGTGTAAGCCAGTTTTAACATGTTTGAAGGAGAGAGCACAAGCACTTTAGCACCGGTTAGCAATGGTAAACTGTGCAGAATCCTAATGCTAACTAAAACAGGTTCAGCAACAGAAGGCAAAAACTCTGGAGGAGACCCTGCAAAAAGGGTCAGGTCCAACATGCCAACAAAACTGAATTCAGAAACCAAGAGGGTTGAAGGCAAAAAGTTTGGGGGAAGATCACACGAAAGAGATCAGTTCTAACAGACACGTCATGTCACTTATTAGCTATATATCATTATCAATTGTGGACTGGAGGAATTTTCCTTTTAAAATATGCAAGCTGGTTCAGATAGCTTGGACCTGTGGAAACCAATGCTGACCACAAGAGCTGCAACTATGCCAACATTTTAGAATGACCACTGAGTACAGAAATGATTCCCATTTAAACTCATTGTATTTCAAGCTGATATCCTGACTCCCTGGCATCTCGATATTCAAAATCCTGGCATGCCCCCAAACCTGAAAGATCAATGTTTCACATCCCTTGTCTAGATCAAGACTATAGCCAAATAAGTTCTTAAGTTTGGTCTACGATTGTCAAATAGGCTACTAAGAGGATCATTTAGAGTTCAGGGAGACAGATACTCTGATAAAGTAAGAGTAGAAAGTAGAAAGTGTGGGATCTTTAGGTGAAACACCTACATTGTGCAATAGGGAGCAGAAGAACTACAGGTAATTTGAGCTGTAGACTACAACACTTTAAAAACTGTACCACTTGAACTGTAAGAACAGTGTCCACAATCAGTCAATGTGCTTTTTGATGCATGGCTCTACCTGGAGGAGATTTTTACAATGCCGGACATCCTCCAGATTTTTAATTTTGTCTTACGGCTATTAGAAATGGCAGTACCTGCTACCAAGAAGGTGCTGCCTTTTGAGATGAGGCCCTTGCACAGCATCTCCATGAAATCAGTGCAGGAAGACATGGTATAAAGCAATAACCACTCAATACAAAACCATTGAGCTACACCTGCACCTGGGTTATAACTCAACCCTAATTCTAGTGAGGAGCTTGAACTTTGAGAAGTCTGGTACCAAAAGGGAACTGACATGGTATATTCTGATACTCTTGTTCCTACCCCTACAGTGTAGTTGCAGACCTCTTGGAAAAGTAGGAATAATGGTCAGTACGCCTGTTTTCAGGGCAAAACACCCATTGTTCCCTTGTGGACAACTCTCCTCTTTCAAGCTGCACAAAAAGGTGAGGCATGATTAAGACGGGGGGCTTCTTCTATTCACTGTCTACTCCAATACAATTGATTTTTTAAATTATAGGCACATGCCCATGTTCTTTCAAAAGCTGTTTAGCTGTTATAGGCAGTGGATGCAGGAACACCTTCTGCTTAAGATTCCATGAAGGTCTTTTACTTATACCTGAGTATAGTTCTGGTTTTTGTGGTGCAGTCTGGACTCTAAATATCATTTGTACGTTCTTTAGGTTTTGAGCTAAACCTCAGTGGAAGCTGTAGCAATCACAGTCTTTAACCATGTGAAGGTTGTGGCATACTGTAGAGCAGATATTGTTGGCAAGTTGGTAATTGTTCCACTTTAACCAGCTATAAAAATATCATGAACTTGTTAGGCTGCAAAATGTCCAAGTAGGCAACAGTCCAAGTGCAAGCATATTACCACAACTGGGGGCTCAGTTGGTAAAAATTCAAGACTTAGAGGGTCATTACGATGGCGGGCGGACAAAGTCCACCCGCCACCGCAACGGCAAAAGAAACCACCCGCCATAGGTGCGGCGGTCCCGCCATTCAAATTAGGATGCGCCCGCCACACTGGCGGGCGCATCCCGTATTTATTACATTGCGGCGGGCGGTGCTGTCAGCAGCACCCACTGCAATGTGAAAAATGCATGTTGTGCATGTGAATGCACAACGTGACAGGCACCGCGCGGTGCCTGCCACCTTATGCATTAAAATGTAGGTACCCCCCATGTGCACCCCCTACCCCCCAAAACCCTGGGGGCCCGAAACGGGCCCCCAGAAGCAAAGACCGCATGCCTTTCCATGGCGGCAACGCCGCCATGGAAAGGCTGCTTTCCGCCACCATCCTAATATGGATGGCGGTGTCTTGCAGACACCGCCACCATGTTAGAGCCCTTTTCCGCCCGGTCCCCTGTCAGACCGGCGGAAAACCGGCGGACGGTCTTTCCGTCCGCCGGGGTCCCCCTCACCATCGTAATATGGCGGGGGGAAATGGAATGCGGGCGGTGGAAAATAGCGGGCGGATCGCCACCGCGATACGGGCGGTGGCGATCCGCCCGCTATCATAATGACCCCCTAAGGACCTAATTACGAGTCAGGAGGGTAAAAGATGCGGGGCTAACAGGTAGGTGGAATATAAATATATCCACCTATTACATGTTAATGCCCATGGAATGGGGAGCAATGAGCGTATCCCAATTTAGTGACCTTTTAGCAGGTGGTAAATGTGTGTGAGAGGGCCATTCGTGTAGAGGTGGGGAAAGGGGTGTGGTGAGTATTTGCATGAAAGGAAGGATGTTGCTCCCCGGTGCATTGGTAGAAGGCCAGATGGTGGCTGACGACTAGAGCCAGGCACCACTCCCTCTTCTGTGTTTTTGTGTTGGTTCTTTCATGTAAGGGAGCTCCCACATTCACCCCATCTTTCTACTAACTCTAGGGGGCAAAAGCTGTGACTTGCCCAGCCTGGGAGGAATACACAAAAGTCATGAATTGTCTGGACCTGGTAAGAGCTGGAATTATACAATACACAACCTTTGCCTGCAAACTGAGTATAGGTATGGGAAGAACCCCCAAACAGTGTCGCAAGATTTCTCATCAACCAGAATCCGGTGTCCCACAGCAGTGGAGACTGAGAAACTCTTTTGTGCTTAGGGTCATGTTTGGGAACAGGAACCTGGAAACTATATCTTGCCTGGAAGATCTTCCTTGCAACCACCTTGAAGAAAGAAGTTCACTGATTGCTGGAGGGACAATAGTGGTACACGTTCAGGCCCATAACACCTGGTTGCACTGGAATTTCCGAAAATGTCCTCAGTGTTATTACCTGAAAGGTCCCATCCTTCTATAAACGGGTGTGTCTTTGGGTTCAATCTGAACCAGTCAGTGGGCCTGTACGAGAATTGGCAAAAATCTGCAAGCTTGTTCAATGACCAATGACCAGAGCCAGTTGAACAAAGGACCACTTTCATGTTTCAAATGCATCATAAATAGATCTTTTAATCTTCATTCACTATTTTGGCAATTTAACAACCTCTCTTAAATAAGTTATTTTTTCCCGGATAACCACACGACAATTTTCTGTTTGCCTGTTCTTTATATTCATCACAGGCTCATAGGGTAGAGGCAGGGAGGGCATTGCTCTCTATGAAGTGTGTTCTTAGCTGCACGTAGCATGAATTGGTAGATATGTTGTTAAGTCTGAGGCTGTCTCTGGAAATCACGGGTAAGAGGACGCCGTCCAAGTTTAAGAAATGTGAATGCTAAAAACAGCTTTTATTTGAATCTATGAAAGGCAAGACTGTGCTGGGCACACGACAGGCACTGACTGGGACACTCTGTATTCTGTGCTTTTTGAGGGGCAGTGTTCAGCTTTATATCTGTAAAATGCGCCAGTGTGTTCTCCTTATTTAATCCCTTGCTCTGAAAGGCGGATTGTTGCCTCAGCTCCCTGGTCACTGCTGCTTGGTGGATGCTGGCTGGAGTGTTTGTGCACGGAGCCTTTCATGAATGTTTGCATATCCTTCTGAAAAGCTGCTTCTGTACTGCTGACTCAGCCCTTCAGCGAGGGACACAACAGCAAGTTGTGCAATCTACCAAGGAGGACAGATGAACACGTCTTTGCCACCAGAAGTGAAACGACGATTTACCACCCCCTGCTTTATAATACTCGTCATTGACCTAGGAATGGGAGTAAGATGCAGACCTGGGAACACCGGGTTCTTTTCCTGCCTGTGATTGCATATTCCTGACCCAATTACAGGCCGCTCGGCTTACCACTGCCATGCAGAGGTGCTGCAGGGCAATGCTGGGAAAAGCATTATCTGTTCCCCCTTAGTATAGATGTGGGTGCGAGTGATCCTAGCAGAACCTCTTCTTAGTGTAGAAGTCAAATGCAAGCCAGGAACAGGGAAGGTGTGCATGTCAGAGACAGAGCAGTACTCAAGGGAGGTAGAAAAGCATGAGAGGGCTTGAGTTAGATTCTGAAGACAAGACTGGAGCATGGTCAGGGGCGTAATGCAGGCCCCTGCAGCTCCTTCGGTGCGGGGGTCCCCCAACCCTTCAGCGTGCACCTATTTAGTACAAGACAAATGAATGTGGGATACAGGGCTTTAAGTGGGATAAAAAAAACTGGGGGTCTCTCAAAGGGGCGTGGCCAATGTAATTAAGGGCGTGGCTGAAAGCATGTAAGCTAAAAATATGTGCTTAGCATAGTGTGCCGCCCGAGTTGTATTTTGCTGTTTCTGTCATTGCATCCAGTTAATTGATACAACAAGTAACATCAAACCTACAAGTCAGGACTATTAGCTTTGTCAATGGTTGTTAGTTGCATAAGATAAATAAGCAGCGGACATGAGTAAGTTCGTTGCGGATATCCTTGCCTAAATTCTGACCTTATTTTGAGATGTTATTAATTCATTTTAGCCTCAATTCATTTTTAGCCTTACGATTCGCTTTGCCTATTAAAATTGCGTTCTTGCTACTTTTGCACCATTCTGTGTAATATCATTGTGTGAAATAGAACTCTGCAGATTGTGTCACTCACTTTTGCCTGCTTGCTTCGCGCACTTTGTTTGCGCTCTCGGTGGGCTCTTTGCCTGGTTTCTGCCCTGTTCCACTGCGGCTGTGTGCCGTTTGCGCGGAGGGCATCGCAAAACCAGTCAGGCCACTCCCACCCACTTATGGCATTTCCGGTGGTGCACGGTTGAGCGTCTACTGGCACCACACTATTTAAACCTATGCCGTGGCAGACGCGCAGCGGACATGAGTAAGTTTGTTGCGGATATCCTTGCCTAAATTCTGACCTTACTTTTAGATGTTTTTAATTCATTTTAGCCTCAATTTATTTTTAAGCCTTACGCTTCGCTATGCCTTTTAAAATTGTGTTCTTGCTACTTTTGCACCATTCTGTGTAATACCATTGTGTGAAATAGAACTCTGCAGATTGTGTCACTCACTTTTGACTGCTTGCTTTGCGCACCTTGTTTGCGCTCTCGGTGGTCTCTTCACATGGTTTCTGCCCTGTTCCGCAGCGGCTGTGTGCCGTTTGCGCGGAGGGTGTCGCAAAACCAGTCAGGCCACTCAGTCAGGCCACTCCCACCCACTTACGGCATTTCCGGTGGTGCACGGTTGAGCGCCTACCGGCACCACACTATTTAAACCCATGCCGTAGCAGACGTGCAGCGGACGCACGCAGCGGGTGTGCCAAATGCAAGCCCATCTGCGCCCGTCTGCGTCTGGCCGGGGCCAGGAGCCAGAACCCCTGCCCATTTTTCTCTACAGCCCCGCATCACCTATTCCACTTATGCCCTTTTTAGACTTAAACCCACCCATAATGCCTGCTGTCAGGTCTTTGCTCCAGATACATGCATTATGCACTGTACTAGCTGCCAGTTTGATAGCATTTTTACCTCTCACCTATGGACTGGTCCCCACCTTCTGTCTGGTATGGAGGCTCCTTACGCTCCGGTACATACTAAGACCGTCTCTTGTCCACCCAAGGAAATTCCCTTTTTTAGCCTTAATTGTCGCTCCCTCCCTAAACATCAGCTGCATCTATTTCACTTCCTCGTTGACACTGATCCTGATGTGTTTTTTTTAACAGAAACCTGGCTTCATGATGGGTCCTTGCCGGATGTGATTGCGGCGCTCCCTGAAAACTTTGCGCTGCTAGGTATTAACAGACCTCAGAAAACTGGCGGCGGTATTGCCATTGTTTTTAGAAAACTTCATAATTGTAAAATTGAGGAACTCATGATTCCAAACTGCGAAGCCTTGCTTTTTTCTATTTCTTTCTCTCCCAAATTCACCTTTTCTTGTGCTTTTATCTATTGTCCCCCCCTGGGCCATCCAACAACTGGGGCTCTATCCTTGCCGAATCACTAACCCCCCATGTTCTTCGGGTGGCAAATTTTTCAGTGCTCAGTGATTTAAATTTTCATCTTGATGATCCTAATAACAAATCATCATTGACCCTCATGGATGATCTGAAGACCCTGAACCTTTCGCTTATTAATTCCCTACCTACTCATTCAGCGGGGCATCTCCTGGACCCTATTTTTTCTAATCTACTAACTTTGTCCACGGGACCTCCTAGTCAACTTGGTTGGTCTGATCACTTTGCTGTTCCTTTCTTCATCAAATCTCCCCCAGCCCCTCCTCTTCGATCATCCGACATGCCAAAATTGAGGAACTGGTCTAAACTTGATATGCAGGTGTTCAATAAGCAGCTCTTGAATACAATCCCTAATATTACATCTCAACCTGACCCGGATCAAATTTCAGTGCATCACTGGCTGTCGAAGGCTATTGAGTCTACTCTTCCTCTCTCTACCAAACCCCAACTTAGAGTGCAGCCCCCTGCCCCGTGGTTTACCGATTCTCTCAAACTCGATAAAAAACACTGCAAAGTCTTGGAGAGACAGTGGAGAAAGCACTACGCACCAGAGGCTAAGGTTGCCTATTTGGCGGCACTGAAAAAATACCATGCTCTATGCAGATCAGCACGGGCTTCCTTCTATACGGACAAGATTATGAATGCCCAAAAATGTCAGAAAACTTTATTCAAAGTTTTGAAAGAACTTTCTGCATCTAGCACGTTTCTGCTGTCTCCTTCACTCTCGCTACATCAATGCAATGAATTTGCGTTGTTCTTCCACAATAAAGTAGAGTCTATCCATCGTCAGCTTGACTCTGACCCTTCCCTTCAAGGCAACTTTATCTTCCCTAACATTCCCTCTTCTGCTCAGGTCAACACTTTCTCTCAGACCTCCTCATCTGTTGAGTCTCGTCAGATTAAGGCCTGGCTCCCACTGGACTTGACCTCTCTTCAATGTTTGTTGGGAACCATCAAGTCCGGCTCTCCACTTGATCCTCCCCCCCATCCAAGCTCAGACTTTTGGAAAAGTCAGCCTTTGGCGTGATTCTTACTCTCCTCAATTCCTCTTTAACCTCAGATCAGGTGCTCTGGAATTGGAAGCACACTCTGGTCCTTTGCTCAAAAAGACCGACCTTGAACATCTCTGTTGGTCAAATTACCGTCCCATATCTCTTCTTTCAACCTATTCCAAGGTTTTGGAAAGACACATCAATTCCCAGCTCTCCTCACATGTGGCATTGCACAAGTTATTTCATCCGGCACAGTCGGGTTTTCGTCCTGGGCATAGTACCGAATCGGCTCTGCTTGGTGTTACGGAGCAGCTTGACTGCGGTGGTACGGCAGCGCTCATCTTATTGGATTTGAGCGCGGCCTTCGACACGGTCTCACACTCCATCCTGGTGGATCGTCTTGAAGCCTCAGGCGCTGTAGGAGTGGCCTTGCAGTGGCTGATCTCTTTTTTATAGGATTGCTCAGTCCAAGTCTTCTCACATACCACTAAATAAAATTCAGTAGCTCTAACATCAGGAGTACCGCAGAGCTCGATCTTGAGTCCTCTGCTTTTTAATCTTTACGTTCGCCCTTTGGCGGACATTGCAGAAAAGTCTGGGTTGACCTTTTTCTCTTACGCAGATGATACTCAGATCATTTTCTCTCTTTCATCTGCTCAGCATCATGAGCCTTCCTTGCTCCTTCTCGGACTGCGTAATATCTCTCTGTGGATATCCAGTAATGCTTTAAAGCTGAATGGCTCTAAAACTGAGGTCCTCATTCTGGGAAACAATCCTGTACTCTGGGGAGCTAGCCATTGGCCTGACTCTCTGGGGCCTCTACCTGCTCCAGTCCTGAAGGTTAAGACCTTGGGTTTTACCATTGATAATAATCTCTCTCTCAGAGCCCAAGTGTCTGGAGTCACCGCAACTTGCTTAGCGGTTCTCAAGTGGCTAAAAAAAATCTTTTGGTTAGTTCCACCCGCAGCCCAAAGAACCGTATTGCAGGCACTGGTGATCTCCAGACTTGACTATGGCAATGTATTGTACTTGGGCGCAGATAAGGCCTCCGTTCGCCGTTTACAGCTCATTCAAAACGCGGCCGCTCGCCTGCTTTTTCGGTTGCCTCGACAAGCCTCTATCTCCCCTCTGCTCCATCAACTTCACTGGCTTAAGGTAAACAAATGCATCGAGTTCAAGGCTTTATGTTACATGTTGCGAGCTAAGCACAGCTTGGCACCATCGTACATACAATTCCTTGTCACATCTTATCTACCTACCCGCCAGTTGAGATCGGCCAGCCTCTTTCTTTTCTCTGTTCCTAGAGTGCGGTTGACCCATATGAGAGGCCGCTTGTTCTCCTGCCTTGGACCTAAACTGTGGAATTCCCTTTCATTGGAACTTAGGACCTGTCAGTCGCTTTTAGCCTTCCGTAAAAAGCTAAAAACCTTTCTTAATAACCAAGTTTAATCCCTCTGCTTCAACTATCTGCAATCTCCCTTGCCCTGCTTAGTGCCGGGAAACCCTGTTGGGTAGCTGTGCACTTTATAAATCTTTTAAATAAATAAATAAAATAAATAAATGAGCGGCAACTATGGCTTGTATATAATATTGAAAAAGCTTCCACTTAAAGCCCTGGTGACACCACAACAATGTTGCTGCTCCTGAGTTTCAAAAAGAGAAGGGAAATCGAAAGAGAAAATGACTCTCTTTAAAGGATTTCCCTTCCCCCTGCAACGCTCTCCTGGCATGACATCATGCCACAACTTCTCCACTAGTGAGAAGTAAGCAGTGTGAGCACGTGCACATCGATGTGCCTGCTGTCACTGCAGTCTGTAAAAAAACAGACTGCCTGTGCTAGGGCACAAAACAGAGCCCTATAGAGACCCGTTTCGAGGCCCTCTTTAAAGAACTGCCAGTGCTCAGCAGCGGTGAGTCCCGGCCCACTCAAAGCCCTGGTGGGATATGATAGACTCAGGGGCCCCTCGTCATATTTTCCAGGAGACTATTTGAGGGAAGGATTTATCATGAGCGTTTGCTGGCATGAGGTCATGACATAAAATGCAGATTCTTGCTGAGAAATAATAGCATATGGCCAATTTCTACTTTCTATTTTTTGAACAGTTTTTCCAACAATGTCCTACGACAAGATTTTTTTTTACTTCTTTCAAGCCAGGTCACCTTAAAACGTAGGCTGGTGAGTGGTGCCAACATCACAGCTTTAGCTCAGATCTTAGAGAAGTCAAGGTTTAAAAATATTCAGGATGATGTGAATACATCGAACAAAAAAAACGTTTGCGTAAACATGTTAGGAGTTCCTTCTCACTAGTATTTTTTAGATAGAGTTACAGTCAAGCTGAAACGGCTCCAAGCACATTTATATACACGTGAGACTCAGATCATCACATTAATATGTAGCCTGGAAGCCGAAATGTAGAGCAGTTACTGCTTGTTTTAACCTCTGATGTCTTAGGGTGACATTTTCCCTATTACCAGCCCAATTTCACTGTCAGCCTGAGGATAAATCAATCAATCAATAATCTAAATAAAGCGCAAACTACTCCCCCTTGAGGGTCTCAAGGCGCTGAGGGGAGAGTGGCGAGTGGGTCTGCAGTTCAGCCGAAGAGACAGGTCTTGAGGTTCTTCCTGAATTTCGGCAGCGATGGGTATTGCCTAAGGTGCAGAGGCAGGGAGTTCCAGGTTTTCATAGCGAGGTAGGAGAAGGATCTTGCTCCAGCCGTGGTCATGCAGATCCATGGGATGGTGGCCTCGGCCAGTTGGGCGGAGTGGAGATGTCTGGTGGGAGTGCAGAAGGAGAAGCGTGGTTGAGGTATGCAGGTCCGGCATTGTGGAGGGCTTTGTAGGCGTGCATGAGAAGCTTGAAGGCGATTCTTTTGTTGACAGGTAGCCAGTAAAGGTCTCACAGGTGGCCTGTGATGTGGTTGCAGTGTGAGATGTTCAGGATGAGTCTGGCAGAGGCGTTCTGGATGGTCTGTAGTTTTTTGTGGAGTTTCTGGATGGTACCAGTGTAGAGTCCATTGTCGTAGTCGAGTCTGCTGCTGACGAGCGCATGGGTGACCGTTTTCCCGGACTAAGTCGGGATCCATTTGATGATGTTAAGAAGGAGGTGGAGCGTGTGGAAGCAGAAGGACGAAACAGCGTTGATTTGGTGAGTCATTGAGAGTGAAGAGTCCAGGATGATGCCAGGGTTTCATGCGTGGTTCGTGGGGGTGTGGGGGGGGGTTCCGAGCTCTGCTGACCACCAAGAGTCATCCCAGGTGGAGGAGTCCGGTATGAGGACTTTTGTCTTGTTGGAGTTAAGCTTGAGGCAGCTGTCCTTCATCCAGGTGGCTACTGCCTTCATCCCGTCATGGAAGTTGCTCTTGGCGGCTGTAGGTTGGTCCGTTAGGGAGGTGATCACAATTCCATGTGGTGCGAAAAAATAATATCATCAATCCAATCATCTAATTGTTTGGTACCACATTTTCTCTGCACTATCTACTTCAAACTGTGGAAGTGCATAGGATAATGGCTGAAGTTTAATATGAAGTCATTATTGTCAAAAGGTGATCCAATGAAGCAGACTTTAGGCTCTTACCGCCAGTTCCTTGAAAAAAGGAGCTTTGATTGCCCTGTGTACACTTCAGGCATAGCTCAGTTGCTCAGTGAACTAATGCATCTACTGTAAGAGTCTGTATTCGAAAGGTTCAAACCCCAGTTGGTCCACTCAGTCTTCCATCATTCCTAAGCCAATAAAATAAGTACAATTGAGTTGGAGAAAAATGTGCATTTTATTATTCAGCACAAAGGAGCCCTTTTGGGTGAATATGTTCTTTACAAATACACGTTATGTTATGTCTTAAGGGAATCTTTAAACAAACAAGTGACTTGAAGGCTACCATCATGGTGAAGCAGATTTTGATGTGACCTTTCTTCCATGGGTCCCTAGGTTCTATTTCAGTGACCAAAGGATGACTTCCCTCATGATGCAAACTGGACCATCTGCTGCAGGTTGTGGGAGCAGCAACCATCCTTCTGCTACCAAAACTTGAAGTAGGAAAAATGATAGAAAGTCAACTGCGTGTGTTTGTTTCCCTGACCTACTAGTGACAAAGAACACTTTTGATTGTGGAGCTATGTATGTGAATGTGAAGGGCATATATCTGATGCTCTGGCCTAAGAATACTAAAATGAACAGCGATGTTTAATGTAACGCCATGCCATATGTCTTATGTCAGCCAAATGTTGATTTGGTGTGAGAAAAACTCCAAAGGATGCGTTGACAGACTGCATTTTGTAGTATGTTTCATAGTGCTAAAATAGTACTACACGCATACTACAAAATACTATTCACTAGCCTACATGCTGAGTTCTATGCCTCTGCCTCTCCTATATTTTATGTGTGGAGATCTCTGATCTGAATGCAGAGATCTCTGTGCACATAGACATTCGTTTTAGAATTAAAAGCGAGAGAGATGGAGGGGGAGTAGCTGGATATGTGGATTAAATGGGAGGGGTTTAGGGAGAAGCAAGGAGGGATCAAGGGAGGGTATTAGGGAAGGACATACACCCACCCACAAAAGAGTGAGCCCATTTCTATTCACAATCTGCACTTCTATAGTTACTGTAGACAAAAAAGATCCAAACCAGTTATAAATATACTCCAACTCAGAGCTGAAGTAAAGCCAGCACCACACTGGGCCAACAACTGATACCAAAACACCCTCCTGTAGAAAATAATGGAGGAAAAAGTAAGAAAAAAGCATTTAGGAATTAATGTTAAATGAAAAACAACGTATTTTAACTTTTAAAAATATGAATACATCTAATTTCATGTTTAAAAAATCTATGTACATAAAACTTAAATATTAGTACATCGTAAATTATGTTAATATTCTTTCTTTTAAAATGTAAACATTAATGTAACTATTTCTTTTTAAATATTATATTAATTCTGTGCATACATTTAATTTTTACTACATATTAAACAAATATGAATGTTATTCTTTAATTGGCATTTTTTTTAAGTGTTTAGAAAAAAAATCAATTTACTATACTAAAAATCTTTTTTTTTTTAAATAAAAATTAAGTTAATAATGTACCATTTAAAAAAAACGTTCTACATTTAAAATTCATAATTTAAAAGAATTTTATATTAATATTTAGCATTAAACATTTCCACTAATTTATTTTTAAGTTTATTAAACTTTTAAACTTTTCCTCATACTTTACTATAGGGAGATCGCTGCCTTAGCAGTGGAGACCCCTGCCTACTGGTGAAAGTTTTAGTGTTTCACTGATGCACCGACTATTGCATGTTTTGCTTTTATTTGTCCTGCTGGGGATTAATCACGTGTAGCAATTTAGAAGGATTTTGGCTTTGCGTCTGCAGTGATAGATTCCGACTCTGACCAACAATCCTCCATAAACGCTTCTGTTAGAGAGCTGTAGCCAATCAGTGAACGGCCAGGAACTATGCCAACCGTCTGCATATTTATTGGACATTAGTTGCTCGGTGGACTCCATGAATGCCGATGCCTTTTTTCTGTGCGAGGGATATTGTATAGCTCCTGAATAGATTAGTGCAAAGTATTTTGGCCTTTCCACATTTAAGCAGCTTTCACAATGGGTCGGGTCAAAGTGTTTGCACGTCTCTTCAAAGTTAAAAAAAAAACAGTTACAGTTTCTTATTGGGTAGAGATCTGGATATTTCTTGACTATGTCTAAGGCATCTATGATTACTGGAGTTAGCTGGTGGAGGTCTCGTCTGTGAAATAGTCATGTAAAGAAAAGTCTTCTAGTGGATTAAACAGTGTTATATATATGGAAGGGAACCTATGCCACATTGTGTGGCATTTTCATCATTATGATATAAGTTATAAATACGGGAGTCTAACTTTAGGCCCACGTGGATATACATATAACACGTCCATTGTGCCTATTATTTTTTCATCTCTGGCAAAAACTTGTGGGGAAATAGAGGCAAAACAAAGACGCTAGAAGCATTGCTCTTGCTGATTGCTTCTGATTTCCGGAAGGTGACACATTAATACTTCTGAGTGGCAGGAGCATAACGGATGAGCCATTTGTCTTACAGGTAAATGGCAAGTAATTTGAGGCCGAGACCGGGGTGTGCAGAATCTTTCATTCTCTCCTGCATAGCTCCTATTCTTGGACTGGCCGAACCGGGAACGGAAACCAGCCCTGGCAATTGAATTGGACCGGCGGAGGGGGGACATGGGGGCGCGTGGAAAACCCTGCAGCTGCTTTTGAAACAGGGGGCTGATAAAACTGGCCCCGGTAACAAAAACGGTCCCCAGGGGTCCAAAACCGGCCCCCACCCTGGCAGCCCAACAGGGAAACGCCCGGTGCAAGTCTGGCCCTGGGCTTGGATTAGATTTGCTAACACATGCAACTGATTTTTGCATATATTGGTAGATTGAATTCAGATTCATTTGCTTTGGCAGTGCTTGTTTGTAACAGAACAGACAGCGTAAGTCACCTATGCCCCGATCTCATCCCATTCCTCGTGAATATTGCTATGGATTTGCCTATGATGTCACATGCAAGGGGGTGGTTTACATGCATACAGTAGCGGGAGACAAGTTTCACGTAGCTGAGTGAGTCAATGGGGAAAGTCAAGCAAATATAGCAAATGTGAGAGAGAAATATAGGTAAAGAGAGACATAGTAAGGAAACACATGATGAAAGGCAGTGTGTATGTGGGATAGAGAAGTGCAGGGCAGCGAGAGACATTCTGTAAGTCAGTGGCGGCTGGTGACATTTGAAAGTGGTGAGGCGTAAAAGTTCGTGATGCGTGACCTGTGCCGAGCAAGCGCAGCGAGTGAGCCAGACTGTCATAAGAGGGATGTGGGGAGGAAGGGGTTCTTCCCCTGAAAACATTTTGAAAAAAAAGAGCGGCAAGTGCTGCATTTTCAAGAATATTTGAGAAAGCAAGAAGGTTCATGACGCTATTGTGAAAGTGTAGTTATGACATCAATAAAGAGATTTCATATGATAATGACGTACTTAGCTGCATATTCAGCAGAACCACAGAACTGGATAACAGACTTTGAGTTAACAAGGCTGAGTACCTCACGAGATTTCCTTATTTATTGATATACCTTTACAAGTGAAATCTACTGAGGAAATACAAGTTGGCACAGGCCCAGTTTGATTGTGAGTGTCCTAGAGGCTGTCCTTGGCACATGCACTAGAAGGTTGGCAGCCTCGGTGATTCAGGTTTACAGATCTTCAGCAGAATGTCTAGAAGTCAAACACAGCGAAACAACTTCGTTTCCCGAGGGCCTTTCCTTTGTGTTCTGAAAGAAATGGTTCCCAAGCACATAGAGCCTTGAGATACTTTTACACACAAGGCTGCGCTAGTGACAGCTGACACTCAAAGGCTTTTAAATTGCTCGTGTTATTTTATATATATGGCAACGGCATCTGTTCTTCCTGCCTCCGCACCCTTGGTCGCTGCAGGTCTCTTCTGTGTAAACAGCACAGAAAAGGAGCACAATTATACGTCAACTAGCGGTGGTTCATGTTTGGAGTGCCATAGCTTTAACATATTCAGCAGCCTGTGTGTTTGCACAGTCTCGTGGGGGGAAACAACACAGGCCCATGATAGAATCTCTCTCACATTAATCTCTACCTGATCCTCCTGTGCTTTTTGGTCTCCAGAACACGAACCTGATCAGAGAGCGCTTTGAGTTTGTTGTAACTGCAGACATGTTCCTATGACCTTCAGGGTACAGGTTTCAGTAGCGTAAGGGACATTAATCCTTCCTAGCAAGATAAATTCAGTTTTGTTAAGTAAGAGTAACAGTTATTTACAGTGCTTAGAAATGGCGTGGTGGGTGGAAGCAAAATGATCACAGTAGAATGCTGATTCCAAACCCCAGTATTTATGCCTGTAGGGGGAAGAGTGTGCTTGGCTACCAGATGGTTGCATGTTAACTGGGACACCAGGTTCCAGTCGCAAGTGTTCATTTAGCAGCTCCAATGCATTCTTTGTGTGGTGGCCCTGAAATGTTAAACAAAAAGCCAGGCTGTTGGAGGCCAAAGTGGAGAAAAGAGTACACTGGTGGAGTAAGTCAGTGCGGGACCCCATCTTACCCCCGAATGTTGTATTATTATTTGAGCATTTGTGTGTTGCGCACTTTGAATATTTCTGTTATGGACTGATTAATTATTAACATTAATACGCCAGAACACAATCCATGTATTCTTTTGGAAGAGCACATGCCGAGGTTTTCTGATTGTGCTATCACGGAAAAAAGCAGAAACCCCACACAAAACAGAATGAGCTCATTGCAGGAAACAGACTAGGGGAAAAACCCCGCAATCTTTCCTACTCGGTGTTCACAGCGTGGCTAGATTTGTGTAATGTAATGGCACATGAGGTCACGTTTTAGCACAACCAGCCTAAAGTAAGACCGCAAAGGTTTGGTGAGACTTAGATTATACAAGCAGCTAGTGGCAAAAATTCAAGCTAACATAACTAGGCAAAAACAACGCAATCGAAATACTAGTAAGCAGAGTTTTATTCAGAGAGCCACACGATCAGCAGAGCTCATGTAGTCGGCTTAGAGTATGTTAGCCATGGTTGTTTGCTAAATATTTTATCTTGGTCACTACTTTTACCTCCCTGTGCTGTTCAGAAGTAGAGCTTGAGAGCTTGAGAATTCTTATTTAATGAGCAACAAAATAATGAACACACTGGATGGATATGGCTGCTCTCAAATTACACACATTAATGTTTGAAGATGTGAGGGTTAAACTAGATTTAGTAAAGCAAAGCAAGCAATGCAACTTTATTTGTATTATCGATGATTTCCTTGATGCATTGCTCATGACATGCCCGCCTGCCCTTCATTATAATTATTTCTCAACAATGGCCCACCTGGAGAAGGAAGGATGCAGCCTCTCTCTGTTATTGGTTCTTAGGATTGCTCCGGGCCCCTGCTGACATGTACAAATTCAGGGCCTGTGAATTGGATAGTGGAGATTTGGTTGCTGTGGCGCAGAGAGGGTAATAACTGCTGCATGGAGGGCTGGTGGAGGCAGGTTGGGATCGGGGGTTCAAAAGTGACAGAGCGTAAAGTGGTGTGAAGTCGGGTACATGTGGACAGAGCGTGAGAGAGCATGGGGCATGTGCAGTGTGAGGAGGCCTGGAGAGAGGCTGCGAGGAGCATGTGCATGTAGAGGGGCAGTGTACGAGAGTGGGAGCTAGGAGCACTCAGGCAGACCATGTCAGGACTGGGAGAATATTCACATGCAGTGTTAGGAGCCCGCAATGGCATTAGGCTTTTAGCCTTCAGACCGCAAACAACATCAATTTCGTGGGGACCATGAAGCAAATGTGTTTAAACAGGGCGCTACAGTCTATCCGTACCCTCTCAAGCTCGATAGATCCGTGAAAATACTAATTGTCAATGTCACTGCATATTGAAACGAACATAGTCGATATGAAATAAAGTTATCATAATAAAACTACACATCAGGGTTTTGCAGCATAAATGTGTCGAGTACAGGGAGGTGTGAGAGGATCGGTTCTCCTGGTGGGCGACATGTCTGGTGCAGGCGACATGGTGGTCAAGGTGCTGGAGAGCATTTGTGAGAGGTGCACCAGGGGTCTAATTACGGCTGTACTAGGAGGGGGTCTCCACTCCGCATTATTGGCACATCTGGGATGGGAGAAGGTTGGGGTTTGCGGTGTCAGGCACTGGGGCGCTACACCCTTTGCTGGGGGTGGAAAAGTTAGGCCTCAAGTGAACCTACGGTCGGGTGGGGGTTGTTGTGTAATGCCCACCACCTGCAAGGACCGGTTTCTTCCAAGCACTGGTGGGGTTTTTAAGGCCACCTACCTTGAGACACGATTCCTCTGTGTGTGGGATGCACAAGGGAGGCTGTAATTTAAAAGCAGCGTTTGAAAAACTGAGACTTGACCCATCTCCGCCATTTCAAATGCACCCAGCCTCGCAAGGAATGTCCCTATTTCACTGTAGACCTCCCGGTTATTGGTGGTCGTCGTGTATGTGCGTATTTGGGGTAGCAGTGACAACCCACACCAGTCGCGGCAGGCATGACTCCGGGGAAGGGGGGGAGGAGAGGGGGTACGCGCGGGGATGGGGGGGCGAAAATGAAAACAAATAAACTTACCAGGATGAGGCATCTCCTCCGCCGGTCCCGCGTCGCATCACATCTCCGAGTCCTCTCACAGACGTTGGCAAATCATAAGACTGGATGCGACTGGGGGCAGCTACTCGGCTGTATCCTGCCATTTGACAGGGCATGGGGCGACTGTACGTCACCGCCCGAGCAGGATCCTATCTTGACACTCCTGCACTACACTAGGCATGCGCAGCATACCTAATGTATTGTCAATGGAGTGGGGTGCTGAAATAAAAGTGCCCTTCTCGCAGATGCGCAGTCGAGTCCAGTTCTGGACTCCTGCTGCTCTCGCGTGCGTGCGTGCGTTTACTGTTGACTATGACTCATGCGCACTTGAGGCTGTGAAGCAGGCAGCTGCCAGCACAGGCCGGAAATGTAAACAGACGAATTGCGTCTGCCGTCTGCTTACATTTCTTGCTGCCCGTGAGCAGTTTTTCTTGTTGATTCTGCCTAGTGGGGCGCTGCCCCGGCGCCCCTATGGACCAGCCGCCACTGGAGGAAGTGACAAAGACTTCATGAGTGGAGGTTACAGTTTGAGGGAAGAGTGATGGACTGAGGAAAGAGAAGATGGCAGATTGCATTGAATATTATCATAAAATGTGGGGAAAGAGGGACTAGTGCATTGAGGGTAACTGTATATATGGAAGTGACAAAGGAAGTGAAGTGAGCACGAGCTACAAGCCAAGGAATGAGATCGAGACAGACGTGACCAGGGCCGTACTGGCTGTAGCGTGCACCAGGCGTTATCTCGGTGGACCCGAAGGGTGGGGGCCGGTTTTGGATGGGTGGGGGCCATTTTTGTTACCGGGTGCCGCAAATTGCTGAAATATCGTCCGCCTGTAACAAAAAGCATCAGCAGTTTCCCACCTGCTCCCCCCACCCCCCTGGCCGCCCGATGTAATTGCCAGGGCTGGTTTGCTTTCCCAGTCCAGCCCTGGACGTGACAGTATGAGAGCAAGTTCTCGGAAAGAATAGAGGCATGTGCCTGTAAATGTGTGTGAGAAAGAAATGGGTAAGGAAAGAGAGGCAATAAGAAATGCGAGTCACTGTTTGCTTGGGAGTAGGCAGTCGCGGCTCCTGGAGGGAGTGCTGCGGGGCGGTGGGGCGGGGCGGGGGAGGGGCAGGGTGGGGGGTAGTAAACTCCGGCATACGGCCGAACGGAGGTAAGTACATAAATAAAACGAATGACATTGCGCACTCTGCAACGCCAAATGGCGATGCAGCGCGTGCAATGTAATTCGTTTTATTTATTTATTTATGTACTTACCTCCGTTCGGCCGTATGCCGGAGTTTACTACCCCCACCCTGCCCCTCCCCAGCCCCACCGCCCCGCAGCACTCCCTCCAGGAGCCGCGACTGGGAGTAGGTAAGGCATGGAGTAGACAGGTTGGACCAGCTGTGGAAGCAGAGATGTACGAGTGAGCGTGTATGTGAGTCCTAGGGGAGAGAAGTAGGTAAGCTCAATGTTACTATGTGAGAAAGCACAAGACACCAAAAAAGAGAGAAGCATGCAGAAAAGAGGGCGGCAGATTGTCTGAGATTGCTAGAAAGAGAGAGTTACAATACTCATGACTGTCAAAGAGGGAGAAATACATGCTAGGCAGACAGATAGAAGAGAACGAGATTTACTTTGCTAAGCTGTGCGAGAGGGTGGAGCAGGAGAGAAAGTGAATGCGGATGAAGAAATGCTTCTTTTTCATCTAAGAGGCACTGAAGAAGATCTCTGTGAAAGGGAGAACTGCAGGAAAAGAGACAAACCTATGAGCTTGGCGAGTCTGATTTTGTTGCCTACCTTGCTAGGGGCCTTGTGAGAAACCACGATACCTGCCCCAATAGCACTCCTGCAGTCTGAGTGACAAATGAGGAGACTAGACTCAGGATACTCTCACAGAGGGGTAAACAAAGAGTCAGGGTCTGTTTATACGAGGCATAGAAACAGAAGAAGGGCTCAGCAACATGAGTAGTTGGCAACATAACAGTAGGGGGGAGATTTACTAAGATTTTGCGCCATGTTTGCGTCACAAAAGTGACGCAAAATGGCGCAAAATCTTTTTTTTCTAATTAACTTTCCAGCGCTAAACTTGTTTAGCGCTGGAAATAATGTAAAAGTAATGCAAAGCAGCGCATTGTGCTGCTTTGCGTTACTTTGCGCCATGGGGGCGTACCAAGGGTGGTGCAAGGGCATTCCCATGCAACCACCCAAGGTTTCTCACGCTAAACCCAATTTACTAAATACAGTAGATTGGGTTTAGTGTGAGAAATCTGCGCCCTTTTCAACTAGGCACAAGGAAGGAGAAATGCTTTCATTTCTCCTTCCTTTTCCGACTTTGAATGCATGCTGCACTCTGCAGCACGCATGCAAAGTGGGAAAAGCTTTCCCTCGTGTGTAGCATAGTATTTTGTACAGGAAGGGGATCCTTCCTGTACAAAACCTATGCTACACTCATGCACACACCCTAGCGCTGCGGCGCTAAGGTGTGTGCATGGCGCACGGCAGCTGAAATCAGCGCCGGCGCAAGGGAAAGGGGAGGAGAGAGCCATATCTCTGAAGATATGGCGCTCTCCTGCTCCCTCTCTGTCGCGCAACGCAGCGCAGCCTCGCGGGGGGCTGCGCTGCGTTGCGTGATTTTTTTGTAAATCTCCCCCTAAGTGTATGCAGAAAAGAGGATGATGTATTGGAAACAAAGTTGCACAACGTCCTGTAGATGTGGTCAAAGAAAGTGAAGATACTAATACAATTATGTTAAACCGGGCTGTGTCAGCAGGGTCACCCCAGGGTTTTGCCTGCCTTTCCTGAAGCCGTTTTTGATGGTTTTTAAGATTGTTCACTTCTACCCTTCTAATGAGTGGTAAAGTGCTTGTGCTCTCCCTTTTAAACATAATAAAATTGGCCTATACCGATTGGTACATTAATTTACTTGTAAGTTCCTAGTGTATGGTATTGTGTTCACCCACGACCTGTAAATTAAATTGTACTAGTGGGCCGCAGCAGCCATTATGCTACCCAATAAATCAGTACTTTAAAAAGTTGTCTTAGGCCTGCTACTGCAGCCTGTAGGGCTGTTTTAAACTGCCAATTGGATCTGGCAAAATAAACCTTTTGCCAGGCCTAAACCTTCCTTTTTAATACATATCAGTCGCCAATAGGGTAGGCCCTAAAAAGCCCATAGGGCAGGGTGCATGGTATTTAAAAAGTAGGTCATGTGTGTTTAAGTTTTACCTTTCCAGACAGTGGGAAACTCCTGAAGTGGTTTATATTTTGTAAGGCTGTCTCTCCCATAGACTAACACTGGGTTACCTTATTACACCTAATAAGTGATATTTTCAGTTTGGGTAAAGAAAGAGAAATACTTCCTCTAAATCAAATTGTAATTTAAAATCTTCTTTATTAGTAAAGTCAAGTTTTAGGTTACTAATCTGAAAATGGCACTTTTATAAAGTCTGCATTCTTCTGCTTAAACCAAATGTGCCTTTCTGCCATCCAAATGACTGTCAATGGCTCTCCTGAGTGTTTGTGTATTCCTTCCAGACTTGGGACAAAAGCA
Organism: Calotriton arnoldi; assembly: GCA_963921515.1. Lineage (NCBI taxonomy): Eukaryota > Metazoa > Chordata > Amphibia > Caudata > Salamandridae > Calotriton > Calotriton arnoldi. Next base: position 421,217 of record CAWUFW010007012.1, on the reverse strand, counting down.
CCAAGGGTGTGGGGCAGGGTGTCCCTCTTCTGAGCAGGATATCCTGGGGGTTGTACTCAGCCTTCCTGAGTTTCAAAGGATAGCCTAAGGCATATGCCCCCCCCATTCCTGACTTCTAAGGGTTGCCTGCCCTGCCACTGTCAAACGTAGCTCACACCTAGGCTTAACTGTCCTTTGTTACCCTAGACAGTTTGGCACCAAACTCAGGAAAGGGGGAACATTAGACAAAGGGAGTATGGCAACAGGAATAAAAGATGCACCTTCGCAACCTCTCATCAGAACACTCCTGGACCAGTGGAAGATTCAGATGAAGGTCTGTCCTGCTGTCTGAAGAAGGAAGATTGGGCCTGCTTGCCTTGATTACAGGCTCCACTGAAGTGAGTCCAAGGGTACGCTGGCAGGCCTCGTCTGTGAGTTACTGGGACACAGCAAGCTACCAGAGGCCTCTCCAGCAACTTCTGAGCTGACCAGCACCAACTGAACCTGCCTGATCCCTGCTGCTACATCTGTTGGAGTGAGTCCTGATCACCCAAGAGGTGCCCCTCCAGGTTCTGGACCCTTGGGTGGCATCAGAGAGTACTCCTCCTGCCTCAAAATCACAAGTCCTGACTTCCTGAAGAAGATCCAGAGGTTATGGGCTGTTTGAAACATGAATGAACTCCTCATTTTGCCTGACGACCACATGCAATGCTCACTGATGCAAATCTCCAGCAACAAACTGCTTTTGGTATGAGCTCCAAGATCCAGGGCCAACGGTGACTGTATGCAATGCCCCTCACCCACCAACCTAGTTGGTAGCATGCTTCATCATAGGGTTCCCACCCAGGATGCTGAGTGCATCCTAGGTGTGCTATGTTGCCTGATTACAGCAGAGCTGGATTTTTTTGTTTTTTTAGTGGGTGATAATTTGTAAACTAGAAGTGAATTTAAAACTATCTCCAGAGAAGCCTATCTCCAGAGAAGCCCTCCTAAATTTTAACAATTGGAGCCTGGGACAGTGTTAAAAATGGACTGCGGATGTTTTTGAGGTAACAATGATCTCATACATCCTTCAACTGGTCTACATGTTTCAGCTAAATGTGGTTTGATTAGAATGGCTTTCGTGAGGACCAAATAGTGAAAGTGACAAAGGAAATTCAACGTTTGGTGTAGCGACAAAAACACGCGCTTTAGGAGTGTTGGAAAAGTGAGGAGGATTTTCCTCTATTATTTGGGTGAAACTGTTACTTACAGGTTTATCCCACACGTAATACCTGTTGAGAAAACATTTGACATGACATTTATTACGGTTATTACTGTGCAGTAATGTTTCAATAATGCAGTTTGCGATGTAAAACCACCATCACACTCTCTTGATAGTGCTTATCAATAATCCCTGCTTGCCACCAGAGAATTGGCTACTTATCAGTGCTCACTGAAAAGGCACTGAAAAAGTGTCATCATTGTCAGTAATTATACATTAAATAACTTATTATGCACAAGCTTTTCTCGTTTTGCATGCATGCATACTTGCATGCATCGTTTGCATGCATCAGAACATATGTGCTTGAACTTAAAATTATTTTCAGCACTCAATATTTCAATGTATTTGGAAGTCTGCATACCAAGTTCGGGCGTGACCTCTTGAATAAAGCAAAACCAAAGGTGATGATGGACGGAGTGTTGACATTGCAAGCACTCACCCCCAGTCAACTGATCTGGGTTTAATCCATCATCATTCTTTAGCTCACTCCGCCACCCCAGTTCAGACATGGCCATATGCAAATCAGTCTGACCCTGTGCCTCATGGGAACAGTCCAGCCCGAACTGCCAAGCCATGTCTTCCCTGGACCGGAAACAAGCATCCTGGGACCGGTTTCGTGCTCACAGCCCTCATCAGCCAGGCTATCTTGAAACCAGTGGCAAAGTGAGCAAGGGACCCACGTCTGGGCATACCCTGCCAACTTAGGGCGAACAAAGCAAAACCAAAGGGGATGATGGACGGAGTGTTGACATTGCAAGCACTCACCCCCAGTCAACTGATCTGGGTTTAATCCATCATCATTCTTTAGCTCACTCCGCCACCCCAATTCAGACATGGCCATATGCAAATCAGTCTGACCCTGTGCCTCATGGGAACAGTCCAGCCCGAACTGCCAAGCCATGTCTTCCCTGGACCGGAAACAAGCATCCTGGGACCGGTTTCGGGCTCACAGCCCTCATCAGCCAGGCTATCTTGAAACCAGTGGCAAAGTGAGCAAGGGACCCACGTCTGGGCATACCCTGCCAACTTAGGGCGAACAAAGCAAAACCAAAGGGGATGATGGACGGAGTTTTGACATTGCAAGCACTCACCCCCAGTCAACTGATCTGGGTTTAATCCATCATCATTCTTTAGCTCACTCCGCCACCCCAGTTCAGACATGGCCATATGCAAATCAGTCTGACCCTGTGCCTCATGGGAACAGTCCAGCCCGAACTGCCAAGCCATGTCTTCCCTGGACCGGAAACAAGCATCCTGCTTGGATTTAGGCCGAGATCTCTGTACTGGGGTGAATGTATGACATTGTTCTGCATTCTGTCCATCAACTGTTGTTTTTGCATTTGTGACCTCTTGAATATACAATAAAACTGTGATCACTTAAATGCACTGGGTACACAATCTTTCTCTGGCAGAGAAACAAAATGGCAAAAGTATCAGAATTGATATGTAGAACAAACGTCTCACGTAATTCAAATAGCTTACTCGATTCGTTTCTTAAGTGAGTAACATGGATCACGGCGGGGGCGGTGCTTATAGTCAAACTCTAAATGAGAGGTGTAAGGAAATTAGAAGAATGACTCCTGCCTGGCCACTATCTCATCTGGTCATTGTGAAAAAATCATCAGGCTCCCCCCTTTCCCGCTTACTTTGTCAAGGTCCACCATCCGTGATGCATACCTACTTCGGTCCTCCCACGGGATCCCAGAGATGGGCCCTTCGCTGCTTCTCCTGTCTAAATACTAGTTGCAAGCCAGGTTCTGGGTCTGGCGTCGTACGCGTGCGTACGCGTGATGACATCAGAGGTTGACCTTAGGTTTGTTAACCCTTTCAGGGCCAATGGCTTCAAACGGTGCATTTTAAACTTAGCTGTGCCACTGGATGTCAGTTATCAAGATCACTTCGGTAGATTAGAGCATCAGGTGCTAACTGACAACATAAATGGAACTGAAATCGACCTAGACTAATTTAGTTGTAAAAGGCCAAGATCTCTATAAATGTTATCAATTACCCAGAGTAATAAGGTCATCGCCAAAAAACGAAAGAAGGGGGTGTGGGTTTCCTTTTTAGAAAAAGTGTTTTTAGACAAAATGTTCTTGGTATAGTCTCATTAGTTGGTACTAAAAGATATGGTAAGTTATAATGGTCCTTTTTTCAATGGTAACAAGGAATCAGGTATTGGTGGAATTAGACCACGCGCCCATTACTCAGAGCATTCCACGGGATCTTGTCGTTTAATCCCTGTTTATGTGTGGACATCGATAGATCTTTGTTCTTTTTCAAAAAGCCTGGCCTGTAGGTTTTGTAAATTTTGTTCCATTTGTTCAATGACAACCCATCTTAAGTCATTGGTGGTATGCTCTGTTTGTAGGTAGTGGTCGGTCATTCTTGTAGTATTCCATTTGCATCTTATGTTGCTGCGGTGTTCGCAAATTCTCGTTTTCACCTTTCTGCTGGTCATGCCGATATATCTTAGATCACACGGACAGATAATCATATATATGACATTTATTGAATTGCAGTTGGTATGTTTCTTGAGGTGCCAGGTCTTGCCTGGTTCAAGATTCAGAATCTTCATGGAAGTTGCAAGATGACATACACTGCAATTACTACAAGGATAGTGTCCTGTTACGCTTGGAAGACCCCAAGCATTAGGAACTGAGTTGGACAGATGTTCCAGTGGCTTTTTGGGGGGGAGTCACCACTAGGCAATCCTTTATGCTTCTAGCTTTTTTAAAAGAAAAAAAGAGGCTTCTCCCATTCAAGTTTGCCTGTTTGTAATATGCGCCAGTGTTTGTTGATCACTTTTTTGACTTCATCGGAGATCGTACTGTAAGTAGTTACACAAGTGAGTGATATCGCCGTCTTTGTCCTGGATGGTTCTTCGAGCAGGGCGTCTCTGTTCTGGTTGCGTGCTCGTTTTTGGGAAGTCTTTATTATTTTCTCAATGTAATTGCGATCTCTCCGTTTTTTTATAAGTCTTTTGCTTGGGAGTGATAGTCTTCCAACTAGCTGCAATCCCTTCTAAGACGGAGGAATTGTCAGTAAGGTAAATTCTCTTGTAGAGCCCTAGGGGGGAAACTATCACATTTGAGTAAGGTATTTTTTGGCATAGGTTTATAGAAGGTCTTTGTTTTCAGTTTTCGATTCTCTGAGGTGATTGTAATGTCCAAGAAGGTAATGTTATTCCTGTTTGTGCAGCATGTGAATTTCAAGTTCCTATCACAGTTGTTAATCCATTCAGGGAAAGTGGCCAGAGTGTCCTCTTGTCCATGACAAATCATCAAGATATCGTCTATGTATCGTTTCCAAAATTGTATTCTTCCTGAAAAGGGGTTGTTGATGTTTATAATGAATATGACACGTTATTTCGCATGCCATTACTTTGCATGCCATTACTACGCGGTTATTACTTAGCAATAACCGTTACTACGCAAGTTTTTAGTTCGCATACCATTACATTGAAAGTGTTAATGTATACGAAGTAAAAACTTGCCTAGTAATAAAAATGGTATGCAAAATAACGTGTCATATTAAAAAAGAAATGTAACCCCTTTTTAAAATGTTTAAAACACAACACTACTTTAAATAATAAATAGAAATACACTACCCTACACATCTAAAAATGGAAAACACTACTAAAACACTCAAACACTACACTACCCTACACTACTGAAACACCACTACACTACCCTTAACCCTAAATCACTACCCCCTGCACGAACATACTCATTCCCCCACTCCGGTCCCTACACTCATTCACTACCCATCGCAACCCCCCGACACTACACTAAACACTAAAACTTGCATAGTAATAAAAACAGACATTTACCACAACACTACACTAAATACTAAATACAAATACACTACCCTACACAAAACAAACTCTAAAAAACTACCCAAACACCAAAACACTACACTACCCTACACTACTCAAACACCACTACACTACCCTAAACCCTAAATCACTACCCCAGCACGACCCTGCCCCTACCCCAGTCCTGTCCCTACTCCCAAACACTACCCTTCACGACCCCCAACACTACCCTAAACCACTACCCTACACTACACCACACGACAACACTACACTAAAACCTAAAACACTACCCCCTGCACAACCCTCCCCCGACCCCCAGTCCGCTCCCTACACTACAACACTACCCTGCACGACCCCCCCAACACTACCCTTAACCCTAAAAGACTACCCTACATTACACAAACACCACAACACTACACTAAATCCTAAAACACTACCCCAGCACGACCCTCCCCCTACCCCCAATCCTGTCCCTACACCCAATCACTCCCCTACACGACCCCCCTGACACTACCCTAAACCCCAAAACACTACTCCTCAAACACACTACCTTAATCCTTAAAGACCTCCCCCTACCCTAAACCCTTAAAAATAGCCCCTCTTACCTCTCTCTCCTCGTGTCCTATGTTCTCCTTCCTGTGTCTTCAGAGAGGCGGTGATCGTTGCACGTCATTGTGAGGAAACGCCTCAGTTTCCTCACAACGATGTGGTTCACTTTACAACGCATGCGTTGTAATAACATGCATAGAAATGGCTACGCGTTATTACAGCGCATGCGTAGTAAAGCTTGCGTAGTAATGGTACGCGGTGTAATGACCACGTACAAAAGGATGTTTACCGTTTATAATATATGTCTTTTCAAAATCATAGACATAAAGTCCTGCCACACTTGGGGCACATGTGCTGCCGATAGAAGGCCCATAGGTTTGTAGAAATAAGTCTCTATCACTCTATCACAAAGGCTTTTGGGGTTATGAAATCCCAAGTGGTTTCTTCTAAAGCCTTTTTAATTATTTCAATGGTGTCCTCCTGGGGGAGACTGGTATATAGACTCTCAATGTCCAGACTGACCAACAGGCAGGTATTTTGGTCATAGTTAATTTCTTTTAGAAGTGTTAGGAGGTCCTTTGTATCCTTGAGATAGGTGGAGGTATTCTGTACTAAAGGTTTCATAAAGAAATCGCAGAATCGTGATAGCGGTTCAAGAAGTGATCCGATTCCGGAAACAATAGGACGACCCGGGGGTGGTGTCCTTTCTTTGTGTATTTTGGGTAGTGTATAAAAATATGGAATTTTCGCATTTTTTGTGCATAAGAAATCTGCTTCTAGATCAGAGACAAAACCCCTCGTCTCGGCATTTTCTACCAGGAGTTTGATTTTTTTCTGTCAGGTCTTGTGATGGGTCGTCCTGAAGTCGTTTGCTGTTAAAAACCTATTGGTTTGTCTTTTTCATAATGCTGTTTTGTTCGTAGTTGATATTGGGAGCCCGTTCCTATTGTTGATTTGTATTAATTAGGGGAGAAGAGTGAGCTTTCAAATAACTATACGCTCTCTGCTTTTGTTGAATTATGTATGCATTGACCACCAACACAAAGCTTCAGTGGTAACCAGCTCTTCACGCCGAACAACGACCGTCCACAATGTCCAACCTGCTCCTTTCATCGACCTCCACCACGAAGATCTGCTGCAGCTCCCCGTGTTGGCTTGTACTCAGAGAAGGTAAAATCTTCAGTGGAACAGACTAGGGGCCATATGTATCATTCCAAATTGCGATTGCAAACGCCGAAATTCGCAGAATTTCGGCGTTTGCGATTGCAATTGGGCTTAGTGGTATGTATCAATAAAAAACTGCCTCGCAAAATAAGGAATCGCAAAATTTGCGATTCCCTATTTTACGATTGCATTTAAGGAATCGCAAATTGCGATTCCTTAAATGCAATGTAAGAAGCACAAAAAAGTGCAATTTGGCTTTAGGAATCGCGAAATTACCACCAACTTCAAGTTGGTGGTAATTTGCGATTTCTTTGAAAAATGCACTTTTTGCATTTTTCAAATTGCAATGTGGTGCACATACATGCCCTTAGGGCATGTATGTGCGCCACATGTGCACCCATGCTTATTTCACGGGTGCAACAGGGTGTCCTTTTGACACCCTTGCAACCTTGAAATTGCATTCTCAATTTGCGATTCTCTAATTGCTAATCGCAAATTGAGAATGTTTTCCCATTCATTCCTATGGGCCTCTAGGCCCATAGGAATGAATGGGGAGGTATTCCTTAATTGCGAATCGCAATTTGCGATTCGCAATTAAGGAATATGTAGGATTCGCAAAATTATTTGCAAATCCTACATACATAGCGTTTTGCGATTCTCAAATAGCGATTCGCCAAAAATCGCTATTTGAGAATCGCAAATGAACATTTTGATACATATGGCCCCAGGTCCTTCAATCTGACCCACGCTCCATTGTGGTCAGTCTGAATTTGTGATTTTCCCCAGCCCAGCGTGATCAAATAACCACAATTGGCGCTTTGTGCTTTTTGGGCCTATTTTCACCCCAAACTTTAAAATTCATAACTCTCGTTCTACTGATTGGATTTTTGACATATTGATGTATTTATATGTATTAATATTTATTTACCTATTTATTTACTAATCTTTACCCTATTTTTCTAAATTGTTTTAGGATTTTTATTGTGTTGCGTTTTCACTTAATTACTGTTTGAGTGCTGCAGAACTACTTTACACATTGCCTCTAAGTTAAGCCTGACTGTTTTTGGGCCAAGCTATCAGAGTTTTAAGAACAGTGACTTTTGTGGCTCACCCTGACAAGAATTGTGTTTATTAATTGAGATGGGCTCTCACCCCTCTCAACTAATAACCCAATTTGTTACAAACTGTACACAGAATTGCCTGCTGCCTTTTGAGATAGGTGAACAGAAGGAGGAAATATCCTGACTGTGACTACTTATCACCTATAAACCAAATGTAAGTCTTTTCTTAGTGTAAAAACAGCCAGATATTCTATATAGGCATTAAACATTCCTCGGGGCTTTTAAAAATTAAATGTGGTAAGTAGAGCTTGTAAAGCACTTGCGTGAAAAAATCAGAAATAATTTTCTCATTCACGTGTGAAACAATTATTATAAAGAAATAACGCCATTCCAAAATGGCTGCAACATTCTTTTGCTAGTAAAGACAGCTAATGGTATATAGAAAATACAGAAAACAAAAGCACTCTATGGGAGGAATGCATTTTAGAAAACCAGCCTTCTCAATAATCCAGCACAACCCATATAAGAAAGAAAGTGTTTATGTTACTTGAGTACAAAATACCTTAAAAAACAAGAGACAAGAGGCGTTTGGCAAAACAGGAACAGTTTGTTTAATTAAACGTAGCGGCCGGGAGAAGAGTTACAGTCATAGGGCCTGAGGACTGTCTCAATTTACATTCAATTGGCATCCTTCTTAAATACAATTTTCATCAGGTTGTAAAGTTCTCTGGCGAATCATATATGGTGAGGAATGTTGGTTGCTACCCTAGAGTCATAAATTAATGGTCACGTGGTTATTACAGGTGGGCCTCGACCTTGTGCGGACTCAATGTAGTTCGTGGGTAACATGTCCAGATGTGTAGCATGGGGAGCGCGTGATCACTGCGTGTGCTGTGTTCTGATTGGCTATATGTTCCTAACTCATGTGTCATCTGACTTTTGTGGTGTTTTAGGAGTGTGCGTGCCTCCGCCGGCCATGTTCGCTTTATTGGGGTCATTCTATCTTGACCATTGTAATGTTGCTGTGCCTATCTGTGGGATTGATCTAGGGTTTCTTGTTCGTGCAGTTATCTGCCAGCTAAGCACCATCCCACCTGTGATCTATAAATCAGTAATCCCAGGCCTGGGTCTCAGAGCTTGCCTGACTATGTATTTTTGAGTAGAGGTTGATGTGGAGTTCATGACGGGCGATTTCATTAATAGAAACATGATTTCGTTTTTCATAAATTAATGTATAACTTTCCATATTAACTCTATTGTTTTCCATATTAACACTTACTTGTACAACTGTATGAATAAAAGCAGTACAACACCTGAAAGATCTTATTTTTGAGTAAATCATATTGTTTGCATGAAAATACATGAAAACACAAGATGTAGTCAGACAAGTATGATAGTGCATGTAGATACTTACTTACATTATACATTAAGTAATCTTTCTTTCTGACATGGAAAGTGCTCCTATTCCTGAGAAAAGCCTTATTCCCAAGATGGTGTTTCTATTCACCTAACAGCCTCTGCTAGATGGTCCTGCTCCAGAAAACAAAGCACCACATGGGTTGCAGGGGATACACTCTCTTGGGTGCAGAATAATATACCAAAGAGCCAATAACATAGGGTGCAAGAAATATACCCGTATGGGCTGATTCTGGATGGGATAACAAAGCCTAAAATCATGGCTAACCAGGGTGGCTCAAACAATCCTGTCTAGCTGAAGAGGGCTGAACCAAAGCCCTAGCTATGTATTTTGTGAACAATAGGCTTCAACACAGCTAACACTGTCAAGCCAGACCTGAAAATTGGCTTGGGGCTGCAGAATGTTTCTCTGAAAAGAAAACTAAAATTTGTAAATTGATACTCTAGCAGTTTACCAACCTAGATTGCCCATAGGTTCCCTTACTATTTCCAAGCCATTCGCCTCTACAAGCTTGAAGCATAAGGTTAGTATTTGCAATGGTTCTTACACATTCAGTAGCTACTCCAGTTCATGACAATTGTATTGCAAGTTCAAAGTTTGTGCTGTGTGCATCTGATTTCCAATAGGAAAAGGGACACTTCTTTAAAAAAAATAGATACATATATACTAGGCTAACATTTAAGAAAAAGTTGTCTCAGATTTGAAGCTCTTCGAACAAAACATAAACTATGTCTGATTTTTCAAAATCGACAACAGATTATCAAGTGAATGCTGGAGGCTTTCTGTTGTATTCATATAAAGAATACAATAGACATTAGTGCTTTCAAGACTGCACTGCAACAGCCTCCCCGTCTTGCCACAATCAGGCTGTCAGTCAGAAGTGACATATTACTGAGGGGTGGTTGGCACAGCCTTTCCACGGAACAACATTATCCCCTCACAGTATGTGTGTCTGTTCATTTTGACAGTCAAACAAACTGCAGAAGAATAAGGCTCTGTTTTGCTATGAAATACTCTTTGTACGTGTAAAAAGAATATGTAGCAGAGGGCACTGTATAGTACGCGTGCTATAAAGGATGTGACATTAGAAACAATGTTCTTTTAAAAGGGTCTTCAGAGATCACACCAGGCATAAATGTGGCAAGAAATAGGGAGAGAACCAAGCTATCACTTTTCTGACTTTTTTTTCCATTGGATTCATAGAACTTCCAATATCATACTGTTGAGAAGAAGATGCTCTATATATGTTGAATGCTTTGTCTCAGTGATTGACTCAAATGTCCCTCAGGATCCTTCCTGTTGATATAATATCTCATGAAATGTGTTTTTTTCTTTGCATTATGTTTGCCACATTGGTGGTGTTGGACTTGGCCCTTCTTGCAGGATTATACCCAAACTTTTTGCTTCTTCCTCCTATTTTGTCCTGACCTGTTGTTGTTGGTTTTAGGACTCTGGGCACTTTACCACTGCTAATCAGTGCTAAAGTGCATATGCTCTCTATGTAAATTGTGAACATGATTGGTTATCCATGATTGGCATATTTGACTTACTGGTCAGTCCCTAGTAAAGTGCACTAAGTGTGCCAGGGCTGGTAAATCAAATGCTACTAGTGGGCCCGCAGCACTGATTGTGACACCCACATGAGTAGCTCTGAAAAGGAAACTCAGACATGCCACTGCAGTGTCTGTGCGCAGTTGTTAACTACCATGTCGACTTGGCAAGTGCACCCACCTGCCAGGCCCTAACCTTCCCTTTTCTTAAATATAGGACACCCCTGTGGTAGGCCCAAGTAACCCCCTGGGCAGGGTGCAGTGTATGTGAAAGGTGGGACATGTACTCATGTGTGTAACATGATATTGAAATACGGCCAATTTAGTTTTTCACTATTGAAAGGCTATCTTGCCCCATAGGACAGACTGGGGAATGCTTTGTAACATTTTACAAGCATATCTTCCCATAGGGATAAGATGAAAAAATAAGGTTTAGGCTCTTTGAACTCCGAATTTAATAACACATCTTTTACTAAAGATGGTTTTTAAATTGTGTGTTTGAAAATGCCATTTTTAGAAAGTAGGCATTTCTTGTTTAACCATTCTGTATACCTCTGCCTGTTTGTGTATTGACTGTCTGGTTTTGGAGTGACAGGGGCTGGGGAGGTGCATTCTCTCAGACAGCCACCGTGGGGGGGTGTTCCTGAATGAGTATGGGCTGGGCTGAATAGACCTGGGCTGCATTCAGAGTAGGGGGAGGAGTTCTCACTAACACCTGAATAGGCCCGGTCTGCATTTAGAGTGGTGGGAGGCGATTTCCCTTGCACCTGAATAGGGCCTGTCTGCCTTGCACAATGCTGTCTCCACCTCCTGTCGGAGAGACTGTCTCCTGCACCAGAGAGGACAGAACTGGTTTGGACTGTGCTCAGAGACCCTTGCACAAAGAGAACAAAGACATTTTGGGGTATAAGTATTAGACCTAAAACCCCTGAACTTTAGACTACTTCTGGAATCAAGAAGAACCTTTGCCAAGGAGAAGAGCTGGAGAAAGTGAGAAGTACTGCCCTTGCTGTGTGTCTGGGGTTGGCCTGCAGTGACTGTTTCTGCCAAGGAAAGGAGAAGGACCTTGCTGAGTGCTGTGCCCCCTACTTGAGGAAAGTCTCCAAGGGCTTCAGTAGAGCTTGCCTCCTGTTTTGAAGTCTCAGGAACACAAAGACTTCACCCCCAGCTCCCCTGAACTACCTTGCTGGGAGTTCTGACCTGCCAAGAGGTGCCTGTGACTGCCTTTGACCTCTGGAGGTTGTTTCTGCTGTTGGGAGCTGGAAAAGCAACGCAACGACAAGGAAATTGACGCATCACACTTCTTGCAACAGTTTTTCCAACGCCGTGGTGCAACGCATCGAGGGATCGCGGCTGAAAAGGTCATCGCAGCGCCGCTTGCTGCCGCCGCATCGTTCACCGACGCATCCCAGATTTCCACGCATCGTCCCTGTGTGGCAAGTTTTCCCCCATGCATCACCCGCAGATCGGAGTAGTCTCAGAATCGACGCATCGCTTCCCCCTACAGACCGGACCCGACGCATCGCTCCCCTGTGTACAGCAGAACTGTTGCATCGCATCCGCGAAGGTCTCAGGAACGACACATCTCTTTGTTTTTATACGCTTCTCATCGCTGCGGCTGTTTGGCTTGGTGAATTTTGTCGCAACAACAGGTACTTTGCAAGAAATCACGCATCCATAGTTTTCTATGGACTCAGTTGCTAAAACCTTTTGAAAGCCAACTTGTATGTTGGATTTTTGTCGTTTTGGTCTTGTTAAGTTTAGATAAAGATACTTTATTTTTCTAAACCGGTGTGGTGTCCATTTGTGGTGTTATCACTGTGTTACTGTGAGTGTTGGTAAAAATACTTTACACATTGCCTTTGGGATAAGCCGGTCTGCTCGTGCCAAGCTACCAAGGGGATGAGCAGGAGTTATCTAAAGTGTGTATCCCCCTTACCCTGACTAGAAGCAAGGGTCCCTATTTGGACAAAGCTACCTACTTCTGCCAACTAGAGACCCCCATTTCTAACAGGTGGTGTATACATTTTAAAAGTACTCAGTCCACTTTTTTTAGTTTCTTTATTTAATTGATTTGTTTTGTGCTTATCATGTTCCCAGGCAGCTTCACAGTGCAAGATTAGTTGGGATCAGTCGAATCCTAGACACAGAGAGGTAGATGGTGTGGTGTCACAAACACTATGAATTGAGCAAAGACAGCCCATGGCAGTTGCAAAAAAGGCTGTTGAATTAATTTGAGCTATTTGATTGCACATTTTGCAGTGTGATCAAAGTCAGAAGGTCCCCATTCCTTGCTACAGAAACGTGTGTGCTGGTTTGAAAACACTGTTAAGAATCGCTTTCTTTTGACTCGTGTGCAATTCCAGGTACATTGTAACTTTTTAATGACAACCCCAAGTGATGCTATATTTCATAAAGTGGACATGTTACAAATGGGGGTCTCTAGTTGACAGAGGTAGGTACATTTGTCCAAATAGGGACCCTTTCTTCTAGTCAGGGTGAGGGGGATACACACTCTAGATAACCCCTGCTCACCCCCTCAGTAGCTTGGCACGAGCCGACAGGCTTATTCCAAAGGCAATGTGTAAAGTATTTGTACCAACACACATAGTTTCACAGTGAAAACACCACAAAAGGACACCACACCAGTTTAGAAAAATAAAATATCTTTATCTAAACTAATCAAGACCAAAACCACAAAAATCCAACATACACAGTTAAAAATATGACTTTAAATGGTTTCAAGAACTTGCACCATAGAAAACTATAGATGCGTGACTTTTCACCAAAGTACCTGTAGATGCGTCAAAGTTCCAAAAGCCAAACAGCTGCAGAGTCGGAAAACAAAGAGATGCGACACTCCTGAGACCTTGGGGAAGCGATGCAACAGTTCTGCAACACACAGAGGACGAGTTGCGTCGAATCCGGTCTGTATGGGGAGTGATGCGTCAATTCTTAGTGACGGTTCCGGTCCGCGGGTGATGCGTCTGAAGAACTTGCCACACAGGTACAATGCGTGGAAATCCAGGATGCGTTGGCGATCGATGCGGCGGCGTCGAGCGGCGCTGCATCTGTCCTCTTCAGCCGCGATCCCTCGATGTGTTGATTTTAGCAGTTCTTCACGTTTCTTCTTTCTTCCAGGTCCCAAATAGCAGCAACAACCTCCAGAGGCCCAAAACTGACACAGGCACCTCTTGGCAGGCTAGACCTCACAGCAGCAGAGTTCAGGGGAGCTGGGGGCGAAGTCTTTGTGTCCCTGAGACTTCAGAACAGGAGGTCAGCTCACTTTAGGCCCTTGGAGATCTCTTTCAAGCAGGGGACACAGCACACAGCAAAGTCCTTCTCCTTTCCTTGGCAGAAACAGCAGCTGTAGGCCAACCCCAGACACACAGCAAGGGCAGTACTTCTCCTCAGTCTCTCCAGCTCTTCTCCTTGGCAAAGGTTCCTCTTGAATTCCAGGAATGATCTAAAGTCTGGGGTTTTGGGTCTGATACTTATACCCCAATATGTCTTTGTTCTCTTTGTGCAAGGGGCTCTGAGCCCAGTTCAAACTAGTTCTGGGGGGCACCCTGCAAGTGCACAACAACATCCATTGTCAGTGTGAGCCTTGGCTCCAGACACACCACAGGGGAGTGGGGCCAGCATTGTGGAAGACAGGCACAGCCCTATTCAGGTACAGCTGCTACTCCTCCCACCACTCCAAATGCATATCAGGCCTATTCAGCCTAGTACCGACTCATCCAGACTCCTGGAGCCCCTGCACCTCCCCAGCCCCTGTCACTCCAAAGCCAGACAGTCAATCCACAAACAGGCAGAGACACACAGGATGGTTGAACAAGAAAATAGCCACTTTCTAAAAGTAGTATTTTCAAACACACAATTTAAAAACCATCTTTACTAAACGATGTGTTATCAAATTCTGAGTTCAGGGACACCAAACTCCATTTTTCTATCTTATCCCTATGGGAAGATATGCTTGTAAAATGTCACAAAGCATTCCCCATTCTGTCCTATAGGGCAAGATAGCCTTTCAATAGTGAAAAACGAAATTGGCAGTATCTCACTATTAGGACATGTTATACACACTAGTACATGTCCTACCTTTCATATACACTGCACCCTGCCCAGGGGGGTATCTTGGGCCTACCATAGGGGTGCCCTATATGTAAGGAAAGGGAAGGTTAGGGCCTGGCAAGTGGGTGCACTTGCCAAGTTGACATGGCAGTTAACAAACTGCGTGCGGCACCGCGGTGGCAGGCCTGAGACATCTTTTCAGGTCTGCTAATGTGGGTGGCACAGTCAGTGCTGCAAGCCCACTAGTAGCATTTGATTTACCAGCCCTGGCACACTCAGTGCACTTTACTAAGGACCTACTGCTAAATCAAATATGCCAATCATGGATAACCAATCACAATAACAATTTACACCAAGAGCATATGCACTTTAGCAGTGATCAGCATTGGTAAAGTGCCCAGAGTCCTATAGCCAACAAACACAGGTCAGGAACAAATAGGAGGAAGAAGCAAAATGTTTGGGGATAACCCTGCAAAAGGACCATTTCCAACAGGACACTATATGACTGAAGCATTGCATGTAACACCTATCTGTGCTTTACTCATTCTGTCATGCTTTGGCATCACGAGAATTACTTTCCACAATCCATGTTCCACATGGCTTTACTGCTTAGTCCTTGTCCTGCGAGTGTATACTGATATTAACACTTAATTTACAATTAAAGGCCCCAAAGCTATAGAGGCCATTTTTAAGAGGACAATATGCCCACATATTTATAGAATTTAATGAAACAAATAACATATTCTGGGTATATTAGACAAGAGTAAAAGAAAATGGAATAACTTTTGGCCTTCGGTAGTAATTTTGCTTTCTTTGTGGGTTCCTAAGGTTTTTTTTCTTTTTGTGACTAATTCAACTGTCATTTTTTACTCTGGGCATTTTGATACTTCTATTCATTCTCAGAGTGCTTTTGCTTAGTTACAAAAAAGCTAGTAAAATTGGTCACATCCATTTAGCTTATTTAATTAGCACAAGAAGTTCACCATTTTCATGTAATTTAGTGGGCTGCAATGTCCATTTACACCACCGTCGTGCTACTTGAAATCTTTGGAAATCAAGACTATACATTCACCTTTGTGGTTTGGGTGGCTGCAAATTGAAACCCTGCAGTAGCACGTCAGAGTAAAGTATATGTTATCTAATGTATAAAATAACTTTTTCTCTAACAAGTAGAAAAAATATTTTATGCATTAGATGGGTCACCCCTATATGCACCTTGTAGGCCACAGGGTCAGTATAAAAAAGACATACTAAATATTAAAATAATGTATGTCCCTTCACTAAACACATAGAGACTGCTGCTTTTACTGTCTGGTTGAATTATACTATGATTATACATTGACGAGGTGAGAAACTATTCTCTGCAACTGAAATAATGCAACTGCTTCTGAGAGCAAGAGGGATTGGGATGGGTAATCAGTAGTCCCTATCTGTAAATTCTACACTCAGGAGTGGAAAATACAGGTGGCCAAACAAAAGGCCCTGGCGGGAGTCTGACTTTGGACACTGTTATGTCAGGAAGAGGCTGTGGTGCAGAAGCCTTTCATCAGGGAAAATCTCTACCCTTTCTCTTACACCCTGTTCCTGGATAAGGTGGAGGGGTGGTTCCTCATTTCTGTTGGGCAGGCGTGGGAGGAGAGTAGGTGCTTTAGAAATTGTAGTCAAACTCCTTCCATGCCTGGACAAAGTCTTCTGCAATAGTTTGCAAACAAACTAGACAGAAAGTGCTGAAAATGTGTGATAGCTGTTGATGGGTGTTCTGCAGGGATTAGGACATGAAATGTCATCATTCATTGATTAATGCACTGGATACTACACTATCAGCTCCTCAGAACACTCCTAGACCTGGAAGACTCAGAAGAGGGAGAAGGTGTCCTTTCTGGTCTACCAGTGAAGAAACATGAGATGCCCCCTTCTTCCACTCAAGCCCAGGGACAGGAAATGTTCTCCAATGGTCAGTTGGCTGGCTTTCTGTCCTGCGTAAAGGGACACAAAAGCCTGAAAAGTGGGCCCTCCTTCTATGGGAGAACCAGCTGACCAGTTGTGAGTGGACTGATCTGGACTCTAGAAACCTTCTATGGAAGCCTGGGTGCTGTAAAAGAGTGCATGAGTGACTTTTTCAACATCTTCTAAAAATTGAGGCTTTGTCATATTTTTGGCCTTTCAAAGAATAGGACAAAGCAACCAAGCTCCTTGCAAAAGGTGCCACTTCGACAGATAATGATTACTCATTTGGCCCACTGTAAAAAAAATTCTAGCAAAGCACCAAAGTTAGTTTGGGGCCACCAAAAAGAAGTATCTGACATCCTTAGAACCCTCACTATCTACAGCCTCCTGACTTTCTTGGCTGCAATTTTCTGAGAACTGAACCCAGACTTAAAGCCTTATTTATCAGCCAAACAGTGGCAGATGTCCCGTCTGCTGTGTTACAAATGCATTGATATCAGTGCTACTCTAAATACAGCAGATGGAGCATTGGCCACTTTTTGACAGATGTCTCACTTTCACTAAACTCTAAATATGGCTCTGAGTCCCATAGGATTTAGGCAAGACACAAAGTGTCCTTGGCTTCTACAAATCTAGCTTTGTATTACATGGAGCTTTTGGTAACAAAACTGAAATCTTCAGAAAGAGCTTGAGATCCCTATATCCATATTCTAGGGACTAAGGGGCACATGCATCAAGCTAATTACTAGGCGCAAATGGGCCGATTTGCAAAATCGGCCCCTTTGCGACCGGTAATTAGCCTTTTGGGATGCATCAAGCCCAAAGCCATTCGCAAAATAGGTAATCGCAAAATTTGCGATTTCCTATTTTGGGGATGCAGTTAGGAAATCGCAATTTGTGATTCCCTAAATGCAATACAAGAAGCATTCTCAGAATGCGACTTTGCATTAAGGAATCGCAATTTACCATCAACTTCAAGTTGATGGTAATTTGCACTTCCTTAGAAAAATGCACAAAATTGCATTTTTCTAAGTGCTATGTGGCGCACACACATGCCCCTGGGGCATGTGTGTGCATCACATGTGCACACATGCCAATTTTGGGGGTGCATCAGGGCGGCCCCCTAGCACCCTTGAAATTGCATGAGAAATTTGCGATTACCTTTTAGTCCTATGGACATCTAGGCCCATAGGAATGAATGGGAAGGCATTCCCTATTAACGAATCGCAATTTGCGATTCCCTAATGGGGAATGTGTAGGAATCGCAATTTATTTAGCGATTCCTTCATGCATAAGGAATTGCGATTCCTAAATAGCGATTCCTTAATAATCGCTATTAAGGAATCACAATTCCTTACGTTGATGCATGTGCCCCAAAGGGCCTGGTTTAGAGTTAGGTGAATGATTACTCCATTACCAATGTGACAGATAGGCCATCTGTCGTGTTACAAGTGCCATTGGAAATAATGCCATTGTAATGAGGCGGACATCAGGCCATAAGCCTCAAAGTAAAACTTTTGACCAGTGTGAACGGCAAGGCTTACTATCTCTGCTCCATCATGGACAGCATGAAATGGCACCTAGAATGGCACCTAAATGGCACAGTGAATATTGATTGGATTGATGCTTTGCAGTTTCTTGGCAATTTTACTTTAGAAAAAAGAAAATACATATCTAAAGTTCTCTTAATTCGATTTTAACCATTTTTGTGTAATTTTGCTTATTACACTCTTAATGATTTTTTATAAATTCATAAAAATGTTTTAGTATATTTTTTTGACTTATGTGTTGAATGATACTACTTGAAACTATCACACATTTACTTGAGATGGACCCTCCCACTTGTGCCATAGCTACCAAATGTGAGCAGAATGTTCTCAGTGAACTTTGTTGTAAACTAACAGTGTCATATTACGATGGTGGAACATCCCTAGCAAACTAGTAACACACTTTCTCACACTATCATACACAGATTGGGTATTTTGGGTGTATTAACAAACGTACAGATAACTAAGTGCAAACTCTCTACACTTATAGAGGCACATACAATGGACCTAAATGAATTTGTTGTAAGCATTGCATAAAATTTCAGGAAGTGAATCTGTGCATTTTCTTTTGCTTGTGTATGGAAAGGGACGCTATATTTTGAAAAATATTGTAGGAAAAAAATCCACATTTAAAAAAAATAATTCATGTGTAGCATATGAAGTATGAGCATGACACACATTCGGTTAGGATAATGGATGAATACACTGTTCACTGTGAATTTGTGCATGTGGGAGTGTACTTATTACAACCTGCATGCATTAAACATGAGCTGAAAGGAAGTGTATAGGCTAAAAGTGATAAATTAAAGACATGTATATATATAACATTTGCACTTTTGCAATGTGCAATGCATTCCTGCTTCTAGAGCTTCATGCATCTGCACCATGCTCTTCATCAGGGAGATTTCTTGAAAAGCAGTGCAATTCTGAAGTAGGACCTCTTCACAGCACTCAAGGGGCTGGTAGCGCGCTGCAGTATCAGCACATAGGCTTTGGGGCAGGATTAGTTTTACAGTCAATGTTATTATTTCCAATGAAGTAATGACAGCTTTAATATCAATCCCAATGATGTAAAATGTTATTAGAACATTGGAATGTTTGCAGTGGCGGCTCCTCCGCTAAGGCGGAGGAGTGTCGCCCCACTGCCATAAAGCAGCAAAAGAAATGAAAAAATAAAATGATAATAACGTTATGTTATTATCATCATTTTTATTTTGTCCTCCTGCTGCGGCAGCTGCATGAGGGGGCGGGGCTGCAGAGCACGGGAAGAGTGATAGAATACTCCTAAGTGCGCAATGACTGTTTGGTCGGCTCTCTCGGGCCGCCCAAAAAAGTCATGCACACTTTCCCTGTCCTCCATGCAGGCTGCATTACAGCCTGCATGGAAAACATGCCCACCACTCCAGCCCCTGGCTGAGCGCCATGTCACGGCGCTCAGACCAATCACAACGCTGCATTGCAGCGTTGTGAATGGTTGCGGGGAGCGTGGGAGCCCTGGTGCTTTCTGCTTCCTGTTTTTCACAAGAAGCCAGGAAGAGGACGCAGGAGAGGCAGCAGCGGCCGGCCAGCAGGGAGGTACGTTTTTTTTAAAAACTGAATCCCCCCTATCCTCCACCTGACCCACTGCTGCTTCCAGGCAGCAGCCGCAATTGAATGTTTAGAGCTCCATTGAAGACAATGGAGTGACTTTGGGCTTATAATGGATGGTATAAGCCTTCTGCTCCAACATTCTAATGTTTGTCTTTAAATTTCTCACTTTTTAATTTAGAACATTCCACCCTCAGTGGGTCAAATTTTCTAATAGCCTTATACTCCTTCTGCCTTGGCCTATACTGGTTGATAAGGGCCCTCTCCCTCGTTATAGCTCGAGTTCAGGACCTTTAACAACTGGTATAGTCATCGACGGAGGGCCATAAGGCTATAATGTGTTTTCCTTTTAATCAATGTTCTTTCAGCCTTTCTTGTTATGTAAAAATGTGTTGTGCAGCGCAATATATAATTGAAGTTGCAACTTGTCAAGTAAGTCTTTAAAACTATCTATAATTTTTGTTGTTTCATTCTCATATATTTAGCCTATTTTGGCTTATAAATATTCACTTCTAATTGCTCTGGTGATTTTTTGAACTTAGTCTGCCATTAAGGAAATTGCTAAACCCACAGACGTGAATTTTCCTCTGAAACTGTAGTTGTGCTGTGCTCCCTCATTCTTAGTGTGAGACTGTTTTAAGATCGAGCCTCGAAGACCTGTTGTATCCTCTTCTATGAGCTTTGGCACACCCACCATTTGTCATTGGTTGTTATCTGTGTCCTTTAGAAATGCTGGCTTGTTATTGGTGCATTTGTTTAAATGCCCCTCCTTTGTGTGCTTAGCTCCCTCCCTGGCAATTTCACTAAGAGAATATTTTTGTTGACCATCACACTGTTACAATGTTTGATGGCCCCTCCTCCCCTCTGGGCATGGCATAATACATATTTGCAGCACTTGTATATTTCTCTTGATCATCAGCGCAGTACGCTGTGCCTTTTTCCGCTCATACATCCATTTGTCACATGAAGAGGTTACAGTAATGGAATAATGACATCTCACAAGTCTACACAGGACCTATATGGGCTCTGTTACCGGGCATTGCAGAGCAGTCAGTGTCTCAGTGGCTGAAAGCCCTCTGCAGTAGTCACAAAGAGGTGTCGAAGGGCCACTTGCAGAGTCCATCGGTGATCAGCTTGGTGCCCCCCAAAGTCGGGTCACCGAGCCCAACCGGCCCAGCTTCTCCGCTCTCAGGAAGTGGTCACAGATACAAGACCAACCGCTGCTTCAGGAATCACAGGGAGCAAGCATGAGGTATGTGTTGACATGTGATAATGTTTAAATATACATTTTCCGTGTACTATGAAATGTTATGCGGCCCGACTGACTGTTGTGTTTTACAGTTCTTTGTGTTGGGCAACTGTATTTGGTCACCCTTAAGCCACGCCCCTCCTTATGAGCTGCATGTTGAACCAGAAGTGTATAACACGCATGCTGCAGGAAAACCAGCATGGCGGCACCAGGCAGCAAAAGGTGAGAAAGTGCAGGGACGGTCTTGTTTGAAAGAATTGTGTGAGTTCTGCTTCTAGCAGCATGCGTGTGATCCCATCTGAACAAAGTGCCAGGCCCCAATTGTTTCCTCCTGAGGATCCTTATTATAGTCAATGTGTAAAGTATTTGTACCAACACACATAGCTTCACAGTGAAAACACCACAAAAGGACACCACACCAGTTTAGAAAAATAAAATATCTTTATCTAAACTAATCAAGAACAAAACCACAAAAATCCAACATACACAGTTAAAAATATGACTTTAAATGGTTTCAAGAACTTGCACCATAGAAAACTATAGATGCGTGACTTTTCACCAAAGTACCTGTAGATGCATCAAAGTTCCAAAATCCAAACAGCTGCAGAGTCGGAAAACAAAGAGATGCGACACTCCTGAGACCTTGGGGAAGCGATGCAACAGTTCTGCAACACACAGAGGACGAGTTGCGTCGAATCCGGTCGGTATGGGGAGTGATGCGTCAATTCTTAGTGACGGTTCCGGTCCGCGGGAGATGCGTCTGAAGAACTTGCCGCACAGGTACGATGCGTGGAAATCCAGGATGCGTTGGCGATCGATGCGGCGGCGTCGAGCGGCGTTGCATCTGTCCTCTTCAGCCGCGATCCCTCGATGCGTTGATTTTAGCAGTTCTTCACGTTTCTTCTTTCTTTCAGGTCCCAAACAGCAGCAACAACCTCCAGAGGCCCAAAACTGACACAGGCACCTCTTGGCAGGCTAGACCTCACAGCAGCAGAGTTCAGGGGAGCTGGGGGCGAAGTCTTTGTGTCCCTGAGACTTCAGAACAGGAGGTCAGCTCACTTTAGGCCCTTGGAGATCTCTTTCAAGCAGGGGACACAGCACACAGCAAAGTCCTTCTCCTTTCCTTGGCAGAAACAGCAGCTGTAGGCCAACCCCAGACACACAGCAAGGGCAGTACTTCTCCTCAGTCTCTCCAGCTCTTCTCCTTGGCAAAGGTTCCTCTTGAATTCCAGGAATGATCTAAAGTCTGGGGTTTTGGGTCTGATACTTATACCCCAATATGTCTTTGTTCTCTTTGTGCAAGGGGCTCTGAGCCCAGTTCAAACCAGTTCTGGGGGGCACCCTGCAAGTGCACAACAACATCCATTGTCAGTGTGAGCCTTGGCTCCAGACACACCACAGAGGGGCGGAGCCAGCATTGTGGAAGACAGGCACAGCCCTATTCAGGTACAGCTGCTACTCCTCCCACCACTCCAAATGCATATCAGGCCTATTCAGCCTAGTGCCGACTCATCCAGACTCCTGGAGCCCCTGCACCTCCCAAGCCCCTGTCACTCCAAAGCCAGACAGTCAATCCACAAACAGGCAGAGACACACAGGATGGTTGAA
The DNA here is from genome assembly GCA_963921515.1 of Calotriton arnoldi. Lineage (NCBI taxonomy): Eukaryota > Metazoa > Chordata > Amphibia > Caudata > Salamandridae > Calotriton > Calotriton arnoldi. The sequence continues at coordinate 398,407 of CAWUFW010007012.1, read as the reverse complement.
CAAGAAAATAGCCACTTTCTAAAAGTAGTATTTTCAAACCCACAATTTAAAAACCATCTTTACTAAAAGATGTGTTATCAAATTCTGAGTTCAGGGACACCAAACTCCATTTTTCCATCTTATCCCTATGGGAAGATATGCTTGTAAAATGTCACAAAGCATTCCCCATTCTGTCCTATGGGGCAAGATAGCCTTTCAATAGTGAAAAACGAAATTGGCAGTATCTCATTATTAGGACATGTTACACACACTAGTACATGTCCTACCTTTCCTATACACTGGACCCTGCCCAGGGGGGTATCTTGGGCCTATCATAGGGGTGCCCTATATGTAAGGAAAGGGAAGGTTAGGGCCTGGCAAGTGGGTGCACTTGCCAAGTTGACATGGCAGTTAACAAACTGCGCGCGGCACCGCAGTGGCAGGCCTGAGACATCTTTTCAGGGCTGCTAATGTGGGTGGCACAGTCAGTGCTGCAAGCCCACTAGTAGCATTTGATTTACCAGCCCTGGCACACTCAGTGCACTTTACTAAGGACCTACTGCTAAATCAAATATGCCAATCATGGATAACCAATCACAATAACAATTTACACCAAGAGCATATGCACTTTAGCAGTGATCAGCATTGGTAAAGTGCCCAGAGTCCTATAGCCAACAAACACAGGTCAGGAACAAATAGGAGGAAGAAGCAAAAAGTTTGGGGATAACCCTGCAAAAAGGACCATTTCCAACAGGACACTATATGACTGAAGCATTGCATGTAACACCTATCTGTGCTTTACTCATTCTGTCATGCTTTGGCATCACGAGAATTACTTTCCACAATCCATGTTCCAGATGGCTTTACTGCTTAGTCCTTGTCCCGCGAGTGTATACTGATATTAACACTTAATTTACAATTAAAGGCCCCAAAGCTATTGGGGCCATTTTTAAGAGGACAATATGCCCACATATTTATAGAATTTAGTGAAACAAATAACATATTCTGGGTATATTAGACAAGAGTAAAAGAAAATGGAATAACTTTTGGCCTTCGGTAGTAATTTTGCTTTCTTTGTGGGTCCCTAAGGTTTTTTTTCTTTTTGTGACTAACTAATTCAACTGTCATTTTTTACTCTGGGCATTTTGATACTTCTATTCATTCTCAGAGTGCTTTTGCTTAGTTACAAAAAAGCTAGTAAAATTGGTCACATCCAATTAGGTTATTTAATTAGCACAAGAAGTTCACCATTTTCATGAAATTTAGTGGGCTGCAATGTCCATTTACACCACCGTCGTGCTACTGGAAATCAAGACTATACATTCACCTTTGTGGATTGGGTGGCTGCAAATTGAAACCCTGCAGTAGCACGTCAGAGTAAAGTATATGTTATCTAATGTATAAAATAACTTTTTCTCTAACAAGTAGAAAAAATATTTTATGCATTAGATGGGTCACCCCAATATGCACCTTGTAGGCCACAGGGTCAGTATAAAAAAAACATAGTAAATATTAAAATAACGTATGTCCCTTCACTAAACACATAGAGACTGCTGCTTTTACTGTCTAGTTGAATTATACTATGATTATACATTGACGAGGTGAGAAACTATTCTCTGCAACTGAAATAATGCAACTGCTTCTGAGAGCAAGAGGGATTGGGATGGGTAATCAGTAGTCCCTATCTGTAAATTCTACACTCAGGAGTGGAAAATACAGGTGGCCAAACAAAAGGCCCTGGCGGGAGTCTGACTTTGGACACTTATGTCAGGAATAGGCTGTGGTGCAGAAGCCTTTCATCAGGGAAAATCTCTACCCTTTCCCTTACACCCTGTTCTGGATAAGGTGGAGGGGTGGTTCCTCATTTCTGTAGGGCAGGCGTGGGAGGAGAGTAGGTGCTTTAGAAATTGTAGTCAAACTCCTTCCATGCCTGGACAAAGTCTTCTGCAATAGTTTGCAAACAAACTAGACAGAAAGTGCTGAAAATGTGTGATAGCTGTTGATGGGTGTTCTGCAGGGATTAGGACATGAAATGTCATCATTAATTGATTAATGCACTGGATACTACACCATCAGCTCCTCAGAACACTCCTAGACCTGGAAGACTCAGAAGAGGGAGAAGGTGTCCTTTCTGGTCTACCAGTGAAGAAACATGAGATGCCCCCTTCTTCCACTCAAGCCCAGGGACAGGAAATGTTCTCCAATGGTCAGTTGGCTGGCTTTCTGTCCTGCGTAAAGGGACACAAAAGCCTGAAAAGTGGGCCCTCCTTCTATGGGAGAACCAGCTGACCAGTTGTGAGTGGACTGATCTGGACTCTAGAAACCTTCTATGGAAGCCTGGGTGCTGTAAAAGAGTGCATGAGTGACTTTTTCAACATCTTCTTAAAAATTGAGGCTTTGTCATATTTTTGGCCTTTCAAAGAATAGGACAAAGCAACCAAGCTCCTTGCAAAAGGTGCCACTTCGACAGATAATGATTACTCATTTGGCCCACTGTAAAAAAAATTCTAGCAAAGCACCAAAGTTAGTTTGGGGCCACCAAAAAGAAGTATCTGACATCCTTAGAACCCTCACTATCTACAGCCTCCTGACTTTCTTGGCTGCAATTTTCTGAGAACTGAACCCAGACTTAAAGCCTTATTTATCAGCCAAACAGTGGCAGATGTCCTGTCTGCTGTGTTACAAATGCATTGATATCAGTGCTACTCTAAATACAGCAGATGGAGCATTGGCCACTTTTTGACAGATGTCCCACTTTCACTAAACTCTAAATATGGCTCTGAGTCCCATAGGATTTAGGCAAGACACAAAGGGGCCGATTCCGATCTCGGTCGGAGGCGCACCCAATACCATTCGGTCGGGAAAAAAGCCATGCGAAAGCCTGTTTCCCGACCGAACCGTACGCTGAGTCCGGCCGAGCGAGTACGATGCGACTCGCCGACCGACTCGTCCGGGCGTCCCGACAGCTCCGACCGACTCGCTCGGACTCGAACCGCTCCGACCGACTCGCTCGGACCCGATTCGCACCGCGCAATGGAGACGTTTTCCGGCCGGGTAAGTACGATGCGCACCTCGACCGCTCCGACCGACTCGCGCCGTCCGACTCGAACTCGCTGTCGGAGCCGTACTTTGGGGGTCCGTGTCGGACCCCCTGTACGCGTACCAGCGCGAGTCGCACACAGGGGGACCCATGGGTCCCCCTACCTGTGCGTGTACGCCGCGGGCGCTTCGCGGCGTACTCGCTGTAGGGGGCGCCCTTGTCCGCCTCGCACCCATTGAGGCAATGGGAGCCCGCGTACGCGTTGTACGACCGGCTCCCATTGAGTTCAATGGGAGTCCGACCGACTCGTGTCCGATAACATACGGACGCATCGTACTCGTTCGGTCGGACTGCACGGGTCCGATTCGGTCGGAAATCTCTCCGGGTCCGGCTCGGTCGGAGAGATTTCCGGCCCGAATCGGAATCGACCCCAAAGTGTCCTTGGCTTCTACAAATCTAGCTTTGTATTACATGGAGCTTTTGGTAACAAAACTGAAATCTTCAGAAAGAGCTTGAGATCCCTATATCCATATTCTAGGGACTAAGGGGCACATGCATCAAGCTAATTACTAGGCGCAAACGGGCCGATTTGCAAAATCGGCCCTTTTGCGACCGGTAATTAGCCTTTTGGGATGCATCAAGCCCAAAGCCATTCGCAAAATAGGTAATCGCAAAATTTGCGATTTCCTATTTTGGGGATGCAGTTAGGAAATCGCAATTTGTGATTCCCTAAATGCAATACAAGAAGCATTCTCAGAATGCGACTTTGCATTAAGTAATCGCAATTTACCATCAACTTCAAGTTGATGGTAATTTGCACTTCCTTAGAAAAATGCACAACATTGCATTTTTCTAAGTGCTATGTGGCGCACACACATGCCCCTGGGGCATGTGTGTGCACCACATGTGCACACATGCCAATTTTGGGGGTGCATCAGGGTGGCCCCCTAGCACCCTTGAAATTGCATGAGAAATTTGCGATTACCTTTTTGGTAATCGCAAATTGTGAATGGTTTCCCATTCAGTCCTATGGACATCTAGGCCCATAGGAATGAATGGGAAGGCATTCCCTATTAACGAATCGCAATTTGCGATTCCCTAATAGGGAATGTGTAGGAATCGCAATTTATTTAGCGATTCCTTCATGCATAAGGAATTGCGATTCCTAAATAGCGATTCCTTAATAATCGCTATTAAGGAATCACAATTCCTTACGTTGATGCATGTGCCCCAAAGGGCCTGGTTTAGAGTTAGGTGAATGATTACTCCATCACCAATGTGACAGATATGCCATCTGTCGTGTTACAAGTGCCATTGGAAATAATGCCGTTGTAATGAGGCGGACATCAGGCCATAAGCCTCAAAGTAAAACTGTTGACCAGTGTGAACGGCAAGGCTTACTATCTCTGCTCCATCATGGACAGCATGAAATGGCACCTAGAATGGCACCTAAATGGCACAGTGAATATTGATTGGATTGATGCTTTGCAGTTTCTTGGCAATTTTACTTTAGAAAAAAGAAAATACATATCTAAAGTTCTCTTAATTCGATTTTAACCATTTTTGTGTAATTTTGCTTATTACACTCTTAATGATTTTTTATAAATTCATAAAAATGTTTTAGTATATTTTTTTGACTTATGTGTTGAATGATACTACTTGAAACTATCACACATTTACTTGAGGTGGACCCTCCCCCTTGTGCCATAGCTACCAAATGTGAGCAGAATGTTCTCAGTGAACTTTGTTGTAAACTAACAGTGTCATATTACGATGGTGGAACATCCCTAGCAAACTAGTAACACACTTTCTCACACTATCATACACAGATTGGGTATTTTGGGTGTATTAACAAACGTACAGATAACTAAGTGCAAACTCTCTACACTTATAGAGGCACATACAATGGACCTAAATGAATTTGTTGTAAGCATTGCATAAAATTTCAGGAAGTGAATCTGTGCATTTTCTTTTGCTTGTGTATGGAAAGGGACGCTATATTTTGAAAAATATTGTAGGAAAAAATCCACATTTAAAAAAAATAATTCATGTGTAGCATATGAAGTATGAGCATGACACACATTCGGTTAGGATAATGGATGAATACACTGTTCACTGTGAATTTGTGCATGTGGGAGTGTACTTATTACAACCTGCATGCATTAAACATGAGCTGAAAGGAAGTGTATAGGCTAAAAGTGATAAATTAAAGACATGTATATATATAACATTTGCACTTTTGCAATGTGCAATGCATTCCTGCTTCTAGAGCTTCATGCATCTGCACCATGCTCTTCATCAAGGAGATTTCTTGAAAAGAAGTGCAATTCTGAAGTAGGACCTCTTCACAGCACTCAAGGGGCTGGTAGCGCGCTGCAGTATCAGCACATAGGCTTTGGGGCAGGATTAGTTTTACAGTCAATGTTATTATTTCCAATGAAGTAATGACAGCTTTAATATCAATCCCAATGATGTAAAATGTTATTAGAACATTGGAATGTTTGCAGTGGCGGCGCCTCCGCTAAGGCGGAGGAGTGTCGCCCCACTGCCATAAAGCAGCAAAAGAAATGAAAAAATAAAATGATAATAAAGTTATGTTATTATCATCATTTTTATTTTGACCTCCTGCTGCGGCAGCTGCATGAGGGGGCGGCGCTCAGACCAATCACAACGCTGCATTGCAGCGTTGTGAATGGTTGCGGGGAGCGTGGGAGCCCTGGTGCTTTCTGCTTCCTGTTTTTCACAAGAAGCCAGGAAGAGGACGCAGGAGAGGCAGCAGCGGCCGGCCAGCCGGCCAGCAGGGAGGTAAGTTTTTTTTTTAAACTGAATCCCCCCTATCCTCCACATGACCCACTGCTGCTTCCAGGCAGCAGCCGCAATTGAATGTTTAGAGCTCCATTGAAGACAATGGAGTGACTTCGGGCTTATAATGGATGGTATAAGCCTTCTGCTCCAACATTCTAATGTTTGTCTTTAAATTTCTCACTTTTTAATTTAGAACATTCCACCCTCAGTGGGTCAAATTTACTAATAGCCTTATACTCCTTCTGCCTTGGCCTATACTGGTTGATAAGGGCCCTCTCCCTCGTTATAGCTCGAGTTCAGGACCTTTAACAACTGGTATGGTCATCGGCGGAGGGCCATAAGGCTATAATGTGTTTTCCTTTTAATCAATGTTCTTTCAGCCTTTCTTGTTATGTAAAAATGTGTTGTGCAGCGCAATATATAATTGAAGTTGCAACTTGTCAAGTAAGTCTTTAAAACTATCTATAATTTTTGTTGTTTCATTCTCATATATTTAGCCTATTTTGGCTTATAAATATTCACTTCTAATTGCTCTGGTGATTTTTTTGAACTTAGTCTGCCATTAAGGAAATTGCTAAACCCACAGACATGAATTTTCCTCTGAAACTGTAGTTGTGCTGTGCTCCCTCAATCTTAGTGTGAGACTGTTTTAAGATCGAGCCTCGATGACCTGTTGTATCCCCTTCTATGATCTTTGGCACACCCACCATTTGCCATTGGTTGTTATCTGTGTCCTTTAGAAATGCTGGCTTGTTATTGGTGCATTTGTTTAAATGCCCCTCCTTTGTGTGCTTAGCTCCCTCCCTGGCAATTTCACTAAGAGAATATTTTTGTTGACCATCACACTGTTACAATGTTTGATGGCCCCTCCTCCCCTCTGGGCATGGCATAATACATATTTGCAGCACTTGTATATTTCTCTTGATCATCAGCGCAGTACGCTGTGCCTTTTTCCGCTCATACATCCATTTGTCACATGAAGAGGTTACAGTAATGAAATAATGACATCTCACGAGTCTACACAGGACCTATATGGGCTCTGTTACCGGGCATTGCAGAGCAGTCAGTGTCTCAGTGGCTGAAAGCCCTCTGCAGTAGTCACAAAGAGGTGTCGAAGGGCCACTTGCAGAGCCCATCGGTGATCAGCTTGGTGCCCCCCAAAGTCAGGTCACCGAGCCCAACCGGCCCAGCTTCTCCGCTCTCAGGAAGTGGTCACAGATACAAGACCAACCGCTGCTTCAGGAATCACAGGGAGCAAGCATGAGGTATGTGTTGACATGTGATAATGTTTAAATATACATTTTCCGTGTACTATGGAATGTTATGCGGCCCGACCGACTGTTGTGTTTTACAGTTCTTTGTGTTGGGCAACTGTATTTGGTCACCCTTAAGCCACGCCCCTCCTTATGAGCTGCATGTTGAACCAGAAGTGTATAACACGCATGCTGCAGGAAAACCAGCATGGCGGCACCAGGCAGCAAAAGGTGAGAAAGTGCAGGGACGGTCTTGTTTGAAAGAATTGTGTGAGTTCCACTTCTAGCAGCATGCGTGTGATCCCATCCGAACAAAGTGCCAGGCCCCAATTGTTTCCTCCTGAGGATACTTATTATAGTCAGTGGTGGGTCAGTGAACCTGTCCGGCTCAGCTGCGGATAATCAATGACCTCAGAAGCAGGTGCCCGGCTCCCCTTTATTATCTCGCCCACCAGCGCACAATATTCAGGGCATCTCAGCACTTGCAAAATGGCTCGTGCCTCCTCCCGGGCTACCTGCAGTGTCTGCTCAATGGTACAGGGGGAGATCTCGGCGGCTGACCCTGGGACTGATGGCGGCATTGATACAATGCGGGCTCTCTAGTTATAAATTCTGTGGTTTCTCGGAAACCTTTCCCTTGCTGCCATGTGCTGCCCGAAGCTCACCCCGGACGCCACACATTCGCAATTCATCACTTTATTGTCTTGTACAAACAGAAGAGAGCCCGGGACTTTAAGAGAATATCAGCTGGCTAGATGGCACAAATTACAAGATCCATTACTGAGAAGAAATGGCCACTTTACTTAGATTGTTGTGCAAGGTTTTAAACCTGGTCCTCTAATACAATAAGAAAATACCCCACCAATACCAGTTGTAAACCTCTCACCCCGACCCTTAATTCTCATTTTATTGCAAATACTTTCCCCATTTAACAACTCATACCGTCAATATCCCATAGTTGTTCATTCTTCATGCATCCATCTATATCAAGTCCTTTGAGCATCTTTTACCGCTGAGTGTTTTCAATATAGTAACACTGCAAATAATCTCCGTGGCACTCTCCACGTTCTCATATACGAGGTCCGGATTTGATCTTAAAGAAATGAATTTATAGATGTTGCGTGAAACATAAACACAACATTTTTCTGCATATTTGTGTAATAGACTCTCACATATCACCCACATTAGCTAAAAACTTATAAGGCCCCAAAGCCGAGACCGATTGCATTGCAAATGCTTGTTCTGAGGTTGACAACCTATGCATTTTGAGAGTAAATGGGCTTTATTGTACTGAGCCGTAGTTTCTTTTTTGATAATTTGTTACACAGTTTTGCTTTTAGTCTACAATTTGATTCCATTTTGTCCTCCTTGGCTACAGTTTGTATAAATGACATTTATAGTGAGACACGCGAGAGTTCAGTCAGTCAGTCACATAGCTTTATTCGATCTTTATATACAGACCATAAAAGCACATAGCATCAATATTAAAAACATCATATCAAATATATATAAAGCCTATATACAATGTTAATAAAGAATTAAACAGTTTTGCCATGATCCAGATCCCCATTAAATAAACTTTACAAATCCAATAAAATATCTTAAAATCAAAATCAATCATTGTTATTAAAAAATTATCCCGCCAATTTCCTTTTTCTATAACATGCCCATAAAAATGAGGCTACCGCATAGCATACAAATGGATTCGATAAAGCCTTTAAAAATACATTGCCACCTGATACTGTTTAAAATTATGATACCTCAAAATCGGAATTATAAATGTTTTCCTTTCTTCGGAATAATTTTTACAAAACAGTAATATATGATGGTCTGACTGTACAGCAAAATTATTACACGGACAAGAAGACAAATCTGCCAATTTATATCTCTTAGCCGGGTATCCCAAAAGTAGCAAGATCATATTCATTCGAAAACGCAATAAAATAAATCTATGCTGAATATTATGTACACGTGATAGATAATAAAAACCCTCCCCAGGTCTTGGGGGAACCAAATCGTAAACAATGGTGGAATGGTAACGTGATTTCTTTCCCCTTCTCTCAAAATTTGCTCTCCGGTTAAATAACTCAGTTAACGTTTTCTTTGTGATCCTTTTACAAGAATCAGGGTCTTTAAATAGTTCTCCCAGCCCTAGGGCGTTCAGTTGGACCTCTACATAGTTTAACCACCCAATTCTTTTGTAGTAGTCCAACTTACAACAATCCCTAATAATAGTTTGTGTCAAATCCACCGTTGTCCTCCTCCAAATCGAGAGCCACAACAATAATGGTGCTAGTCTAATACAATCACTAATGTAAGGAAGGCCTAACTCAAGGTGTAAGATATAATTTGGGGCTGATTGCGGTAAAGACACCCTATTTTAAAAAAAACTATCTTCTGCTTGCTGGAGCTGCTCAACATTTACCAGCCCCCATACTCCTGCTCCATATGTTGCAGCAGACTTTGTTTTTGCAGAATAAATGTTTTTATTATATCCAAAGGGCTCCCTCCCAACTTTTTAGCAAATCTTTTTACTGCATTGAGGGTCCTTTGCATACCCTGAGCTCTCACTGCCACTAATCTGGACCATGTATGGTCCTTATCGAAAAGAACTCCCAGGTAAGAAAATGAATTGACAACCTCAATTTTCTTTCCCGCCAGCTGAAAGTGGGGGTTTCTCTCCCCTAGAGGCTCCCGACACAATAATAAATGATTTTGATTCATTTACTTTAAGGTCAAGTGAGGCCATAAAAGTGGAGTAGGCTGTAATTAGCACTTGCAGGGCTAACCCTGATCTAGCTATCAATACTGCATCATCAGCGTACGCTAAAATCGGGAGGGGGGCTTGATCAAATTTCGGAACATCTATAGATAAAGCAGACAGGGCGGACTCTACCCCATTTGTATAGATAGAAAAAAGAAACGGGGCGAGAACACAGCCCTGTCTTACTCCTTTTTCAATTTTAAAGTGACGTGTGCATTCCCCCCTCCTACACGCGAGAGTTGTTTCCTAAGTAGAAATTAAAACATGTTTTATCCTTTGCAGCTTTTCAGAAATATTACTAATATCTCTGTCTGAGGTGCGATGAAGGCTTCTGCCAACTCAATGCAGTTTTGTTTTCTTAAACAATGCACTCACGTTGTCACCTTTATGTAGTTCCTACTTTGTTAACATATTAAGTGTTACCTCTGAATTTCAGTTTCCTGCATACATTTTTTTTATAGAATAGTAATCATTTTCCTTTGCACTGTTCTGTGACCAAAACGTTCAATAAATCTCACATCCAGCACTGCACAATACTGCCAACACACACGGGCAGATTTTTCAACATTTTGGGGCAACCCAGTGCAGCAAACAAAGTTACAGTGCTGGTTTGCATCAAAGGGTGAGAGAAAGGCTAAGAGAAAAACAGTACGATATCCACTAAGATATGGCACCTCTGTTCTCTTCCTCACCCACTAGTGCACTTTGGACTGCCATGCACCAATGCACACACTCATAGTGCATAGGTGTGTGCGTTCTGTCAAGCATAGGTTTTGTACTTAAAGGGGGCTTTTTCAATACAAGAACGCCGCTTTAATACTTATCCCGCTTTGTATGTCTGCTGTACAGTGCCTAAAACATGCTAAGTTGGAGCAACCCATGGTACTCCCATTTGACATAAAGTGGTGCATAGCACTAATTTGTGTTATGTTAAGAACCCATGAGTTATTGCATGGAAAAGCCCATGTACCACACATGACATGATCCTTTGTCATAAAGTGTTGCACAGTGTTACTTTAGCTAACTTTCAAACGTAAATCATGATTTTATTTGAAAGTTAATTTCACTACAACACTCTGGGGGGCATATTTACATGCCCCCTATCACCACTGGAGCGTCACTTTTTTGGACGCTCTGGTGGCGCATAGCCATTTTTCATATTTACAAGGTGGAGCTAAGCCTCTAAGCGTGGCTTAACTCCACCTTGTAAATATGCCCCTTTCTGCCTCAGTCCTCTGTGGCAAAGGTGCGTGCAATGGGTGTTGTTGTGGGTGTTCCACCGGAACACCCATTGTTATTTGACGCTGTCCCAGATTTAGAAGGCTGAGGCAGCGCCAAAAACGGATGCCATGGAATACCAGGCGTTAGAATGGAGATATGAGGAGAAATTATTCATTTCTCCTCGTTTTTCGCTCTTTCCATGTATGCTTCATTCTGCAGCACATATAGAAAGAGCAAATCACCATTATTGATTGTTTATGTACAGGAAAGTGTTCCTTCCTGCACATAAACAATCATCCCTGCAGCGCAGGCACCCTTGCAACATGGCGGCAAGGTGCCTGCGCTGGACCTAGGCTGCTTTTTTTGTGCCAGCGTTTGGGAAAACACAGGGGTGCACCGTATTCTTGTGAATACAGCGCATCCCTGTGTTTAATAAAATGTCAGAGCTGCCAAATTTGGCGTAGCTCCATGCTCCGACATTTTTTTGTAAATATGCCCCACTGTTTGCATCATTTTTATGATGTAGGCCCAGAGCAAAGTGTTCGTAAATCTGGGACATAATGTGTACGTAGCCTGGTATCAGATTTGTCCAGATCTTTGCTGACTCTATTGCAGACTTACACCTGCAGCAAGAAGTAGCGTCAGTATTCTGAGTAAAGATTACAAAACCTACAGCTTTATCTTTCAAAGCTGCTTGCATTAAACCCATTAAATCGTATAAAGATGTGTATTAGAACACATAATAACAAAAAGGGAGACACCAAGAGCAATTACCCCAAAACATGCTTCTCATGGCACATCAACTGGCGACATTTTCAGGGCATTCTTTAAGCCGGGAGGTGTGAAGAAGCCCCAAAATGGCACCTGGGATGGCTTTAGAGTAATACTTTTAGTACTTAGAATGATCCCTGGGGAAGATAGTATTACAGTTCATTCGTTATTTCAGTTTTTTCTGCATTGTCAGTTCTAGTACACGTTATATATACTTCCTGACTGCACTTAGAGTTTTTCTGTACAATTGCAATACTGCCACCTGGCGTTCGGCAATACATTTCGGTGAAACATAATCCGATTCACATTTTACATCTGTCAAGCATCCCCCTTTATTTAAAAATTAAATCCTCATACAAGTGCTTATAATGTCCTATGTGGCTTGATTACCGAAGAAGAAAACACTTTAGGTTGTGGTTATGTAAATGTGCCCCTGTTTTCCTAGCATGGTACACATCTTTACACTGTTGGGTAACTTATTCAGGATTCCTCGAGCTTGCCAGTGGGGTGCTCCGGGCATTCCACCTGGCTGTCCTTCGCACAGCGCTGCGCCCTGTGAGCCTGATCTCTTCAGCACAGAATGCTGCTTGCACAGCCTGGTTGTAGAAAGACGCTTCACTTTATGGATGCAAATAAGGTACAAGGTGGGCACCTTCAGCAAAATGGCCACGAACGAGCAGCGGACCAGCTCTGAGCTAGCAGGGGCCAAGCCTCAAAGCCTTAATGAAGCGCCAACCCGGCGTTGGCCAAATTATTTCAATGACTGGTTATAAGAGATTTAATTTATATTGTCATTTTTCGAATTCAGTTCCCGTCACTGTGGAATGAATGTTAGGATCATTTGAGAAACTTCTGAGCAAATAAATAGTAGTAACTTTAGACTTCTAGGAGGCTCCACCATGGAGGCGAGACATGTAAATCTACACTTGGAAAGAGTGAATCTTAAAAAATAGTGTCGATTTCCACCTGGTGCAGCAATAGATTTGCAGTTGAGTAAATCTAAGTGGGAAAATGTACCTGCTTAATGTTTACTTAAAATGGAAAAAATGTAATAGTGCTTTCATGAAAGGCAAAGCCTTCTGGAAGGGTAAGTGGACTCAACACACATTTAGAGTAGCCCGGCAATATAATAAGTCATCTTAAAGGTGTAGTAGTCTTAAAAGTGCAGTAAATGGATTATTGCCAAATCAACACCCTTTTCTGCTTTGAAGTTTTGTATTTTTGAGCAGCTTTAAACGAGGGCTAGAGAGATGTCAAGTTAAATGTCAAGTTCCACCAGGAAAAGAGCAACGCAAATAATCTCACTCTTATAACGTGCACCACCTTCCACCACATTCACAAGCTGGTCATAAACACAAACCTTTTCTGCACGTTACTCAGTACCATGCCTGAAATGCTCATCGCATAGCCAACCTCAAAACATTTTGCGTGATGCTGGCTAAATTCACACTTCCAATGTAATTTCGGTTCCCTGGCACTGCAAGGTTATGAAGGAAGGTTATTTACGAAGGAAAACAACAGAATGAAGATGTTAGTCTCGAGGGCACCTTCAAAGACCCCCTCATCTTCAAGTACACTGCAGTGCCAGCAGCAACTTCTTCACCTTTAGACGCCTGAGAGTATCACTCTTTCGCCCCATCTCCACGATGTCTGCTTCCATGTCACCTGCCACTTTCCCAAACTTAAATAAAAATGTATTGGCTAGATCACAGTTCGCCTTCACCGCAGTCTAATTATGCTGCAAATTAGCATATTTCTGGTTGATTTCAACATTAATTGGAGCAACGTGAAATGCATTTCACTCGCCGCACTCAAGTAACATTATACCCTCAACAATGTCCAGCACTCATCCGCTCACACTAAAAGGAGGATTCTGGATTATATCACAGCTGCTCCAGACATGGTGCTCTGCTCTCCTGTCGATGTCGATCATTCAGACCACTTCCCATTTCATTTTCTTAACCAATCTGCACTGCACGATCTCCGAAGTTCAGGAGCTTCCCAGCGCTGAGCCAAACACTCTCAGATGTGGTCACATCCATCTTAAACTTACTTCCGGTAAAACAATGAAGTGTATCCACAGTCCTGTTGTCCAGGAAACATTCTCTTTCGTATATCCTGAAGTATCAAGCCACCCAAAGAAACCAGGGGCTGATTTAGAAGCCCCTTGCGCCACTTTTGCGTCACTTTTAACATGGGAAAAGTGACGCAAAAGTGCCGCAAGGGGCTTGTAAATCTGCCCCATAGTGTCTTATCAGCAAAGTCACTGCTCTAACTTGGCTCACTGTCAATGTTGTTTGTATCTTTTTTCAGTTTCCTGTGCTGAGGACCACTGTATAAAACAGTTAAATAAAACATGAATCTCATCTGGGAAAAAACCGAGCTCCTTCGCGCAAAAGTGCTGCTCAGAAATGCTACTGCTTCCATCTTGGCTTTTGAGGAGAGTGACATGCATCTCTACAGCTTTGTTTTAGCATTAACTGATCATGTTCATTAAAAAAAATTGCCTGCTGTGCATTAGTGTTGAAGGCACAAATATAGTAAATGCCAATGGTACCTAGCATCATTTTAGGGGAAATATTTCAGACTGGGCAGCCTCAATGTAAGACTACCCCAGAATCGTTACAAGAGTGACTGACTTTCTTTACACGAAATATAAATCTTAGAATACTGAGGTATTGTAGCGATATCACTACTTAGATACATCAAATACACGTTAGAATACTTTTTTGCGAAAAAAATCATATTAAACTAAGGGGCAGATTTACGTTGAACTAACGCAGCGGGGTACAGCAAGTCATTTTGCTGCGCCGCGCTGCGTTAGTTTTGAAGCACAGGGATGCGACATATTTACAAGAATATGTCGCATCCTTGTGCTTCCCCTGCGCTGGCGCACAAACTGCAGCCATTCGCTGGCGCAGGCACCCTGCACCATGGTGCAAGGATGCCTGCGTCGTGGGGAGATTGTTTTTGTGCAGGAAGGGGAACCTTCCTGCACAAAAACAATCACTACAACCATTTTCCTCTTTCAATGCGTGCTGCAAAATGCAGCACGCATTGAAAGAGGAAAAAACGAGGAGAAATGAAAACATTTCTCCTCGGTGCGCCTCGCTACGCCACCTCTAGGGTGGCGTTGCTTTCAGACGCATCTCCAGAGTTGCGATTTCTCGTAATTCTGGAGATGTGTCTTGTTCCATGAGTGTTGCGTGGGAACACCCACAGCAACACCCATGGAACGCCCCTTCACCGCAAAGTGCTGCATGTGAAGGGGCCGTATTTACAAGGAGAGGAAAAGTCACGCAGGGTGGCTTTTCCTCTCCTTGTAAATATGGAGCAGCCCCCTGCGCCACCAGTACGTCACGAAAAGTGATGTACTGGTGGCGCAGGGGGCTCGTAAATCTGCCCCCCAATATTTACACGAGCATTTGCACTAAACGTACGATAGAAGAAGATCGTGTAGACGAAGGAAGGGACTAGGGCCATATGCATGAACACATTTTCCCATAGACACAGAATGGGCAAAACCCTTTGATGCATCTGGCCCTAGATGTGTTTCAAACAACTGCCAGGTAACTATCTATCATAGTGATGTCTTCAGTGGCCATGCCTTACTTTGGTACCTGCACCGATATAATACAACAACTGCAATACGCGCACAGAGTAGTACCATTCTGCTGTGCAAGCATTTCCCGGCTGCCATGGAGGCATGTTCACTGCAACAAAAACAACCCCACAGCTAAGCTCACTTTAAAAACACTGGTTCCTCTTCACACTGTTAAGTATCTTAACTAATTGTATAGCAGAAAGGACTGATCTATTTCACATCCATATAAAGAATCTAGTACCCTAAAGGTGTTACAATGTGACAAGGTAGACCTACACAGAAAGAAAAAGAAACATAGAATGAAAAAGGGGGGAAATAAAAGACAGAAAGGACAAAAGAAAGAACATAAGAAAGAAACAAAGAAAGGAAACAAAGAGGCAGAAAGCAATTCATTGCGAGTTTGCCCCTCTTGAGCAACGGTTTTCATATTTTCGCCATACATGTCATACTTTGCCCTTTTTATTTTTAGTATTTCACAAGACCATGAGCAACATGCATGCTTGGTTTGAGAAATAGCAACATTTGGTCTGGTTATAGCTCACTCAGTGTGATTAATAGCTAACCGCTGTAATGATATCACTTGGTCGGAATCCATCTCGTTTCATTATCAGTGAATGTGTTTGCATTCCTAATCATGAAATAAGCCATTCCTCGTTGTGGATGTCACTTTCTGCCTTATAATTATGCTTTCATTCCAGTGGCGTAACAATAGCCCCTGCAGCCCCCTTGGTGATGGAAGGCCCTCGAGCTCCAAGGAACCCCTTCCGGCACTATGCATGGGTGGGGGACCCCTGGCCTGAGAGCTCCTGACTAAGTGCGGAGAATGGAGAGCCCCTCTATGTACTTTGCAGGGGGGCCCCTCAAGTCTCCTTACGCCACTGTTTCATTCAGTGTAAATTTATGAGCACCTCAAAAATTAAAACATAATACATTGTTTAGATTGTTGTATTGGTATGTTGTATTTTGGCTAAAGGGCCCTCTTTTTTATATTTATAACCAGGGCCGGACTAGCTACCAGGCGTTTTGGTGTGCTGCCAAGCTGGGGGCTGATTTCACTGCGGTGGGGGCTGATTTCGTTGATGGGGACCTGCGTGTGCTTCTAAATGAACAAAGCAAAACGAATGGTTTTAAGCACACGCAGGTCCCTAACAACGAAATCAGCCCCCAGCTTGGCAGCGCACCAAAACGCCCGGTAGCCAGTCCGGCCCTGTTTATAACATACATGTAATACTCTGCAAATTGACCTTCAAAATACATATAAAATGCCAAACAAATATAGTGTAAATCTATTAAAGCAAAGGATATTATTTTAAAAATCCTATTCAGAAGCTTTAAAATAAAAATATCCGTTTACCAGATGCCATTGGTATTCTTCCTATCTATTGGACAGAGCCTCCGAATCACCCACATGGAAGTTGGGACTATCATGAAGAAGCAACAACTACTTTTACAGGGAATCTGTTTTAGACATTTTTCAGCTGAAGAATGCCTAAATCAGATAGGCATTCTGTCAGCTTAAATATAAAGGATAGCAGTATGGTGCAAGATTGGAGGCATAGTGTTCCAAAGCTTGATTCCAACAACACTGCGCAATTCGCCACCACATGTAGAGCACATCAAGATATGCAGCAGAGCAGTATACTAGTCTTGAGAAGATCACAGCATGAATTATGGATACAAGGTGAGATGAATTTCAAAACATTTAAATGTTGGCCACATCACAGAGTTGGAAATGAGATGCTTTGGTCATAGCAGCAAATGATAGTGAAGAGTCAGTCAGAACTCCAAGGTTCCTTACTGTTTGCCAATGTACAGGCTGCTCACTGAGTTCAATTGTCCAGAGGGCAAGCTCTTGTTGAAATGTAGCTGATAACATAATCTTGGTTTTGCTGGTGTGAGGCATCCATTTTCTTATACCTTTCAGGCATGGAGCTACTTTGGGACTCTAAGTCTGCCTGCAGATGAAACAAGTTGTGGTTCAAGCTTGTCCATCTAATACTGAAGATCATGGGCATCAATCAGATGAGAGAGTGGGATAATGTAGATATTAAACAAGAAGGAAGAGCGAGTACAGCCCCGGGGAATGCCACAGGTCAAAGCACAAGTTACAGCTCTAAACAGATCAAGCTGAAGGCACTGGACCTGGTCATTTACAAATGAACAGATGCAGTCTATGGGCCTGATTTAGATCTTAGCGGATGGGCTTCTTTGTCACAATGGTGACGGATATCCCATCCGTCGAAATATAAATCCCATTATATCCTATAGGATTTATATTTCAGCAGACGGGATATCCGTCACAGTTGTGATAGAGTAACCCGTCCACTAAGATCTAAATCAAGCCCTATATCTCTGCCTCCCACTTCCACATCCGACTCGAATCTCTGACACAGCAGCCCAAGGTCTACAGAGCCAAATGGCGTGTAATGATCCAGTAGAATCAGTGCTGTTGGCTGACCATTATCCCGTACTACACGCATTTGTTCCTGAATAAATAAAATGACAGTCTCTGTACCCTGTTAGGGCCCAAAGACTGATTGACACTTATCGAACAATAGGTTCTGGTCAGTATAGTTCTGTAGCTGCAACGTTACAATAATTTCAGTTATTTTTTCTAAAAATGGGAGATTTGAACAACACTACAGATTAGTGTGCAAGTTCTGATCAAGCATAGGCTTTTTTTTTACAGAGGTATTTCTTTTGCTTTTTTTTAATGAAGCAGGATATAGGCACCACATTGCAAAAAACACATAACATGATGAAAATATCATTTGAAAATATTGTGATATTCTTCCAAAAGAGTATCCTGACTTGAACTTGTTGTCTTCAACCTGTACTAAAGTGTATTGCTCATCAATCCTAATATTAATATCTTCAGTACGAGAATACCCTTTCCTAAAGTCAGTAATAATGAGCAAAAGGCTTGGAATTCATCCAAAAATGCTGCATTGATTTGAGGCAGCTAATAGACCACTACTAAGAGTTGTCTACTGACAATTGTTACAAAGGGCTTTTTTGACCACTGATCTAGTATTACAAAGAGTAAATTGAGAGATCTAGCTTCTTGTGCTCTCTCTAAACAGACCTCCCAGAATATCGTAATTTTGTGATTAATTTTTTTTTTTAGAATAGCCTCTCTTGTAAACTATCAGCTTTTTTTACAAAACTGTTATCAAAATTGGAGTTTTAGAAAAACAGGGCTGTCCCTCTTTTTACTGGCTCTGCGTTTCCGCTGATCCAGTAAAAGGAGGATGATCAGCAGGCTAGCAGGCAGCAAAGGTGTTAACTTGCTCCTTTGCCTGCCTTGTTCATCCACATAACTCCCTCCTGTGCAAATAGCCTGCGGCCCGTCTCACACTGTGGACTCTGCAGGCCCTTTGACATTACTCCTGCCCCCCACCCTCCACTGCGTTTTATCACTCCTACCCCTCCCTTGCCTCTCCCCTTTCGACTTCCCTTCGTCTCCTGTTCAACCCTAACCTCTATCCATGTCTCCCCTTTTGGTTGTTTTTCATCTCTTTATATAGAAGGAACTTTACCCCAGGGCATTAGAGTGCTTTTCATGAGCCCCAGATTACATCACACTAGGTCAGATTCATTTTTTTTCCTGTTTTTTGTTTAAGCCCAGGGAAATTAAGTGATTTGCCCAGAACCACACAATGTTTAGCAGACTCCGGGATTCAATCATGATTCACCAGTTCCAAAGTCCTTAATTCTGGCCATTAGGCCATATCCCATCTCCTCTGCAACTCCCCACATGCTGCCCTGTGACTCCTGTCTTGCTTTTCTCCTTCCAAGACTCATCGTGCCCTCCCACAAAGACACTTCTACCCCCCATCCTGTGCCACACCTCACAACCTTTGTTGCCTTCATACTGCAGGGAATGCAGTTGTCTTATTTCCGAGAGAGCAGAGGTTTCATATTGCAATTTGCACTCTGTTGTATCAGACATCTTCCTATTCAAGGTGTTGGGCTGCTGGAGACTATGCGAGGTTACAGATTGTGATATTGCACAGTCTCCAGCAGTGACAGAGCAAAGGCCTTGCAATGTTTTTGTGGCAAAAGCAAAAAGAACAAATGATGGATGGAATGCAGAACAATGCAAACATTCACCCACAGTCACAAAGATCTGGGTTTCATCCATTGTTTTTTTTGCTCACCATGCCACCCCAGTTTGGACCCAGCCATATGCAAATCAGTCTTGACCCTGTTCCTCATGGGAACAGTCCAGCCTAAACTGCCAAGCCAGGTCATGCCTGGACTGGAAACAAGCATCCCGGGATGGGTTTTGGGGTATAACCCCATATCATCCAGGCTAGCTTGAATCCAGTGGTGCAAGTGAGCACGGGACCTATGTCTGAGTATACCATTCCAACTTAGGGCAACAAAAGCAAAATGAACAAATGATGGACGAAATGCTAAGCAATGCAAACATTCACCCCAGTCACAAAGATCTGGGTTTAATCCATCATTTATTTTCTTACCACATGCCCCAATTTGGACCCAGACATACGCAAATCAGTGTTGACCCCGTTCCTCATGGGAACAGTCCAGTCCGAACTGCCAAGCCAGATTATGCCTGAACCGGAAACAAGCAATCTGGGACCGTTATTGGGGTATCACCCCTCATCAGCCAGGCTGGCTTGAATCCAGTGGTGCAGTGAACATGGGACCCACGTCTGAGCATACCATTCCCACTTAGGGTGACAAAAGCAGAAAGAACAAATGATGGATGGAATGCATCCCCAGTCACAAAGATCTGGGTTTCATCCATCATTTTTTTGCTAACCACACTACAACAGTTTGGACCCAGCTATGTGCAAATCAGTCTTGCCCATGTTCCTCATGGGAACAGTCCAGCCTCAACTGCCAAGCCAGGTCCTCCCTGGACAGGGAACAAGCGTCCTGGGACTGGTTTTAGGGTATCACCCCATATCAGCCAGGGTAGCTTGAATCCAGAGGTGCAGTGAGCCACATCTGGGCACAAATCTGGGCACACATCTGGACATACCCTTCCCACTTATGGTGACAAAAGCAAAAAGAACAAATGATGGACAGAATGCTGAACAATGCAAACATTCACCACCAATGACAAAGATCCCATGAGGAGCAGGGTCAAGACTTATTTGCATATGGCTGTGTCCAAACTTGGGTGGCATAGTGAGCAAAAGAGCAATGGGTTCAACCCAGATCTCTTGACTGTGGGTGAGTGGTTGAAAAGGTTCAGCACTCCATCCATCATCTTGTGTTTGGATTTTTGTGGCAAGCATTTGTCTGTCTAATTAATCACTTCCTTTGTGCATAACACTTTAATAATCAAAATAAAAGCAAAGTGGCTCAGCACAACTGACGATGCTTTCACCCTTAGATGAGGAGCCTTGATAGATGACTGTGCGATAGGCGCCCTGGAAGTACTCAACTAAATGGAATCCAAGACTCTCAAGGCCTTCTGGGTCCGCTGCCAATCAGCACCTTATGTCCTTTATATCAATTTTCATAGATTTTAAGGTAAACTATCAGGTAGTATACACTGGTTAGGGTTAAAGGTGAAGCCGAAGAAGTCATTTTGCGGTCTGTGTTTGACTCTTCCATTGGCATACACATTTCGAGTGCTGTCATTGTGGCGTCTTATTTGAGACTGCTGTCACGTTATGCTGTCTTTTTTGCAGCTCTAATCACATTATGCTGTCTTCCATGAATGTATACATGCCACAGCAGTGCACTTTTATCACGCAGAAGATGCCAGGCTATCTCCCCGTTTCCATTTAACGACCTTTTGACGTAAGACGCGAGCTATTAATATGTTAAACAGTTCAGAGACTAGACAGGGTTTCCAAGCTTGCTGACTTTTGTCTATATCGCAATGCAATTTAATAGCACATTTCAATCAATTTTGTCCGCAGACACAGCCATTTCCTGCACCGTCCACATTACGAACCAACGTATGGTCCCCCTTAACATCAATCGGTGTCACCAACGAGGTGGTAAAGAAGATAAAGGATAAGAGAGACGCTAATTGTGTCCAAATGAATCTGTTTTTATGCTGATTTATAATTATGTAGCCATTTCCCACACAGCTCAACTCTTCTTCTGTGTTTTTTTATACGTAAAGCTAAGAAGCTCCTGTGTGCGCTGTGCACAATTCAGAGTAATTCATACATTTAGAACAAATTTAACATTTTACGTTATTTCTGCTTTTCCCCCAAAATGTGGCAATCACTTTAAAAATATCATACAGCTGATCGAGAGTTTATCTTTAATTTATGATTGACATTTTTCTTGTTAGTCACTCCCCCAGAAATGACGTTGCAGGATACGATCTGTGAAAGAGGCTTTCATTAAAAGGTTGCACTATAGTACTATGGGGGAAATGGCACACCGCGGCGCCACAAGCACTTTTGCTGCACTGAGCTGCACCATTTCAGAAATGCAGGGATGCACTGTATTTACAGGAATACGGCACACCCCTGTGCTCTCCCCTGCGCCGGCGCTAAAACAGCAGCCATGCATCAATGCAGGCACCCTTGCACCATGGTGCAAGTGTGCCTGTGTTTCAGGGATGATTGTGTTTGTGCAGGAAGGGACACCTTTCTGTACAAAACAATGATTAATGGAGTTTTGCCCCTTCTATATGTGCTGCAGAATGCAGCCCACATAGAAAGAGCAAAAAACGAGGAGAAATAAAAGCTTTTCTCTTCATTGCGCCACTTTAATTCCTCCCCTTGAAAGGTGTTCATTTTTGGTGCTGCCTCAAATGTATCAATCCTTGTAAATTTGGGGCAGTGTCAAAAAGCCATGGGTGTTGCATGGGGACACCCACAGCAACACCCATGACACGCCCCTTTAACGGCGTGAAAGAGGGTCATATTTACAAGGCTGTGTAAAGTAATGCAAAGTGGCTTTGCATAGCCTTGTAAATATGGGCTAGCGCACAGCACCAACAGAGCATAGGAAAAAAGTATGCACCAGTGGTGCTAGGGGCTTGTAAATAATCATGGCACTGTCATATGTGGCTGAACCTCGTCATTCCACATTTCAAAGGCCAGAATGAGGAATAAAGTGCACTTTGAGGCACACACAATGTTATATTTGACTTGTTCTTCCCACGAACATACTTTCAAGTAAGCCCTGGAAGGATATTCAGATCTGTGCACAATTCTCACCCATTTGAATCCGAATTTGGGGTAATTGTGTATTGAATGTGAGACTAGTTCCCTTATTAAGAGTGGCCTGATAAATAGACAGTTCTTTACCTCTCTCAATGAGTTACAGATACAACGATACCGGTAATCTAATCTGGTACAAGTTGGAGCCTGAAGGTCTACTAAGAAAAAATTGGAATTACCTGAGAATTGGTAATTCCATGTCAAGTTCTACAGTTATTTCTAATTTTCCTCTGTACTTCCATGCTGAGATTTTGGCTGTTTTCAGCAGCGGAAATCTCTCAGTGAAAGTAAAGTAAAAATTTCGTGATGAGGGTCTAAATGTCAGCTAATCTCCTGCTTAAAGGTTGCTCAGAAGCAAATATATGAAAAACGACTGAAGAAAAGCTATGGTTTTCATTCACAAATGAGTCACCGCTCACTTAAATATTTGGAGCTATTCAAAGTAAAAACAAACTATGGAACATTAGAAATTAACACATGTCCCTCACGAGTCAAATACAAAAGCATTGAAACCCTTTCATGAAGCTTTTGCATTTGACTCGTGAGGGACATCTAGTAACGACTAGTGGAACTGCAGCTTGATGTAATAATAATTTCAATGCTTTTGCATTTGACTCGTGAGGGACATCTAGTAACGACTAGTTGAACTGCAGCTCTTTGTAGAATTATTTTGATATTGGATACTATAATATTCACTGCCCACTGCTAATCTCATCCCATAATGCTTTGCAGGGCCTTTGGTTGGGATTGCATTTTTGCCAATAACTGTGCTTGGGGTGGTCCTAAGAGGATGGGACCACCACCGAATCGTTCAACAAGATGTGCTTTTTGTTTTCAAGGCATCTGCTTGGTTCTCTCCCTAGGTTAGGGAGGATCCTAAAATCATCACCTCTCTCACTGCTTGTTAATTTATCGTTTTCACTTTTGTGAAATGACTATCTGCATTTTAGCATATAAAGACAGAGATACTTATTTTATCATAACTTGCACTGTGCAAGATGCTCTAAGTACTACGCAAAGTGTAGTTCAAAGAGTACTTTGCGTAACTACGTGTAGTGCTACTACGCAAACTACGCACAGGGTTATTAGGAATGCTCTGCATCTCAGGTTTCAAATTTAGTGACCAGGCGCCTCTAGGTGGATAAACTCAAAGGAATTCAGAGATGGCATCGCTGATGTTCCTATCTGAACAATGATGGCTACATCACCTTCCAACATTACACTAGACCTCTCTCCCCCTACACATATGGTCATCTGCCTTGAAAGGGCCATCAAAACGGCAACACATTTCCACCATGTGAATGAACATAAGAGATGATACCCATGGTCAAAACGTTGGTAAATATTTCATTTAAGTATGGCATCTGCCATATAGAGAAAGAAAACTTACATCTCTGAGGGCCAGATGTACAACCCGCCAATTTGCGAGTTGCAAACTGCATCGCATTTGCGACTTGCAATTTGCGACTCACAAATTGGGATTCACAACAGTGTCTGAGACACTGTTTGTGATTCCCAATGGGGTCGCAAATTGCATGCCTCATGCATATTAATGAGACAAGCGCAATTTGCGACCCCATTGGGAATGGCTGGCATTCCCAGGGATGGTGGCCTGCTGGGGTCAGCAGACCACCATGTCTGGGACTGCTTTTAAATAATGCAGATTTTTTTTTTAAATGCAGCCCGTTTTCCTTAAAGGAAAACGGTATGCATTTAAAAAATAAAAATGAAACTTTTCAGTTTCATTTTTAAAGGGCAGGCAGTGGTCCTTGGGACCACTGCCTGCCCTTAAAAAATATTTTGAGAGCCACTCACAAAGGGAAAGGGGTGGTAAACTGCGACTGTTTTGCGACCGCAACGTGGTGCATTGTTTACTCCGCCGCTGCGTCACGAAAAGCGATGCAACGATGGTGCAAAAGTGTCGCAAGGGGCTCATAGATAAGTCCCAACATCTTTTTAAAAAAAAAATCAAATATTTTTAGGGAATATAAGATGAAGTAAATCATGTGAAGTGGAAACAGGTACATAAGGCTTTCCTATCGCTGTTGAGAAATCGATTTGTATTTTGACCTGCAAAGTTAAGGACATGAATATACAGCCTGATAGAGACCTGTTCCAAAGTTGTTTTTTATTGCTACTGGATTTGAAATCTGGCAGAATCCAACAAACCTAAAGTCCTGATATCAGGGCTCACAAGAACAGGGTTCACACTGGTCATGGTTGTTGGTCTGCTAGGAAAGACATTAGGGCCCTCATTACAAGCTGAGGTATAAACTCTGATCCCTGAACATACATGTTTACACAGGCATCAGAATTATGAGTAATGGTATTTGCCACATGTGGTAATTGCCTCACATATTCCAACTAACTTCTAATGTGGGCCTTGGGTATTCCACTTCAACATAGTTCCATAACATTGTACATCACCATATTGCAGTTTGTGGGCTCTAAACAACGCCTTGTATTTCAGTGTGATGTTGATAATCTGCAATATGGATTTCATATTTTTTTTTAAAGAACAAGACCCTGGTCTGTTTTCTGTCTTAGAATAAGTCGACCTCATGGTGAACATTTCCCAAGCATTCCAATGTCACATGATACGTTGTAC
This sequence comes from Calotriton arnoldi, assembly GCA_963921515.1. Taxonomy (NCBI): domain Eukaryota; kingdom Metazoa; phylum Chordata; class Amphibia; order Caudata; family Salamandridae; genus Calotriton; species Calotriton arnoldi. Next base: position 373,196 of record CAWUFW010007012.1, on the reverse strand, counting down.
ATGAGAATGGTGCCCCTAATTGGAAACACCTTTTGTTTAGCATTGCCAAATTATGTGACCCACTCACCTACCCTCCTTTGGAGTTCTTTTATTAAAGTATTACTTATTTTTCAAAATGGTGATCGATTCGATCAATCGCACACTGTATCACTAGTTAAAAAGCAGCCTTTCAAAATTTTTAAACTACACTTAATTAAGACACATGAAATAACGACGAAATGGAACGACACTGTCATTCCAGTGCACCATGCCATTGTAATATTTGAAATATGACTTTAGAAGAAAATTCAATTTTTTGTGAAAAGCACTGCCCAACCTGATCTTTAATGGATGTAAAAATCTAAATGAAAACGCTGTATTAACCCAGCAAAAATGTAATTTTCACTGGGAAGTTTGTGGAGGAGATTTTTGCTCCAGACCTTTAAAGAGGTGCTCGGAAATTATAAACTTTCCGGCCTTAGAACTGGTGAGTGGATAGGGATTAAAAAGAAAGCTCTCTCAGCATCCCCGCACCTTAATTCATTATAGAGCTAAAATACAGAAATATTTCTGTGTACTTTCCTTTCTCCTTATTTACTCTGCATCAGAATAACCATATGACTTACTGCTCTCACCTCATTTTTACTCTGGCTTGCCTGCTCATCTTTCTGCATACATATTGTTACTAATTCTTCAAAATATACAAAAGAGCGGGGTTGGCTCCACCCAGAGTTCACCTCATGTTTTTTCACTGTTTGGTGTATCATTCTGCCTTTCAGGAAGTGCTTCCATTGGAATGCAGGAAGAGGCTATTTTACAATCTAAAAAATGCACTCAATCATCACACTCTGTCCATTCAATTCTTCATCCCCTATTTTTGTTCTATGTGGATGACAGTTATTTCAAGGGTGCCTGAGTTACAGGCAGGATTGTTTTTGTGCAGAAAGGGACACCTTCCTGCACTAAAACAATCCTCAAAGGCATTTTCCTCTTTCCATGTGTGCTGCAGAATGCAGCGCACATGGAAGGAGGAAATAACAAGGAGAAATAAAGATATTTCTCCTTGTTACACCTCTGTTGGGAAGGCGTACCATTTTTATGCATTCCCAGGTTTATTATTCTTAGTAAATCTGGGAATGCATCAAAATCCATGGGTAGATGAGTGGGAACACCCATATTGCACGGAATCCCTTTCCAACTCAGAGTAGTGCAAGGTAGCGACTTGCGCTGCTTTGCCCAAAATTTACTAAGCCATGCAGAGCCATGGAAGGTGGCTTTGTGTGGCCTAGTAATTTTCACAGAAGCCCTTGCACTGCCTTGTTCCGCCTTGCGTGATACAGTGGCAACGCAAGGGCTTTGTACATTTGGGCCTAAGTCTGTAAGTTTGACATTCATCTCTTTGTTCATTTACCACAAAGCTTTGCATTGCCCCACATTAAATGTATGTTTTCAAGCATTGCTTCCATAATTCTGAGCTTTGTTAGACATATCACCCATTTCCCACTGGCACAATTAAAACTATATATAAGGTTTGGGTGTCTGATTGTTTTTGTAGAAAAAACAACATTGAGAGAGAAACAAATCTTTCATGCTTAATGCAACCGTGTCTCCTACAATGAAAGAAATACATACGGTGTGATAGCGAAAATCAAGAGCCCTGACTGTCAATTTTATCCCCATATGGTTTGAGACTTGGAATGTTGTTTGATGTGAAGTGATACTCTTCCACTCCTGAACACTGAACTGCCTATTCTGGCATCAATTGTAATGCTGCAACCATCAGCATGGGACTCCTTCCCAAGAGGATGGATCTCTGTGGTACTGCGAGGTGTCGTAAAACTGAGGTTCATAGGAATAGACAGCTTCTATTCTACTACTCAGCTACCCTCTAATAAACCACCTTCTTGATATCTGCATGTCCTTCAGCAATAAGCTAGGAAAACGGTTACCTTCATCAGCAGGGCCAGAAATTACTGTTCACATCTGTGGTATGCAAATCACAGTGCTTAAATATTGCCCTTTATCCAGGTTACCTAAGGCCTGATTTATATATTGGTGGCAAGCATGCTCCATCACAACAGCGACTGAGTAACTTGCCACCAATATAATGATCTGTAAGCTGAATTTATCTGTGGGTGGCAATGGCGGAGACTACTCCATGTCTGACGAGGCCTAACTACTCTAATGGCCCTACGGAGTAAGGGCCTTGGGAGAAATCGCCATATGCACACCCATCCAATTTAGATGGGTTGCCATATAGCCCTTTTTTACTGCCCTTCAATGCCAGGAAAACCCTGGCGGTATGGAGCAGCAGAAAACTAAAAATGTCCCCCACGCCATAGGAGATGACTCCGGTGGCGAGGAGGGCATTGTTTTTTTTTTTTTCTATTCAAAATTAAAACCCGCTTTAGAATTTTGTTTTTGAAAATAAAAAAAGTTAAGGAACTTTACTATACGGCTCAATAATGTTTGACGGAGCCATACAATGAAGTTCCAATACATTCACAAGAACTGCCTTGAGGTGGTTCCTGTGAATGATAGAAATGTCTGTCGGGCTGATGGACATTTCTAAATGTGGTAGGCAGGTACTCTGTCAGGGAGACAGAGTAATTTACTCCATTGCCCTGATGAAGCACAATTAATCCACCAAATCATAAATAAAGCCTCATAGTCTTTACTTGAAGTATGAGCTAGATAAGTATGATACTTGTCAGGTCTTAGGCTTAAAGAAACTATTTTCTTTGGTTGTATAAAAAAGGCTACATGAGCAGCTCAAAATAAAGCGTTCTGTTGAGAAATGAAACCTAATAAAAAAACTATACTGCACGCACAAGCTTTCTTGATATTACTTCAAGTAAATGATTGATTAATATACTACTGGTGTTTTATTGGAGCCCAATCTACTTTGTGTATGTTGGACTCTTAGTACAGTGAGACAGTCTTACATAAGACGAATGCCCCAAAGCTCAAGAGATCAAAAACAAGAACCGCAAACTGAGGCAGCCATCTTGGGGACAGAGTTTATCAACTCACGGGCTGACTAACAAATGTATTTTCCTTTGTTCCACTTAGACTGCACCGCTTATTGTTCTCTTCAACCCTTGGTACCTTACTGAACACCCCAGCTTCCCTCGACCAGCTAAAACTCATTGCAGTCCAAAAGGATGCTTGTCCACTGTCACCCAGCTCACAGCCACTCATTGTATTTTGTCACTCCTCTGCTCATGGTTGCATTGTGCCGATTCTCCTCTGATGTCTTCTTGTCTTACAACGCCCTCTGCATGCCTTCAGCATAAATCATCTCAGCTTTAGTGTGGCCTGTGCAACAAACAGTTTTAATATCTACCTTCATGGCATCATTACATGGTTTTTCTGTTTATCACTTACATGCAAAAGGGAGGACTTTTTCTGCACAAATTGAATCTTTTTTTTCGTTATGGCTATTTTCTGATGTGTCAGATATGGAAGGGGTTGCCACCATCCACAAGCTATTTCAAAGACGTTTTGCAGTTATGAAGCATTATGGGGCAGAGATGTTTACCATTTAACTAAATGAGTGAGATGCAAGACACATGGTGGTAATGGAATTATCACCTACATCCGTCCCCTTCTGGACTAACTGCCCCAAAAATTTAAGGCAGATGCTTGCCTCTTCTGCTTGTTTGCTCCTTGGGTTTTTACCTCAATCTCGTGGCCCACTGCATAAAGGCCCTGTTAGACCTGGCATCTTCGGCATGATTTCCCCTATCTTTTTGCTTCTGACCTCCTCTTTTTTGACTGTGCGGTGCATTTGGGTTTTGCTGGTTTTAGGACTCTGGGCACTGCTGACCAGTGCTAAAGTGCAAGTGCTCCCTGTGTAAATTGTATTGATGTTTGGTTTATCCATGATGCCATATTTGATTTACTATTAAGACCCTCGTAAAGTGCACCAGGTCTGCCCAGGGCCTGTAAATCAAATGCTACTAGTTGGCCTGCAGCACTGATTATGCCACCATCATGAGTAGCCCTGGGAGCATGCCCAGACCTGCCACTGCAGTGTCTGTGTGTGCAGTTTTAAACTGCTATTTTGACTTGGTAAGTGCACCTATTTGCCAGGCCTAAACCGTCCCTTTTACTTTTACTACATGTAAGTAACCCTTAAGGTAGGCCCAGGGAAGCCCCAGGGTGCAGTGTATTTACAAGGTGGGACATGTGCTATTGTGTTTTACATGTCCTAATAGTGATATACGGCTAATTTCATTTTTCACTATTGCAAGGACTATCTCTTCCATATGGTAACATTAGGATTGCCTTGAAATATCTTTTAAGTGTCATTTCCCATTGGGAGCAGATAGGGATTTGGAGTTTGGAGTCTCTGAACTCACAATTTAAAAATACATTTTTGGTGAAGTTGGTTTTTATATTGCATGTTTGAAAATGGCACTTTTAGAAAGTGACGTATTTGAAGGGGTTGGGCCCTTATGGACAACTAGATTGGGCCTCTCTATTATGTAAACAAAAAATGAATTCTAGCTGCCTCATAAATATGATTAATGATTCCAAAACAGGGTCCAATAACTTAATTTTTTTGGCCCTTGTGTTTATTCACATTATTTTCTTCAATCATTTCAACATATACTACAACTTATACCATGTCATAAAAGGACCACTTTTTTGTATTTTGTATATGCACACAGAACTGTTACAAGCATATAACATATTATACTGTGAAAATTTTCAAAGAAATAGAAAAAACAACAAATAATAGTGACGTTTTGTGTGAAAAGTTTCAAGACTTAACCAAGGAAAGAACTCTTTGTGCCAGTAATCTGTTCATACAATCAATCAGCAGAGGCAATGAATCACTCAATCTGAAAGTTGCCTCTTGCTGATGATAACTCTTGGGGACTGCAAACTTGACTTAGATATATAGTCAGATAGTCTTGGTACACCAATGTTCCCACTGACTAGTCCTTTTCTTGAAAGTTTATTCCCGAAGAGATCTTGTCAACGCGTTTCGTACCCCCTCATCAATAGTGGGGTTCTCCTCAGGACAAAAAGTGGATCCGTTCTTGGCTTGTCTGTTGCTCGTTTACTCATTGCTTGTATTCATAAGCGCTTCGTGTTGCCTCGATGGTCAACTTGCCAATTTCATATTTTCAATTACGTTCGTCGTTCCAATCGCTGCTGCACTTGTCTGCTGTCTCCTCCGGAGGAAAATTCTGTGCCTGTACTGTACTGGTGTGTTTTACATGTCCTAATAGTGAAATACTGCTAATTTCGTTTTTCACTATTGCAAGGACTATCTCACCCATAGTGTAACATGGGGATTGCCTTGAAATATATTTTGAGTGAAATTTCCCATTGGGAGCAGATAGAGATCTGGAGCTTGGGGTCTCTGAACTCACACTTTAAAAATACATCTTTTGTGAAGTTGGCTTTTAAATTGCATGTTTGAAAATTACACATTTAGAAAGTGGGCATTTTCTTGCTTAATCATTCTGTGCCTCTGCTTGTCTGTAGAACCTACGTCTGGGTTGGTTGACAGTTGAGCTCTTGTGCATTCACTCTAGACAGTCACACAAAGGGAGCTGAGGTGTGCCTTGCAAATCCTGATGGGCCATTACCAGGCCGATGGGCCTTCCTGAGCTAGAGTGGTGGGAGAAGTTGCCACTGACACCTGACTAGGGCTGTGCCTGTCCTTATACAAAGCTGCCTCCACCCCCCTGTAGTGTGGCTTGAGCCAGGTCATGGAAAGGCAGGGCCTTGTGCACTACAAAGAGTGTCCTTTGAAGTTTGCTTACTTCAAAGGCAGAAAGGGCAATAAGTATTGGACCTCTGACACCCCAAAAGCAGAACACATCTGGACTAAGGACACTCTGCCAGGAAGAAGAGCTGGATGCTGTAGGAAGGACTGTCACTCTGCCTGTTGCTTTGTTGTGATGGCCTGCTTCTTGCTGCTTCTGTTCAGTGAGTGAAAGGACTGGACTTTGCTTTCTGTATCCTGCCTCCAAGGTTCTTCAAGGGCTTGTGCGTGCCAAGGGCGTGAGCAGGGGTCATTTTATCTGTGTTACTCCCTTACCCTGACTGGAGTGAGGGTCCCTACTTGGACAGGGTGCAAACCACTGCCAACTAGAGTCCCAATTTCTAAAATTGGTGGCAGCGGTGGGATAGGACTTGTTTTTGAACTTTGCATATAGTGATTGATGTACCCTACCTCCATATCGCAGATCGTTACCATTACGCAACCACATACTGTTTTTGATTTTTCTCTTCTTTGCAACTCCTGAGTTTGATGCACAATCATGTCTCAGTCTGACGAGCCATACGTTTAACCTGCAGACTCTGTGTTTAAGGAGGAGAAGCTGGAAACCTATATGGTGCTTCAACTCAAAAGTACCTGCAAGAATTTGAAGTGTTCTTTTACAGGCCTTAGTAAAAAGGAGGAGCTGCAAAAGGTGCTGAGACCCTAGTTGGCAGCAAGAAAGGCTGGTGGGACGACAGAGAATGAGAATGATGATGTGGAGTTGGAGGAACAGAACCGGCATGAGAGTTCTTTGAATCAGGATCTACCTGGGAGGAAGGCACTTTCCAGGGCAAGCAGCAGTGTTTCTTCTAGAGGTCTGTCCCCAGAGGAGCTGGAGGGTAGGTGGGAGGCTGGGAGACATCAGATGGGGTGGAAAGGCTCAAGATGGAGCATGAGAGGGAGTACCAAAAGGATAGGTTGGTAATAGAGGAGCGTAAAATCATGCTAACTCAGGAGCTGAGCTTAAAGGGGTATAAATATTGGACCTCTGACACCCGAAAAGCAGAACACTTCTACAAGAAGGACATTCTCCAAGGAAGACGATCTGGATGCTGTAAGAGGGACTGCCACTCTGCCTGCTGCTTTGTTGTGTTTGCCTGCTGCTTGTTGCTTCTGTCCTGGGAGTGAAAGGACTGGACCTTGTTCTCTGTATCCTCCTTCCAATGTTCTCTAAGGGCTTGTGTGTGCTTGCCTCCTGTTAAGAAGTCTCAGGCCCATCCAAGACTTCACCTACCAGAGTCAGGGCTCTTCTGCTGAGAGCCCTGACTTGCCAAGTTGTACCAAGTCCAGTTACTGTCCCTTGGAAGTGTAACCTGCTGAGAAAATCCACGCATTGACTCTCAGCGCCCATTTTCTCAATGCTGCACCGTTGTGTGGCTATAAAATCGGCATAGCACAACAGTGTGCATGCTGCACCTGCTTTGTGGCTGAAAAATCACCGCAGTACGAGTCCCAAGCACCGTGTAGCCAACGTCCGTGGCACTCGCTCTGGCGCAGCCCCTGCTTCGCCGCTGAAGAATTGACACATTGCCTTCATCGCAGCTGTGAAATCGATGCAGTACATGCTTCGCCATCGACGCAGTGCGTCTAGATTTTCGATGCATCATCCCTCGACGCCATCTCTTCATCAATATTGCCCAGCTGTAAGGAACCGAAGCTCCATGTCTGGAGATCAATGCATCACCTCCCCTTCAATGTAAAGAACTGATGCATCACCTCCCCTGACAGTAAGTAACCAACGCATCACCTCCCCTAAATAGCAGTAAGGAACCGAAGCGTCACCTCCCCTGGCAGTAAGGAACCGATGCAACACTTTGCTTTTCCAGCACTTCACCTCCCGTTCCCCTGTTTTGTCTTTGAATTTTGACGCATTCAAGGTACTTTGGGCTAAAAGAAAAGCATCCATAGGTTTCTGTGGACTGAACTTATTTAACCTTTGAAAAGTGATATCTTTACTTGTGTATGTTGGATTTTTGTACTTTTGGTCTTGTTGTATTCAGATAAATATTGGCTATTTTTCTAAACAGGTACGGCTCCTTTTGTAGTGTTGTCACTGTGATACTGTGTGTGTATGTACAAATGCTTTACACATGGCCCCTGAGATAAACATGATTGCTCATGCCAAGCTACCAAAGGGGTGAGCAGGGGTTATATTAGCTGTGTAACTCCCTTACCCTGACCAGAGTGAACAGGATGCAAACCACTGCCAACTAGAGACCCCATTTCAAACAGGCTCCATTTTGCATGAACTCATTGGAGGTTTCTGCCTCCTTTCCAGCTACAGTTTCCACTCCCCAGTTCATTCTATGCTATAACTGTCCTCTCTAAACTGGTATTTTTACCTTGCTGTAATTGTTCTGTTATTGCAGTTGACCCTCTTTATCAGCCAGTCTATGCTCCTAGTTTTCGTCCTTCTCTGTAGGCTCCTGTTTCCTCACCTCATGCCTTCCCAAGCACTCTTCCAACCAATAGTAGGCAGTCTCACAAGGCTCTGTTTATTCTCCTGAGCCTGGTGGTGTCGTGCCAGGCAGACATTATTGTATGTCCATTGATCCGCACAGCAAGTTCTCTCTCATATTTATGCCATTTGCTTTCCACATATCATATTTAGATAATAAAATATTTTATGAAATCATTAAAAAAGTGACCGTACTTTCTTGGAGACAGGGTACATGAAGCTCTATTTCGATGAAAATAACTGGCACAGCGGTTTATTGCTTCATGCAGCATGCTTCTGCTACGCATTGACATTTACAAGCGATTATATCATATTTAAGAAACGTATTTTTTATTTTTAAAGTTTCTCCCTTTTACAAATTCTAATTGCTTCATTATTTAGATAAACAATCCTGTACAGTGTTTTAAGGCTGGCTTTCGTGTTGTCATGCATGCAAATGGCATATGTGTGTGCCTGTTTTTGCATGTGTAAGTGCAGCAGAATGGTTTCAACACATCAAAACACCCTTTGTACCTCTGGTTTTGGTTGTATAATGTGGTGCGGGACCGCTGCCTCCTATTGCAGTCTCACCCAGTGTAATGCTCTTTGCAAAATCATTTTGAGATATAACCTCCAGTGCCTACCTTTTAAAATGAAGTCAAATGCTGTATACAGCTGAGGTAAGAGAGGTAAGCAGGCTATGCACAAACATGTGCACACACGTCTGTGCGTATGTGCAGAGTGAGCAAGGACAGCTGTTCTCAGAATCATCCTGGCATCTGCGCACATGTAGCACTGTGAAAATTAGGCTCAGATTAAGCTTGTATTATTTGATTGGAGACTAGAAGGAACTGCACCACTATCCCTAATAAAGTGAATTGTGTGTAATGTTTCCCTGTACACTTCTTATGTTATATTGTGTGTTTAGTGTAGCGCGCAATTGGTATAGCATATGGGTTCATATTCAATGCCTTGATTCTAAATAATGTATCCCAGAATCAACATATTCGACTATTCTGGGTTCTTTAATATATTAACATTTTGGCATGTTTCTCAGAGTCAGCACTTAATGAGATTTCTGATGGGAGAGTCCCCTGCATTTCTGTTGGACTATTACTGTTGCGATGCTTGACAAGTGGACATTGCAGACTCCTGTTGCTGCACATAGACACCCTGCAATTGGCAAAAGGTGAATGTAGGCCAGGAAATTGGTCTGCTGGGGAGGATCAAGAGATTACCAGTGCTGGACAGAAGGGTAAGCCCAGGTCTCTACAGATGAGCTGCTGACCAGAAAGAGAAAGTAGTACTGCCAGCGCTTGCCCGGAGACTATACAAAAATGCTAAAAATCGAGTCAGAAGGTCCTGGAGAGTGGTCCTGCTGGATGCAGTGTGCCACCAGGAGTGGAACACTTCGAATCCCAACATATCCTGAACTGGAGGAGTGTCTCGTGCCCTGGGCCTGCTGGCACCCAAAACCACCAGAAAATCCCAAGCATAATTGTGCTGTGACACTGGGGAAGGCTTTGTATGTTGGGTTCCCTGCGGATCTGAGCATGTCTTAGTACTAACTATGCTAACTATCTGTGCTATAGAAGTGTAGGAACTGAAAGAGGGGCCCCTGCAGCTTTCAGGACCTGAAGAAAAACACCCCTTGGCTTTGGGGAGCCTCCTGGCCTTCCTAAAACAGCAATGTGGAGAGAGGGAACCCCATGGCTGCTGGAGCATTTTCCACTTCCTGCAAGTGCAGAGAGAGGGGCACAAGAAGAACAGGAAAAGGTTGTTCACAGCCGGGCCCCAGGAAGCACGGAGCTAATTGGCCGATAAGCCAAAGGACTATGTAGCCACTGGGACTGCTGGCCGGTCAGAGAAGAGTATTGTACTAATGCTCATGAGACCTAAAGTATCTGCATTGCACAAAAAATAAACGGCTGTATCCATATCATGGAAATCTGAAAGAAGTGAAAAACAACCTTGGGGCACCACTGTAGCCCGTAAGCCTCTACAGAAGAAGAAAAGTAAAACTTGAATATGTTCATGCAGATGCCACAAAGTACCAGGGCTCCCGCACTATACCTGAAATTTGTCTTTCCACCTAAAAGAAGCAGCGCAACGCATAAGCCCTCTGTGTTTCATAAAGTCAGTAAGTATGCCTTTTGATAATGAAAAACCATACACGTGCACTGGAATAGGCATTATTTAAGGGTATTTTAGCATCAGGGTCTGCTGGTCCTCAAAATGTCAGCTAACAGGATCAGACCAGATCTAGAGGGTAAGTTGCCCCCATTGACATTTATTTAGGAGACACAGTTGGCACCCTGATTATTCTGCCTACTGCTCTTACTTTGATTACACCCAGGAACAGTCCTCTCGTGAAGCAGCCATGTTAAGTCTAGTAGTAGGCAGGGTGATGAACATCCATGTGCAGTCGGTGCATTCATGCAACGCTGAATATTTTTGATGCGCCTCTATGATTGCGTTTGTGCAAGACAAATCAAGAGCCGGAAGTGCTAATGCAGCTGTGCCACTCCTGTGCATATCGTTTGTACTTCACATTTGCACATTAACCGGCGTTATTGGACTGTGCATATAGCAGTAAGACTTAATCTCAATCTTTGAACAGGAGATGCACCCTTCTGGGGCAAAAAGCGAGCATTTTCAGGGAGACATTTTTCCATTAAGTGCAGATATCGAGCTACAGGGAGCTAAGCGCAACTTTTGTTTTGCATTCAAGTGCCATCTATTCTGCAAGAAATGTTCTCTCGGTTCACCTTGATACATTATTCCTGTAGGCATATATAACCCAAAACAGAATTACCTGCAGCTTGAAGAAAATGGATACGCACTACAAGTTGTCAACAAAGTATCTTGTATTTGCAGTCTATTTCTTAAAGCCACTACGGTTCGTGCAACGTTAAAGCTAAGTGGGTGTACTTCTGTCACGCTTCATTGCCAATAGCGTTCTTGACACAGCAGGACTTTATCCATTATTATCCACTATAAACAACTGCAGCCAAAGATGCCAAATTGGTTGTGGCTCAGGGAAATTGATAAGCAGCAGAAGGGAATTGAAGTAACCGATCAGGAAAACAGATCACCAAAAGCAGCTTGGGGATGTGAAACACAGACAAACAATACATTATTGAGTTTGTTAACGAGAAATAAAGTCAACACACCTGAAGTGCCTACTGCAGAACTGCAATTTACCTAAACATGATGGCCAAAAATGTTAGGTAAGAGCATGCGTGACGTTATTTTAATACACAAAGTGTGCCATCACACTTCATTAATTTAAACAATTCCCCTTTAAATGAGATTGTACAATGTCAAGATAGGGCTTGGAATTTTTTTTTTCCATATGCAGAGGAGTTTAACGTAATAAATGGGCAAAACAGCCTTTTTCTACAAACTGAACATTTGTTTTTGCAAGAAAAACAGATTTTCTAAGATGAATATGTGTTAGCACCTCTCTCTTCCCTGTTCGTAAATTCTCGTTCGTTTCCCTAAGCCACAACTACATATTTTCTGCTAAAAATGTAAGCTCTGGTACATTTCTAATGCATTTACTGATTGTTAGCTCAATGCCAAGAGAGATTTTCTCCATTTCTCGGGATGCTAGTGAGTAATAGCATCGAATCACATGGTTTTTTATTTTAGAGTTTGTTACATTTTGTAGAAATTGTCTTATTATGACCTTTTAATTTTAATACAATTTTATGTGTGTGTGTGTGTGTGTGTGATACTTATAGGGGATTTAGCCAGCAGCTCTCTTCATCCATTGGTATGTCATTGTGTTATTCATCATGTAAGAAAAAATTGCTTCACAGCAATGAAGAGCTGTAAAATCAAAGGACTTGGTTCAAGAACCTAATTTCTCCCACCAATCAAATTGATGAACATTACCATCTAAAAATCTTGCTGGAGAGCCTTCCTATGCTATGTTCAGACTGCAAGCACATTGCTGCTAGGGCATTAATATGATCGTGTCTGAGTCAATGCTAAATTAGAGCTACCCAAATGCCCCACACAGAACCACCAGGTTATCCAGAACCCTGTGGTCCAGCTGAATCTCTATTTATTTATTTATGCAACTTATAAAGCGCGCAAATACCCTTAGGTGTCTCGGCGCTGCGGACCGGTCAGAGGAAGGCTGGCACAGATGGCTATTGATTAAAGACCCAGGTCTTTAGTTGTTTTCGAAAAGTGATCAGCGTGGGACTAGTCTTGATGTGAAGAGGGAGCTTTTATTCCATAGTTTGGTGGTGGCGACGGTAAAAGTTCTGTCACCCCAGGAGGCTTTTTTGGTTCGGGGAACAATCAGTAGGTTTGCTGCTGATGAGTGTAAAGGTCTGGTGGGGTTGTAGGGGCAAAGAGTTTTCCTTAGAAACTCCGGTCCGGTGTCGTGGACTGCCTTGTAGGCAATACATAGCGCCTTGAACTTGGATCTGCTCCTGATGGGCAGCCAGTGGAGCTGTCGTACCACGTTGGATATAGGTTTGAATTTGGGGGTGGCTGTCAGAAGTCTGGCGGCTGCATTCTGCACTAGTTGTAGCTTATTTAGGACTCTTTCTTGGGCATTGATAAATAGTCCGTTACAATAATTGACCTTGGACATGACTAGTGTGCTGATGAGAGTCCTAGCAGCGCTGGTTGGGAGGAAAGGTAGACGTTTCTTTATCATCTTGATAACGTAGAAGGATGCCGATACGACTGCGTTAGCGTGGTGCATGAATGACAGCTTGTCATCGAACATGACACCTAGATTTCTTGCCTTTGAGACGGGGGACGGGGGTGATCCCAACTTGGCTGGCCACCAAGAGGGGGACCAGGAGGGGGAGAGGTTACCGAAGATCATCACCTCCGTCTTGTCAGAGTTTAATTAGAGGCAATTGTTTGCCATCCAGGTACTGATGGATAGCATTCCCTCTTGGAAGTTTGCAGCTACCGCCCCTCCGTCATTGTGGACCGCTAGCACCAGTTGCGTGTCGTCGGCGCACGACGTTAGGCCCATGTTGTATGATTTGATGACCCTCGCCAGGTCCAACACATAGATGTTAAACAAGGTTGGACTTAGCGAGGATCCTTGAGGGACACCGCATGGGAGGGCAAATGGCGGGGAGCTGAAGTCACCAAGTGTCACTGATTGGGTGCGATTGGAGAGGAAGGAGGCTAGGAGGTCCTTGGCTTTGTGTGTGATACCGATGGCTGCGACACGGTCGATCAAAGTTACGTGGTCGACCATGTCGAATGCCGCTGAGAGGTCCAGTAGCACAAGGACCGCGGCACCTCCCCCATCAAGTATCTTCCTGATTTCATCGGATGCTTTGATGAGAGCTGTTTCAGTGCCATGGCCCTTTCTGAAGCCGAATTGGGTGTCATCAAGTAGGTTGTTTTCGTCGATAAATTGTGCTTACTGTATGTTCATGATTTTTTCGGCGATTTTTGCTGGGAATGGAAGACAGGCAATAGGTCTGTAGCTTTTAGTATCTGTGGGATCGAGGTTGTTCTTTTTTAGTAGGGGCTTGATGGCGGCTTTTTTCCAGATGGAAGGGTACGAGCCTGTGCTGAACATTGAGTTGCAGATGTTTGCTAGGTTAAGGCCTATGATGTCGGGAATAAGTTTGAGAGTTGAAGGGGGGCATGGGTCGTTGGGGGATCCGGATTTGACTGTGGTAATTAGGTGAGAGATTTGTTCTGGAGAGACTTGACTAAATTCCTCTAGTGTGGGAAAGGTTTGTTTGTCGGTTGGAGTCATTTTGCGGGGGTGGGGAGGGTTTTGTCTTTGCTGGGAGCTCCTGTGGGGTTGTCGGTCGTAGTGTGGGCTGCGAAATTGGCATTGATGTGACTGACTTTTTCTTGGAAGTAGCTGGCCAGCGAGTTACAGAGTGTTTGGGAGGCGATTATGGGGGGGTTGGTCCCTTGTCCTGATAGCTTGGTAACTACCTGGAAAATCTCTAGTGCGCATGTTACCCACATGCTGGTCTTTTACTCCAAAAATTGCATTGGCTCCCTGTTAGATATGGGGGTCTCTAGTTGGCAGAGGTAGGTACCTTTGTCCAAATAGGGACCCTTGCTTCTAGTCAGGGAAAGGGGAATGCACTCCTAAAATAACCCCTGCTCACCCCCTTGATAGCTTGGCACAAGCAGACAGGCTTATCTCAGAGGCAGTGTGTAAAGCATTTGTGAACACATACAGTAACACAGTGAAAACACTACAAATGGACACAACACCAGTTCAGAAAAATAAGTAATCTTTATCTAAACCCAAAACAAGACCAAACGACAAAAATCCACAATACAGTATTAAAAATAAGGCTTTCAAATGGTAGAAATTGTTCAGTTCAATGCAAGTTCTAAATGCGACACTTTTCTCACAAAGTACCTGGGATACGTCACACAAAACAAACAAAATGGCCGCAGGGATGGTGATGCGTCGGTTCCTTACATGCAGGGAAGGTGATGCGTCGGTTCCTTGCTTCGGGGGAGGTGATGCGTCGGTTCCTCACTGCAGCGCAGGGGAGGTGATGCGTCGGTTCCTTACCGGAGAGGAGGTGATGCGTCGATTTCTTACTGCGTGGGGAGTTGATGCATCTGTTTCTTACTGCATCCCCCAACGATGCGACAGTCTTGGCGCCTAGATGCGATGCGTCAATCCGGTACGATGCATGGCTTCGTGCAGCCGCACAGCAGGCTTGCGTCGGGATCGGTGTGGTGATCTCAGACTTCGGAGATCGTTGCACCCGATGCGTCGTGCGGCGATTTCTCGAGCCGCGGCAGGTGCTGCGACGGTTTCTTACGGCGATGCGTCGGAAACAGGTGCGGATGCGACACGCTTATTCGATGTTGCGTCGATTTTCCAGCTCCTAGCGACAAACAGTCTCTAGAGGTCCTAAACAGCAGCATGCACCTCTATGCAGGTTGGAATTCCCTGCAAGGAAATTCAGGGGAGCTGGTGGTGAAGTCTTTGTGTCCCTGAGACTTCAGAACAGGAGGCAAGCTCAGTTTCAAGCCCTTTGGGATCTTTTCGTCAAGCAGGTGACAAAGCAAATAGCAAAGTCCTTTTTCTCCTTTTCTTGGCAGCAAGCAGCCACTGCAGGCCAACCCCAGACAGCAAACAGCACAGGGGCAGTATTCCTCCTCAGCTTATCTGGCTCTTCTCTTTGGCAAAGGTTCCTCTTGATTTCCCAGAAGTGATCTATTCGGCCCAGCCCTGTCTCATCAGACTTCAAGAGCCGCTGCCCTTCTCCAGCCCCTGTCATCCAAAAGCCAGACATGCAATACACAAACCTAGCTGAGGCACACTGGATGGTTAGGCAAGAAAATACCTACTTTCTAAAAGTGGTATTTTCAAACACAGAATGTAAAAATCACCCTCACTAAAAGATGCATCTTAACATTCTGAGTTCAGGCATACTAAACTTTATTTTGCTATCTTGTTCCCAGGGTCAGTTATGTTTATAAGATGTTATAAACAAACTCCCCATTCTGGCATATGGGAACAGATAGCCTTGCAATAGTGAAAAACGAAATTGGCAGTATTTCACTACCAGGACATGCCACACACATCAGGGCATGTCCTACCTTTCACATACAATGCACCCTGCCCACAGGGGTACCTTGGGCCTACCTTAGGGGTGACTAACATGTAGAAAAGGGAAGTTTTAGGGACTGGCAAGTGTGTGCACTTGCCAAGTCAACATGGCAGTCCCAGACTGCACGCAGGCTCTGCAATGGCAGGCCTGAGTCACATTTTACAAGCTGCTTCTGCAGGTGGCACAATCAGTGCTGCAAGCCCACCAGCAGTATTTGATTTACAGGCCCTGGGCACACATAGTGCACTGTACTAGGGTCTGACAAGTAAACCAAATAAGACAATCATGGAATCACTAATCCATAACAATACCTTATAAGGGAGCACTTGCACTTTGGCACTAAACAGCAGTGCCAAAGTGCCCAAAGCATCTAGACCAGCAAAAATGGTCCAATGGAGTCCAACACACAGCAAAACACAGGAGGTAAAGGCAAAAAATGGAAGGGAGACCCACGCCAATAGTGCCAGGTCTAACACGTGTCCCCTCCAGCTGAAATGTGGGGAGAACTACCCACCCTCTTGGGAGTTCTCTTCACTAAGGCGGAAAAATCTGGACAGACCATCAGCATTGGCGTGTTCTATACCAGGGCGGTGTTCCACCGTAAAGTCCATCCTCTGTAGGGAAATGGACCACCTCAACAGCTTTGGATTCTCACCCCTCATTTGCATCAATCATCTGAGGGGCCTGTGGTCTGTCTGAACCCAGAAGTGAGTCCCAAACAAGTATGGTCTCAGCTTCTTCAGCGCCCAGACCACAGCAAATGCCTCACGCTCAATCGCACTCCACCTCTGTTCCCGTGGAAGTAACCTCCTACTAATGAAGTCTACAGGTTGGTCTAGGGCTCCTCATTTAGCTGTGAGAGCACAGCCCCCCACACCATGCTCTGAAGTATCTGTCTGCACAATGAATTCTCTTGAGAAGTTGGGTGCCATAAGCATGGGCGCTCTGCACATGGCAGATTTCAGGGCATCAAAAGCCTTCTGGCAGGCGTCAGTCCAGTTCACTTTCCTGGGCTGCTTCCTGGAAGTCAGCTCTGTCAAGGGGGCAACAATGGTGCCATACCCCTTGACAAATCTCCTGTAATACCCTGTGAGTCCTAAAAAGGCTCTCACCTCTGTCTGAGTCTTGGGGGGTTCCCAAGCCAGAATGGTATCAATCTTTGGCTGTAGGGGCGCCACCTGGCTGCTCCCTACCTGGTGTCCCAAGTACACCACTGAACCCTGCCCGATCTGGCACTTGCTTGCCTTGATCGTGAGGCCTGCCCTCCACAGCGCCTTCAACATTACCTAGAGATGGTGCAGATGTTCCTCCCAAGTGGCACTGAACACTGCAATGTCGTCCAGGTAGGCAGCACTGAAATCTTCCAGCCCAACCAACACCTGGTTGACCAACCTCTGAAAGGTGGCAGGGGCATTCTTCATCCCAAAGGGCATCACCCGGAATTGGTAGTGCCCATCTGGTGTGGAGAATGCTGACCTCTCTCTTGCCTCATCAGTCAAGGCGATCTGCCAGTACCCAGACTTTAAGTCAAACGTACTGAGGTACCGGGCAGCCCCCAACCGATCGATGAGCTCATCAGCTCTGGGGATGGGGTGCGCATCAGTCCTGGTGACTTAATTGAGCCCTCAGTAGTCCACACAGAACTGAAGTTCTGATGTGGCACCGGGTGCGGCAGCCTTCGGGACCAAGACCACTGGGCTGGCCTAAGGGCTGTCTGAGGGCTCAATCAGCCCTAGCGCTAACATGTTGGAGACTTCGTCCTTGATGCAAGCTCTGACCCTGCCAGTCACTCGGTAAATTTTATGTTTTACTGGAAGACTGTCCCCAGTGTCCACATCATGGACGCACCACTGAGTGACACCGGGGTCAGGGAGAACAGGTCAGAAAACTGTCCCAACAGTTGGCAATAGTCACTCTGCTGCTCAGCGGTCAGGGCGGTAGAGAGGTTCACACCGTCCACTGACCCATCTTGCTCCTTTGCAGACAGGAGGTCAGGAAGAGGCTCAGTCTCCTCTTCCATCCCAGCATCTGTTGCTAGGAGCATGCCCACTTCGGACCTCTCTAAGTGGGGCTTTAAGCGGTTCACATGCAGGACCTGCAAAGGGTTCCTGGGAGACTGCAAGTCCACCAAGTAGGTGACGTTGCTCTTGCGCACCACCACCTCAAATGGTCCAGTCCACTTATCCTGGAGTGCACAAGGCTCCACTGGGGCCATGACCCAAACCTTCTGTCCAGGCTGAAACTCGATCAGAGTGGCATTCTAATCATACCAGCGTTTCATTTCCTCCTGGCTGGCTTCCAGGTTCGCCTGAGCGAGTTGCCTGAAGCGCTTAGTCTGGTTTCTGAAGGCCAGCATGTAGCTATATACATCCTGGGGAGGTTTACTGGGAGCTTTCTCCCAGCCTTCTTTCACCAGACTCAGAGGTCCTCTTGCAGGATGGCCATACAGCAGCTCAAAGGGACTGAACCCTAAGGACTTCTGGGGAACCTCTCTGTAAGCAAACAGCAGGCATGGAAAGAGGACGTCCCACTTACGCCTCATGGGTTCACCTAGACCCATAATAATGCCTTTGAGGATCCGGTTGAATCTCTCAACCAGCCCATTACCTTGGGGGTGGTAAGGAGTGGTGAACTTGTAAGTTACACCGCACTCCTGCCACAGGGACTTCATATATTTCGATATGAAGTTGGTACCACGGTCGGACACCACCTCTCTGGGGAACCCCATACGGGAGAAAATCCCCATCAACGCACAACCCACCATGGGGGCCGTCACAGTACGGAGAGGGATGGCTTCCCGGTACCGGGTGGTATGGTCCATCAAGACCAGGATGAACCTGTTGCCCATGGCTGTCTTGGGATCCAGAGGCCCCACAATGTCAATGCCCACCCTCTCGAAGGGGGTGCTGACCACAGGGAAAGGTTGGAGAGGAGCCTTACACTTCCTCCCACTCTTACCACTTGCCTGGCAAGTCTGGCAAGACCTACAGTGAGCATCAGAATGCTTCTGCATTTGGGGCCAGTAAAAGTGGGTGACAAGCCTTTCAAAGGTCTTGTCTTGCCCCAAATGTCCTGCCAAAGGCACATCATGAGCCAGACCCAGAAGGAAGGCTCTGAAGCGCTGGGGTACCACCAGCACACGGGCTGACCCAGGCTCAGCAACCTTAGGCTCGCTATACAGGAGACCATCCTCCCAGTATTTCCAATGTGATCCGGACTGATCACCTGCTGCCTGGTTTGCAGCCTGTTGCCGCAAACCAATGAGAGAAGGGCACGTCTGCTGCTCCTGGCAGAGCTCCTCCCTGGTGGGCCCTCTTTCTTGCTGCCAATGGGTCAGCTCAGGCAGGTCCCCCAGTTCAGCTACTTGTTCCCCTGTAGGCTCCAGGGCATCCCCCTCAGGGTCTACCTCCTCCTGGACCGTGGGAACTTCGGGGGCCAGTTTCCCGTGCCCCCTGCCTTTTCTCTTCCCGGCAGGCACCTGGGCCACTCTTTCAGGCTCCAGGTCCTCTTGAATGCCCTTACCGGCTGCCATTGACCGAGTGGTCACACATGCCCACCCAGACAGACCCAACATCTCCAAATGAGACCTCAGCTCCACCTTCGCCCAAGGGGAGCTCTCCAAATCATTGCCTAGCAGACAGTCAACAGGCATGGCTGGCCTCACAGCTACTCTCAAGGTACCTGAGACCCCCCCACTCAAAGGGAACCTGTGCCACTTTGCAGAGGCACTCTGAATTGTCAGCGGCAACTACTGGGTAGAATGTGTTGGGGACCACCTGCTCTTCAGACACCAGCCGACAACTGACAGCTGTCACACTGGCTCCGGTGTCTCAGAGTCTCCACACTATGGCCATTGATGGTCACCCCCTGCCTGTTCTTCTTAGTGTTATCAGGCAGATGAGTCCTTGGGACCATCTCACTGTCTCCTAAAGAGACCAGGGACATCTCTGCAGGACCCCACCCACCATGGGCACCCGACTCCTCCCCCAAGGCTACACTAGCCAGTTCCCGGGGCGGTGCACCAGTGGATGTAGTGGTAACCGGTTTGGGACACTTAGGATCCCCCCGGAAGTGTCCCACCTGACCACAGCTAAAACAGGTCTTGGAACCCTTCTGCACAGGCTTACCTGGTGGGACCCATGGTTTCTTTTCAGCGGGAGGCTGGGAACCCTTACCTTGGTTCCCTTGGGGATTACTTTGGGGCCCTTTTTGGAACTCCTTTTGTTTACCCTTGTCCCCCCCACTCTTCTGCTGGGGACCCTGCCCACCTTTGGCGGAGTCTCCCACAAGACCTTTGTGGACCCTGGTACTGACCCAGCGGTCCGCCTCCACAGCAAGCTTCCTGGGGTCAGTCAGCTTACTATCAATCAGGTGCTGGCGTAGCTCTGGAAAACAACTACTGGACAAGTGCTCCCATGCAACCAAATCATAGAGCCCCTGCAAGTCAGTTACCTTGCTACCCTTCACCCATCCATCCAGTGCTCTGCAAAAGTAAGATACATACTCCACCCAAGTACTTGACTCCAGCTTCTTGCAGCTCCTAAATTTCTGCCTATAAAGCTCAGGGGTCAACCCAAACCTGGCTATCAAGGCTTCCTTCATGGGGGCATAGGACATTTGATCCTCAGTGGGCAAAGCTAGCAAGGTTTCCCTCCCTTCACCTATGAAGCGGCCCCACAATGCCGCTCCCCAATCTCTCTCAGGGACCCGGTGGGATTTCATCGCTATCTCATAGGCCTTAAACCACTGTCCAATGTCCTCATGCTTCATGAAATCTTTGATCACATCTTTGGCGATGCATACTTTTCCTTCCCTAGGCACTGATGGTGTGCTGCCACCAGAGGGAGTGATCTCTAGGCTCTTTGCTTTCAGCTCTAGCTCCCTCAACACTCTCTCATGCTCTAAAAGCATCTTCTTTTCCTCCATGGCCAATTTCTTGCTCTCTAACTCCAACCTCTTATCCTCTAAGTCACCCTGGCTCCCCAGCTTGAGCTTAGCAAGCTCCATTTCATGCACTCTGCTTTTCTCCCTGTCCTCCAACTCTTCTGGAGACAGACCCCTTGAAGACACACTGCTGCCCTCCCTGGGATGCACTCCCCCTCCAGTTAGGCCCACTAGCCCATCCTGCTGCCCTTCTAAATTCTCCCCCTCCACCATAGACTCCTCGGTCTGCCCACTGGCATTCCTTGCTTCCAACCAGGCCCTCAGCGCCTTTTGGAATTCCTCCTTTCTGGTGAGGCCTTTCATGGAGATTTTAAATTTTTTGCAGATGGCTTTAAGTTGTGGCACAGTGTAGGTATCAACCCTCTACTCTTCAAATTCAATATCCACAGATGCACGAGATGCTGCTTTGGTCATGGTGAAAATTGGAAGGAAAAACTCTACCAAAATGTATGTGGTTGCGTAATGGTCTGCACTCACTAGTAGTGTACACCAATCACTGTATGTAAGACACAAATGCAAGTCCAGGATCCTCACCGCTGACCACCAATGTTAGAAATGGGGGTCTATAGTTGACAGAGGTAGGTACCTTTGCCCAAATAGGGACCCTTGCTTCTAGTCAGGGTAAGGGGGATACACTCCTAAAATAACACCTGCTCACCCCCTTGGTAGCTTGGAGCGAGCAGACAGGCTTATCTATGGGGCAGTGTGTAAAGCATTTGTGAACACATACAGTAACACAGTGAAAACACTACAAATGGACACCACACCAGTTTAGAAAAATAAGTAATCTTTATCTAAACCCAAAACAAGACCAAACTACAAAAATCCACAATGCAGTATTAAAAATAAGGCTTTCAAATGGTAGAAATAGTTCAGTTCAATGCAAGTTGTAAATGCAACACTTTTCTCACAAAGTACCTGGGATGCGCCACGCAAAACAAAAAAAATGGCCGCAGGGAAGGTGATGCGTCGGTTCCTTACACGCAGGGAAGGTGATGTTATGTTATGTTATCTTATTTATTTTTATAACGCGCACAGATACTCCGAAGAGTGTCCCGGCGCGAACCTTGAGGAATAAGGGGAGTCCGTTTAAACAAAGAGACATGTTTTCAAGTTTTTCTTAAAAAGAGTGGGGTCCTAAATGCTGTGCAGAGCAAAAGGCAATGAATTCCAGGCCAGGGCAGCTTTCAGGGCAAGGGAGCTGCCACCCATCCTTTGTCGTTTGAAGCGAGGAACCTGGGCCAGGAGTTGTGAAGTGGAGCGCAGTTGTCTGGAAGGAGTATAAAAAGAGAACCGTTTTCGTGGATAGATAGGGCCTGAGCCATGAAGGGCGCAATGTGCAATGACTAAGGATTTGAATTTGACCCGTTCAGCAACGGGAAGCCAGTGTAGTGTGCGCAGATGTTGTCTCACGCTGCTTCTAGTAGGGATGTTGAGGAGAAGCCTGGCCGCAGCATTTTGAACTACCTGTAGCTTATTAAGCAGATAGCCAGGGATGTCAGCTTACAGGGCGTTAGCGTAGTCTAACCGGGATAAGATAAGGGCACGGGTGACCGTTTCTTTAGCAGCCCTTGGGAGAAGTAGAAGAAATTTCCTGAGGGTCGTAAGTAGCCCAAAATAATTACCTGCAAGCTTCTTGATCTGAGTAGAGAACGAAAGGTTCTTCTCAAACCAAACCCCCATATTCTTAGCAGGTTTCCCCGTAGAGGTTGGCATAGCAAACTCAGATAGCCGGAGCGTTTCTCTGAACTGAGGGGGAAACTTTCCATAAAGGAATATTTCTGACTTCTCTTCATTGCACTTAAGTTGGGCAGAGGCCAGCCAGTGAAAGACTGTGGTCAAAAAATTTTTGCGGAAGAGATGGAACCCTTGTTTTTTCCCCATGTGAACAGGAGCTGGGTGTCGTCAGCATAAGCAATAATTTTTGCCCTCAAGTACTCAGCTAATTGGACCAAGGGGGTAACGTAAATGTTAAAAAGGAGGGGGCTAAGGGAGGACCCCTGTGGGACACCTGTGGCCACTATCTGAGGAGATGAAGAAGACGGAGGGAGCCATACCTGTTGCATCCGCCCCTCCAAAAAGGACTTAAGCCAGCCCCAAGCAGTGCCAGATACACCAATCTCAGCAGGTCGAGTGAGCAGCAGTGAGTGCGGAACAGTGTCGAACGCCGCCGACAGGTCAAGCAAAATCAATGCTGCCCTCCCGCCGACGTCCAGACACTCCCGAATGGCCTCAGAGATTTCCACCAGGGCTGACTCAGTGCTATAGGAAGCCCTGAACCCCGACTGGGCCGGATGTAAAAGGCCTGAGCTTTCGATAAACTCTGTAAGCTGTTTAGTCACCACCTTTTCACACACTTTTGCCACACTAGGCAAAAGGGAGATAGGACGGTAATTCACTGGGCTCATAGGGGGAAACATCCTTTACCACGAAACCATTACAACGCGGTATGGTTACATTGTGGTTTTCACAACGCAAGTCGTTACATCGACTTGCACTGGAGGGCGCTCTAGACTAAGGAATAGTGTGAATTACTATTCCAACACCTTCCCTACTGTACGTAGACTGGAGTTGGAATAGTAATTCACACTATTCCTAAATCCAGCGCCCTCCAGCTCAAGTCGATGTAACGACTTGCGTTATCAAGACCGCGATGTAACATACCGCGTTGTGATGGTACGCGTTGTATCATCATACATTCCTCATAGGGTCAAGAGATGGCTTGTTCAGTAAGAGTAGAAACTTGGCCTGCTTCCAGACTGCCGGGACAAGAGCCTCCTGAAGGGACATATTAATGATGCTGTTAATTTCTGGGTTAACAGTCTCTGCAGTGGCTGCCAGAAGTCTAGCTGCGCAAGGGTCCGAGGGAGAGCCTGATTTCAAGCCCTTAAGAATTCTAAGTGAGCTAGATAGGTCGATGGGCGTGAAGGCAGTCAGGGAGTGGGTGAGAATAGCAGGTGGGGCCCCCGAAAGCAGGGGCCCAGCAGAAACCCTGCTGCAGGAGGTAAAAGAGGCCTGGATAGTACGAATTTTGTCCATGAAAAAACTTGAAAGATTTTCGCACCAGGAGTCTGACGATGGGAGAGTACTCAATTGGGCTGTGGGTGCCAGGAAACTCTGGACGATGGAGAAAATTTCCTTGGCATTGTTCCTGGCAAGGTCGATGCGGGCCGAGTAGTAAAGGCTTTTAGCATGGGCTATAGCAGAGTAAAAACGTTTTTGTTTTTTTCCTGAGCATGTGCTTAGCCAAAGGACAAAATTCCCTAAGCCGCCAGTCTCGCTCTAATTTCTTACACTCCTGTTTTAGTGCTTTCAGGTCAAGCGTGAACCATGGTTTCGATGGCGACTCCCTGGAAAGCCTATGGGGGGAGGCAGAGGATAAAGATTCCATTGTATTTGAAATCCAGCTAGTAAAGCCGGCAAGCCCCCCTTCAAGATCCTTAGCAAGAATGGGCCTGGAGGCCGCCAAGGCCTGGTAAAACTCAAGCGGATCAATCTTGCCAAAGGCCGGTTTGCAATTGGTTCGGAGCGGGGGGTCGGCGTTAGCTGCCACCTAGAAAAAATACATCAAGAAGTGGTCAGACCAAGGCACCGGGAGGGGATCATCCACCGAGATGGGAAAATGATGCGTCGGTTCCTTGCTTATGGGGAGGTGATGCGTAGGTTCCTTACTGCAGCGCAGGGAGGTGATGCATCGGTTCCTAACTGGAGAGGAGGTGATGCGTCGTTTTCTTACTGCATGGGGAGTTGATGCGTCTGTTTCTTACTGCATCCCCCAACGATGCAACAGTCTTGGCGCCTCAATGCGATGCGTCGATCTGGTACGATGCGTGGCTTCGTGCAGCCGCACAGCAGGCTTGCGTCGGGATCGGTGCAGTGATCTTGGACTTCGGAGATCGTTGCACTCGCAATTTTTTGCGACTCGCAAAATAGGGTTTTGCGACTCGCTATTAGGAAGGGGCGTTCCCTTCCTAATAGCGAGCGCAACCTTATGTAAGAATGTTTTGCGTCCGCAATTGCGGGCGCAAAACGCTCACAAATTACCACCCTCTTCAAGAGGGTGGTAATGGGGTCGCAAAAGGGAAGGGGTCACCAGGGGACCCCTTCTCCTCTGCAAATCCAGGAGAAAATATTTTTTAAGGGCAGGCAGTGGTCCCAGGGACCACTACCTGCCCTTAAAAATGAAACGAAAACTTAAATTTTTTTCTTTTTTAAATGCAGCCCGTTTTCCTTTAAGGAAAACGGGCTGCATTTTAAAAAAACCTGCTTTATTTTAAAGCAGTCCCAGACATGGTGTTCTGCTGAGCCCAGCAGGCCACCAAACCTGGGAGGGCCTGCCATTCCCAATGGGGTCGCAAATTGCAAGAGGCTCATTAATATTCATGAGCCTCTCTATTTGCGATCCTATTGGGAATCGCTAACAGTGTGTAAAACACTGTTGTACATTGAAAATAGCGCCTCGCAAATTGCGAGTCGCAAAAAACTCGCAATTTGCAAAGCGCTATTTCCACGGTTGTACATCTGGCCCTTAGACTATGGCACTCCCCTTTACTTGTTGTCTGATTCACAGTTCTAGAAATTACAGCAAATGGAAAAAATGGGTGGTAAGCAGGTTTTGCAACTTGAAGAAATGTAATCATATTTCAGGCCTGGCACTCACTAAATTGATTGCCAGTAGTGCAACATTTCCCATTTAAGGTCCTTTGCATTGATCACAAGGTATTCTACACAATGGGTCAGCCATTCTGTGAATTATATCAGTCCGTTGGTACCCTCTAGAGCTATGAGATGTTGGATTACATTTCTCTTTCATACCTCCCTTTTCAATGCATTCACTGTAGAAGACACACTTTAGAACTCTTAGGCCTGAACTAGATTAGTCCTCTAGTAGAACTGTGGTAAATTGATAACCCACTTTTGAATAGACCTTTAAACTCATTCCTTATTTAAAAGCTGATTTTGTTTTCTATTGGTGTCACCTAGCAGTTGTAGAGGCCTTTTTCCTATGGTTCATTGCATTATGAAGGATTTAGTGACTGTAAGCTCAAATACCTTAAATAAATACGTAAATAAATCATTTCAATATGAGGAGTGTATTGGACACTGTGAGAAAGAAGATTATTAGTTGGGGTAGATGGTAGTCCACCAAAAATAATAATGGAACTATTCTTGTTAGGTTCATTAAAGGTTTTAATAATTTAAACCTGAGTTCAATGCCTGGTAGCTATGGCACAGATCAGACAGGCTTAACTTAAGAAAAGGTGTAAAGCATTTATAAGTACCTAAGCAATTAAAAAAGTCAAAAACCCAACACAATAAAAATCCAACTCTAATTTATAGTATATAATTTAATGACACCAAAACAACAAAAATCCAATAAGGTGAACTGGAGATGTGAATTTTTAAAGTGTTAAATACAAATAGCACCCAAAAACGCAAAACGACAACTGCTGCCAACTGCTGCAATCTGGTCGCGCTTGACTGGTACAAAGAAAAAGTTTGACGCCAACCGCAATGGAGCCCAGGTCAGATAGGAGCACCAAGTTAGTCCCAGTCAAAGAGTTACCTTTGGACTTAGAACTTTTATTGAGAAAAGCTATCATCGACTAGCCATTGGTGGGGCAATCTGCAAGCTGGATACGAAGCAGGGCTCAACGATAGTGGGTTGCTGAAGTGCACTCAGTACGGTCATTAACAAAGACAGGAAAGGTCTGAGCAGGCAAAGTCTGACGTCCATGCCAGAAAGACCTTGACATCGATCAGATACTGCTTGACGTTGGTCCCTCCTTTCAAACTTAGAAACTTTATTGGAAGTCTGATTTCCTTCAACGAGGCAAACCATCAAGTGGAGGCCGACTGGTGATTCAACGTCAATGCTTGCTGCTTCGAAGGCGCATTCAGTCTCTGATTCTCCAGACAGAAAGGAGTGTTCTGGAGGTGGGTGCACATGGAAGTCACACTTATGCCTGGCACTAGCCAGAGCGTAGGGTAACTTCTGGCCCCTCCCAGACCAATAGGGAAAAAGTTCCCTGGGATAACCCTACCCACCTTTGCAGAAGTTCCTATGTGCCGTACTGTTCTTCCACAGGTCCAGAACTGATATGTGGGTGCCACATTCATACCTAATATCAGCATGTGCATGGGGAAACTCCTGGACACTCCCTAACCAATGGGGTAAACGTTCCCTCGGGTGACCCTACCCACTTCTGCAGCACTTCCTGTGTGATTTATTCTAATCAATCCCACAGTGCCCCTTTGTGTCAA
This sequence comes from Calotriton arnoldi, assembly GCA_963921515.1. Classification (NCBI taxonomy): domain Eukaryota; kingdom Metazoa; phylum Chordata; class Amphibia; order Caudata; family Salamandridae; genus Calotriton; species Calotriton arnoldi. The sequence goes on along the minus strand of CAWUFW010007012.1, from coordinate 346,198 downwards.
AAACGAAAATGGCAGAACCCCTCTTCCCCGTGTATAGCTTCTGTGCCCAATCTAGAGGTGGGCCAGGGAAATGAGCAAACCCTCCCCATGAGGCGGATGTGTGAGCAACATCTGCTGATAGCAAAAAGAACAAATGATGGATGGAATGCTGAACAATGCAAATATTCACCCCGGTCATAAGGATCAGGGTTTATTCCATCATCGTTCGCTCACCACGCCACTCCAATTTGGACCCTGCCATATGCAAATCAGTCTTGACCCTGTTCCTCATGGGAACAGTCCAGCCCGAACTGCCAAGCCATGTCCTCCCTGGACCGGAAACAATCATCCTGGGACCAGTTTCGGAGCATCACCCCTCATCAGCCAGGCTAGCTTGAAAACAGAGGTGCAGTGAGAACTGGACCCTCGTCTGGGCATACCTTTCCCACTTAGGGCGACAAAAGCAAAACGAACAGATGATGGACGGAATGCTCAACAAACAAAATGTTCAACCCCAGTCACAGATCTGGGTTTAATCCATTTTTTTATTGCTCAGCACATCACCCCAATTTATACTGCATCCTGGGACTGGTTTCGGTGAAAACAATGGATTAAACCCAGATCTGTGACTAGGGGTGAACATGTGATTTGTTGAGCATTCCGTTCATCATCTGTTCTTTTTGCTTTTGTCACCCTTAGTGGGAATGATATGCAGAGACGTGGGTCCCGTGCTCACTGTGCCACTGGATTCAAGCTAGCCTGACTGATGGCGTTTAATGCCCCGAAACTGGTCCTAGGCTGCGTGTTTCCGGTCCAGTGAGGACCTGGCCTGGCAGTTCGGGATGGACTGTTCTCATGGGGAGCAGGGTCAAGACTGATTTTCATGTGTCTGGGTCCAAACTGGGGCAGCATGGTGAGCAAAAAACACAATGGATTAAACCCATATCTGTGACTGGAGGTGAATGTTTGATTTGTTCAGCATGTCGTCCATCATCAGTTCTTATTTTTACATCTGCCAATGACACAGCAGGTCTCTTTGAAGATAATTAAGTTTCTGAGCACTGTTGTCAGAGGAACAAGGCACCTCCCAACAGACAATCCCTCTCTGTCAACTTTGGGTGTCAAAACATACTAAATCAAAGAGCTATTCAGCTCCTGGATGACAGTTGGAAGCTCAGGCAAATTGGCTTTTAGAGGCTTTAGGCAGGCTAAAGGTAACTTTTTAAAAGTACCTTTTGTAAAATATTTGTTGCAAATCTGACTTTGCAAATGAATTTGATTTGAAATAACTATTTTAAAAAGTCCAAGAATTAACTTCTTATTTGGTTCCTAGTTGGAGAGAACTTTATTAACTTTAATAAAGTATCTCGATGCTTTCCCATGGTACAGCTAACCCTGCTACAGTGAAAATAGCTTTTTAGGCATTTCACTGAAATGACATGTTCAAAATGTAACTTTTACATGTTCTTATTTTAAATAACATCCATTGTGCCTTATGGGCATTCAAGACCTACTTGAAGGTGACCTATTAATATGTAAAAGGAGGGCTAAGGCCTTTCAAAAGAGGTCATTTTGACGGGTCGAATTTGCAGATTAAACATGCACAGCCAAATTACTGGTAGGAGGCCTACAGTCATGTTTTGCATTGTCACTTTAGTGGTGGTAAAACATGTGCTGAAATCCATTAGTGACATTTAACTTACAAGCCCTGGGTACATTTTGTACCATATACTAGGGACTTATAGGTATGCTAAATGTGCCAATTAGGAGTATAACCAATTTCAACATGCTTTAGGGATCAGAGCACATGCACTGGGGTTTGGTTAGCAGATTTCCAGTGCACAGAGTCTACAAAACCAACAGCATCAGTCCAAAAAATGGTAGCGATTATACCTAAAAGACACCCTTATTGAGAAAGGAGGCATTTATCATAAGTAAATGCATGCATCGAGTGAGAGGAAGAACTGTTTCATGATAGGTAGGGAAAGGCTCTTCAAGCAGGTTTTATGTTTTGACTTTGAGGACTGATAATGACACTTTATTCACCTGCAGGGATCTGAATTTGTTTAGTGCAAATTTGAAATCAATTAATTTGAAATGATTCAATGGAGATGAATTTACAGTATTTAGAAATTGGAGTATTAGTGGAGGGGATGAGAACCCACTTCAAACAATAATCACAATCCTTATCAGGGTGAAACACAAAAGTCCCTAATTTAACCTGTGCTTAAAAGTCTGGTAACTACGCACATACAGTTAGGCAATGTGAAAAATCCAAAACCAATTTAGAAAAATAGAGTACATTTTAATAAATAAAATTACACCAAAGCGTTAAAAATGCAATAGGTGGAACTGGAGATATGATTTTTTAAATTTAAAACAAAAATAGCGGCAAAAAGCACAATTTCCCAACCGCTGTAATCTGATTGTGCTAGACAGAGTCAAAGACAAAAGTTAAAGCCAGCCGCGATGAATCGCTGGTTGGATACAGAGACCAGGTTCGTCCCGATGCAAAATTTACCTTCTGACTTTTTTATGGACTAATCATCGACAGGGCAATGTGCAAGCTAGATCTGAGGAGGAGCTCGACGGCAGTGGGTTGCTGAAGAGCAGAGTCCTGGGGCTGTCGTCGATGAAGGCAGGAAAGCTCCAAGTGGGCAAAGTCCAAAGTCTATGCCCAGAAAGACCTCGACATCGATGGGTTGCTGAACGGCATCTGTCTCAATGAAGCCCTCCATGTTCAGACTTAGAAACTTTTTGGGGAAGTCATATCTCCTTCAACACAGCAAACCAGCAAGGTGAGGCCGACCGGTGATTTAAAGTCAACATCTGTGGCTTCAGCGGTGATCCCTGTCTCTGTCAGTTCTCCAGGCAGAAAGTTGACAAACGTTTTTAAATCTCAGCTTTTGTAGTTTGGCCAAGAGGAGTACATTCTAACCCCAGCCAAGGGTTCAATACATATCACTTGGGGGTCATTAATCACTCCAACAGAAGCCACCAGCAGGTACCAGGACAGATCCAGTTGAAGCTGGTCAGCTGGGCTCTTTCAAGAAAGTGGTCTTTGTGCAGCTTTTATGTCCCTGACATGAGGTCAGCCAATGGACCCCTGCAGTCCGCTTCTTTGTCCTGGGTATAAGTGCGAGCAGGGCCAGCCCCTAGGGTTCTCCTTACAGGTCACAACAGCAGATGCAGTCCTTCTGTCTTCCACAAGTCCAGCATTGCTCTCAGGAGAGGTCTAGGAGGTCCACTTTGATGCCCAGTGTCAGCCTGTGAGTGGAGGGCCCAGCCTTTATCCATCCCTCAAACTGTTTCTGGTCAGTTCCTCTACCTCCACTGGGATTGGTACCAGCCTGACTAGAGGGATATAAGGGAGGCAGGCCTAGGTATGAGCTTTATCAGCCAGTAACAAGGCAGGCATCCTTTGAAGCTCAGGAAGGGGTTGCACACAGCCCCTCAGGCCATCCTGTTACGGTGGAGTCCCCTCCCCACTCCTGGGGGCCTGCAGACATGCTTTACAATGTCACTTTAGTAGGTGGCACATTGAGTGGTACACCACACAAGTAGCATTTCATTTACAGGCCCCGGGTGCATGTAGTACCGTATACTAAGGACTTATAAGTAAATTAAATGTGTCAATTAGATACATACCAATTTTACCATGTTAAAAAGGGAGAACACAAGCACTTTACTACTGGTTGGCAGCAGTAGCTTGCATAGAGAAATATGGCCCACAAAAACTGATTCAGGAAAAGGAGACAAGGGGACCCTTCTAATCAAAAGGGACCAAGGGTAGTGGTAAATTCTAAGAGACAGCGGTCCCTTACAAGATAAGTTAATGTAGGTAGCCACAAAGTTACAATCAAGATTGGGTCTGCCTTTGTCTAAATAGATAATATTTTAATTTTAAATAGACAAAAAATTATACCAACAAAACAGTATACAATCAGTGAGTGAGCAGGGCGTGAAGGGGTATTGGGAAATCATCCGATTTCCTTACCGCAGGCAGGTGACTTAAAAGTGACTTACGAAGTGAAATGCAAATTAGTAGAAGTCACAATAAAAGGAACATCTAGTACTCAACAAATTTCTTAATTTTAGTTTTGAGTTTAAGATGTTGGTGTCGACGACGTTTCGATCCCCAACCAGGTTATGGGATCATCATCAGGATTAAGCATAAAGCAAATGCCTGGGAAGTTACTCGAGGCAAACTACCGAAGGGCAGTCCCAATTGGTAGCGGAGTCGCGTGTAATCACGGGAACGAGAGAGGCAATAGTAGAAATAATGGTTGGACAACAGGCCGGAGAAATAACGGTCTGATGAGATGTCCTCTGGTGTAGAGCCTAGCTGCGTGAGTCCTACGGAAGGTATAGTGAATGTGGGACCGATTACGGTCAGGTCAATGGCAATGCGGCCAGAATAGAGGCCGGAATTGAGGAGTAGCGAGCGAGCCCATGATGATACGGCCTTAGATTAATGGGAATTTTTGGAGACCAAGGGCAAAGTGGCCGAGATAAAGTCCCGCGCTCGGATTCAGCGGGGAAGGGTCAGAGAGGGCATGAGGTCCGCTCTCCAGCTGTCTGCATTTGCATTTGGCGTTGCAGCACGCAATGTAATTCATTTTATTTATTTATTTATGTACCTACCTCCGTTCGGCCGTATGCCGGAGTTTACTACCCCCCACCCTGCCCCTCCCCCGCCCCATCGCCCCGCAGCACTCCCTCCAGGAGCCGCGACTGGAAACCATCATGCTGGGGGCAAAGAGAGTGGGAGGCACAAAATGATTTTAGAATTAAGACAGAGATAACTTAGTGGTTAAACCAGGACTGTGATAACAATGTCAAGCTAGATGTTCCTACATAACCTTTGAATTCAAGATTCATTATCTGTCCGAGCGTACGCAATATGTCTCTTGTTACTGGGTTGAGATCCAGTGTTTTCATATCTTCAGGTAAATCTGTCTCTGGTTTAGACTCTGGTCAGCCAATCTACAAGCTGAAGTCAAACATAAGCCTGATTTGTTTATACAGACTTGAACTAAATTGTCAGCTAAATGAACTCATCTGTGAATATAGAAAACAACACTACTGCATTGATGATTGATCCATTCAGGTTTATTTCACAGTGGGTAACCACACTCTTGAAAGTGAGTATAGGATGCAGGGAAGTTCCATGAAGGTCACTATTCATGCAGATAATTACAAATACAATACAACAGACCATTGAGGGTGATAATTCAATGTCCATCAAATCATGTTTCATTTAAGCCTGTTATGTGATTATTATAAGGACTGTTTTGGTTTTGCCCACCTTCGAGCTACTGCATTCATCTAGGAAGAGCATCTCTGTAAGCATCCTATTTGAATGAATTCCAAAACCTTTTCCTGTTTAGAAGATGTAGCAGTTCAATTTCTCCAAGCACGTTTTCCACTACTTTTGTGCTGGTCCACAACTTGGCCTAATAGTGACCTCAGTTATAGACTCTGATTGTAAGTTGTGTGGAATATGGTGGGGTATCTACCATAGCTGATAAATACTACTACCCCAAAGGCCATGATACTTTCCAAACATTTGTCTTGGAGATGAAGCATAACACACAGAACCAGTACTTTATATTCAAAATGCTCCATGGTTTGCCAGTTTCTGGGACTTTCCTGATAACTTTCAGCACGTTTGACCTTCTGGATTCTGTCAACTGGGACAATGGAACCACCATCACACCATTTGGAATTCTGATCCCTGTGAAAACTCCTGTTTGCATAGAGACCAGAATGTAGCTCTGCTTTTGTATTCACTGACATCTGAGAAAGTTGAGCCTGGATAAGAAAGTCATATTTTTTGCGTTTGCAAATGACCTGATTCGGAGAATCAGTCCATTTGCGAAAGCAAAAAGGCATTTTCAAATGTACAAAGTCCAAATTATGATTCTGTAAACTGTTACCAAATCACAATTTGGGATTGCGAATCGGTATTTGAAAGGGACGTGTTTAGGGCCTCCCTTCCTCATACCAATTTGCATTTTGCCACTAACTCAAAGTTGGTGGTAAGCCATTCTCAAAATGCTCATCCCTCTGGGACCCCTTCCTGTTAGAGAATGAAAACATATATATTTTTGACCACTGACTATTCTTAAAAAATAAAATAGAAAACTTTTCTCTTTTTTTAAAACACATCCCGTTTTCCTTTTTAAGGAAAACGTGCTACATTTTCAAATAAACAAGATTGCTTTATTTAAAAGCAATCTCAGACATGGTGGTCTTCTGACCCCAGTTGACCACCACTCCTGTGATTTTTGCTATTGGGTCGCAAACTGAGACATGCCTCATTAATGGGATAAGTCTATTTGCAACCCACTGAGAATCGCAGAAAGTATAAAACAAACTTTCGTACTTTAATGTTTGTGGGTTACTTATTTTGCCTTATATTTTATTTCTTCATTTGATTGTTGGTTCGTTTGACTTCTACCCTCACTTGTACTACGTGATCAGGTCAGAAAATCACAGCATACTTCGGAAAGTCAAATTTGTTTATATTCCTAGATTAGAGTAAACTAGTTCTTATATCTATTTATTTTCTCATTATTTTATAGAAGAAGGAAAAGATATATTTAAATTCATATGAGGGGAGAATCACTTTTAAAGTTAAGTTTTGGAAAAATGGGGGTAAATAGTTTATATGAGTGGCCGCAAGGATAGCGTCACTTGGGAGTGAGCGATTGGGAGAAATTATAGGTTGCCTGCTTCTCTCAAAGGAGCCACTCAGAATTATGAACTCTGGGATTATAAAACCCTATAATTATTTGCCTTACTACAATCCTGATGAATTAAAGCAATGTGGGCACTTACCCTAAGGTGGCTGCACCAGGTCAACTATTAAACTTCCTGTGCCCCATTGAGTTAGACTTTACCGATTACTCAGCAACATGGATCTGTAAATCTATACTTTTATGGGCTAATGGACTATAGACAGCAGCTTCATCATTGTTAATTTGTGCAGGAATTATGTAAGAGTATGTTAATTATTCCCTAACATTCCATGGTGTCACATGGATGTTCTTTCATGGCCAAGACTCATACTATGAATAGAAAACTACCTCCCACACACAGTGTGAGACACAGACCAACACATTCTCCACTATATATCTACTGCTATCTGCAATATTGCCCTATGTACCAGATTGCAGATGGTGTTCTGCGCCAAGTCTTCTCACACCTCTACACACTATCCCGGTCCTCGGTTTCAGCCAGTGTGAGAAGTTGGCCTGGCATATGCTGTCCACTAATTATAGTGGGCACCTTGCACCAGTCCAAACAACCCCTTATTGGAGATAGGTTAAAGACAACCTTATTGAAAGCTATCCTAGTGGTAGCTATGGAGAGCAGCCTTCAGGCTAAGTCTTGAAGGAATGTAAAGCAGCTTGTTTTACCAGTCTATAATCTCTTGAGTGACCAAATGAAAGAGCACCACACCAGGTATATATTCAAAATATATGTATTTATTGCTAAACACACCCCTCTAGTCTCTTTATGAGGCTAGAGTTCGAAGTACATAAGTTATAAGTTATTAAATCACAGTAATAGCACAAATACACGTTTGGGCCCTAGGGGCGTACCAAACCATATACCAATAAAGTGGTATGCGAACCACGACTGAACTAGACACTAGGCCTAGAGCCTCTAGAAGTGCTTGGACCACAAGGAACCACCCAAGGTAGTGACACAGGGGACCTACGGGAGACGCGTGCAGTGTAAATACACAACTGCGATACGCCGTTGACTTCTATGGAGAAAGTCGGGATCGGGAAAATAGAGAAAAGGGACACTTAAAAGAGGACTAGGACAAAACCCTTTGAGATCTAGGACTTTGAAGAGTCTCTACCCACGGGAGCACCGGAGTACTCGTGTTACCTCACCCAGGAAGCCGGGTGCATAGGTGCCTTTCGGGGTAGGGTTTCGTCGTCGATTCGAATGGCGATCTGCTGCAAAGTGCTGCTGGCGGCCAAGAGAAAAGTGTCCGGGTGGATCCAAGAGTGGATCGGAGTTCTGAAGAACCTGAAATCAGAGGGGACAGAGTCTGGGTCACTAGCCAGTGACCAGGAAGGCGATGGACAGATGCCCACCGATGTCGAGTGCTTCAGGTGCGTTGACGGTCGTCTTGACTCTTCAGCCACGAGGTCCAGGAGGCGTTGTCGGCAACCAGGAGCAGGATTCGGGCTGGTACACGATGTCTGTCGAGAGCTGAGGTGTCGGCGACCGGATTGGACCCAACAAGCCTTGGCAACGGCAAGTCTCGGTGAAGATGTAGATCGTCGATGGTGCAGACCAGCAAGGTCTGTGGAACTCACCCAGCAAGGGTAAGTGAGGGCAGGCCTGGAGCAACCAGGATGCCAAGTAAGAAAAGGATTGGCCTTCGTTAAGGGCTACTAGTCAACGGGCTAGCGACCGCGAAGGAGCCTCGTGACGCCGCACGTGGATCTGGCTTACAGGACACTCGTGGAGTGGGGGCCAGTGATCTTTGGTGCAGGTGGTGCTGGAGGCTAGGGCTACTCGGAGCCCAAAGCACGACTTCTTGAGAGACCCAGAAGAGGATGCACTTGCAAGTGTGCTCGGTGTCCAGGGGTCACGGTCTCAAGTCACCCACGATAGCCACGGGCCTCAGCTTTGCTGGGGACTCAGGGTAGCCTTGGGGAAGTCTGAGAATCCACCTCTGGTGATGCGATGACTTCGGCGTCCGACGGGAGCTTCAGAAATGCGAACCGGACAGATGCTTCTTTGGTGCCTGCCAAGCAGAGGAGTCACTCCTTGACCCCAAGGGAGATTCTTCAGTCCTCTAATCTTGTCGTAGAGCATCGAAGGTCCAGGATTCAGTTTCAGAGTTTCGTCCAGGGATAATCAAAAAGTCCTAAGGACTGGGTTCCTACCTTTATTCTAAAAATAGGGGTTGGACTACTCTGTGGCCCCACCTATGGGTGGGTCAGGGCAGAGGGGTGGCTACACCCCTTTCCCTTTGTCCAGTTCGCGCCAAAGCAGGGGCTGCAAGCCCCTGATCCGGTTTGAACTGGGGTATGCACAGGGACACCAAATGTGCCCCCAGTGCAAGACTTCAAAGCACCAGAAAGTGCTCCCGCCCAGCCCCAATACACATTATCCTGTCTGGGGAGGTGGTCACACCTCCCTGGGTCAGGAAACCTATTGTCCAGGCCTCCCCTGCCGGAGTTTCGTCCAGCAGCAGGAGGCCAGACTTGTGTCTGTGGCAGTAGCATCCATTTTGTGATGCCAGGCTTTAGAAAGAAGTTACCGGCCAGGCCAGGGTTAACATGTCTCTCCCTCTAGAAGGGTGGAATGCTACCCCGCCGCCAGGATTGGTGGGGGGTAGTATTCCAAGATGTTTGACACCAAACACGACATGTTTAGGTGCAGCCATTCCAAAGTTAGCATTTTACCGCGAGGATATAATGCGCTTAAGAGTATATGGTCAGGCTGCACTACAAACAGCATCAGAGATGGTCTCCGAACGCTGCAGAGGGGCCCTGCTCATGCAGGGGCACCCTCTCACATAGGAACCACGCACTCTGCCTTTAGGATTGATAAGGCCTGCCTTAGGAGTGACTTATAGGTTTATATGTGTGTATGTATTTCGTGAGATAGGTAACCTATATCACAGTAAGGGGTGCATGCACCACCTTACCCAGGCTGCAGTAGCAGACCTGTGGTGTCAGTTTGGATGGCCTTCCAGGGGTGGCATAATACATGCTGCAGCCCCTGGCAGGCCTCTGAGGTACCTATGCCCTTGGTACATAGTATACCATATACTAGGGACTTATAAGGGCACTCCAGATCCCAATCAGTGGTGTGCCTGAGGCACATGGAAACCTTTTTACAGAGAAAGCAGATAGACTGGGGCCCTGAATAGCAGGATCCCAGTCCAACTAAGTCATAAACCAGCAAAACACCATAAAAAAAGTGGGGGCAACCATATAGTCAGATTCCACCTTCCTACATAACCCCCCCAAACGAAAGGAGATAAGGCTAACCTTGGCCAGTTGAGCCTTCATTGACTAAGTGGTCATATAAGGAAGCACCTGCACTAGCCTGGTTGCCCCCTGTCTTATGGTCCACTAAGCAATCCCTCACCCTAAGGGTATGAGAGGGTCTCCACCATGGGGAATCACTACCTGTGGTGTGCTTAGGTAAAGTACAAGGCTGGTGAGGTGGCTGAGTAGGGAAGTGAGGCCCTAGGAATGTTGGCCTCAGCTTCCTCAGATCACTGGTCACCATGTATGCCTGTCTTTCCATGACTGAGTTGCACTTTGCTCTAAGGGTCAACCTTTGGCTGCCTACAGCTGGGGGTTGGGTCCCTTTGGATGGACTACTGGAGGGACAGGGCAGGTTTGGGACCTTCAGGTCCCAGGTTTGCCCTTGCCTACCAGAGTCCTTCTGGGGGAGGTCCCTACATAAAGGCATGGGGGATCCCTCAGTGTGTAGAGGAGTTTTCACCTGGCTAGGGCTACTAGACTGGGTGCCCCATATCTGCTGATGGGGGGGTTCCTCTGGACAGTGGGCCCTGGGGGGTCCACTGACCTCCCTGACCTCTGCAGCCCCGGGCTGGCTGAGGCAGGGTAGAGAGGGGCAGGTTACCTGCTCCAGACTGGGTACCACCTTGGAAGGGTCCTCTGCCATCAGGGGTGTGGCCAGGCCAGGCCTGACTACCTCTGGGGCAGTTCCTTCACTAGGGGTAGGGTCAGTTCCCTGAGGAGGCTGACCCTTACCTACTGTCTGGAGGGAAGAAGACTTTTCTTCAACCCTTGTGCTCTCTTTTGGGGGAGAGTGGGCCATTCTTTCAGGCTCCATCTCTCCAAATTCTTGGGCTGGGGCTGTGGCCATTACAGCCCCACTAACCTTTACAGGGACGCCCAGCATCCTAAGATGGGTTTGGTGTTCAACTTCAGCCCAGGCTGAAATTTCCAGATCATTGCCCATCAGGCAATCTACAGGTAGGGTTGGGGACTGTTGGACTTGGCCCTTTTTGCAGGGTCATCCCTAAACTTTTTGCCTTCCTCCTATATTTTTTCTGACCTGTTGTTGGCTGTTTTATGACTCTGGGCACTTTACCACTGCTGATCAGTGCTAAAGTGCATATGCTCTCCCTATGATAAATTGTGTTATGTATTAGTGACTCCATGATTGGATGATTGGTTTACTTGTCAGTCCCTAGTACAGTGCACTGAGTGTGCCCAGGGCTTGTAAATCCAATGCCGCTGGTGGGCTTGCAGCACTGGTTGTGCCACCCACAGAAGCGGCTTGTAAAATGTGCCTCAGGCCTGCCATTGCAGAGCCTGTGTGCAGCCTAGGGCTGCCATGTCGACTTGGTGAGTGCACCCACTTACCAGTCCCTAAACCTTCCCTTTACTGCATGTTGGTCACCCCTAAAGTAGGCCCTAGGGCAGGGTGCATTGTAAGTATAAGGTAGGACATGCCCTGGTGTGTGTGGCATGTCCTAATAGTGAATTACAGCCATTTTCGTTTTTCACTATTGCAAGGCTACCTGCTCCCCATAGGCCAGAATGGGCAGACTGACTATTACACCTTATAGTCAGAACTGACCCAGGAACATGGTAGAAAAACGAATTTAGTATGCCTGAACTCAGAATGATAAAATACATCTTTTAGTGAAGTTGGTTTTAACATTCTGTGTTTGAAAATACCACTTTTAGAAAGTGGGTATTTTCTTGCCTAAACTTCCAAGCCTGCCTCTGCTAGGTTGTGTATTCCTTGTCTGGAGATTGAGTGACAGGGGCTGGGGGTGGCTACAGGAGACAGGGTGAGTCAGCACAGGGCTGAATAGAAAGATCTGCATCCAGAGTGGAGGGAGGAGTTGCACCTGGGTCTGAATAGGGCTGTGCCTGCCTTCCACAATGCTGGCTCCACCTCCTGCCGGGCGGCTGAGCACTCTGCCCCACATTCTGAAAGGAAAGAAGGAGTCAGAAAAACAAAGTGCTCCAGGACTGACCAGAACTGGTTTTGGGCTGGGCAGAGGCCTCTCTGCCTTCAGAGAACAAAGGAAAACTGTGTATAAAAGGGGACCCAGACCCCTAGGAAATTAGATCACTTTGGGAAAACAAGAAGAAACCTTTGCTGAGGAGCGGAACCAAGAAGGAACTGAGGAGAAGACTATCCCTAAGCTAGAGGGATCTGCCTGCAGTGGTTGCCTGACTGCCAAAGGAAGGAGAAAGGACTTTGTGTGCACTTTTATTCAACTTGTAAAGTATCTCCAAGGGCTTGAGAAAAGAGCTTGCCTCCTGCTGAAGTCTCAGGGACAACAGACTTCAACCACCAGCTCCCCAAGAATCCTTTGGAAGTGCCTGCTGCTGTTTTGGGCCTTCTGAGGGGACTGCGTGTCGCAAGGAGCTGGAAGCGCGACTCAAGAGGAAGAAGCGTGTCGCCGTCGCTGCTGCTGCCGTCGCAACTCCGAAGGAGGGTGTCGCCGCTGTAGCTGTCGTATTGCACCGCATCGAGAGAAGCGTCCCGCAACGAAGAGGAAGCGTGTCGCCGTCGCTGCTGCTGCCGTCGCAACTCCGAAGGAGGGTGTCGCCGCTGTAGCTGTCGCATTGCACCGCATCAAGAGAAGAGTCTCGCATCGAGGAAGAAGCGTGTCGCCGTCGCAGCCGCTGCCGTCGCAACTCCGCAGGAGGGTGTCGCCGCTGTAGCTGTCGCATTGCACCGCATCAAGAGAAGCGCCTCGCATCCACGGAGAGGCGTGCCGCCGTCGGAGCTGCTGCCGTCGCATCACGAAACAAGGGTGTCGCCGCTGCAGTTGTCGCATCGAGCGGAAGCGTCTCGCAACGTCGGAGAAGAGGGTCGCCGCCAAAGCCGCTGTCGTCGCATCGCTGAACAAGGGTGTCGCCGCTGTAGCTGACGCATCGAGTCGAGACTTCTGCAACCTCGGAGAAGCGTGCCGCCTCAAGAAGAACTTGACGTCTTTATTTCTTTGCACCAGAACTTTGTCGCATTTCCATCGCTGCAACATTGCTTGTTGTGGAAGCGTCCCGCATCGTAAGGTACATTGACTTAAAGTGTCGCATCTTAAGAACTGAACTGAACTAAGCTAAACCTACCATTTTAAGTACAGTATTGTGGATTTTTGTCGTTTATGGTCTTGTGTTAAAACTATATAAAGAATACTTATTTTTGATATAAAACCTTGTGTGGTGTCCATCTGTAGTGTGTCACTAGATTACTGTATGTGTTCACAAATGCTTTACACACTGCCTCTGAGATAAGCCTGTCTGCTCGTGCAAAGCTACCAAGGGGTGAGCAGGGGTTATTTTAGGAGTGTACCCCTTTACCCTGACTAGAGGCGAGGGTCCCTATTTGTCACAAGTACCTACCTGTGCCAACTAGAGACCCCCAATTCTAACATTGGTGGTCAGCGGTGAGGATTCTGGACTTGCATTTGTGATTCATGTACAGTGATTGGTGAACACTACTAGTGAGTGCAGACCAAAACGCGACCACATACTGTTTTCTGTTTTATGTTGTCCTCCTGGAGGTATTTTTGATACCATGACTCTGGTTAGTTGTTGCAAAATGGAACTCAACTTCTGGCCCATGTTTATCTACACAATGAAGGAGCTACGTGTGTTTTGCAAGGAAAGAGGGCTGCCTGTGAAGAGAAGGTCCAGGGAGGATCTAGAGGCATCCCTATTTCAGTATGAATTACCCCGCTGGAAGGCAACACTACCAGTTGAGTCTGAGGAGGAGGAAGTCTCTAAAAGTGAGGAAGAAACAGAAAAAGATAGCTGGCTTCTGGCTCATGAGCAGAAGCTGAAAGAGATTGATGAAGAGCTGAGAGAGATTGATGAGGCTCAGAGGGCCTTAGCCCAAGAAGAAGAAATTTGGGCAGCTCAGGAAGTGAGCTTTGCTGAGTTGGAGGTGGAGTCCAGCTCAGATGGTGGCAGCAAAATTAAGTTATTCAGTGCTGAGAGAGTAGTGCACACACCCAGAGATGTGGCGCCTGACTTGGAGGGGGTTAACATACACCAGGAGGTTCAAGGACATGAGGTAGCTCCAGTAGTGCGCAGTGTCCCTGAGAGGAATAGGGAAACTGACACAGGGATTCATGGTCCTAGTGGTGGGAGGGACACTCTACTGACTCTAGATGAGAGGTGCAGGAGAGGGGTTCCCCCATGGTTGAAGTCCTGGTATGTGAGTGTGAAGACCGCCCAGAAGAGTGTGGGTTGAGTGACAGAGACAGTCAGATACTGTCTTGCCAGTCTCAGGAGAGTGGTGGGGAGTACGTGTGTGAGGCACTGGATGGTGAGGTGAAGGATAGTTTGGTTAACCCCTGTGGGGGACTGTGTGATCCAATTTTGGGAGAGCATATTGTAAGTCCCTGTTTTCCAGAGCTATGCCAACACCTGTTGGAGAGTGAGTTCTCTGACCTCAGGGAGCTCACATTGGAGGCAGACCTTTTGGTGGATTCCAGAGGGTCTGAAGAGGCATTGGGGAGTGACCCTAAGAGGAGTGGCTCAGGTGTCTTCCAACCCATAGTGGTGGGAGAGGTTCAGTGTAGCCCAGCTAGGTCCCGTGGTAATGGGAGGGGTTTAGGGACTCACGTCCTGTCTCAGTGGAGAAGGAGTGAGTGTGGGGCTGCGTGTCCCAAGGTGCCCGAAACCCAGTCTCAGAGCCTGGATGGTTCTTTAAGGGAACACCAGGTAGGGAGCCTAGGCTGCCCTGATGGGCCGCCTGTTGAGGAGGATCTCCTAGTGTCTAGAGAACCTGGAGCGTCTGTAAATGGAGCTCCCGTGTTTCTGGTGTCTGGCAGTGCCGCTCCACTTGGGAGGGTGCAGAAGTCCAGAGTGAGGGGTGAGAGGGGGAGAGAGTCCCCAGTGGAAGAACCAGTGGGTCAGGGACCAGCCAGAAGGGCTGAGTCACCAGTGAATGACCATGGTGACACCACTTCTGTCCTGGGGGATCTTCCCACGCTGTCAGATGGACAGGGTCGGGAGATCTGCGCCAGGCGGACTGTCACACAACCCATGAGAGATGTGTTACCCTCTGGGGGGCATGCGTGCTCCCCAGAAAGTCCTGGTGCGCCAGGCAGATTATTACACAACTCTAGAGGAGTGTGTTTCCCTTGGAGGGGTTGGTGTACCCTCCCGGAAGTCCTGGGTTGGCAGGCACAGGTCCAGCCTAAGGGTACAGACCCTGGGTTGGAGGGCCAGGTTCAGGGTGTCCCCCTGACCTGGAGGAAGGGGCAGCTGCTAACAGTGCCCCTACCAGTTTGTCTTCTGGGGGCACCGCTCCAGGTGGGAGGGTGCAGGACCCCAGTAAGGGGGGCGGGGAGAGGACAGCCTCACTCCTGGCCTCTGCCCAGTCTAAGGGTACAGACCCTATGCTGGGATCCCAGTTGCAGGATAGAACCCCTGAACTGGTGGGCGGAGTGTGCAGGACACCTGCCGCAGGTGCCCTGACAATTCTGGAAGGGGGTACCGCTCCAGGTGGGAGGGTACAGAGCCCCAAGGAGGAGGACCGGGTGTGGGAATGCCCACCCCAGTCTCCAGTCCAGCCGCCGGGTATAGGCCCGGGGCTGGTGGGTCAGCGCCAGGATGTCATACCTGACCTGACAGGAGGGAGAGTGGACAAAGGGTGCCAAGCACCTGGGGCTACTGCCCCCCGCTCTCTGACGCCACAGAGGTTTGAGAGCCCTGAGAGGCATAAGGCCTGGGTCTCATCCCTGACCCCTGTCAGTGGCCACTGTGGCTTGCTGTCTGTCTGTTGGGACACACCTGTGAGCCAGTTAAGGTTAGGTGCTGCACAGGTGGGGTCCACAGGTGAGGAGAAGGGTTCCCCATGGATTAGCTTGGTGGGCCCTGAGAGTATGGACAGAGGGATTCCAATAGGTTCAGATTGGCGTAGAACTGGAGTATGCCCCTGCTGTTGCGGGCCAGGTCCAGGTTCTATCGCCCAAAGCAGGGAAGCCCATCAAGGTAGTGATTGGTCTACCCTGCGTTTTGGCTGGAAGGGGTTGTGTTGGACTTGGCCCTTTTTGCAGGGTCATCCCTAAACTTTTTGCCTTCCTCCTATATTTTTTCTGACCTGTTGTTGGCTGTTTTATGACTCTGGGCACTTTACCACTGCTGATCAGTGCTAAAGTGCATATGCTCTCCCTATGATAAATTGTGTTATGTATTAGTGACTCCATGATTGGATGATTGGTTTACTTGTCAGTCCCTAGTACAGTGCACTGAGTGTGCCCAGGGCTTGTAAATCCAATGCCGCTGGTGGGCTTGCAGCACTGGTTGTGCCACCCACAGAAGCGGCTTGTAAAATGTGCCTCAGGCCTGCCATTGCAGAGCCTGTGTGCAGCCTAGGGCTGCCATGTCGACTTGGTGAGTGCACCCACTTACCAGTCCCTAAACCTTCCCTTTACTGCATGTTGGTCACCCCTAAAGTAGGCCCTAGGGCAGGGTGCATTGTAAGTATAAGGTAGGACATGCCCTGGTGTGTGTGGCATGTCCTAATAGTGAATTACAGCCATTTTCGTTTTTCACTATTGCAAGGCTACCTGCTCCCCATAGGCCAGAATGGGCAGACTGACTATTACACCTTATAGTCAGAACTGACCCAGGGAACATGGTAGAAAAACGAATTTAGTATGCCTGAACTCAGAATGATAAAATACATCTTTTAGTGAAGTTGGTTTTAACATTCTGTGTTTGAAAATACCACTTTTAGAAAGTGGGTATTTTCTTGCCTAAACTTCCAAGCCTGCCTCTGCTAGGTTGTGTATTCCTTGTCTGGAGATTGAGTGACAGGGGCTGGGGGTGGCTACAGGAGACAGGGTGAGTCAGCACAGGGCTGAATAGAAAGATCTGCATCCAGAGTGGAGGGAGGAGTTGCACCTGGGTCTGAATAGGGCTGTGCCTGCCTTCCACAATGCTGGCTCCACCTCCTGCCGGGCGGCTGAGCACTCTGCCCCACATTCTGAAAGGAAAGAAGGAGTCAGAAAAACAAAGTGCTCCAGGACTGACCAGAACTGGTTTTGGGCTGGGCAGAGGCCTCTCTGCCTTCAGAGAACAAAGGAAAACTGTGTATAAAAAGGGGACCCAGACCCCTAGGAAATTAGATCACTTTGGGAAAACAAGAAGAAACCTTTGCTGAGGAGCGGAACCAAGAAGGAACTGAGGAGAAGACTATCCCTAAGCTAGAGGGATCTGCCTGCAGTGGTTGCCTGACTGCCAAAGGAAGGAGAAAGGACTTTGTGTGCACTTTTATTCAACTTGTAAAGTATCTCCAAGGGCTTGAGAAAAGAGCTTGCCTCCTGCTGAAGTCTCAGGGACAACAGACTTCAACCACCAGCTCCCCAAGAATCCTTTGGAAGTGCCTGCTGCTGTTTTGGGCCTTCTGAGGGGACTGCGTGTCGCAAGGAGCTGGAAGCGCGACTCAAGAGGAAGAAGCGTGTCGCCGTCGCTGCTGCTGCCGTCGCAACTCCGAAGGAGGGTGTCGCCGCTGTAGCTGTCGTATTGCACCGCATCGAGAGAAGCGTCCCGCAACGAAGAGGAAGCGTGTCGCCGTCGCTGCTGCTGCCGTCGCAACTCCGAAGGAGGGTGTCGCCGCTGTAGCTGTCGCATTGCACCGCATCAAGAGAAGAGTCTCGCATCGAGGAAGAAGCGTGTCGCCGTCGCAGCCGCTGCCGTCGCAACTCCGCAGGAGGGTGTTGCCGCTGTAGCTGTCGCATTGCACCGCATCAAGAGAAGCGCCTCGCATCCACGGAGAAGCGTGCCGCCGTCGGAGCTGCTGCCGTCGCATCACGAAACAAGGGTGTCGCCGCTGCAGTTGTCGCATCGAGCGGAAGCGTCTCGCAACGTCGGAGAAGAGGGTCGCCGCCAAAGCCGCTGTCGTCGCATCGCTGAACAAGGGTGTCGCCGCTGTAGCTGACGCATCGAGTCGAGACTTCTCGCAACCTCGGAGAAGCGTGCCGCCTCAAGAAGAACTTGACGTCTTTATTTCTTTGCACCAGAACTTTGTCGCATTTCCATCGCTGCAACATTGCTTGTTGTGGAAGCGTCCCGCATCGTAAGGTACATTGACTTAAAGTGTCGCATCTTAAGAACTGAACTGAACTAAGCTAAACCTACCATTTTAAGTACAGTATTGTGGATTTTTGTCGTTTATGGTCTTGTGTTAAAACTATATAAAGAATACTTATTTTTGATATAAAACCTTGTGTGGTGTCCATCTGTAGTGTGTCACTAGATTACTGTATGTGTTCACAAATGCTTTACACACTGCCTCTGAGATAAGCCTGTCTGCTCGTGCCAAGCTACCAAGGGGGTGAGCAGGGGTTATTTTAGGAGTGTACCCCTTTACCCTGACTAGAGGCGAGGGTCCCTATTTGTCACAAGTACCTACCTGTGCCAACTAGAGACCCCCAATTCTAACAGGGACACTGCCACTCTCTTTGGGCCTGTGACCCCCTCCCAGCTGAGATTGACTATGGCCATGGGGTGATCTGTTCTGACACCATCAATGTTGGTCACCTGGTATTTAAACTCAGGTAAAAGCTGGTGAGGGGGGACTAGTTTCCCTGCCACCATGGTGACACTAGCCCCTGTGTCCCTAAATGCCACAGCTTTCTGACCATTAATTATTGGCTCCAATCTGTACCTGCCCAATGCTATGGGACCCATGGTAAAGGTGGCAAATCCTATACCACCATCAGAGTCAGAGGAGTCTGTTGAGGGGTCCCTGTCTAAACTAGGGCCCACCTCTGTTCCTCTTGCAAAAGCACCTAACTTTTGGGTGCACTACTCCCAACTGGAGGATTACTACTGGTAGTACCAGGAGGGGTGGTAGTAGTTGTGGGAGGAACATTTTCTTTATTGCCAATCCTGGGGCAACTGGGATCAGTTTTCCAGTGCCCAGGCTTTTTACAGACATGGCAATAGGGTTTCTTTTCAGGAGAGGAAGGAGTTTGGGACCCACCCCCAGAAGAGGAATTTTGGGGCCCTGTAGGGGACTTATCCTTAGATTTATCCCCACCTTTCTCTTGGGACTTAGTAGAATCTTTCTTCTGGTCACCACCCTGATTTCTAGTTTTTACTCTGGTTCTGACCCATTTGTCTGCCTTCTTTCCCAATTCTTGGGGAGAGGTCAGATCAGAGTCCACCAGATACTGGTGCAAAAGCTGGTTTTGACAATTATTAAGGATCTGCTCCCTCATAATCAAATTGTACAATCCTAAAAAGTCATGCACTTTGTTGCCATGTATCCAACCTTCCAGAGCCTTTGTAGCACAATCTACAAAATCAACCCAGTCTTGAGTCTGAGCTTTTTGGGTGTCTCTGAACTTCAACCTATACTGTTCAGTGGTTAGGCCAAACCCATCTATCAGAGCACTCTTCAAGACTGTGTAATTGTCAGCATCCTCTTCTCTTACAGTGAGGAGCTTGTCTCTACCTTTGTCTGCAAAGGAGAGCCACAAGATTGCTGCCCACTGCCTCTGGGGGACCTTCTGAACTTTACAGGCCCTCTCCAGTGCAGTTATCCATTTGTGGATGTCATCCCCACTCTGGTAGGGAGGGACAATCTTGTTTAGGTTTCTATGGTCATAAGACCTCTCCCTATCTCTAGGGATATTGCTGCCACCATGGGACTCTAGTCCCAACTTTCTTCTCTCTCTAAGGAGATCTAGGGATTCCCTATCTAAAGCCAATTGCTTTTTTCTGATTTCCAGCTGAGTTTCCTCATACTGGACCAGTCTGGTTCTCCTCTCATGAGAGGATTCCCTCCTGTGAGAGGAGACAGAGCTCCCTATAGAGGTGCCAGAGTGGTTAGACTCCTGAGAAGGAGATCTAGACATCCTGGGCACACTCTTAATCCTTCCTGGGGGGACAAAGAGGGTGTCATCTTGATCATCCTCATCATCGTCCACAGGAGGGATTGGGTTTTCCAGGTCAGGGTCATTGTCACCCTCCTGGCCAGTTTCAGAGGGGGCTGGGGTTATTGGTACCCCTGGCGTCCTCCTCTTCTCCTGCCCCACCCTCAGCTCCTACCCCTTCAGTCCCTACAGGCTTACTAAGGTCATAAGCCACCAACAACTCCTTGAGGTGTTGGGTGGTGGGGCTTTGGCCTGTCCTTATTTTTCTCAAGTTACATAAAGCTCTCAATTCCAAGAATGGGAGTGTATCATACTTGGAGGGTGGAAGCTCAATGGCTTCCTGCAAGGATTCTTTGGATCCTGCCCTTAAAGACATTACTAGTGTGGTGTGGTGTATGCACTACCTACTCTAGTGTGGCCTACTAAACTCTCTTGAGTTGTAGAAAGGGTTGTGCTATCCCTTAACACACAACTCTAAGTTCAGTAGAACTTACTGTATTCTAAGCTTAAATTATATGTACCTTAGGTACCTTTAGTGGTTTTCAGTTGATCAATTCAATTGAGATTATCTGGTAAAACAATAGCAAGCTGGAATCCCACACGCTGCACACCAATGTGAGAAGTTGGCCTGGCATATGCTGTCTACTAATTATAGTGGGCACCTTGCACCAGTCCAAACAACCCCTTATTGGAGATAGGTTAAAGGCAACCTTATTGAAAGCTATCCTAGTGGTAGCTATGGAGAGCAGCCTTCAGGCTAAGTCTTGAAGGAATGTAAAGCAGCTTGTTTTACCAGTCTATAATCTCTTGAGTGACCAAATGAAAGAGCACCACACCAGGTATATATTCAAAATATATGTATTTATTGCTAAACACACCCCTCTAGTCTCTTTATGAGGCTAGAGTTCGAAGTACATAAGTTATAAGTTATTAAATCACAGTAATAGCACAAATACACGTTTGGGCCCTAGGGGCGTACCAAACCATATACCAATAAAGTGGTATGCGAACCACGACTGAACTAGACACTAGGCCTAGAGCCTCTAGAAGTGCTTGGACCACAAGGAACCACCCAAGGTAGTGACACAGGGGACCTACGGGAGACGCGTGCAGTGTAAATACACAACCGCGATACGCCGTTGACTTCTATGGAGAAAGTCGGGATCGGGAAAATAGAGAAAAGAGACACTTAAAAGAGGACTAGGACAAAACCCTTTGAGATCTAGGACTTTGAAGAGTCTCTACCCACGGGAGCACCGGAGTACTCGTGTTACCTCACCCAGGGAAGCCGGGTGCATAGGTGCCTTTCGGGGTCGGGTTTCGTCGTCGATTCGAATGGCGATCTGCTGCAAAGTGCTGCTGGCGGCCAAGAGAAAAGTGTCCGGGTGGATCCAAGAGTGGATCGGAGTTCTGAAGAACCTGAAAGCAGAGGGGACAGAGTCTGGGTCATTAGCCAGTGACCAGGAAGGCGATGGACAGATGCCCACCGATGTCGAGTGCTTCAGGTGCGTTGACGGTCATCTTGACTCTTCAGCCACGAGGTCCAGTAGGCGTTGTCGGCAACCAGGAGCAGGATTCGGGCTGGTACACAACGTCTGTCGAGTGCTGAGGTATCGGCGACCGGATTGGACCAAACAAGCCTTGGTAACGGCAAGTCTTGGTGAAGATGTAGATCGTCGATGGTGCAGACCAGCAAGGTCTGTGGAACTCACCCAGCAAGGGTAAGTGAGGACAGGCCTGGAGCAACCAGGATGCCAAGTAAGAAAAGGATTGGCCTTCGTTAAGGGCTACTAGCCAACGGGCTAGCGACCGCGAAGGAGCCTCATGACGCCGCACGTGGATCTGGCTTACAGGACACTCGTGGAGTGGGGGCCAGTGGTCTTCGGTGCAGGTGGTGCTGGAGGCTAGGGCTACTCGGAGCCCAAAGCACGACTTCTTGAAAGACCCAGAAGAGGATGCACTTGCAAGTGTGCTCGGTGTCCAGGGGTCACGGTCTCAAGTCACCCACGATAGCCACGGGCCTCAGCTTTGCTGGGGACTCAGGGTAGCCTCGGGAAGTCTGAGAATCCACCTCTGGTGATGCGATGACTTCGGCGTCCGACGGGAGCTTCAGAAATGCGAACCGGACAGATGCTTCTTTGGTGCCTGCCAAGCAGGGAGTCACTCCTTGACCCCAAGGGAGATTCTTCAGTCCTCTAATCTTGTCGTAGAGCGTCGAAGGACCAGGATTCAGTTTCAGAGTTTCATCCAGGGATAATCTAAAGTCCTAAGGACTGGGTTCCTACCTTTATTCTAAAAATAGGGGTTGGACTACTCTGTGGCCCCACCTATGGGTGGGTCAGGGCAGAGGGGTGGCTACACCCCTTTCCTTTGTCCAGTTCGCGCCAAAGCAGGGGCTGCAAGCCCCTGATCCGGTTTGAACTGGGGTATGCACAGGGACACCAAATGTGCCCCCAGTGCAGGACTTCAAAGCACCAGAAAGTGCTCCCGCCCAGCCCCAATACACATTATCCTGTCTGGGGAGGTGGTCACACCTCCCTGGGACAGGAAACCTATTGTCCAGGCCTCCCCTGCCGGAGTTTCGTCCAGCAGCAGGAGGCCAGACTTGTGTCTGTGGCAGTAGCATCCATTTTGTGATGCCAGGCTTTAGAAAGAAGTTACCGGCCAGGCCAGGGTTAACATGTCTCTCCCTCTAGAAGGGTGGAATGCTACCCCCGCCACCAGGATTGGCGGGGGGTAGTATTCCAAGATGTTTGACACCAAACACGACATGTTTAGGTGCAGCCATTCCAAAGTTAGCATTTTACCGCGAGGATATAATGCGCTTAAGAGTATATGGTCAGGCTGCACTACAAACAGCATCAGAGATGGTCTCCGAACGCTGCAGAGGGCCCTGCTCATGCAGGGGCACCCTCTCACATAGGAACCACGCACTCTGCCTTTAGGATTGATAAGGCCTGCCTTAGGAGTGACTTATAGGTTTATATGTGTGTATGTATTTCGTGAGATAGGTAACCTATATCACAGTAAGGGTGCATGCACCACCTTACCCAGGCTGCAGTAGCAGACCTGTGGTGTCAGTTTGGATGGCCTTCCAGGGGTGGCATAATACATGCTGCAGCCCCTGGCAGGCCTCTGAGGTACCTATGCCCTTGGTACATAGTATACCATATACTAGGGACTTATAAGGGCACTCCAGATCCCAATCAGTGGTGTGCCTGAGGCACATGGAAACCTTTTTACAGAGAAAGCAGATAGACTGGGGCCCTGAATAGCAGGATCCCAGTCCAACTAAGTCATAAACCAGCAAAACACCATAAAAAAAGTGGGGGCAACCATATAGTCAGATTCCACCTTCCTACAGCCAGCATCTGGTTGCCGACCACCTCTCTTCGCTGACCTGATGATTACTGGTCAGGTATTGAGTGAATTCAATTGACAGTAATGCATGGACCGCATGAGTTTAGATCCAGACAGCTTCTAAGCCATGATCTGCAACCCGATGGACTGACATTTGTGGGGCACTACTTCAGTCAGTGATTTTTCAGTTTATTTGGTAGCTGACTGCTTGGAAAAGGTTGATTGACCTTCCACGGATAAAGGCTGAATGAGCCCCAGATCCATGAATTTCCACTCAGTTTGACCTTTTGGGGTCAATAGGTTAAGAATCATTCCCTGAACCTTTCCAGAATGTTGATTGTATCATTCAACTTTGTTATTTTTTACCTGTGTCTTGCCAACCCGGACCTTACCGACTATTTGAAGTACATTTGAGATGTAAATGTTGCAATATATTTCAAACAGGGTTTTGGACATTTTCAACTCACATCTTCATAACTACATTCTCAGAGCTCAGGGTGCGTTTGTTCATCATATTCAAGCGCCCACACTTTATGTTCTTGCCTTTGCAGAGGGGCTAAGAAATTGACGAATATTTTATTAAACTTTTTAACAAGTAAAGTTGATCATTTTAATTTCACATCTGATTCAGAACAGCTGTGCATTTGAATTACAACGAATGCAGTTAGTTTTACAGACAAACATAAAAAATGTGCCTAGCATTCCCTACATCCCCGACGTGGTAGGCGCCTCCTGGCAGAATTAAAGATCAGACGGCATGCATTGCCTTCTCACTGGGACACTGGATATTGAGTGTGGAATAGAAAACTGAGCCTTAGGCCTTCCATGAGTCTCCGTGCAATATCGGTCAAGCAGGCAAGGCCTATACTACAGGAGAAGGAGGGACAGTTTATACTAGATACATTATACATTCATCATTACAACCGCAGTAAATGTGGAATTTCAAGAACGATTAGTTGGAAAAATAAATACACTTAAGACTGTCACACAAAAAAAAGTAATACACGTGATGAAAACCTCAGGTTTCGAACACACATGTACAATTCGCATTAACTTACTGTTCATAATCAGTGTCCTCAAAAACAATATTCATAAACTATTCAGGCAAGTATCTTTTCTTACAGGAAACATTGAACATTATTCTTTGGAGTATTGGCACCATGCATTGCCCACGAGCTGTCCAGAGTGCTGAAGTAATTGGCAGATGAACATTTGTGGACCGATTACTTGAGGAGGAGTCACCTCCTTTGCTACTAATGACCAGGGTCACTGGAATTATGTGGCAGGAGGGGGCCAGATCATGTGGCAGGGTTGACTAAATTATGTGGCAAGAAAAGGCAAATTATGTGGCATAATGCGGCACATTGATAGTATTACTTCATTATTTTGACATTTTTACACTTGTTATCACTGTCTGGGCATAGGTTGCACCTCATTTTAACACCCAACATAACAATAAGCAATAGAAATGTGAGAAGTCAACCTTTGTAAAGGGCCTTCGACTGCACGCCAACACTTGTCACCGCGATTTTAGTAACTTTTGAACCCTTGAGTTAGAAACCATTTTTTTAAATCTGCAGATTATGGAGCAGATGATGATTATGTGGCAAATGCGGCAGATCCATAATTATGCAAAAAACGCTGTGGCCGAACAATCTCATAATTCCAGTGGCATTGCTAATAACCGACTTTCTTAGAGTTATACAAGCTGTCTCAGAGAAATATCATGGTTCAAGGGACAAGCACTGTGGGGACTGGCCATTGATTGGCTTTACATTTAGTCTGATGGTTAATAAGTATTTCAGCATGTTTATCTTTGTATATTATCCTCATATTGAAGTTTATTTGAGTGATCTCTTTTAACTGTTTATGAGTTTGTTTAGTTGATTTTTGTCTTTATCTATTTCAAATAGTGGGTTTGGTTCATAATCTGATTATCAGCTAGCAAAATTTCTGTGTGAGGTCAGGGGCGCGGGTGGCTTCTGACACTACAGTTTATGTTATTTTGCATTTAGCGATATTTTCTTAGCACAAAATGCATACTCGCATCCATTTTTGATCCGAGGGTGCATTTTTCACTAAGAAAATAGTGCAACATGCTGGGAGTAAGTTGGGGGAAAAATCATGCTGCTCTTCATGTTTTGTTGCAGTTAGCGCTATTTCTTAGCACAAAATGCATCCTCAGTCTATTTTGGACGCGAGGGTGCACTTTTGCACTAAGAAAATAGTGCTAAATGCTAAATTACTCTTACCTCGTAATAACGCGGAGCCCCGCGTAATTCCCCCCCAGTATTTTCGCGTACTTGCATTGCCTCCAATTACGCGCGTTGTGCCCACCCCTACTCTAAAGCGTCAATGGCACTCAGTGTGCAACCAGTTTAACCTACGATGCCCCGTTTGCTTACAGCAGCACGGAATGGTCTCTGCGGAAATCCATTCATATTAATGTTTAGGGCTCCCTCTGCAGATAGACACTCTGGTAACTCATTATAATGCCCACGTGCCACATTAACATTTAACGAGATAGTAGTTGAAGAGGCTGCCCCGTACTGTGCCTTTTCTCTTCCTTTTCTATCTTCGGGGTCCTTTTGCCTAATTGCAGCTGGGGTGCAGGCTGAGGTCTCCCCTGCAGCCCCGCGGCTCTGCTGGGTGCTGACACTGTACCTGGCTGGCGCACCCGGAGTGAGTGCGTCAGCATTCTGGGGGGAATGAACGGAAATCAATCATGGCAGCTGCAGCACCAGCAGATACGCTGCGCGCGCATGGGACTAGCAGTGCATTGCGCACAATGGGCAATCCGTAACATGGTAAGTTGGTCTGCATAGATGCCTCAGTGAGCTAGGCACATTATAACATAGCCGTGATGTTTTAACCAGTGAACGTCGTTTTCGCGCATCCTCTAAAGTTACCTGAAGTTTGCAAGTAAAAGGTTCAGGAAGGCTGAAGTTTGATAGAATATTGTCCTCGCAGCACACAAACCTTAACCTTGACATTTTCCCCAAATAAAGGCTGCAAATGTTGCCGAACAGGACTGCTTTATGAAGTCCAGTAGGCACGGGCACTGAGTGCCTTTTTGCAGAAACGCATGCTCTGTGCTTGGCGTTTGCTTTTATATGAATCTGAAACTTTCACATGTGGTTCTGTTCATTTTCCATGCGTACAGCAATGTGGGAAGCGTGCATGCTGATGGTTGGACTCCTGTCGTACAAGGGCTTGGTGTCAGCATTGTTGGCCAGCAAAGGGTTAAAGCGAGTTGTTACAAACTAAGCTTTTCAGGTTGAGTAGGACGGCTAAGTGTGCGAGGCTGGGCTCGGTATGTTTATAGCCGGGCTATTTATAAGAAGGAGAGGGCATATAACATGTAGCAGCGGGCACAGTGCACGGTCCCCAAATTTCACCAGCCTCTCTTGTGTGTGATGCTCCCGCAGTGAAGAAGAAGCGTTTGGGGCAGTGCGACGATGAAGGCTCTGCTGCTGCTGCTGGTCTGGGGCTGCTGGGCTGAACACCACCACACCGAGAGCAACTCCCACGAGCTGGACAGGATCGTGCACATCCAAGGTAAGCACCTGCCCCCCGAAAAGTGCTTTGCTGATTTCTTTATGCTCTCTGCTCTCTCGCGCACGGCTCATGTTATGCTGCATCAACTTTTCCCCGTGTACTTTTTCCCCTCCTCCTCCGCATCACACCACAGCTGCGCCTGAAAACAAAGGGTATCGCTTCACCCCCTTAATGCCTGCGAAGCACGGGGCACCTGGAAGCGTTCTGAGAAGGTCAGCATGCCGGACGAATGCTACAATGGCCAACAGAGCGCGCGCAGCCAAGCGAGGGTCGCGTTTCCCAGTTATCTTTAGACTCAAAAAGCACTGCGCAGTTTGAGTGCTGCATCACTGCATACGAAGAGGTCGTGGAGTTTACTGCAGGACCAAGCACTGAAGGAGAGAGCCGCGCGAATGTCTGGCGAAGTGCTTTTAAGTCTTTAGGGCATGTGTTTGCAATGTCCGGGAAAATTACAAAATGTTTTTATAATTAAATATAAAACATCGTGATTGAAACATAATTATAAATACATATTACAAAACAAATGAAAAGTGACTAATGTAAAAGGAAAAAAGGAGAAAATGAAGGCGCTCATATTTTCCATCGTACTGGGTTACTTAACGTCCCTCTGCAGTGTGCTGCTGGTTCTGGGTTTATTTGCAGTGGAAGGCTCCCCTCCCAGCTCAGGCAGGATGCAGTCTGCAGTGCAATGCAGCTGTTTTTTTTTCAGTATCAGCTTCAATAGTTGAGAGAAGAAAGCCACAGCAGGGACGCAGAAAATAGCAAACACCAATAAAACAAGAACACTCCTGTCGCATACCCGAGTCCTGGCCAGGTACAAAGTAACACTTTTAGCTATGCATATCACACACCACAAGGTATGCTGCCGCCATCCACCCCTTGCCAGTGATGCTCACGGTTTGAAACATAAACTTGGAAGTTGCTTTACAATAAGGCTTGTATAGTTCCCTTTCAGCGCCTGTAAATTCTAATCAAGGTCATATGGGTGACTCACACACTGTCACACTGACATTTTTAGGTCTTTATATATTTTCCCTCTGGGAGTTGATAGTTCACAGCAACGGTTCCCGTTAGAAGGTATTCAGAGTTATTAAGCGCGAGACTTTTCTTTTTGGCTGCTTTTCACTTCCTTTTGCCTTTTGGCTTTAAAGTTCACTGCGTTAAATTGGTTTCCAGAGATCGCTGGTGAACATTGCGGATATTTTAATGTGTGTGATATTTAATCTTTTAATCTTTTACATTCATAAGAACTGTTTTCCTTTAAATGGTGGATTCGCCATAACTTCGCTTGTATGAACATATTGCAATCCATATCCATATTCAGGTGTTTGAGTTTCTACTTTCTCAAGTGAAATTTCCATCTAATAATTCCAGTGTTTACTTTGCTACTGTACAGTGAATATGATACCTACTAAACTCTGGCAGTTTATTACTTTATGTTTTAACAAACAATGCGATCTTTAGTAATAACTAGTTTGTCCCTAAGTAAAATCTCTACTGAGTATGGTACATTTATAACTGAATAAAAGTATTTACTCTGTTAAAGAAATATTCACCTTCCAAAAATCTATTCTTGGTGGAAATTTTAAAGACTTTGTGTCTCGAACTCCCTTTTTACTTCCATTAATTATCATCCACAGTCCTCCCCTCACATCATTTCTTCACTGTGGAGAACAAGAGTGGCTCAGCACTGACCCAGGGTGGTTCTATGCAGCTCTCTTTCTGCCTCCTTCTCAATGGGATGGGGCAGGGCTTAATTTGTAAAAGAATTAGTGCCTATGCCCAAAGCTCTGCTCAGAAGCCTGTGGCTGGTGCACTTAATTATCAGCGTGCTGAATACCAAAGATGTGTGGTTTTCATTCAATCCACCTGATGCCTCTTTAACCTGCTACCAGACACTCCCCGTCCCTTTATCTCACTTTATCTTCTCTCTTTGTGACAGTTTTTCAGTTTTTCTCTTCCTCCTCCTAATCCCGGCCCCTTGAAATACCTTTGTAAAAAAAATTGTTGTCCAGAAATAAAAAATTTTGATTTGTGTTTTGGGATCATTAGAGAAGTGATTTAGCTTGGGTAGACATTACTGATCCGGGCCACATTTTTCTGGACAAAATTTTCAAAAATGGCGGATGTGTTGCAGTGATGATGTAATATTTCAGGAACCACGAGACCTATATACTTCATTTTGGTGTCAAAACATAGGTTTGGAGGGTCAAGTAGTCTTATAGAGACAGAAAATAACTCCTCAGAGCTACCCTTCGGCCATTTTCCAAAATGGTGGCTATAATAGAGGAAGAAGAGCCATACAGAAATGAAACAAATAATAATGTTTTTTAATCCTTTTATGTATACACCAAACAATGTTTATGATCAGGATATGAAAAAGAAAAAATTATCACTCCTGTTTTAGACTCATTTTCATAGTTGACTTTATTTATTTGTTTCGGCAATTGCTCGTGGTACATTTGCAGAATGTTGAATATTTAAGGAGTTTATAGACAAGGACAACTTTTTGTAGCACAGGTTTTGCAAGTACATATACATGTAAGTTCTGTGTGTACAGGCTTTAGAAATTTCATAGGTTTTAGCACCCCATCAATATCTTCCCAACCAATCTCACACAGATCTTTCTCTATATATGCATGATCCAAAACATTTGCACATCTTCTGCTCAAGTAGAACCCTTTTTTAGTTTGTCCACGCACAAAATATGACGTCGGTGGAAGGTCATTTAGCGGGACTGATCTCTTGAACTCACTGTACCAAAGATAGTTAAATATGTGATGGTCAGAAATCATTTTCTACAGAAGCACAAGGTATTTTTCTACATATTTAAAGTCACATTTTTCTTCTGTCTCAGAAAATCCTTCAAAAAACTTCACAGGTTCAGCAGTTAAAGCTGCAAGCTTTGTTCCAATTTTGCTCATAGTGTCATCACCCGTAAGAATATGTGCATTGATAAGAACGCTGGCCAGTTTTGGGTCAAGTTTCTTGTACAGAATACGAAGCAGGATCTCATCTGTTCCATAACGTATCCATAACTCTGACAATCCTTGACTTATGAACATTGCAAGAAATCTAAGTAGCACAATAATAACATCTGTGTCATTTGACAGTTCAATGAATTGATTGGAACCATTTCAAACAGTCCACTCAACATGTGGCACAACACAGAGGTCAGCTTCCTCCAATTTGCTGTTAAGTTCTTGAACAATATGATCCGTACCTGTTGAATATATCTCCGCAGGCACCAACTGCTCATTGGCAATCATTCCACTTACAATAATTGGACATTCAGTGTTCATGGAAGCATCAGTAATGTTTTGGCGAGTTGACATCTACAAGTTTATCTTGCTTGATGTTGATGACCAGAATTTATCAAGTTGCACAGGTATAGGTGTTGAATATTTGTTGCAGGCAAGGTCAATTGTTCCACTTGTAGACATTCGTCTAATTCTTTTATATTCTTTGACAGATAGTTCATGATAACTGTCAAAGACAATGTGCAGTTCTTGCAAGGTGCACACTGACTTTGATATCTGTAGAACAATCTTTACGACCTTTCCGAAGTTTTGCATTAAATCTTGACCATTCGCAATTATGACATATAGTCCACAACAACAGCAGTTTTCAATGAGGACAGCTTTTCAAACTGAAATTCTTCAGATGAAAGTTTTTTCAAGCTCTTGTACGAGTTTGTGTTTCACTGGTTTGGTTGCAGCATCTCCATCAAATAATGTGCTTGTTGGAAGAAAATCATGCAACAGAATGTCCTTGATAAATTCACCCCTTTCTTTTGCATCATCCATCTCTCTATGTGCTTGCAAAAGCTGATTTTTGTAACCTGTTTTGTAGTGGCTGGTTGGATGAAACTCTTACTATGGCAATTAAAGCATGGAAGTTTAGCTTTGGTGATTATGTCAAACAGCGTTTTCACTTTCAATATAAATCGCTTCTGTTTCAATTCCGCATATAGTTTCGATCCATGCTCCTGGACATCTATTAGACATGTCTTTACAACGTTATCCACATATTGTTCGGTCACAAAGTTGTGTAGTCACACAAGCTCAGTCATTTCAAAGGGGTTTCCTTGCTGCTGCAAGAAATGAAGAAGGATGTCAACATGTTTATTAAAACGTTTCCCTCTTTTTCCCACAAGTTCATGGTGAAGAGCAGTTTCACAATGGTCCATTAATGGTCCATTATTTTTTAATTTCCCATCTCTCTGAAAACATTGCAAATAGAAAGGACTTCATGATAAACTATCTGACATTGAGCAACATATTCACTTTTACGTATCTGACCAACAATTCCCTTGGACCTTTTCTGTGATCTCTGGATTGTTTGTTCCAGTTTCATATCTGGAGCCACAGCATTCAACCTTCCCTCTCTATCTTTCACCACAAAATGTCTTTGGATGAATTTTCTGTAGCAGTATGGTTTTTCCACCTCTAGCTTCTTCACTCTTCCAAATACCAGGATCCATATCTCAGGTTGTTTATACAATCGAATTTGAAAAACACAGTAATCAGTAATTCCACAGTCTTCACGTTCAGCTCCCAATTACCTTCCAGATCAGCATGTACCAAGTTTTTCGCTAGAGGTATCATGTGTAAGCCATTTCGTCAGTACTTGTAAAGTTTTTATTTTTCTTCACATTCTTTGACAAAGTTTATGAACTTGGTTTTCAGATTTTCTGATTTTGAACTGAGTGTATTGAACATTGCCTGGCTTTGCATTATGTCTTTTGAATGAAGTGCACCTTGAGCCTTGTTCAATTCTGAGATATGATATGCAAAACCTAATTTCTCATTCTTGTTCCAGAAAGCATTCCAACACAATGTTTCTACAGCCTCAGATATGATGAGCATACCTTGTAACAAAAAACATAATGAGTTCTGCTTTATACTGACTTGACAGTTTTGTTTCTAAAGATTTCAGTCTCAATAAGTGCATTGCCTGTGCCACATTCACTCAGATAACTTCTTGCACACCGCAACGCAACTTTTGTCATGTGGAAAACACCCATCATTGGATAAAGATCATCAAATTATAATGGAGTGCTGATAAAAATGTCAGCTAAAATACAGAAAACACCTTCATCGTAGAAAATTGGTGGGATAGGCTGGTCTGGAAGCTGAGCACGCACATTTTGGAAATTGTTTAGAGCTGTGTATAGTGTTGCGTAGTTTGTGACTGGAGATGGTATTACTGGTAAAAGCCCAACCTTCTTCAGTGTGACGGTATTGTGGGAGATCGGAGCATGAATTCCAGCCCAGGGAGGAACTGTCTTTTCCTCATCCTTCAGTCTGCACTGAATAAGCGATATGATAAATTCAGTCAAATCAGCTTTGCAGACCACAGCATCAGGTGGAAGAAGATCCATGTCCTCAGCCACTTTGAAACTTTCTGGTTGACTGGGACTTGTTGATGGCTTGTAGTGATTTTGCACACGTTGACAAGGCAGTTGGATTATCAGTTTGCAGCTTCATTTGTTTATGCTTACAGCTGACACAGCTTGTATTCCAGCATCTACTTCATTGGGACAGTCTTGAAAAAGCACCATTGCAGTATCTTGTATGCTGGATGTTCCAGACAAAAAGAACTGTCCTCAAAATCAAAATCATCAAGAGCAGCAATGATAAATTCTTTCCTGGTAAAGTGACTTGGAAGTGGGGTGCTGTCGGATACACAAGATTTTACAGCATGAGCTGATTACAAGTTCCTGCTTCATACTATGTCATCCTATTCATTGAAGTGATTAGCTCTCTACTTTTGCCTTTGGTATAGATTGCATCGGCAGTCATCATGTGCGGTGGAGTTTTCTTTTTGCTGTGATGTAATTCATAAAACATGATTTGGAAAAGGCAATACATTGCACAGCATAAGCCTGTCGGTTCATAGGGCTGTCTTCCACTTCTTCGCTTATATCTCAAAACCATCATCAATGTTGTTGGCTACTGTTCCGAACTCAAGAACTTTAGTTTGTAACAGTTTTGCTTTGCTGATATTAAACAATGATGTAAATAATGTTAAGAAAACATCAGGTATTCTTGTTGACTCCCAATGATTTGGGGAGCTCTGGGGTATCACAAAATTTGTAATTAAATCCAAAATCTAAATCTTTCACGACATTTCTTAAAATGATTTCTGTTGATTTTACTGCATCATGTGAACTTATTTTGGCAGCAAGAACTTCAGGCGTCAAATCACCATAAGTGGCTCATTCTTTTTATTAGTCTGACAAAAACAAATCCTGTCATAGTACATTCTCACCAGAAAATCCTTAATGTCATTGTTATGGATCAGTCCAGTTTCATCAATGTTGATCCTTATTTCTCTGAACTCAGTGTGTATCCGTAGCCAGCACTCAAGAGTGGCTTTAAAACTTCATTGCTTTTTCAAAGGGTGCAACCTTTACTGAAGGCTGGTGGTTACGTTGCTGCTGGGAGCTCATTTTAAATTTATGTTTTCAAATGTATGCACGCATGCAGTTCAGATGGGCATACAAATCCCCTGCAAATACATTCACCTCGCTGTTTAGATCAGCTACTCATCTGAAAATTTCACCTTGGAAGAAACTACCTGCAGATACAAATATGCTTTTCCTTTGAGACTCACGAATTCTGTACTTTGTTTTTTCATCAATTCCTTTGGCCCTTGTTCTGGCTAAACCACAGATAACACACTGTGATCTTCTGCTTTCTGATCAGTTGCTGGAGGTGGACGAGGGGTAGCCATTGATCTTCTAAGTGGATGGGCATTTTTTCCAGACTTTTTTCAATTGTATACGGCTTGTAGCACTTGCTGTTACAATGATACATTTGATCCTCTTCACCCATCAGTTTCAATCTTTTGTGAACTTCATCTTGCCATATTTCTGCAGCATCTCAAATTCACTTCTGTCCAGCCTCAGTTGATGTTAACTTTTCTTTCGGATTAATGTGGCATATGACACAATTTTCTTTGTTGAAGGAGTTAGATTTTGTACTCAGCAGCACTCTGTCAGGAGTCAAAGATCCTCTGCTAGCACCTGCTTCGCTTATGTTTACGAATTTGAATCAACGGAAATCTGAAACAAAAACAATATTAAAATAAATTATCAAGATGATGGCTAAAACACATCATTATAGATCCGCCATTTTGAAAAATGGTAAAAGCGTTGCTCTGAGGAGTTATTTTCTGTCTCTATAAGACTACTTGACCGCCAAAACCTGTTTTGACATCAAAATGAAGTATATAGGTCTCATGGTTCCTGAAATATTACATCATCACCGCAACACATCCGCCATTTTTAGAAATGTCGTCCAGAAAAATTCGACCCGGATTAGCAATGTTTACCCAAGTTAAATTACTTCTCTAATGATCCAAAAACACAAATCAAAAATGAAAATCTCTGGAAAACAATTTTTGTACGGAGGTATATCAGGGGGCCAGGACTATCCATCTTTCTGCTATCAGTGGTTTCCCTCTCCTGCTATCAGTCAAAGTCTGATAAGGAAAAATAAGTGCCTGTGGCCCTTACCGGGAACCACCAGCCCAAATTAAGCACTGGGGATGAGTGTGTAATTGGAAGATTGGTCAACCTAAATAGAAAAACTCTCTGGGTTTTATCATGTCAGACTTAGGCCCATGAGACAAATTCCTTTTTTGGCCCAAATATCAGGTTGCAATTGAAATGTGATTCCAAGCTAGGCATGTCAAACTATTTGCAAACGGTGTGACAACTGTGTGATAAATAGCATGATAAATTATAATTCAATTTGCAATGGTAATTCCTCTAATGTTGTCAGTATTCCATGGAGTAACATGCTATCCTTTTGCAAAGTACTTCAGCACCTTGTCGGTGGTGGAAAGTTTTGTACAAATACCAATGCAATATGATACAATTAAAAAAAATGAGGAGTGGATTAAAATGGCGTACACAGATTTCGGCTTCTGTTGTTCATGGGTAAACACGTTAGAGTTTTTTAACAGTGCTTCTGTTGCTCATGGTATTACTCTACATGGAATTTTACTTGCAGCTGAACGGTGCCTCTAATGGTTATTCCTTATTGCGCCTCGGTGGTCTCACACCAAGTACCATTGGTGGGAGCTCTTTCCCTCTAGAGCAGAAGCCTTCTAACCTTTTTGCTCTGTGCCTCGCAAAGCAAAATGCTGTGAAGTCGGACCCCCCTCTAAAACGTTATGACAAGGATTGAGGAGCAGATAATTGCAGGGGGCAGAGCTTATGAGATCATTTTAAAGGCATTTTTTCTGTAGTTCATAATGATAATACAAATGAGACTTATAAAAGGGCAAATCTTGACTCAACTATTTCTAGCATGTTCAAGTTGAAGACTTAGGGGCCGATTCCGATCTCGGAGGCCTTTTTCCCGACCGATTCGTACAGTCGTCCTAGCGAGCAAGTACGATGCGAGCGCTCGCAAATTCGCCGACCGACTCGTTCCCGGGTCCGAACCGCTCCGACCGACTCGTACGGACACGGCTCGCACCACGCAATGGAGACGTTTCCCGACCGAGCAAGTACGATGCGCGCTTCGAACAGCCCGACCGACTCGTAGAGTCCGGCTCCAAAGAGCTATCGGAGCCGGACTTCGGGGGTCCGTGTCGGACCCCCCTGCACGCATAGCCGCACGAGTCGCACGCAGGGGGGACCCAAGGGTCCCCCCTAAACATGCATGTACGGTGCGAGTCGCACCGACGCGTACCCACTGTAGGGGGCCCCCCTGTTCGCAACGTACCCATTCAGTCAATGGGAGCCCGTGTACGCGTTGTACGACCGGCTCCCATTGACTTCAATGGGAGTCCGACCGAATCGAGTCGGGCAGCATACGGCCGCATCGTACTCGCTCGCTTTTGGACTGGGGGAGTCCGGCTCGGTTGGAAATCTCTCCGGATCCGGCTCGGTCGGAGAGATTTCCGGCCCGAATCGGAATCGGCCCCTAAGTGCCTTATTTAGAGTTGTGCTATACCAGGGCATCCACCAGAAATTGGCGACTGCCACCTTTCGCCTTACTCTGGATTCTCCCAAATCAATTAGAATGGGGAACCACTGAACTGAGAACTGAAGCTGAATCTAGCACTGGAAACATCTTCCTGGTGGGCTAGTGGCTGCAGACCACGGGATCTACAATGTTGGAAGGCCCTTGCTTTTTAGCGCGTGCCTTCCAACTGGCTGTCATGAATGGTATGGTTGTTCCAGAAAGGAAAAAAAAAAATGGCTCCATCTTCCTGGAAGTAAACTCTCAGCTCACCAAGCTCATAGGTTTCATTTTTTTTTTTTTAACAACAATCAAAATTTTGGGAGTCTGTCTTTGAAAAAAGAAAAACATTCCATTTGGCCTGCCATAACATAATGGTATGACCAGCACTGTGCGTTTCCAGTGAATGTCCTATGGTTGTGGCATTTTCAGTCATAAATGGCCAATGCACCATTTGCAAACCATAAATGTCACAGATGGGCTGGGATGGCAGACAGGACCTTTGCGGCCCCAGTGTTTTGGTATTCCTTCTGCTTAGCCCTAAATAAGATCTCAATTGTTATGGACATTGTGAGTGGTGCTACAATCAATAACGCAAAAAACAATGCAATTAAAAGAACGAAGATCAATTCAGAAAAAGGAGTCCCTAACCTTAGTGAACAATGCGCTAAAACATCAGGAAAAACAAAATGAAGAAAATCGATTAAAAATAACTGTAACTATTATCACTTAATCTGAATAGGAGCACAATTATCCCAGAGCGTTATCGGGGCAGTTGCAGGGCTATATGAAATGACAGAAAATTCAGAAATTAATATGTATGCATCTAGTTGGACTGAGATAAAAAAAAAAAACTAGTGTAAATCACAAGTGTGGCAGGTTGACAGGAATATTTTAAGAAAGTCTCACAGTAATCATCTCAATCTTGCATTTGGCAAAGACTTTACAAAGTTTGAGCTGTCGAGTTTCAAGGAGAAGTGATGTCAACCGGGAACAGTTCCCCTCCTGGATTGGAAGGTAAATATGATAATATCAGTTGTGCTGGATGGCTTTCCTTAGTATTCTACCTACCATATCGACTCGTGTGATCATATTATAGTAGTCAAAATTTTAAGCCTGCAAAAATTTCGAAGGTAACTATATCTTATTTTCTTTATTATAAAATTGAAGCGTAGAATATTGTTTACTCGTATATCATTATTATTAGGGTATGGTATTGAATTGGATTATTTTAATTTTATTATATACGTTGCTGCAAAATAATAAAAAAATTATGTTATAATAATATATTTTTTTAAGTTTGTTTTATTGGTGTATTTTGTGTGTAGTTATTTATTATATTAATTATTGGCAATTGAATAATACTAATGTATAAATGTAACATTTTATTTGTTTTTAATTGTTTATGTTTTTCAAACACTTTATTCAATTTTTATTTTGGTTGCGAGGTTTATTTGCACAGATGGTAGCTATTGTTTTCAATTATATGCTAATTGATTAATATCTAAAATAATGTATACATTAATTTAAATTGTTATTCGTTTTTAAAATATTTATTAATTATGTAGTTATGTAATTGGAAATTAACTAATTTAAAATTTACGTAAT
The DNA here is from genome assembly GCA_963921515.1 of Calotriton arnoldi. Classification (NCBI taxonomy): domain Eukaryota; kingdom Metazoa; phylum Chordata; class Amphibia; order Caudata; family Salamandridae; genus Calotriton; species Calotriton arnoldi. The sequence continues at coordinate 308,833 of CAWUFW010007012.1, read as the reverse complement.
ACTAACATTTGAAAAAATGTGTTTATATATATTTTTTAGAAAAAACATTAATTTTAATGGGTTGGATATATCTGTGAATGGGTAGGTAGGTTTGCATTTAAATACTTAAACTTACAAATAAATTGGCTGTATTTTGGCCTACAATTTGTTTTGTAGTTGATGCTGCTGTACTTTATATTATATGTATATAACATCTATATTTTATCTAAAATTGAATGGCGAAAAAACTGAGCTTATGTTTCTCGGCAATAACTCCCCCTCTAATATTGATTCCATCTGGCCAGTATGTATGGGCCCTGTACCCGTCCCAAAACGGGAGATAAAGAGTCTGGGCTTCTGGCTAGATTCGGAGCTCAGTTTTAAAACTCAAGCTAGAACAGTTGTTGCCTCTTGCTTCGGTATGCTAAGAATGCTTCGTAAGGTACTCCCTCTGCTTCCTTTCCAAGCAAGAAAACTGATGGTCCAGGCACTTATACTATCTCGCCTGGACTATGGAAACGCTCTTTACCTGGGCGCCCCCAGCACGGTTCTGGAAAAACTTCAAACCGTGCAGAATTGTGCTGCTAGAATTCTCTTGGGGATCCCAGGCCGTCAGTCGGCAAGGCCTGCTTTGAAGTTTCTTCACTGGCTCCCGGTTCGGGAAAGGATCCATTTCAAGGCCTTGTGTATCACCCACAAAATGATTGGAGGGAAAGGACCACCCATCATCTCCTCTCTAGTCCGGCCCTACCGAGCAAACAGACGACTACGATCTGATGATCTCCACCTGGCCTCCATCCCTAAAATTAAGAGGGCCAGAAGTGGCGGCCGACTATTCTCATACAATGCTGCCAAGCTATGGAATGCCCTCCCACCTCAGCTACGGAAGGAATCCAGTCACACGATCTTTCGTAAGGGGCTGAAAACCTGGCTTTTCCCCAAATGATCTTGCCGCAGCCCCAGTTTTCTGCCCGTCAGCGCTGGGATGCCTCCGGGTAACCATGCGCTTTACAAATGTTGCTTCATTCATTCATTCATTCATTTTGGATGACAATATTTTGACAACAATATTTTTGTACTACAGTGTTTTATTGTCGCTATTTCATCACACAACCCTTTCCACTGTTAGGTCTTTCCTTGTGGAGTTGACCATATTTGACTATTTTAAATGGGAACTGTTTTAGTTTGCAGTTGAGATGAATTGCATTATAACACTTCCAGGAGCGTGCACTGAGCAGATCCCGAGAAGCTGAAAAAGCCTAAACAGGGTTAGTGTTTTAGTGGAGTTTGAAAAAGCAATACTGTAGGAAGTAACCTTTTTTTGGCTATATGTCAATATATCATGAGTAAAAATATTGGCCTGCACATATATAGACCCTTCCGAATATTGGGAAGCATAGGTTTACTATTCTTAACTCCATATCTACGTACCTTGCTGATATGTTGGTAATTGATAATGTGGAGTCAAATTAAGTGCGTTTTGATATTAAAAAAAACCTCAAAATTTTGTAATACGACCCCTTTTCATGTGGTTCCTTTGTTTTTTTGTCTTATGAACCAAGATTGATTTGGACTTCTGGGCACTGGGGAGCTACTTAATTCATCAACCCCTATAAAAAACAATAGCTGTTTTTGACTATTAGATAAATCCATAAGAAATGTGCACAGACACTGCTAATGTGGCACATAAGTATACTGGTTCATGTGTGATGCAGCATCACTTTACACGACCCTCACAGGAGGCAGTATAAAAATGGCATCAGGGCATGCTAGCAGTCCTGCAGCACTTCAGATCAAATAGCAGTAGTAACATAGCAAATGAAATCCTTTTAACATATTTAAAACTATACCTAACTTTTGCTGAAACAACAATAAATTGTGCTTTCTGTTTAAAAATCCGAATTGCATATCTTGGCTTAGGAACAACATAGACAGTGAACCACTAAACCATCAGCAATATCAAATAATAGAAATGACACAAAAAGTAGTTCTTGAAAGGTTGGTAGTTTTTACCTCTTGAACAGGAGCCTCCCCAAACCAGGTATTCTAGGCATGCTCCTTTAACAGTGTATGTAACTATATTTCTCACAGCTATGCACATAAAGGAGTGAAGTACAGTCAATACATTTGCTGCATAGAGGGCAGTGACTATTTAGGTACAGCAGCCCAGCTGACAGCCCACTATTAGTAGGAGGGGAAATAAAATTGTAGGAGCTCACACTCCAAGGAAACCACCCCTATACTTTTCAGGTAGTTTGCAAGGGGAAGGAGGAACATTGAGGCCACTGGCCAACAGGAACACATTTTTATTTCCATGTCAAAGACAGGACACAGTGTGAAAGGAACTTAGAAGTAGACCTTCTCATCAACTCACTGGTTCCTTTCAAATAGATTAGGAGGGTTTTTCCGATTGGAGATATTCTGGTGCCTAATTATAATGGGCACACTGATGGGCAGGTTGATGAGCCTACAGGGCCAAGATGTCCTTTCAACAAGCTTGAAAATCTTACAAAAAGTCCTTATTCTGATAGCATTAGACATAAGTTAGAAGAAGTGCTTCAAATCCATAGAGGAGGCAGCAGTTGCAGTATGCACGTCTAGGTTCAGGGATGCTCATCAACAAGAACAGTATTGCCTCATTTTTTAGGGCTTCCACCACCGAGAAAAGAGAATGCTGCTTAATTATGTAGGAAAATACAAACAACTGCAGATGGCGTACACATGTTATCTGAGAAAGAACTGAGGGGAACCGGTTTTCCCTTAGATCTCTAGAGGCTATAGCCATTCTCAGGACTCTGGAAAGCTAATCTCTTAACAATCCATGCTAAGATCATGATACAAAGAGTACTCTATATAAGCCACTGTTATTGTTAAAGTCCTCTTCAGGCAGTAAGGAGAAGAAAGTTCTCATGACAGAGTGTGCTGGGCTTCCTTGGAGAAAACCAGCAGCCCCACTGGCACTAGATCTCTACTGGTGATCCTGAATCGAGGAGCTGAAAATCTTGTCTCCTTTTAAATGTATGGCTAGGGGCCCAGAAGAGCTTCTGAAATTTTGAGAGGATCTAGAGGATCCAGGAAGAAATAGAACATTTGGTGAATGTGGGGTTTAGAAATAATTTATCTCCCAGTGGACCAAGACAACGTGCCGAATCAACCTCAGGGCTGCTGTTTTCAGATTTCTCCCCATTTTGAACATTTGAGTGGATGGGGTAGATATGCTACTAGAAAAATATATTTCAACTTTTGGAGTTATGTTCAACTACAATATCCATCCTTGCCCCGCTGAAGAATTTTGAGCTTAAATAACATTTCTAAGTCAGTAGGTGTTTCTGTTGATAAGGACAAACACCTCACCATTATGAAATTGTTGCTCAAGCATGGTTGGCTGCAAAGGTCACATTACTGCTGGTCCTCTATAGAAATTGACCACCGCCAACCTGCAGCTATTACAAGAGCATTGGCCGCTGTTTTGAGATCTGCAGTGGTAAGGAATGGTTTTAATTTAGTTTTAGAGCATGGAGTTGAAGGTTGGCTACTCTGATAGTGGCACTGATGTGCTTTTGCATGGAGAGGTCATTGTCCAAGATTATTCCTAGTGATTTAGCTGAGTCGATAATGTGCGGGGTACAGCTCAGGGCAGTAAAGAGTGGGAGACAATCGTTGATCCTGGGGGCAATACTGGGTGGCGAGATCAAACTAGATTCTGTTTACAGGGTGTTATTCTTAAGGGGGTTGCGAGTCAGCCAGTGTTGTGTTGTTGAGGATTTTGAAGTAATCAGGAGAGGTGACTTTCATGTAGAGTTGAGTATCATCTGCATACATATGGTAGGAGATGTGAGAGAGTTTTAGGATTTGGGTCAAGGGCTCCATGTATAGGATCAAAAGTGTCGGGAAGAGAGTAGAACCTTGGGGGACATCTAGCATAACTGGGGACTAATCAGAAAGAGTGTGGTTAATTATAACCCACTGGGATCAGTTGTGAAGGAATGAGGAGAAACATTTTTACACAGTGCTGGAGAGACCCCTCCTAAGTTCTAATTAGTTCAGAAGTGTATTATGATTGACAGTGTAAAATGCCACTGACAGGTCCAGTAGTATTAGTAAGCAAGATTTGTTCTGATCTAGAGAGCAAAGATCATCATCAACAATGTGTACCAGGGCGGTTTCAGTACTATGGCCTGGTCTGAATACCGATTGACACTGGTCGAGGAGTTGGAATTGCTCGATGTGATTGCAAAGTTGTAGGTGCACACATTTCTTGAATAGTTTAGCCAAAGTTGTGATGTTGGAGATGGGGTGATAGTTGTTAGGAACAGACTGGTTGGTATTGTTTTTTTTATAGATAGGAGTGACTTGATCACGTTTTATGCAGTCTGGTATGGAGCCTTGGGTAAGTGAGTGTTAGAAATGGGGGTCTCTAGTTGACAAGGGTTTGCACCTTCGTCCAAATAGGCACCCTTCCTTCTAGTCAGTATAAGGGGGATACCCTTCTAAAATAACCCCTGCTCACCCCCTTGGTAGCTCGGCAAGAGCAGTCAGGCTTTATTTCAGAAGCAGTATGTAAAGCATTTGCACATAACCAACAGTAATACAGTGAAAACACTACAAAAGGACACCACACCAGTTTTAAAAAAATAACCAATATTTAGCTGCGCAAACAAGACCAAAAATGATAAAAATCCACCATACAGTTCTCAGAAATATCGATACTCAAAAATAGACTTGAAATACAGTTCCTTGAACGTTGTAGCTCCGTCCAGTGCTACTGTGGTGCTGAAAACAACCAATTTCACGAGGGTCGGTTGACCCCATTGGTGCAGACCGGTGTCGGTGTCAGAAGACTTATAAACAGTACCTTGTTGTTCTGGCCGACCGCAGCAGTGTGCTTGGGTGGTGGCGGTCATCAAGGCTGCTGTGCGAGGCAGAGTGGCGCAGAGTGCGGTGACCACAGGTCACGGTGCATGCAGCAGCTCGGTGGCGGTCGTTGACGTCGGTGAGACCAGGGTTGCGGTGCAAAGTGCGGCGGTGCACTCTGCGGTGCTGACGGTCACAGTGCAAGCTTTGGCAGCCGTCACAGATCGGCGGTCGATGGTGATCATCATCTGCTTAAATTTCACTATCCCACTCTGTCAGTGTATATAATAAGTTTATATCTCCAATCTCTAAATTATTCACACTTGTAGATTATTGCATGGAATTAGAATCACTGGCCTTGTTATTGTACAATTTTCTAAGCTTGCAGTTTGCACATGAATTGAAATATAGCCATTCAGCTCTGGGTGTAGTCAAAATTAGCTGTAGGACAAAAAGTTAGACGATACATAAGAACACTCACATCCATATCATCAAGGGGTCTTTCTGAATAGTTAACCACTGCTTGCCTTTGTTTATTTAATATTTTTTGTTCTTCTGACCCTGTCACTCCACTTTTTTGGTAGTTACATTTCCTTTTCCTGGTTTTGCCTCCTCATCTCGTACCGCACCACCTCTTCCCTTTCCTCTTCTGCCTATTGGGCATCATTTATTGTGATGTTGTTGAGCCCTGCCTCAATTCAAGAGTAGACCTGAGCAAAATATAAATTATAATGGCATAATTTGGGTATTTTCTAATATTTCGCATTATGCCTGTGTTGGACCTGGTTCTTTTTGCAGGGTTATCCTCAAACATTTTGTCTTCTTCCTCCTATTTTTTCTGACCTGTTTTTGTTAGTTTTAGGAATCTGGGCACCTTACCATTGCTAACCAGTGCTAAATTGCATATGCTTTCAGTCTAAAATGTATTGGTGATTGGTTTATCCAGGATTGGCATATTTAATTTACAAATAAGTCCCTAGTAAAGTGCATTAGGTGTGCCCTGGGCCTGTGAATCAAAGGCTACTAGTGGGCCTACAGCACTGATTGTACCGCCCACATGAGTAACCCTGCAAACATATCTCAGACCTGCCACTGCAGTGTCTGTGTTTGCAGTTTTAAACTGCCATTTCAACCTGGCAAGCGCACCCACTTGCCAGACCCAAACCTTCTCTTTTACTACATGGAAGTCACCCCTAAGGTAGGCCCAAGGCAGCTCCATGGGCAGTGTGCAGTGCATTTAAAAGGTAGGACATGTACTGGTGTGTTTTACATGTCCTAATAGTGCAATACTGCTAATTTCGTTTTTCACTATAGCAAGGACTATCTCTCCCATAAGGTAACATAGGGATTGCCTCAAAAGATATTTTGAGTGTAATTTCCCATTGGGAGCAGATAGAGATTTGAAGCTTGGGGTCTTTGAACTCAGAATTTAAAAATACATATTTTTGTGAAGTTAGTTTCTAAATCGCGTGTTTGAAAATGCCACTTTTAGAAAGTGGGTATTTTCTTGCTTAACCATTCTGTGCCTCTGCCTGTCTGTAGAATTGACGTCTGGGTTGACTGACAGTTGGGCTCCTGTGCATTCTCTCTAGACAGTCACACAAAGGAAGCTGAGGAGTGCCTTGAATATCCTAATGGACCATCACCAGGCTGATGGGCTGTCCTGAGATAAAGTGGTGGGAAGAGTTGTCACTGACACCTGAATAGGGCTGTGCCTGTCCTCACACAAAGCTGTCTCCACCCCCCTGTAATGTGTCTGGAGCCAGGTCAGGAAAAGGCAAGGTCTTGCGCACTACAAAGACTTTACTTTGAAGTTTGCCTACTTTAAAGGCAGAAAGGGGTATAAGTATTGGACCTTTGACACTCTCAATTCAGAACACTTCTGGACTGAGGACAATCTACCAGGAAGAAGAGCTGGATGCTTTAGGAGGGACTGACACTATACCCTTTGTTGTGCTGGCCTGCTGCTTGCTGCTTCTGTACTGGGAGTGAAAGGACTGGATTTTGATTTCTGTATCCTGCTTCCGAGGTTCTCTAAGGGCTTCTTTGTGCTTGCCTCCTGTTAAGAAGTATCCGGTCCATCAAAGACTTCACCTACCAGTGCCTGGGCTCTTCTGCTGGGAGTCCTGACTTCCCATGTGGTGCCAAATCCAGTCCCGGGGCCCTTGGGAGTGGAATCTGGTGGACTGAGGGAGAAATTCCCAGCATTGACTCCCAGCGCCTGTTTTTATCGATGCATCGCTACAAACTTTGATACATTGCTGCTGCCAGCATTGGAGCATGGTTCCTCATCAGCGCATCGGCCATGGATTTCACCACAGGCCCCAGCTTTCCGTCGCAACACGTCAGAAGAACCGCAGAAGCGTGAGTTTCGAGCACTGCATCACTGAAGTACATGGCGTACCACTCCAACTCAAACTCAGCGTCCCTGGGCGCCAATTTCTTCATTGATGTTGCCTAGCAGGAAGGAACCAAGGCCGTGTGTGGGGAGAGCGATGCATCACCTCCCCTGACAGTAAGGAACCATCGCATCACCTCCCCTGTGCAGCAGTAAGGAACTAACACATCACCTCCCCTGCATATCAGTAAGGAATTGATGCATCACCTCCCCTGGGAGTAAGAAATTGACGCAACCCTTTGCTTTTCCAGCACCTCACCTCACCAGCGCCTGTTTCGTCCTTGAATTTTGATGTATCCAAGGTACTTTGTGCTAAAGTGACGCATCCATAGATTTCTATGGACTGAAATGATTTAACCTTTAAAAAGTGATATCTTTACTTTTGTATGGTGCATTTTTGTCCTTTTGGTCTTGTTTTATTTAGGTGAATATTGGCTATTTCTCTAAAATGGTGTCGACTACTTTTGCGATGTTTTCACTGTGCTACTGTGTGTGTTTTTGCAAATGCTTTTCACATTTCCTCTGAGATTAGGGTGACTGCTCGGGCCTGAAGTAAGTGACCCAAATATGGTCAACCGGGTCACTCGCGACCACCTCTCAGCCTTCCAAACAAATGAAGAGTCGGTCAGACAGTAGAGAATACAAACCAAAGTTATTTATTAGTCATACGTTCGAGGAGAGTCCAGTCTGACAGCCTCCTCGGATTGCTGCAGAGGGACTGACCCCCGCCAACATGGAGATACATGATATACATTTCTAAAACCCCTAAAGACACTAACCCTGGGCGGTGAACTCTGCTCCGCTCACGGAGTTTGCGGTACTCCGCGTTATGCAGAGCTCGCGGAGATCCGAAAAACTCCGCCCGCATAGCGGAGCGGAGTTTTTTTCCTTGCTTGCATTCGTCAATGTCAAGTTGGCGAGCGCAAGCGAGGAAAATCCACCTCCCAGCGAGATTTTTCCTCGTTCACGATCGTCAACATCAAGTTGGCGAGCGCAAGCGTGGAAAATAAACCTCCCAGTGAGATTTCTCAACGCGGAGAGGTCAGGTTTCTCATTGCAAGTGGTCGCGTATGCTCGCGACCGCTCGCGTTGAGAAACTGCCCGTTTGCGTTGAGAAAGCTGGCGCTCGAGTAAAAATCTACTCGAGTGGCAGAAAGGAAAACAGCGCCCGCTTGCGCTGTGCATGGTGCCATTCGCGATGATTGCACAGTGCGGACAAGCATCCGGCATTGAAAATAACAGCGAACGGCATTTTTCTATCGCACTCCGCTGCTTGCGGAGCTCCGTGTAGCGCGGCAGAGTTTTTTTCCACTTCGCGGAGTTTCGCGTAGCGCAACTCCGCGAACTCCGCCCAGGGTTACGCCCAGACTGGAATTTTCCAGTTAGTAGCTGGTGAACAAAGGAGACACAGAAGGAGGAGCTACAAACCTAAGACCGGGTACATGCTATCTCAGTTCCAAGGTTTTTCTGCCCGTGCCCGCCACTCCAAGGGTGGGAGCAGGCCTATCTAATGGGAAAGGTATGCAATGACAAGACAGTCTATTCATTAGTGCAGCGAAGCTCAACCTTGGAGAAATAAAAAAAAACATTGAGGCTGCTTTCTGCTGATGCAAACAGAATGAGACAGAAGCTTGGTTTCAGTCTTGGCACAAAATGGCGGCTGAATGCAAAATGGTGCCACAAATGCTAAGTTAAATCGTACAATGCGAGGGGAAGTCGACTAAAACATTTTCCATTCCAACAGGCCAAGCTACCAAGGGGGTGAGCATGGGTTATTTTAGCTGTGTAATCCCCTTACCCTGACTAGAGTGAGGGTCCCTACCTGGAAAGGGTGCAAACCACTACCAGCTAGAGACCCCATTTCTAACAGCCTGTTATATGAATTCCTGAAATTACGACATTATGCTACTTTGCATAATTACTTTCAATTTACACAAACAAATTACCGCGAACAGAACACAAGCAATTGTTGTTAACAGTGCTTTGCTTAAGAGCATCCTTGTGGCAAAAAAATTACGGGGGCACATTTTATGCAAAAATATATTTCAAATTGAAGGACTTGCATTTCACATAATTATGCGTAATTTCACATAATGTTTCTGAAATTTTACAATATTTACACGAAAGCAAATTATGTAGATTTCATGCACTCCTATTCAAGAAGTGAAATTGTTCACCTTTGTCTATGTTCATGCTGTTGATGATCTGTTAATAATGGACATGGATTGGTGGGATGGTCATCCATGGCCAAGACTGTTGCTGAATGCATTGGGTGTTCGTGTTTGTTGTTCGGTGGTACTGTATGAAGAAATACATTTGCAAGAAGTCTGTGAGTGCGATTTCTGGCAGTGTTGGATTTTGAAAGGCTAGATACTAATCGCATGCCAACATATGCAAAAGCATGGAAAATGTTGGACTTTTGTAGGGTGAGATTTACTATTCCAACTCCGAATTCAAAATAAAAAATTCTTAGATGTAAAACATAATAAAAATATTTAAAAATATTTAATTAAAAGATATAATTGAAGGCAAATAAAATTGAAATACATTTTTAAACTTATGTTACAAAATAAATAAAAAATATGAAAAAATGTAAAATATTTAAAATAAATGCACTTCCCTTGCTACTGCCTAAAACACCAACAAATCACTTTGGATCATGAGAGTGAGATTTGATTATTTAATCTAATCTCTTCAACCATACAAGTAAAATATTTGCAGTTTCATCTATTAGAATGTTATAGATTTCCCCGGAATAATGTAGGACAAATAACAAACACCTATTCCAATCTCTTCTACTTTGATCTTGGTGACTAAATTAAGTTTTCTGTTGCTTCAATCGCAGGGATCCCTAAACGATCAAGGTAGGAAGTGATAGTTATGATCCGTAGTATCTTAGTAAAATTCTGTATAGAATTTTTTAAATGTCACAATGATTTGTAGTCTGCTGTGCCAGATTTTATCCTTATCTTTATTAATTGACTTAATAAAATTAGAGTTTTCTGGCAATGTACCCAGAAAGGCAAGTAATTTGCCAGACTTCTCTCCAGTTTCAAAAGCCTTGAACTGAAAGGGAAAGGCTATACTTTTACTTTAGCATTGGAAAAGATGCTTTACTAATTTTCGGTATTCACAAACTGCAGTTTTGTAGTAATGTCCAGCATTACACATGACCATCCCCTCGTACTGCAAAACTCTCCCATTGAGAATAACAGAGATAGGGACTTAACCAAAACCCACAGGAAATATTGTTACATTAAATTACACAGTTTAAGCTATCAATAAATATACATTTATGTTAAAAAAATAAAAATAGTACTTAATTTTTAGTTAACTATAAAATAATGAATAACCAATTTTAAATTAAAATAATAATGTAATGTTGCATAACCTATTTTGTGAGTAAAATATAATGTAATGTTACATTATTTATTAAATGTGGTTTACCATGTGTATTGCTTTACTTACTATTAAGGTGTAAGTTACTACACAAATTCAGTTTGAGAATAGCAGAAAGTAGTAAACGTACTCAAAAGTGTAAACTTACTAAAAAGTGCAGTTTGTAAATCAGGCCCTATGTGTCAATATTTTGAAGAACTTGATACAGCAGAGTGCAGAGATACCATAATATTTTTACAGTTTGCTACATGACTAAACAGGGAAATTAAAAATACATGCTAAAAAAGCTCTCACATTGCCTTTCTTTTCACTCTTCTATCTCTTCATTTACCTCTGCTTAAAAATATGGATTTCCCAATGCAATTCAGTGTTTTATGACTCTATGGGGCTGATTAGGATGCAGTCAGAAATGGCTCCGACCGACCGACCACATCGTAATCAACCGGTCGGATTCCTTTCTGACCGACCCACTATGATGGAGTCGGTTGGAAAGGAATTTGACCTGTCATTTCGACTGGCTTCCGATGGGCTCGGAGAGCCCGTCTGCCAGTCGGAATGCTTTCAGTAATCCCAAGGGCGGCACTTTCCGCCCGAGGGATTACGATGTCGGGTGGAGACAGCCTTTCTGTGCTGGCCTTTCTGACACAGAAAGGCTGCAGGAAGTTGACTTTGAGGGCCCCGAGCAAGGCCCCCTTTGGTGCAGGGCCTCCGGTTGGTGGCCTTTGGTGCCCCCCTGTTGATTCCTGCATATTGTGGTAGGCACATTGAGGTGCCTGCCACGAGGTGCAGGGATGAACTGCACCTCGCATTTTTACAATGGGAGCGTGCATTCCTGTCGGAATGCATGCTCCCATTGTAAAGTATAGGAGAGCGACCGAACAGTGTTCGGTCGCATCCTAATTAGTCGGTCGGGACCGCCGACCAGGTGTCGGTCAGTCCCTAGACCGAGACGATGTCCGACATCGTAATAGGGCCCTTAGTTCTTTAGTTTTTAAGTGCCATATACACACACAAACATGGCGATCCATTCACCCAATAGATACTAAAAAGGGAAGCCACATGGGAATTTAGAAACTGTTTTTTCTTCAATTCATTTATTGTTATTCTAACAGAGATTTAGTAGCCAATTGACAGGGTTCTGAGTCATTACAGGGAAGCTACTTCACGTGTGCCAAAATGTAAAATGACAGAACAATGTGTAACCCTTACATGCCTGCCAACAACAATGAGATGGTCCTGTCTGCCATGTTTATTTTGCTCATTAAGACGAAAAAACATAAAATATGTTACTGAGCAAACTATGCCCTCTACAGCTTCTTAAGAGGAGCTCCTTTACTAGGTCTGTATTCGCAGTGCAGCTGGGTTTGTAACATATTGGTACCAATTCTTTATATAGAGAGTGAGCTTTGACTCCACCAAGAGGACCTTTACTCACTCACTTCACACTGTTGTCTGTGTTGTGCATCATGCTGCCAAAAGGCCCCCCAGAAGAGCTTCTATTTTTTCCCAGCACTGGCAAAGCCAACCTTGGAGGCTTCAATATGTAAACTGCTTTGATGAATGCAAAAATGGAACTAGAATTTATGAATACCCGAGTTTGCATGTGTTGGCACAATAAAGCCTGATCTAGGGGCTTAGCTAATGCTTGTTTTTATTGTAGCTTAACGTGGAAGAGACAGATTGCTCACACGTTTGGTGGTTCAGAGAATATGGGCACAACCAGCCAAGCAAATAATGTATTAAAAAGAATGCTAAAAAACACAGTAGCTGAATGTTTGATTTAGTTGCCTCTTGAGACAGCACACTAGTAGCAGGTAGCCCAATGTCTGGTCGACTTGAATAGAAGATTCATAATAAGTAGGCACATGGGGGCGCCCAGAGCAATACAACAACGAAAGTTCTTGCAGCAGCAGCTGAGATTAAGGAGTGATATGTGCTCTTACTTCCAAAGCTTCAATGATTTCTTGGAGACTCATTTTTTAGGACATTTTTGGTAACAATAATTAACATAAATAGTCAACACTGTCACATTCATATACATATTTGTAGCTTCAGTGAAATGCACAGGATAGTAAAGCAAGCAATTCAAGCTTCGCTGATGCACAAATCAGCTACAGTATGGGAAGAAATCGTGCCGGCATTGCTTAGAAACAGAATCAGCAATCAAAGTGACTCTCTTGCATAGAACAACTGAGACAGCAGCAGAATAAACACCATTCACACAAAAAGGGGGACGCATGTGCTGCAACAGTGCACAGCTTATGACACACACATAAAAGAAAAAGTATTGGCAACAAGAGCGCAAACATCACATGCACAAACTGTAGGAAAATACTATCTTTTGTGTGGTGTAATCCCTGGCTTTTACCGCATCTGTTTTTGCTGGCTCTAGAACTCTGTGAACTATACCCCTCCTAACTAGCAGTAAAGTGCCTGTGCTCCTCCTTTCAACATGATGGAACTGTTGTACACCTAATTTGCATATTTAACCTACCTGTATATCCCCAGTATAATGGTACAAAGTATACCCAGGGTCTGTCAGTTACATATCACGTCTGGACTACAGCACCTATTGTGCCATCCACTACAGTGACAATGTAAAACCTCTTCAGGCCTACCATCATAGCCTGACTAAAAAAGTTTTATATTGCATTTCAAACTGTTAATTAAACCCTTTTACAGGTGTAAACCTTGCTTAAGTGTTGATAAGTCACCACTAAGTAGGCCCTACTGTGGATAGGGCACGGTGGATTATATTTAAAAGTAGTAAATGTAGAAATGTAATGTTAAACTTGTCCTTACAGTGAAAAAGGCCCAATAAACTATTTTCAGTGTCATAGTAGAACACTGGGATGCAATATTGTTACCTCTATCTATGAAACACCTACACATTTTATGGTTGGACTCTTTGTGGTGTTTATTAAAAGCTCAATTCACTAGTGAAGTCACATTTTTAATAAATATTCTAGGAAAGGTACTTTTCCATGTCTAAAGCTTCCAGAGGTTTATTTGTATTTATAGCCCTCTGAGTGCTTAACCCTGTATGAGATGTGAAAACTCCTCCCGGAGCAGGAGAAAAAGACTTGGGTGTGGGGAGATGTTTCTGTTCTTCTCGCAAAATGGCCATTTGGGCAGTACTTTAACTTCAAAGGGGCCTCCCCTATCCGTGGCAGTTGTCATATGACACCTTCTTTGATACCTCTGTCATCTAGGCTCCAATACCACCGGGAAGGGAGCTGCTGCAACAGAACTGGTTTGAAGTGACCACAGAGGAGAGTGTTTTTCATTTTCATGGCTACCCCTCAGGGGTGTGTACACAGTCTCTGTACAAGGGGAGAAGGGTTTCACTGACTTGGATGTAGGCAGACAGTCTCTGTGGGATTGTTTACAGTACGTCACACAGGAAATGCAGCAAAAGTGGGTAGGGTTATCCCTGGTTACATTTGCCCTACTGTTTATGGAGTGGCCAGGCGTTTGACCCACCCACAGGCTGATGTCAAGCATAACTACGGCATCCCCAGTACACACCGCAGACTCTACTTGACCTGTGGAAGATCAGAAGAGGACTGTACTTGTCATCTGAGACCTGAAAAGAAGCCTGAAGAAATGGGCCTATTCTCCTTCTTGTACCCTGATAGAGAAGTGGACTCCAAGGGTCATAAAGTTGACTTCTTGTTCAAGCTACAGGGAATAAGCTACAAGAGGCCTTTCCTACAACTGCCAAGCTGACCACTTCTAAATGACCCTGCACTGGACTCTGGTGGTGGCTTCTGCTTGAGTGAGTCTTGACCCCCAAGTGCTGTTTCTGAAAACCTGGCACCTGGGGTTGAGTCAAAGTACAGTCATCCTAACAACCTGAGACACCTTGGACTTAGGATCTTTTTGGCTTCAAACATTGTCTAGGTGATTTCAACTCTGTAAATATGTGTGAGTTACCTATTTCAGTTGTGGTGTTTTTGAGATTTGTAATATGGTGTGCCTAAGCCACCTTAAATGTGTTAAGGAGGTTCCCTCTTGTAAATAGAAGACTTTACATTTTCACATTTCTTAGGAATGCTACGTAATTCACCTGCCAGCAAAATTCAGTGAATTGCACCAGCTGGTGATGCATCCCACCAGTCAATACAATTGATTGAATAATTTACTTTTACATAATGAAAAAAGAGCAGTCAAGCAAGATATGTACAAACAGTTCTATAAAACGATTACAGAAACATCACTGCATATTTTATTAACTCTACAACAGTAATAGCAATAAATTAAAATGGGCAAAGTCACAATCCAATAGTTTCTTTGTCATGCTGGGGCATTTTAAGCTAACTTTTAAAAATTACAGAACATGACAAAAGAGGAATAAAACCAAAAAAGGGGTCTCTATCAGCTATTTTTCACCAGCTACTCTTGACTGATCAGCTGTTCTTTTAAATAGAACTCTTAGTCTGGTTCATATTATTCCCGTGTTATAATATCCATTCAGTAATCCAAGGAATTTAAACCTCTAGTGATATAAGTGTTTTCTGACGGTCCATCCAGATCTAAGAAAACAATAAGCCTAGTGGGAACTTCTATAACTTAAACACCCAACATAGAGTAGAAAGCAGTGCAACAGTCCAGCTACACATGGTTCAAACTATTTTAGTTTGTGTTGCCAGTCTTAAATTGAATAATCTATTAGATACCCTAGCTTCCTGTCTTTTGATGGTGGTGGTAAATCTCTGTAGCCATGAGTCAGAGCCATTATTAAAAGTGGTACATCCTTGGCTTTATAGACATGAATGAGTAAGCTTAGTAAGTAGCCACCTTATTTAACATTACAAATGTCCATTATAATACTGAGGGTTTGATTCACAAAGGTAAACTTACACTTTTGTGTAAGTTTACGTTTGTTTTGGAATTCACAAACTCCAATTTAATATTACTTTTTTGACTGTAGATACTCCGGAGTCTGGGAAGAGAACTCCCCACACAAATAAATACAACATGACCATCTTTTTAGGTGTGGTGTTCTCTGCCCCAACTGGGTAGACTCCGCAGTCATAAACTTACTATTAAATCAGAGTTTGTGAATTCAAAAACAAATGGAAAATGACATAATATGTAACTTTACCTTTTTGAATCAGGCCCTGTTTGTTTTAGTGGTTTGGCTGTAGCAGCTCTAGGAGTCAATAGGTTTTCCACAACCGCCAAATGTATTCTCTTAATGTACCATGAGCTCTTGGACTGCTGATTCCAAGAGTCATGATTTTGGCCTTATAAAGATAGACTTTAAGAAAATTAAAAAAGAATAGTACTCAAGATTTACAACTGATCACCATAAGTCAATTAGTGTTCTACCAAGGATCACCAATTCGATAATACTTCAGCCATCCCATGTTTGGGGGGGTATGTCCACAATGCCTTTTTGCATTGTTGATGAGACAATTTCCCTTTGTCTTCGCTTTTGATTTCCTTGTATAATCTAATATTGGTTGTTTTCTTTTCCCTAAAAAAGTTACTTTTCCTTCATATTTATAAAAAATCCGACTCCACCATTGAATTGGATTTTAATAAGTATTAAAAGGAGTTGTTTAATTATTTTTTTGGGCGGGTCTCATTCTTGAGGTACAGTATTAGTATCTAAATAGCACAGCTAGGCCTTCCACAGTTAAAATAGTTTTTTTGCCTTGTCACTGTGGGGACTTGGTAAAAAAAGAAATTCTACATGTCCCACTTTTAAATACCATGCACCCTACCTTGTGGGCTCCAAGGTCTAAATCAGGGTGACTTACTAATATGTAAAAGGGAGGTTTTTACATGTCAAAAATAGTTACTTTGACAGGTTGAACTGAAGTTTTAAACTGTACTAACAATACAATGGTAGGCCTACAGTCATGTTTTCCTTGTCACACTAGTGTATGGCACAGTAAGTGCTGCAGTCCATGGGTGGGATTTAACTTAACATGCTATGGGTGCACTTTCTTCATCATATAGCATGGCCTTATAGAACAATTAAATACATCAGTTAGGGATCAGCCAATTCCTACATGTTTTAGAGGTCAGAGCACAGACAATGTGTGCTGGACAGCAGTGCCCCAGTGAGCTCATTCCAAAAACAAAAAATAAAATTAGGGGTTTTTATCACACTGTCTTTCAATTACTTTAACATAGAGGATTTAAGGATTAGAAAAAACATTCCTAAAGAATTAATATTTCAATGCATTTTTGGTTTTTAAAAATACATTTTTGTTGAGCATTTTGCATTTATAGTGAACAATGCGATACAGTAGTTACTTTTACAGCTGGAGGTTGGCATATTTTTCAATAGACACGAGCTATATGATTCAGCATGCAACAGTATTCTAGAGAGAGGAAGAGCGTATGTAAGAATTCCAGAATGTTTTCATTAGGCAGGTATGTTATGGTAGTGTCCGTCATTATAAGCAGACAACACCATTTGAGTAGCATATCCTTTTGTGCCTGAATAGAAGAATCATGTCCTTAAATAACTACTTAAGGTAAGCATTAGTGTTATGAAATGGAGTAAACAGGAACCCAAAAACCAGGCAGTCATATAAACACAGCAAGAATGCAGCCAGGTATGCAAGCCAGTATGAAGTAAGGAAAGAGAAGTTGGGTGATTGCAGCATGCAATGCAAGGTTTGAATCTTGTATCCTGGCCCCAATCTGGCATTTCTGGAGAAAACGGGTTAGTGAAGTATGAAGGCAGTGCATTTCACAGAATAATCACTATGAGGAGGAACTTGAGGGCTGTGTCATAGCGTAGAGCACTCAGAAGGCAGAGAGCTTAAGGAGGAAGTGGACCTCCTTCCCTTAGATGTAAAAGGTCAAGAAGAGCCCATCCCAGACTAATAATAACGTTTATTTGCAGAGGCTCCTGGCCGCCTCATGCCAGAGCAGCGAGCTCTTCGATTCAGCCAGGAAGGCACTGTTTGATGCCAGGCAGCTATTGCCGGTGGCAGTTGGCCTTCCAAAGGCATGTTAAGGAGTGCAGTGTCATTAGTAGGGCCAAATCTTGTAACCGGGAGGTAACTTCATCTTTGTTAGGGTACGGGAAATGGCTGAGGGCACAAGCCTTCCATTATGAAGGTTGTTCCATCTTGAGAGCTGATGTAAGTGATCGACAACAGACGTTCAGAAGTACTGTAAAGATGGGCACATCCCGAACATATGCAGCATATCAGTGCCAGATGGACGATATTGAGGACATTCAGAATCTTTGCCTGGGAAGAAATAGTTAATCTTCTCTGGTGTGAGATATGCCCTGTGAAGGATGTAGAATTGAATTAGTTTAAAGTGTGCATTACGAGAAACATTCGATGGATGAGAGAGTGCTTGATCCCAGTCTGTATTATTAAGCTCCCTCCTCAAGTCGGATTCCCATTGAACCTGCAAAGTGTCTGGTGGGTAAAGCGCTTGCACTCCCAGTGCTCTGTGCAGCCACCTGATGAGCTGGAAGCCAAGGCCAAGGTGTGTACGGTTTGAAGAACTTCATGTGTGGTTGGCTCCATGGAGGTCATGTGACATCTGAGCCTTAGTTTGTAAGTGAGAAAGAGAAATCAGGAAGTGTCCTTGGAGTATCAGAAAAGGAGGCAAGGAATAAATCAACAAGGGTTTCCAAGCACAGAGAATGCCACTGTTTAACAGTAGTGACCAGGGTGTATCCGTCCTGGGAGGGGAATGGACGGGGCATGAATCAGTGCTGCACCAGCAATGCACAGAGTGCTACAAGAGCAAGTAAGGGCAACTTGTAACTGTTGAGCAGAGGGGTAAACCGAGTTCCTTACAGGATCAAACTCCTGCAATACCTGACCCACTGACCAAGGCTCCTGTGTGGTGGCAGTGTCACCAAACCCCTCACCAGTGAGCCAGCAGCAGGGCCAATGGAATTGTGAAGCAAGGTAGTAATACTCAAATTTAGGAGCCCCAACTCCTCCAGATTCAGTGTATCAAGTATTTGTAAAGCGCAAACTAATCACCCCTAGGGTCTCAAGGTGCTGGGGGCCGTTGGGAAAATTAAGTGAGCTATTGCCCAGAGTCCGAGGTTGCTGAGCTGAGCTGCTGCCAGAGCTGGGGATCGAACCGTGAGCCTCATGCTCCAGAGTCAGCCGCTCTGGCCGCTGCACCACACCTCTCCACTTGGGTCAGTGGAGTTTTGTCAGAGCCTCCCTGCGGCATCCTTTGTGTCATATTAATTCACCACTATGGTGCCAAAAAACCTTGCGGAAAGGTGCAGAGGCAGTTTGGCAAAGTAATAGGGCAAGCGAACCACCATGACCACCTTAGAATGTGCAATTCTACCTAAACGCATTCATAGATGGCATAATAATAGCATCTAAAACTGAAAGTCTGAGCTGTGTGTGCATATTATTATAAAACAAAGTTTCGTGCTAATGTCACAGTCCAACTTAAATGTTTAGTCAAACAACTGAAAGAAAACATTAGACAGCTTTTAGAAAATGCAGCAATGTTTTCATAAATGTTTTCAAAATGTTATAGTTAATACAAATATCTCCTTCCTAGGTAAGCGAAAAAATAAATATAGATATTACATTAATGAGTGGAGATTGTCATCATAACCAGTACTGGTACTGGAAGTCGATTGGTTGACAGGGTCAGCATCTGCATAGATAAACTGGGGTTAATAAAACAAATTGGATTCTGACCCTAGAATTTTTGGGCCATTACAAATGGTATTCTATTAGACGGTGTGACTAAATACTGAAAAGTGTGGCAGCAGTTTCTTCCCTTGAAAAACAAGCATTTGCAATGCAATCAGTCTCACATTTGTCAGAGTTAGAGCTATTGGCATAGTAAATGACATATGGACTGGATGTATGTGGTTTAGAGAGAAATTATGTGCATTGAATTGGAATTGTTAGTTGTGGAATTGTGTGGGGTGGAATTGTGTGGTGTGTAGTGTATTTGTGCAGTGGAATTATGTGGCATGGTAGATAGATGGGGGGAGAGCTGCACATAATAGATAGATAGGGATAGGTAGTTTGTGCACAAAGTGGTGAATGGACTCCAAACAGAGGAGCAGAAAGAGTGTCTGAGAAAGAGAGAACGAAGGGGAGAGCAGGCCACCGATGCACAAAGAGGGTGTTTCTGTGTACTTAGAAGACACCTCAAGAAGAGGAGGAGAGCGTGGGTTTGAGGGATGGAAATCTTGAAAAGGTATCAGAAAGAAACTGTGCTGGAAGACCTGAAGTGAACCAATATGAGAGAGGCGGGAAGAGTGCCTGAGGGAGGGAGGGAGAGAGGTGTGAGAGAGAGTATGAGAGAGGAACGAGTAGGAGGTGCACCCAGAGAGGGTCATCCACAGTCTCCACTTGTATTTACTGAGCATGGAATAGAATGTAAAACATAACATGGAGATGAGGGGGAGAGAGAGACTGCTGAGTATAGACAATAGCGGGCAGAGAGAACAGAAACAAGCACAGATGAGCAACACTAGATAAGCAGGAATAAAGGCAGAGCAAAAAGGTAGCGTGTGAGAGGTAGGTTGAGAGAGGTGAGATAGGAATAAAGGGAGAGGAATACCGGTTGAGAGGGAGAGAGAAATAGAGTGTAGACAGACAGGAAGAAAGAGAACGTTTCCCTGGGTTTGACAACGAAGGGTTATTGCAGGTAGAGTGAGAGGAGGAGAAGGGGCCAGCAGAGAATGGAGGAATGTGTGAGGTGGGAGGTAGGGAGCATGTTGAGGAAGGTATAAAGTAGGAGACAAACACAGTGAGGGAGAGACAGTGAGTGCCAAGATTGGCAGTTTCTCATGAGACAAAGGCAATATGAAGAGAGACAGAGGAGATTAGGCCATTCAGAAAAGCAAAATGGGCAGTAAAGGTGACAGGTGTGGGGCTAACTAAATAGGCATAAAGGGGAGGCATGAAGGAAGAGGCACAGGCAGGGAGGGAGCCAAGCAAATCGAGAGAGAAAGCCTGGCAGGAGGGACACACAGGGCAGTGGGCCACGAAAGTCACAAAAAGGGCAGGGACAGATTGGAGGAGAGCCCTTAAGCCGGTGTGGGCATCAGGTAGAGTGAGGGAGTGAGCCACCAGAGAAGAGGAGAAAGGGAAGGGAAGGGCATGCCTGTGGGAGTCAGAGGCTGAACACTGACAGGCATAGATGTGATAGACAGGGACGGACAGAAGTGCACACAGAGAGTGAGAGGGAGTGAGGGTTTGGAGAGAGGCATGCAGCTATACAAGAGCAAAGAGAGACAGGCTTAAAGTTAGAGGAGAGGGACATGCTGATAGCAAGGGGTTTATAGACAGGCAGAGTGCAAACAGGCAAAGAACAGTCTGGAACAGAGGGAAAGAGAGACAGGCAGATAGAATGGAAATTTGTTTGTTATATTCCATATAGGTACCCAAACATAGGCCAGGTTAACATCACAACCTTTCACCTATATTCGTCCCCACACTAAATACATAACGGGCTGCTAGGACTGACCCTTTACCTAGTTACAGTACTGCTTACAGAACGTGGGGTTTTCCCTGAACAATAGCCTCATGCATTATGCATGAGGATCCTTGGATTCTTGGAAACTCAGCAGGACTACCATCTCCTGCATAATAACTATGTACAAGGTTCATTCCCAATGTCATCCTAAGTCCGACAGTGGCACAGCAAGGTAGAACCCCCTGGGGATACCTTCGGGTATATAAACATCACATCTTGCTGAGATAGTCAGAGGAGATCACGACTTCCATGCCAACACACTGATGCGAGACGCTGAGGTTCCTGCATGCAGATACTCCAGCTCGCAGTGGTCTAACATCCCTTGCGGGGTGTCCAACTCGAGACCAAGACGGGGTCCCACAGTCTCTCACTTCAGGTAATGGGGTTGACTCTATCCTAGAGGTATTCTTGGCTTATCACCTACATACATGCTAGATACATTCAGGTACATCTAGTTAGGGTAGCATCATAGGAGTACGCATTTTATTGTCATGTATTTTATATACTTGCCTCTATTCATGATTATAGCAAAATGGTAGAAACTACCATCCTTTACTTTCCTAGTGCTTCTAATCATTTATATCTGTTACTGTCTAATGGTTGTTTCAGCACACCTATTTTATACTAGAATAACGACTGTTCAATAAATATTTATTGAAAAACGTCCATACCGTTTATTCTGGGTATCTCCCTGAGACTAAGTGAGCACGAGTGACTGAGCGAAAAGTATTGCACTGTTTCCCCGATTCTGAGGGATCAGGGTTGTCATGTTCGATAGTTGCCAAGAACTATTCTGTCCTTGCTAAGAGGAGTTTCTAGTGGCACTGTGAGCTAGCTGGTATACAGGTCAACATATCCGGTGGGGGTGTCTGGAAGCAGTTTGGACACCAAGGCCACAGTGTATGTTGTCTAAACGTGCAGATCCTGAATAGGTTTTATAGGAACTACACAACATGTGAAGACCTTTATGTTAGGATGTCAAATGGAAAACAGTTTGGAGTGAACCTATGGTAAGCAGCAGGTGGAGACAAAGTAGTTTTTGTTGAATACACCAGGTTTTACAGACTGCCCATGCGCGCTGCCTAGGCTCGACCTAAAAAGGCAATAATATACGTAGTACCTTGAGCTACTCAGGGTGAACAACTAGCTAACAAGGTGAGCCATCTGGGGGCCTGCATGCACAAATCTAAATACCAGGCTGGAGATTGCTTAGCAAATCTCAAGAGCTGTTTATATACAGTGTGTAGAGCCAATATGCAAGTGACCCATCATGCATAGGAAGCGAGATCCAAGCCCTCTGTGCATTCAGTTATGTGTACCTTAGCCCATAGTGCTTCATGTGAATCCATTTATTAAGTGTGCAAACATTACCTTGACACGGCGCTATGATCAGCACGCACTGTGTTTTTATAGAGTATGTGGGTACAGGGTGCTCAATAAAATGTATTTCTTCAAAACCCGTTTTTAGAGGAGCGGCTACATCACCTGTAGTGAAAATGCTGTATTGTATTACCAGTGGATTTGCATCCAAAAACACACATTGCCGATGTGCCCTAGTGATAATGGGTGTAAATGGCTTACCCATTGTTAGACCTGGTATCATTGGCGTGAGTCTCCCTTCCATTTTTTTCTGATTGCCTCCTCTGTTTTTGATCTGTTTGCTGGTTTTAGATGCTTTGGGCACTGTGCCACTGCTATTCAGTGCCACAGTGCAAGTGCTCCCTATGGTAAATTGATGCATTGATTAGTGACTCCATGATTGGATCATTTGATTTACTTGTCAGACCCTAGTATAGTGCACCAGGTGTGCCCAGGGCTTGTAAATCAAATGCTGCTGGTGGGCTTTCAGCACTGGTTGTGCCACCCACAGAAGCAGCTTGTAAAGTGTGTCTCAGGCCTGCCATTGCAGAGCCTGTGTGCAGTCTGACTGCCATGTCGACTTGGCAAGTGCACCCACTTACCAGTCCCTAAACCTTCCCTTTTTCTGCATATTAGTCACCCCTAAGGTAGGCCCTAGGGCAGGGTGCATTGTAGGTAAAAGGTAGGACCTGCCCTGATGTGTGTGGCATGTCCTAATAGTGAATTACAGACATTTTTGTTTTTCACTATTGCAAGGCTCCCTGTTCCCCATAGGCCAGAATGGGCAGTTAGATTATTACATCTTATAATCCTAACTGACTCAGGGAACCAGGTAGAAATTCGAGTTTAGTATGCCTGAACTCAGAATGATAAAAGACATCTTTTAGTGAAGTTGGTTTTAACATTCTGTGTTTGAAAATACCACTTTTAGAAAGTGGGTATTTTCTTGCCTAACTATCCAAGCCTGCCTCTGCTAGGTTGTGTATTCCTTGTCTGGAGTTTGAGTGACAGGGGCTGGGGGCTGCCAGGAGACAGGGTGAGTCAGCACAGGGCTGAATAGAGAGATCTGCATGCAGATAGGAGGGAGGAGTTGCACCTGGGACCTGAATAGGGCTGTGCCTTCCCTCCACAATGCTGGCTCCACCTCCTGTGGTGTGTCTGATGTCCCTGGCCTACACTGTGAAAGGAAAGAAGGAGTCTTGTCAACAAAGTGCTCCAAGACTGACCAGAACTGGTTTTGACTAGGCAAAGGCCTCTCTGCCTTCAGAGAACAAAGAGAAAAGTAGTATAAATATTGGGACCCAGACCCAAGAACTTTAGATCACTTCTGGAACAACAAGACGACCCTTTTGCCAAGGAGAAGAACCAAGGAAGCTGCAGGAGTTGGACTGCCCCTCTGCCATGTGTGCTGTTTGCTGGGTTGGCCTGCAGTGGTTTCTTCATTGCCAAGGAAAGGAGAAGGAACTTTTAAAGAACTTTCATCATCTTGCAGAATATTACTCCAAGGGCTTGATTTGAGCTTGCCTCCTGACCGAAGTCTCAGGGATACCAGACTTCATCCCCTTCTGTTTGCCTGCATCTGGAACTTGCTGTTCTGGTGCTACAGAAGGAATTTGCAACACCGACGCCGGCGAGCGACGCCGTCTCCTGCATCGAAGCCGTGAGCGCTGCTCCGACTTCCAACGAAGACTCGACGCCGACCGCCGTGCTACCTCGAAGCCAGCGAGCGACATCGGAAGCCTGCTATAGCCATGAGCGCTGCTCTGACTTACAACGCCGGCCCAACGCCTGCTGCTGTGCCGCATCGACTCCGAAGCTGACATCATCGCGGAGCCGATCGTCGACGTGGGTGGTCAAGAATCTATCGACATCGTGACATCGTACAGAACCGTGGCCTCGGCGCCATCGTGACGTCACCTCCTCTCCGGTCCGGAACCGATGCCTCCCCTGCCTGCGCAAGCATCCAGGTCCCGACGCATCCTCTCCTCCGAAGCAAGGAACCGACGCCGCAACGCGCCAACGACGCCGCACCTCCCCGACGCCGTGAGCTGTCTTTGTTTTCGCTTTTCCAAGGTACTGTTCTTTGTGGGTCTGTTTTGACTCCGGGCCCGACTCCGCGCACCTCGCGGTCGGCGCCGTACTTTGGGATTTCTTTGACCTCGACGTCGTGATAACTCCAGTTGGGGTTATTTGTTGCTAAAGACTGCTTTTAAGTGAAGAACCTATTTTTAAACCATTTCTACCATCTTGAAGTATTATTGATTATAGTATTGTGGATTTTTGTCGTTTGTGGTCTTGTGATAAATCTATATAAAGAATACTTATTTTTATAAAACCTGTGTGGTGTCCATCTGTAGTGTTTTCACTGTATTACTGTATGTGTTCACAAATGCTTAACACACAGCCTCTTAGATAAGCCTGCCTGCTCATGCCAAGCTACCAAGGGGGTGAGCAGGGGTTATCCAGGTGTGTAATCCCCTTTCCCTGACTTAGAAGCAAGGGTCCCTATTTGGACAAAGGTGCATACCATTGCCAACTAGAGACCCCCAATTCTAACATTGGTGGTCAGCGGTGAGGATTTGGACCTGCATTTGTGACTCATATACAGTGATTGGTGTACACTACTAGTGAGTGCAGACCAAACGCGACCACATACTTTTTGGTAGAATTTTTTTCCTTGGACTGTTATTTTTCTGAGAACTGCCAATTCTTATTGCCATGAGTCCACCAGCATCTATTGCCTCTATGGATCCAGAGTTTGAGGAAGAGAGGTTGGATACCTATAATGCCAAACAGCTGAAAGCCTTCTGTAGAAAATTTAAAGTTGCTATTCCAGGCCTCACTAAAAAGGATGAGTTCCACAAGGCGCTGAGGGCCTGGGTGGAAGCAAGAAATGCATCTGAAAGTGTGGAGCACCCTGTGGAGGAGGTGGAAGGGCAGCTAGATGGGCCCCTGGGCCCAAGGGGGGAGAAAGTACCTACCCCGCCAGGCAGCAGTGTTTCTTCCAAAGACCTGTCCCCAGGAGAGCTGGAGGATAGGGAGAGAAATAGGGCACACAAGCTGGAGATGGCTAGGCTCAAAATGGAGGGTCAAAAGGACCTAGAGAATAAGAAGCTTGAGTTTGAAATTAACAAGTTAGCCTTGGAGAGAGAGAGAATGAGATTAGAGCATGAGAGAATGTTGAGGGAGTTAGAGATCAAAGCACAGGGCTTAGAACTCAATCCCTCTGGTGGCAGCGCACCATCTGTGCCTTCAGAAGGCAGGGTATATATTCCCAAGGATGTCATCAAAGATTTCCATAAGCATGAAGATATTGGGCAGTGGTTTGCAGCCTATGAAATAGCAATGTTGGCCCACCGGGTCCCTGAGAAGGATTGGGGAGCTGGGTTGTGGGGCCGCTTTGTGAGTGAGGGGAGGGATACTTTGTTAGACCTACCCAGTGAGAATAGGATGTCTTATGCCCATATGAAGGAAGCCCTGATGACAAGGTATGGTTTGACCCCAGAACTCTATAGACAGAGGTTTAGGAGTTGCAAGAAGCTGGAGGGAACCACTTGGGTAGAATATGTATCTTTCTTTTGCAGAGCCATGGATGGTTGGGTGAAGGGTAGCAAAGTGGATACTTTTGAAGCGCTCTATGATTTGTTTGCATGGGAGCACTTGTCTGCTAATGGTTTTCCAGAGCTACGCCAGCACCTTATTGATAGCAAGCTAACTAACCCTAGGAAGCTTGCTGAGGAGGCGGACCACTGGGTCAGTACCAGGGTCCACAAGGGTCATGTGGGAGATTCCGTCAAAGGTGGGCAGGGTCCCCAGCAGAAGAGTGGGGGGACAAGGGTAAACAGAGGGAGTTCCAGAAAGGGCCCCAAAGTAATCCCCAAGGGAACCAAGGGAAGGGTTCCCAGCCTCCCCTGAGAAGAAGCAAGAGGCCCGACAGGTAAACCTGTTCAGAGGGCCCCTGTAAATGTTTTACGTGTGGTCAATTGGGCCACCGTTGGTATGATCCTCAATGTCCCATGAGAGATCCCAAAGCACCACCCCGTGCACCACCCCGTCAGATTGCCAGTGTAGCCCTGGGGGGGGAGGAGATGGGTGCCCAAGGTGGGTGGGATCCCGCAGAGATGTCCCTTGTCTCATTAGGAGACTTTGAGATGGTCCCTAAAACTCAGCTGCCTGATAACACTAAAAAGTACAGGCAGTGGGTGACCATCAATGGCCATAGGGTGGAAGCTCCAAGAGACACCGGTGCAAGTGTGACAGCTGTCAGTTGTCGGTTGGTGTCCAAAGAGCAGGTTGTCCCCCATGCATTCTTCCCTGTTGTTGCTGCAGACAACTCACAGAGCCAGTGTGAGGTGGCTCAAGTTCCCTTTGAGTGGGGGGTCTCAGGTACTCTCCAAGTTGCTGTGAGGCCAGCCATGCCGGTTGATTGTCTGTTGGGCAATGATTTAGAGGACTCCCCTTGGGCTAAGGTGGAGAGAAGGTCTCATTTAGAGATGTTGGGTCTGCCTGAGTGGGCGTGTGTAACCACTCGGTCCATGGCGGCCAGTAAGGGTGATCAAGAGGTTCTGGAGCCTGAAAATATGGCCCAGACCCCTGCCTTAAAGAGAAGAGGTAGGGGCGTGGGAAACCAGCCCCCATAGTCCCCACGGTCCAGGAGGAGGCAGACCTTGAGGGGATGCCCTGGAACCTACAGGGGAACAAGTTGCTGAACTGGGAGACCTGCCTGAGCTGACCCATTGGCAGCAAGAAGGAGGTCCCTCCAGGGAGGAATTTTGTGAGGAGCAAAGGAAGTGCCCTTCTCTTGAGAATTTGAGGCAACAGGCCACAAACCAGGCAGCAGGTGATCAGTCTGGATCACATTGGATCTACTGGGAGAACGACCTCCTGTATAGCGAGCCTAAGGTTGCTGAGCCTGGGTCAGCCCGTGTGCTGGTGGTACCCCAGCGCTTCAGAGCCTTCCTACTGGGTTTGGCTCATGACGTTCCTTTAGCTGGACATCTGGGGCAGAACAAGACCTTTGAAAGGCTTGTTTCCCATTTTCATTGGCCCCAGATGCGCAAGAGTTCAGATACTCATTGTAGGACCTGCCAAACTTGCCAGGCAAGTGGGAAAAGTGGAAGGAAGCACAAGGCTCCTCTCCAACCTTTCCCTGTAGTCAGTACCCCCTTTGAACAGGTGGGCATTGACATTGTGGGGCCACTGGACCCCAAGACAGCCATGGGCAACATGTTTATCCTGGTCTTGGTGGACCATGCTACCCGGTACCCGGAAGCCATCCCTCTCAGGACAGTGACGGCCCCCGTGGTGGGACGTGCACTGATGGGGGGTGTTTCCCGTGTGGGGTTCCCCCGAGAGGTGGTGTCAGACCGTGGTACCAACTTCATATCTAACTATATGAAGTCTCTGTGGAAGGAGTGTGGTGTTACCTATAAGTTCACCACTCCTTACCACCCCCAAGGTAATGGGCTGGTTGAGAGATTCAACCGGACCCTTAAGGGCATGATTATGGGTCTTGAGGAACCTATGAGGCGTAAGTGGGACGTCCTCTTGCCATGCCTGTTGTTTGCTTACCGTGAGGTGCCTCAGAAGTCCTTAGGGTTCAGCCCCTTTGAGCTGCTGTATGGTCACCCGGTAAGAGGACCTTTGAGTCTGGTCAAGGAAGGCTGGGAGCAATCTCCCAGGAAACCTCCCCAGGATGTATATAGCTACATGCTGGCCTTCAGGAACCAGACTCGGCGTTTCAGAGAACTTGCTCAGGCGAACCTGGAAACCAGCCAGGAAGAGATGAAGCGGTAGTACGATCAGAATGCCACTCTGATTGAGCTTCAGCCTGGACAGAAAGTTTGGGTCATGGCCCCTGTGGAGCCCTGTGCGCTCCAGGACAGGTGGACCGGTCCATTTGAGGTGGTGGAGCGCAAGAGTGATGTCACCTATCTGGTGAACTTGCGGTCTCCCAGGAACCCTTTGCGGGTCCTGCATGTTAACCGCCTGAAGCCCCACTTAGAAAGGTCCGAAGTGGGCATGCTCCTAGCGACAGATGATGGAATGGAGGAGGAGACTGCGCCTCTTCCTGACCTCCTGTCTGCAGCGGAGCAAGATGGGTCAGTGGATGGTGTTGGCCTCTCTGCCACACTGACCCCTGAACAGCAGCAAGATTGTCGCCAACTGCTGGGGAAATTCCCTGATTTGTTCTCCCTGGTTCCTAGTGTCACTGAGTGGTGCGTCCATGATGTGGACACTGGGGACAGTCCTCCTGTGAAGCACAAGGCTTACAGAGTGACTGACAGGGTCAGAGCTTACATTAAGGAGGAGGTCTCCAAGATGTTTGCCTTAGGGGTGATTGAGTCCTCTAACAGTCCTTGGGCCAGCCCAGTGGTTTTGGTCCCAAAGGCTGCCGCGCCTGGTGCCACACCCGAACTCCGGTTCTGTGTGGACTACCGAGGACTCAATTTAGTCACCAGGACTGACGCGCACCCCATCCCCAGAGCTGATGAGCTCATTGATCGGTTGGGAGCTGCCCGGTACCTCAGCACGTTTGATTTGACGTCTGGGTACTGGCAGATTGCCTTAACTGATGGGGCCAAGGAGAGGTCAGCATTCTCCACACCAGATGGGCACTACCAATTCCGGGTTATGCCCTTTGGGATGAAGAATGCCCCTGCCACCTTTCAGAGGTTGGTCAACCAGGTGTTGGACGGACTGGAAGATTTCAGTGCCGCCTACCTGGATGACATTGCGGTGTTTAGTTCCACTTGGGAAGAACATCTGCGCCACCTCTGGGAAGTGTTGATGACGCTGCGGTGGCAGGCCTCACAATCAAGGCGAGTAAGTGCCAGATTGGGCAGGGTTCGGTGGTGTACTTGGGGCACCAGGTAGGAAGCGGCCAGGTGGCGCCCCTACAGCCCAAGATTGATACCATCCTGGCATGGGAACCCCCAAAGACTCAGACACAGGTGAGAGCCTTTTTAGGACTCACGGGGTACTACAGGAGGTTTGTCAAGGGGTATGGCAACATTGTTGCACCCTTGACTGAGCTGACTTCCAGGAAGCAGCCCAAGAAAGTGAACTGGACTGACACCTGTCAGAAGGCTTTTGACGTCCTGAAGACTGCCATGTGCACAGCACCCGTGCTTCAGGCGCCCAACTTCTCAAAAGAATTCATTGTTCAAACAGACGCTTCAGAGCATGGTGTGGGGGCTGTTCTATCACAGATTAATGAGGAAGGCCTAGACCAACCCGTAGCCTTCATCAGTAGGAGGTTACTTCCACGGGAACAGAGGTGGAGTGCAATTGAGCGTGAGGCATTTGCTGTGGTCTGGGCACTGAAGAAGTTGAGACCATACTTGTTTGGGACTCACTTCCTGGTTCAGACCGACCACAGGCCCCTCAGATGGCTGATGCAGATGAGGGGTGAGAACCCAAAGTTGTTGAGGTGGTCCATTTCCCTACAGGGTATGGACTTCACGGTGGAACACAGCCCTGGTACAGAACACGCCAATGCTGATGGTCTGTCCAGATTTTTCCGCCTTAGTGAAGAGGACTCCCTAGGGGAAGGGTAGTTCTCCCCACATTTCAGCTGGAGGGGACACGTGTTAGACCTGGTATCATTGGCGTGAGTCTCCCTTCCATTTTTTTCTGATTGCCTCCTCTGTTTTTGATCTGTTTGCTGGTTTTAGATGCTTTGGGCACTGTGCCACTGCTATTCAGTGCCACAGTGCAAGTGCTCCCTATGGTAAATTGATGCATTGATTAGTGACTCCATGATTGGATCATTTGATTTACTTGTCAGACCCTAGTATAGTGCACCAGGTGTGCCCAGGGCTTGTAAATCAAATGCTGCTGGTGGGCTTGCAGCACTGGTTGTGCCACCCACAGAAGCAGCTTGTAAAGTGTGTCTCAGGCCTGCCATTGCAGAGCCTGTGTGCAGTCTGACTGCCATGTCGACTTGGCAAGTGCACCCACTTACCAGTCCCTAAACCTTCCCTTTTTCTGCATATTAGTCACCCCTAAGGTAGGCCCTAGGGCAGGGTGCATTGTAGGTAAAAGGTAGGACCTGCCCTGATGTGTGTGGCATGTCCTAATAGTGAATTCCAGCCATTTTCGTTTTTCACTATTGCAAGGCTCCCTGTTCCCCATAGGCCAGAATGGGCAGTTAGATTATTACATCTTATAATCCTAACTGACTCAGGGAACCAGGTAGAAATTCGAGTTTAGTATGCCTGAACTCAGAATGATACAAGACATCTTTTAGTGAAGTTGGTTTTAACATTCTGTGTTTGAAAATACCACTTTTAGAAAGTGGGTATTTTCTTGCCTAACTATCCAAGCCTGCCTCTGCTAGGTTGTGTATTCCTTGTCTGGAGTTTGAGTGACAGGGGCTGGGGGCTGCCAGGAGACAGGGTGAGTCAGCACAGGGCTGAATAGAAAGATCTACATGCAGATAGGCGGGAGGAGTTGCACCTGGGACCTGAATAGGGCTGTGCCTTCCCTCCACAATGCTGGCTCCACCTCCTGTGGTGTGTCTGATGTCCCTGGCCTACACTGTGAAAGGAAAGAAGGAGTCTTGTCAACAAAGTGGTCCAAGACTGACCAGAACTGGTTTTGACTAGGCAAAGGCCTCTCTGCCTTCAGAGAACAAAGAGAAAAGTAGTATAAATATTGGGACCCAGACCCAAGAACTTTAGATCACTTCTGGAACAACAAGACGACCCTTTTGCCAAGGAGAAGAACCAAGGAAGCTGCAGGAGTTGGACTGCCCCTCTGCCAAGTGTGCTGTTTGCTGGGTTGGCCTGCAGTGGTTTCTTCATTGCCAAGGAAAGGAGAAGGAACTTTTAAAGAACTTTCATCATCTTGCAGAATATTACTCCAAAGACTTGATTTGAGCTTGCATCCTGACTGAAGTCTCAGGGATACCAGACTTCATCCTCTTCTGTTTGCCTGCATCTGGAACTTGCTGGTCTGGTGCTACAGAAGGAATTTGCAACACCGACGCCGGCGAGCGACGCAGTCTCCTGCATCGAAGCCGTGAGCGCTGCCCCGACTTGCAACGAAGACTCGACGCCGACCGCCGTGCCACCTCGACGCCAGCGAGCGACATCGTAAGCCTGCTATAGCCGTGAGCGCTGCTCCGACTTACGACGCCGGCCCGACGCCTGCTGCTGTGCCGCATCGACTCCGAAGCTGACATCATCGCGGAGCCGATCGTCGACGTGGGTGGTCAAGAATCTATCGACATCGTACGGAACCGTGGCCTCGGCGCCATCGTGACGTCACCTCCTCTCCGGTCCAGAACCGATGCCTCCCCTGCCTGCGCAAGCATCCAGGTCCCGACGCATCCTCTCCTCCGAAGCAAGGAACCGACGCCGCAACGCGCCAACGACGCCGCACCTCCTCGACGCCGTGAGCTGTCTTTGTTTTTGCTTTTCCAAGGTACTGTTCTTTGTGGGTCTGTTTTGACTCCGGGCCCGACGCCGCGCACCTCGCGGTCGGCGCCGTACTTTGGGATTTTTTTGACCTCGACGTCGTGATAACTCCAGTTGGGGTTATTTGTTGCTAAAGACTGCTTTTAATTGAAGAACCTATTTTTAAACCATTTCTAACATCTTGAAGTATTATTGATTACAGTATTGTGGATTTTTGTCGTTTGTGGTCTTGTGATAAATCTATATAAAGAATACTTATTTTTATAAAACCTGTGTGGTGTCCATCTGTAGTGTTTTCACTGTATTACTGTATGTGTTCACAAATGCTTAACACACTGTCTCTTAGATAAGCCTGCCTGCTCATGCCAAGCTACCAAGGGGGTGAGCAGAGCTTATCCAGGTGTGTAATCCCCTTTCCCTGACTTAGAAGCAAGGGTCCCTATTTGGACAAAGGTGCATACCATTGCCAACTAGAGACCCCCAGTTCTAACACCCATACTATAGGGTAGTGAAGCATCAGGACAGAGTGAAAAATAAAGGCAACTGAATTTGTCCTGTAAGAATAAAATGTAGGATGTATACGTTATACTCTCCCCGCGAAACAAGGAACTATGAAATAAGCAATCTTTGGAAAGATGGGGAAGCCCTGCAGTGCAATCACTTACTGCAGTTCAGAGACGCTTGATGAAGAGTCCGAAGTGGAACCGGTGGTCAACTCACCAGCAGTGCAGCATGTAAGAAGGTAAAGACGCAAGTCACCATTACAAGCCGCATTTAAAAACCCCATGTGGATGGAAAAACACATTCATAGAATGACGCGGCACAACAGCCATTTTAGTAGGAGTATGAACTGCTGTGATTCTGGTTAACACTACAATTGCATCAGTACGAAAGAACACCTAATCGGCAAATACATTAAAAGTCCCAATGTATTTAAGAAAATATAAAATGAAAAACATAGCACTATTACTTGTTGGTGAATGTTAAGGACACAAGTACCTAAACGACTTGCAATGTCTATCTTTATGGTGAGCTGACTATTCCAACGGCCATGTTTGTGGCATATTAACTATTTATAGTTATTATACAAAAGAGTGAACATACCAAAATTCGACATTTCAGGTTA
Organism: Calotriton arnoldi; assembly: GCA_963921515.1. NCBI lineage: Eukaryota > Metazoa > Chordata > Amphibia > Caudata > Salamandridae > Calotriton > Calotriton arnoldi. Next base: position 275,838 of record CAWUFW010007012.1, on the reverse strand, counting down.
TCTAGCCATCTATAGCACTTCACCAAATGCCCTGCTCATAGCCTCACTTATGACGTCAGAAATGACATTACAATAACAGTAAGTGTGGCATCATTTTTGATGTAACAAATTCCATCATGTTTAAAACTAAAGAAGCTGCAAATGCACCTTTTCACATATGTTGATATGTTGAATATAGCCTTTTTTGCATATGAGTACAGTAGGGACATCTACAGTAGTTCTGCTGTATTAAAACTGGTCTGTATTTAATGTGTTTATTAATATTTATTGCTTGTAAATATAACTAAAACAGCCTTTGCAATCAGTTTAGATTCTCACTGTGGTGCTGTAGATTCCAAAGTCGTTTATGAATTGTAAATAGTTAATAGGGGTAATACAGTCTTATAACTGTATCCAATACATATGTTAATATGCATTGTTTGGAAATGTAAGTACTGGAGCCCTCATGTCCACGCGGTTAGTGTAAGGATATATAGACACTGAAAGTTCTACTGTAACCACATAATTGCAAATAATATCTGTGAAGGAGTCGTTGATTAGTGTATGCAACTGTGGTAACGTTTCTTCCAAACGTATATATCGAGAATATGCAGCTGATGATAGTGGTTCTACTGTCTTCACTTTTTAAACTATACTGTCATTTAAACTTCAGATTATCAATCAATCAATCAGCATTTATAAAGCGCAGCACTATCCATACCATAGGGGTATCTGGGTGCTGAGGGTTCTGTGTCTCTGTAGAAAAGCCAGGTCTTGAGTCTGTTTCTGAAGTCCACCAGGGATGGTGCTGTTCGGAGGTGGAGTGGCAGGTCGTTGCAGGACTTGGTGGTGCTGTAGGAGAAGAAGCAGCCCCCACTTTGGCAGTGAGCTGGGGATGTGCGTGCGGGCAAGAGAGGAGGAGCACAGGTGCCTTGGGGATAGACGGAAGTTCAGTCAATGGTTGATGTACGACAGTCCTTGATCATGTAGAGGTTTGTAGGTGTGCGTGAGGATCTTGAACTGGTATCTTTTCTGGTTGGGGAGCCAGTAGAGGTTTCTGAGGTGAGGGGTGATGTGGGTCCGTTTGGGGAAGTCCAGGATGAGTCTGGCTGCGACATTCTGTATGGTTTGGATTCTTCGGAGGAGCTGGGTGGAAATACCAGCTTAGAGAGCGTTATTGTAGTTGAGGTGGCTGGTGACGAGGCCCTGAGTGACAGTCTTTCTGGTGCTTACCGGGATCCGTCTGAAGATTCTGCAGAGCATGTAGAGGGTGTGGAAACAGGGTGAGGTGACTGCGTTGACGTTTCATGGTCAGTTCACTGTTGAGGATGATGCCTAGGTTGGGTGCACAGTCTGTTGGTGTGGGTGTTGGTCTGAGTTCTGCTGGCCACCAGCTGTGGTCCCAGACGGAGGTGTTATTCCCTGCAGACTGATAGGATGTTTACTAGGATGTCGTGGTTGACTGCTGAAACCTGCAAAGGAATCAAGCATGGCCAAATAAATGACAGTAGTATTCAGTGGTAGTTTGTCATGAGATTGCTTGGCCTGTTACTAGTATAGTTGCTGTATCTTAGCTTCAGAATTGTCTGACTTTGACTTAGTAGTGGCAAAGGAGAGATTCACTAATTGTATTTTCTATGAGATTGTAGGGGTTAAAGTGCAGAGTCATTACCAAAGCTGTGCCATACCAGCCACTTTATACTTGTATCCTATGATTCTATGGTCTTGTGGTTCCATGGTTCCCTGCATCTTTGTGTTTTAACTTTTTCGAGTTTTGCGAGAGCCCTAATCTCTAAAGTCCCCTCAGACTGCTTATCATGTGCTACTCAGGAATGGCATCAAATCTGCAATTATGGGTGGAGATTCTGAGTTTCAATCTGTGATCATTTACTTTTCTAAGAGTGAATATTGCAAGATAGAAGTTAGCTACTGTCCACATATGACAACCCTATCCCCCCATTTCCTCCTCCTCTGTTTGTTCCTCTGACTATCTGTAAGGATTCTATCAGAACAGCCCTCAGCAAGGTGCACATAGGCAGGTACAACTGCATTGAATTCCAGGTATTGGACATCCCCAGGCTACTGTCTGAACACTGAAATTTTGCTCCAGTTTGAGTGCATGGTTTCTTTGAATCTGAAGGAAGCATTCATTTTGACTGTGAGTGGGACCTGCTTCAAACTAGACATATAAGCTGGAGCAACCCTTCAGCTTGCTAAATTTCTTCTGGATGAGGACAATCATTGACCTTACTGCTGTTGTACTGCTAGAATGCGGGTCTAAGTGCAGTACATTTCAGCATGACTAGAAATAATCCAGGACGCCCTTTGTGAAGCTGGCCTGTCCTCCTTTTGCTTTGCCTATATTAAAGGGCCAGTCTGTCCAAGGAGTCAAGAGACATGGACACAACACCTTGAAACCCTCCTTCTCACCGGCTCTCAAAGGCTAGAGGAAGACAGCCCAAGAAATCTACTGCTATTAGTGTGGGAGAGTTGAGTGGTGCGTGTGCCAAATGAGCTCACTACCTTTCTGCATCACCTTTTGTTGTTTTATTATTCATTTGACCCTGTTTTTGTGGTGACCCAAAACCAGCATGCCAGATCATAAGAGTCCAGTATGGTCTGAGGGGAGTCCCACACCCTCTTATGAGGGTCATATTTTGGTCTGCTCAATCATCAATGAACCTGGGCTCCATGTGCATGGAACAGCTGACCCATAGCATCTGTGACCCCCCCTAATTACCACAATTACCACCACGTTGGGTTTTACATCACTAACTGTAAGCACAGAAAATAGGCTTACAAACAATATGGTTGCAAACAGTAAACATTACCTGCATGTAACACAGTAACTCCATTTTGATTGGAGGATTGTGATCTCACATTTTGTTATGTATTCATCAGTGCGAGCTTGCCGTCACGATCATTGTGTTTTTGTGAACACTGCCTGTCCTCAACAACAGTTATGTAGTTGCATTTTGTAGTATTTTATGTTTTACTACAGAATTGGGCAAATGCTGCAAGTCTTCTAATGATCAAGGGAGGTACATTCTGTGCACTTGCAGCGCCTCTTATTTTACTGCTATATAGTGTTACATTAATTGTTTATTTGTAGTATGCTGTATCATTTCTATTATTTGAGGTACTATTTGTATCTTAAAGAAGCATATAAATATATATATGTATATAATTAAGTAAATATTAAAGCATTTTGTACTCATAGCTCTGATGAGATGTAGACCTCTTTCCTCCTTACATTTCTTCCCTAGAGCTAAGCCTTGACATCGTGGCCACATTTTTTCAAAGTGTCAAAGAGGCTTAGCTAGACCAAATTTCTATCACAGATGAAATATCTAATACTTGGTTAGTATAGCTTTCTAGTATTCTTGCTGGTAGAGTGCTTGGTGAACCCTCTCTCTGTTGGTCCAGGAATGGAAGTTGTGTTACTGGAAAGTGTTTTGCAAAGTTGTTTGGGTATAGATTATCTGTTAACCGAGGACGATTTCTCTAGTTTTAAGTGTGGTGGGGAAGATACCCTATCCAAAGCATATGTTGATTATGTTAAGTAGCGGTGTTAGCCCTTCTAGGTTGTACTACTAAATATCGACTCCTAGAATATTGTGGTATAAGAATATTGAGGACAGAATATTGAGGACAGAATATTGAAAGATAAGTACATATACTATACTATACATACACCATATTCCTAACTCCATAACTACGTCTCTTAAAGATATATTTATATCACCAAGGTACATATATGTGGTTAGGTATCGAAAATGTAGACTTACTTATCTGTCGATATTTTGTTTTCGATATTTTGTCCTTGATAGTTTGTCCCATCAATATTCTGGTTTCGACATTCAGGGTGCACACCGACCTTGTTTGGGAAGGTGTTTCATGATTTTGTGGCTTTACAGAAAGTAAGGCTGTTGGCTAGGTGTGCACACATTAGGAGGAGGTCCATTTCTGGTTACACAAGGGGGGATTTGCTAAATGTTGCTTGTTTAGTATCATTGATGTGATGCATGAACATGTCATTTTGATAATGAAAAACGTATTCTGGTGGTTTATTTTTCGGTTGTGTGGGATGCTCAGGGGTACAGGATTGGGATGGCGCAATATTTGATAGCCTAAAAGATAGGGGTTGCTCCTGTTCAGTGCTACCAATATGGTTGAGTTGTAGTGTGCGGCTTGGCTTCTGGTAATATCGCTCCTCTATGCATAGTAGAAACGTTCAGGTTGAAGAGACCATTTGGACAGGGTAGTCCCTGATTCACTGGAGAATACTGATGGACTTTGGGATCTGTTTTATCTCAGCACATACTTGTGTTAAAACATATCAATAGATAAGCAATAAGGCCACAGAATGTGCTGCATTGACCGATTTTGTCTTTGCATTGTGTCCTACATTTTTCTATGCCACATAATTCTGTCAATGCCTTGCTGCATAATTAGCCTGGTTGTGTCTATGTTTATTTACGCTTTCCAGCAGTGAATCAAAGCATTGCAAATGTAATTTTGATGAGCGTATATATGGTCAATTATTGTGCAATCAGATGCGTTTTCCAAAAATAGTTGATGGGTATAGCCATAATTATTACTTTTTGTGTCTTCTATCCAAAACATTTCTCTTACAATACTATCCACAGTAATTTACATTTTTTTTCTTCTTCTCGTAGAGAATGGACCGCGTTTGCGCTTGATGGCCGAACAAACCAAAGTTGTTTCACACCGGGGTGGCAATGCCACACTGCCATGCTCATTTTTCCGAGACTATACAGGGTCTGGTTCCCACAAGCTCCGTATAAAGTGGACGAAACTGACCTCAGATTACCTCAAAGAGCTGGATGTCTATGTGTCGATGGGACATCACAAGAGGAGCTACGGCAGCTACCAGGGAAGGGTTTACCTGCAGGAAGCTACTGAAAATGATGCTTCTCTCGTGATTACTGCACTAACGCTAGAAGACTATGGTAGATACAAATGCGAGGTGATTGAAGGACTGGAAGACGACACAGCTGTAATAGCACTGGATTTGCAAGGTAAGAGGCAGTCTTGTGTTCATTCATTCATTCATTCTACTGAGCAAGAACAACAAATGATGATTATTATAATTATTGTACTTTTAAAAGTTCTCTTTTGATGAACAGACAGTATTAGGACTATAAGGATATTTCCTGTTTTGGATCTAAAATCCTTTGTGAAGGATTTATAGATGTCATTCTTCTGGCACAGGGCAGAAAAATTAGCACAATGTGTCTCTCCTAAGGTAGCACTTACTACATGCACAGGGGACTTGGCATCGGTGTAAATCCTGCTACACTGGTTTGCTGTAGTTCAGGTTAGCAATATCAGAGTATCCTCTCATGCTCGTGCAGCAGCACAGGGCAAAGGAGCTCTGATGCAAGGAAGCACAATCGCAAAGCAAGCCCTGGCACAGGGCAGCACCACACTTAAAGCAGTCTTGGCATTGGGCAGCACCACTGGCATTTAGCCAGGATATTTGACTACACAACTCAGATAGCACCTCTATAAGTAGGACGGAGCAGCATCAGAGGCTCCCTTTGGAAGGCAGGCTGCTCTCCATGCCACTGGAGTCAAGCTAGCCTGGCTGATGAGGGGTGAAACCCTGAAACTGGTCCTAGGATGCTGGTTTCTGGTCCAGGGAAGTCCTGGCTTGGCAGTTCTGGCTGGACTGTTGCCATCTGGAGCAGGGTTAAGACTGACTTGCATGGCATGGGGAGCAACAAAAAGATGGATTTAGGCCCAGATCTCTGTACTGGGGTGAGTGTTTGACATTGTTCAACATTCTGTCCATCAATTGCTCTTTTTGCATTCTTCAATTTGCGTGAGGAGCTGAGCATGGTTCTCCTCTCTTGTGCAAGCGAATCCACCAAAGCTGGGCTAGTCCCCCATTTCCTTGCTCGTCATGCCCTCAAAACTACAGCTGAATGAAGCTTGTAAATCCCTACCAAGGACAGCATGTCGGTATGCCCATATCTATTATCATTATTATTATTATTATTATTACTACTATTATTGTTATGTGGAATAAAGGACCCTGGCATAGTGTCTGGGGCAGCATTTGTGTTTGTTGGTGATAATAACCAAGCCAGGACCACAGAGTCATCCGCCCTGCACACTCCAAGGGAAGCGGGGCGCATGGGAAGTTACAATGGGATCTATTATTTTAGTGATTCAGTGATAGAGGGAGCTACACTATTTCATGGTCGTTTTAGCTATGCCGATTGGCAGTCACATACTATAAAATATATTTCCTGTGGGAGACTTCAACTGATTTTTGGTTGATATTATATATCTTGCTGTAACCAGGAAGGTCACGTTCCAGCTCCCTGCTGGGTAGAAGTTGTTTAGAAATAATCCAACCGATTAGATGTCACAGATTAAAGCAATGGGAATGCATGTGCTTCTAGTCTGTCTAGCACACCGCTCTGCTTTGAGTATACCTTGCAGTGTGCTATCTTATTCCATTTCACTGAAAGCACAATATATTTATTCAAACTTAGTTCCATTTGGAGTATGAGTGAATGGAATAACATTATCAAAATCCCAGCAGTGGGTAGCGTGACATCACATGTGCTCACATGTGCTCTTTGACCTCAATCACACCTCAATGGCATCGCAGGAAGATAACACAATATTTTAAAACGTCTTGGCTACAGCTATATACACTGGATACAAAATCCAACATAATTAGTAAAACAACTCTAGGGTATCATGTAAGACTGCAAGGGAGCTCAATCAGCCGATCACTGTTCTAGAGATCGACCGATCACTTGTGCGAATCTTGTCTAGATCAACTGAGCCTCTCATTATTCAAACATCTATCAAATGAACACAAATGACTTGGATATTAATGACAACAATTTTTCAGGCGCTTACAGGCAATTTAAAATATGGTGTGGACTATGTAAGTAGTCCTTATCATATGGCTGTATCAAATAGAAATCCACACGAAGAAAAGTTGTCACCCCCTAATCCCAGTGAAAGTGCTCCCACACTTAACACCTGTGCCAGAGAGTGTGCTAATCACACATGCTGGCGAGCTGCTGCTCAGTGTGACATGCGTGCTGCTCAGGTAATTCAGTGCACTTCTGGGGATGGCTTCATAAAATGCCCGGGCTGCTCAGACGGACCAGGGCAGCTGCTGTCACGTGTTTTATAAGATGTAACGCGCTGCTCAAATATGTCAAGACTGTTGGGACGAGTCTGTGTGATGCCAAACATTATCAGAATTGTAAAATATGCCTCTGGGCATTCTCTGATTTGTCATGAATGCTCCTGCATGAAATGCCAATCCGTAGATAAAGGACAGCTGCGTACGTGTGGCAGCATCGATAGCCCAATGTTGCATGAGCACTCAACGGTGTCAGTTGTGTTGTTTGATGCAAGCCCTCTGCCAGTATCACATGATGCTTCTCAGGTAAGCCAGCTCTGCTCTTGTACCCCGAGGTTGTTTTTAAAGAGTCGTAGAGATGCTCATATCTGCCCGGGCTTCTGCTCATATTAGTCAATGAAGCTCATATGTTCCAGTGGGTTTGTCATGTAGTAGGACATTTGAAAGTAATTGTAGAGTTTTTCAGTGTGGCTGTGGTATTTCTCATTGACAGGGATTAATAGTGCAGTGGTGACTCAGCTCTGTGCAAGGACTGGCCTATGTGCATCATGCCAGAGTTGCCTAGTGTGCCATGTGACTGTTCTATGTCAGGAAAGTTCAACATACCACTTTTTATCTTGTGACAAGTAGCTGCTATTTACCAGAGCTGTTCCGGTGGCGCTACCTCATCCCATAGGTAATGGGCGATGGATGCTGCATTTTGCCATTCTTTCTGTGCATGTGCTGTCCACCTATACAAGGACAGGCTGGTAATGCTGCCATGTATGCTGCCATGTGCCAGGGCTCTTTGACCAGTGATGCTGCCATATACCAATGCAGCTTCGCAGGTAGCTGTGCCATCTGCAAATGTGGTTTCTGTGTGGACTCTCCATAAGCCAAGATTGCTCACTGTCACAGAACTGCTACACTGTTCCAGACTGCTGTGTCTGACGTTTTGTTGTGCACCAGGGCTGCTGAGTCAGTGTTGCTGACATATACAAGGTCGATGAGTGTGCTAGGGAGACTGTACCCACACTCTTCTAGCCACCTTCTCAAGTAAACCCACCCAAAGTCTAGCTCCTTTGCTGCTGGGTACCAGCTCAAGTGGCCTATGGGACTACAGTCCAGTTCAAGTGCTTTTGGGAGGGGCTCTCTGTGGAACATGATTGTCCATGAGAGAACTATCATGCTCAGCACCGCAAAGCCTGCCTCTCAATGGAAATTCTCATCATGTTAAGACCTGTTTTTTGACCTGAGCCTTTACAGCCTGTAGTTGATTAAAAAACACATACTAGCTTAGCTGAGTGGCATGTGGGCATGACTGCTTGACACTAAGCAGGCATTTTTGTAAAATAACCCGTCCATCAAGGTAAATACCTCTCAGCAACAGATGACCCCATTACCTAAATCCCATCACTGATGAACAATTACCGCAGGCTTGTCTAAATGTGGGCAGTGGTTGTGGCACTCTGGAGAACTGCTGGCTTGGGAGTCAGTAGTTACTCCATAAACCATAAGAAAGTAAGCAACAAAGGCTGATCCCTAGATGACGACACAACATGACCCCTTTCCACCCAACTGAGACAGTTCCACTCAGCAGACAAAGGTACTAATGGGTGGAAGTTGCTGGCTGAGTGAGAACATGTTCTCCTCCTCTTTTCTTCCCAGTTTCATAGGCAGAGGGGTAATGGTTGATGTAAATCCACTTCACCCAGGCAATATTGCTCAACATGGTTAATATGCTGGCTTCCTCTTTATATGTAATGACGGCCTATGTTCCTGCTGTCTTTGATGGACTGAGGATTGCTGAGGCGCATGCCATCAGTTTAAGGTCTGTAGCTGCTGGCCTAGCCACCAGCAGCTATTAAACTGTATTAAGTTGTGGAATTCCCTACTTTTAATTTACAACAACGGCTTGTCAACCCTCCTGGCTCCATGCATTGATTCACTAGTAACTCTCCAGGCTCTGCTGTAGTCCAGTCCAGTTTGGGTTTTGTGAAGGGGCCAGGCACAATTAGTCAGAACTTAGCTCTCTTATATTGTGCTTTTACCTATGTAACGTCTGATGCAAAAAAGGAGACAGTCTATGAAGGTGTGACGCTAGTACATCCTTGAGGAATGCATTAACACTGCAGGAGTGCAGAGTTTTGAACAAATATGTAAATCACACATAAACCTTGTGGTGCACAATTCCTCCTTACCCACTCTGGCACCCAGGGTGCTCTCTTATGCTGGATGCTTGTTCATCAGTTACACATGTCCCACCTCATGACTTCATATTATACTCACATTTCTCCTGTTTCCACTGATGACTCGATTCTGGTTCTGAGTTTTCTAAAATTAATACCATACCATTTGAATGGAGATATTACTGTGCGTCCCAACACGCAGCTGCTACTCTGATCAACTTTTTAAATTCTTCATCTAGAAACCGCTTTGGCTGTAATCTGGGATCCTGCCAACAGTTTAGATAATGATCCTGGCCAGAGATGTGTTCTCAAGGTATCACTCAGTTTCAAATCATTGCTTTACACTAAATAGTTAACGCCTTCACCAGTCCCAAAGCTCTACAACAAGAAATCCCCCCCTCGCAGTCCCTGTGCAATAGCATAGCTGACTACTTCGAACAGAAAGTCTTAACTTACAAAAAGATTTCACTTCTCCTTCTCTTCCGTCCACTAACAAAAATGCTGCTTTAGACAAAGATAGATTGACATTGCATACTTTCAAGCCGATCAGTCCTGACGAATCCCGTCAGGCGATCCTTACCCCTAAATCAGGCTCCCCCTTTGACCCATGTCCCCCCTCGATCTTGCACGTCTTAATCAACACTGTGAATCCCATCATAAATAAAATAATAAACGCTTCCCTGTCAACTGCTAAGATTCCTACAGAATGGAAGCTCGCAGCCGTAAAACCATTACAAAAGAAACAACTTGCGGACCCCTCTATCCTCTCCAATCTTCGACCCATTTCTCTTTTACCATGTATCAGTAAGATCACGGAAAAACTTGTTAATATCCAACTCACAACTTACTTGGAAGAAGCAAACTTGCTTCACCCCAATCAATCCGGTTTTAGATTTCAACACTCAACAAAATCAGCTCTTTTGTATACAGCTGAATCCCTCAGAGCAGCCCTCGATCAAGGAAAAAATGCAGTCCTAGTTTTATTAGATCTGTCGGCCGCGTTCGACATGGTCTCACATGTTATCCTCCTAGACCGTCTCGCATCATACGGCATCACCCAAACAGTCCTGGCCTAGCTAAAAAAATTCTTGCAGAACCGCAGACAAGTCATCACCCTAGGCCAATACATATCTAAAGAAAAACCTCTGCTCTCCGGTGTCCCTCAGGGGTCTCGTCTCAGCCCCACACTCTTTAATGCCTATATGGCTCCACTGATCAACCTGATATCGTCCTTCAACATAGAGACCATTTCATATGCGGACGATACGCAGCTAATCTTGGTGATGGACAATAACACCAGACAGGCGGAAGAAAATCTCCGCCTATGTCTTACCGCCACTTTTAATTGGATGAAAACCAACCATCTAAAGTGTAATTCGGAAAAGACGGAAATATTACCACTTGGTAAAGAGAATACCTTCTCCCCTAATACTTGGTGGCCAGCTGATACCACCCCCCGCCTAACACTGTTAATATGGTTAGAAATTTGGGAATTAAATTCGATGCCACCCTCTCCTTCAAACAGCAATCACCGGCAGTTGCTGGAACGTGTTTTCATATAATAAAATCACTCAAAAAAATGTTTGATTTACTTCCCATCTCAGCCAGACAGACAGTTGCAGTGGCACTAATCACGTCCAGACTCGATTACTGTAACAGCCTGTACGCAGGCACAAATATGTCAGTCTTACACAAGCTCCAAATGGTCCAACACGCAGCAGCTCGCTTAGTGCTGAAATGGCCGAGGAGGTCCTCTGCATCGACGGCGCTAGATAACCTCCACTGGCTGCCAATCCATAAAAGAGTTCTTTTCAAGGTCCTGATAATCACTTTCAGGGTAGTCCACTCCTCAGGCCCACACTACCTCCGTACCAGATTCACGCAATATACACACTCCCGTAGCCTCAGATCATCGAATGCAAATCTGTTGAAAATACCAGCATTTAGATATGTCTCAAAGGGAGGAAAATCGCTCGCAGTGATAGGCTCCAAGGCCTGGAACAAGCTCCCAAATCAGCTTTGCCTGCTCCAATCCGAGACACTTTTTAGGAAAGCTCTAAAGACCTGGATCTTCTCAGCCCCTGACACACTGTGCAGAACTCTCATCTAACACCTTGCCCTCGCCTTCAGCCACCCAATTTGTTTCCATCTTGGGTTTTTCCGCCTAGCGCCATGATGCTCCTTGGAGTGACAGTTGCGCTCTACAAGTGCCTAGTTACATTACATTACAGAGTGGCAGTCCTCTCAGCAGCACGGTAGTCCTTCTTCCTGGCAGAGTCCATAGATGCAGAAGTGTACTGAAGAGTTGGGTCTAAGGGACAATATGTATACCTGGTACACACCTGAAGTGTAGGAAGCTTCTAGAGATTTCCACCCCACTGAGGTCTCAGCCCCTCTCTTCCTCCCTGTGTCCTGGTCCCAGCTTGTCTGGGGTCACTAAAGACCAGTATCAATCCATTTGTAAGAGTGCTCAGGCAGGACCTTTGTGAAGTGCAAGTGTGCTAGGTGACAACTCCTTCCCCACATTAACTCAAAGTGGCTCATCCTGCCAGCACCCATCTTCCCTTTGACTCACTGTCTGGGAGCAATACCCAAAGATGACCTGCCTGCTAGACCCATTTATGTGACTCAGGATCTGGCTGAAGGCACTGAATGGTTAGGACAAGAAAAAGAAAATTTTCTAAAAGTGACATTTTCAGAATCGTGACTACAAATTCGACTTTATCATTAAAGAGTACTTTTAATCACAATTCTTTAGACAGCAAACTCAACCTATCTAAGTGGAAGTTACTTTATTTTTAAGTGTAATAAGGTAATTCCAGTGTTATGGAATGGGAGAGGTAGGCCTTGTAGTAGTGAAAAACAAATTTAGAAGTTTTTCATTACCAGGGCATGTTAAACTTAAAAGTACATGCCCTACATTTTAAATACACTTCATACTGCCCTCTGGTTGTTCAGGGCCTTCTACGGGGTTACTTATATGTATTAAAAAGGAAGGTTTGGGCCTAGCAAAAAGTTTATTTTGCCAGGTCAAAATGGCAGTTCCAAAATGCACACACTGGCTGCAATAGCAGGCCTGAGACATATTTAAAGGGCAACTTAAGTGGCTGGAACAATAAGTGCTGCAGACCCACTATTGCAAAAATAAAGAAATAACAATTGCAAAAATAGACCCACTAGTGGCAGTTCATTTACAGGCCTTGGGCACAAGTAGTACCACTTTACTAGGGATTTACAGGTAAATCAAATAGGCCAGTTGGGTGCAAGCCAATTTCACCACGTTTTAAGGGGAGAGCACAAGCACTTTAGCACTAGTGGTAAGGTGTGCAGAGTCCTAAAGTCAGCAAAATAGGAGGGTTGAAGGAAAAAAGTTAGGGGAGAACCACATCAAGGATGCCAGGTCTAAAATAGTTCTTAGCCACCAGCATCCTTCACAGTCCTTATTGTACAAAATGATGTTTTTATAACATCATGGTGTGTACAGCCACTAACAAAATATTTGATTACCACTAGACAGCAAAGAGAGGACTCCTTGGCAGAGTTCAACACTCTCGCTAAGGATCAAATAGTGAAATAAATCCAAATCCAGAAAGTCAGGATCTCCCTATGACCCCTGCTCTCACAGGGTGCCTAATTTACCTCCAGAAATAATCACTGCCAAGCTAACAGAACTATTTTGGCTTATGTTTAAGGAGGGTTATTTTCCCTCTCAATGGAAATGAGCTTCACAGCTCTCCCTAAAAAAACAAACCCAACCTCAATGCCTTGGACCCCAACAGCAACAGGCTTATATCCAGATTACCCATACCTGCCAAAATAGTCGAAAGAATCATGAACAAACAATTAACCAAATGCATTGAAAAAAGTAACCTCCTGGATCCTACTCAATTCGGATTTAGATCGGGACACAGTACGAAGACAGCTCTCATTAAAGCCATAGATGAGGTAAGAATCACTCTGGATCAATGAGGAAGAGCAGTGCTCATCCTGCTTGACTTATCAGCAGCTTTTGATATGGTTACCCATAGGTTGTTGCTGAATCATCTTCTCCAGCTAGGGATCAAAGCGTCAGCCCTGGATCTGCTCAGATCCTTCCTCACCGGCCGTGAACAATCTGTAGCCATAGGCGATTTTGTCTCACCTTCCTTCTCTCTTCCATGCGGGGTCCCTCAAGGATCAGCGCTAAGTCCAACTCTGTTTAATGTCTTTGTCTCACCAATTTAATATGGTACTTTGGCTTTTCCCTCACATCTTATGGCGACAACATTCAAATTGTCGTCTCCCTGGCAAGCAATGACACTAAAACAGGACCAATATTCCACGACTGCTTGTTAGCAATCAGTGGTTGGATGAGCAAAAACTGTCCGAAACTGAACTTAGGGAAGATGGAGCTTCTCCTATTTGGTAATCAAACCTCCTTTTGGTCCCCAAACTGGTGGCTTCAAGTCCTGGGCCCACTTTCAGCCCCCGTCAAGAAAGCCTGTAACTTAGGGGTTATAATAGATGACAAACTGTCCTAAACTGACCATGTAAACTCAATGCTTTTCTCTGCATTTTATGCCCTAAAAATCATTTGAAAAATTCTCCCCTACATTCCAGCTGACCTGCAGAAAGCAGTTGTTACTTCCCTTGTTGTTGTAAAACTTGACTACTGTAACAGCCTACACCTAATATGCAACAATGACTACTGAATAAAATGCAAACAGTGCAGAACGCAGATGCTCGACTGCTCCTGAAAATCCCCAAATTTCAGTCAGCATCCAGGGCACTCAAGAAACTGCACTGGCTCCCAGTCATACAGAGAATCGTTTTTAAAGCCTTAAGCAACACCTACAAAGTGCAGAACAATATGGGTCCAGCTTTTTTAAAGAATTGTCTTAACTTTCATATCCCAACAGGACCCTACGATCAGCTCTATCCAAAAACCTGGTGATCCCCAGATTTAACAGTGGTGTAGCAAGAGGGGAGCGGTCCACCCCCGGCGGCACCCACCCCCGCTCTTACATGAGTTTGCCACAGGGTGGCAAACGGAAAAATTATCTGCAGCAAAATCTCCCCTGCTCTTCAGCATGGCCCCGCGGGGCGGCAAAGTCACAGACCGCCGCAAGCAGCAAAGTGCCTAGTTATGCCACTGAGATTTAACAAAACCTCCTGGGGTGGCAGAAGCTTTGCATTCGGAGACAACAAAGCATGGAACTCCCTGCCTCTCAATTTGAAATCTTCACCAAATCTTTGAGCTTTTTGAAAAGCCTTAAAAACCTGGCTATTCGATTTGTCAGTGGCCTCTGTCTCAATGGACAGCAGAGCTAGCGCCAAGACACCTACGGGTATTCGAGCGCTCTATAATCACCTTTAACAATAACATTAACTACCTTTACCTTATTTGCATAATTTACTTTCTGAAGTTTTTGTGGGGTTTGCGCCTAACAGCCTGTAGTAAACTACTGTAAGCACAGTTAGGGTTGTACAGTTCTTATCTTTAACCTCCATTTAACACCCACACAGGCTGTGCAGGACAAAACCATAATTCCTAGCTAAATAACAGCTCGAGACGACAATTTGTCAATGGTTCCATGTCTTAATTTAGACTGGAGATGGCGCATTTATTTCTGCTCTATCTTGCATCTGCAAAAAAACATTACACGTGTGACCTTGGTTTGCCTTGTTCTAAAGCCAGAGGAACACCCTTCGTCGGCTAAACTCCTTTGTACGTAGTGGACAAACCCTCCTTCTAGAGTTACAGCCAATGGATCGCCTCGGGAATGAGCCAACCTTTACATCTGTTCCCCATGGAAATTCAATTAGGGTTAAGGGGACTTAATTAATACCTTACTGCTCCAATCAGACTTTGATATGAGACGCCAGGCTGGGCCGAGATGTATGTAACTAGTGCCGCGCGCTGCAGCATGGGAGGGCCTGAGACATGGTTTATGAGGCTGCGCTATGTTTACAGTCAGTAAGTCTCAGGTCAGCAATGCAAACGAACAAAGAAAAGGCAGCCAATTGAGCAAAGAGTCTAAACATCTTTTAAAAGCAGGTTAACACATGTTTTAAAGATATTATTTTATATAAAACCGTAAGTGGAGAATGAGTGCAAATGGGCTTCCTGGCATTTTTCCACTTCAAAATTCACAAAGCTCCGGTCCTTGTAAAATCTAAATATATAAATACAGTTTAAAGTGGTGGGGTCACGTTCGCTGGGCCTGTACTCACTCATCGCACGGTTTCCATTTCCTTTAGCAGGCTTTGCACTGCAGAGTGCAAGAGTCTCTCTATGCGAATATATTAGCGAAATGATTCATTTTACAGGCTAGGGCCCTCGAGAGGCATGTTTCCTGTGAACACTGAGGTGTTCAAAATTTATTCCGTGCTAAAATTATCACCTAATGTGAGTTTTTCCCGCACAACATGCGGATGTTGGGGTTAACGACACCAAAATCCACATTTTTCCTTTTGTTTCCCCCCGGTTAATATCAGCTCATGTGATCTGCCAAATTTATCCATAGAATGTGTATTTTATTGGACGCGATAATTCGGACCTATGCGGTGACACGAGTTAGTGCACGAGTCACAATTATAGAGCCATTTCTAACGAGGGCCTATATATTATCATGCTAAAATACTGCCAAATCGAGTCAGTGATGCCTTATTACTGGCGAGTAAATGTAACAGAAATATTTTACTCTGATTTCAACATATTTTGTCTAATAAAATAGTTCTGAGGTAATCGGGTTCTGATGTATAAATACAAGCACCAATGTCTGTGTACACATCAATATACGCAATATACGCAATTGTTAAATGTTCTAGCTATTTTGCTAGCAGGACAATATCCTCTTCCAATATTTGCAACAAGGCGCACACCACACACGTTTAAATTAATTCTTCAAATGTTCTACGCTTAGCTTGAGAGGAGTAAAGTTTTTACTGACTACCAGCCTTATGAAGGCGAGTGAATTGTATTGTGTTTCAAAGGCCTTTGCAAAAAGGAGCACTTACACCTATTTATTTATTGATTTGTGATTTTGCAGTGCACTATTGTGTAGCTGTTAGGCTACTTCACAGCGCTTGCATTAATTACACAAGTAGATAGAAAGTAGAGGAGGGAGTTAGTGATGCAGTCTGATCAGATGGGTAACAGCCAATCACATATTCTTCCTTTGCTGCCACCCATGTGCATGTCCAATGAAGGGAAGTATAAATAGTTCTCTTTTTCAAAAGCCCCCTGGACTGCATTTGGTTGGGTTCAGATCTTCTACCTGGTAAAGAATGTTAATGCTGCAATATAAATGCATATGCAAGAGTGCTTGTTTGTTACTTGATGTTTTTGTACCATACATATCACAATAAGAGCTAACACTATCCTGACAAAATAAGTAAGAAAACGTTTAGATGAGTTTTAAAGAACAGAAAGGGCTGTATGACGACTTTAGCTCAATTATAATCAATATCATATTCAGCATAGATAGCGCATATCATTTCATCATGCACTAATGAGTATCGAATAATTTCTAGTTGGCAATCTTGTCACTCTCCAAACCACAGTGGTGTATGTTACTGTAGAGAAAAACACAGCTTTAAACTTTCATAGAGGATTCTAATAATTATGATGATTGCAATGTACATTCATTTTTATGCATATTAATTTATATGTCCTTGGAGTGAAAGGTAGTACTTGTGTCCATTGAGAATCTATATATGATTATCTTGAACCAAATAGCTGATGTCAAAAAACACCGACATACAAACATGTATTACCTCAGATAGTGACTTCTCAATAACTCAGATAGCTCTACCTCGTCCCTTTTCTCCTGCTATCTAATGGATACCCACTGGGGCTTGCACCTTGTACACTGCTCTTTTGCTAACCAGCTAGGATTGCTCTTTAAAAAATCTGAAACATACATACACACATAGAGGAGTCAGAATTAGTTTTGGAAAGTAATTTAACATGAAATACTATCCTACTCTTCATTTATTCCTGCCTTGAATTATTGGCCGCTTCAGTAATGACTTCAAGAAAACAAAAGGACTACCAAATCTGCTTTTTAATGTAGTCTTGCACATGGCAGTCTTGGTAAAATAAAAGCAATCAAGTTTTACCAGTAGTCAATACCTGTACAACACATTTCATTAGTAATCAAGTGCTCAAGCCGCAGTCAATTGAGTAGTTATTATTGCATAAACATGGTTATAGAAAACACCCCTAATTACTGCCTAATAAAGTCTACTCTAGCTATTCATGCCTTCAGACACAAATGTCCCTAGCCATTCTTCAGCAGAAATATCTTTAAGAGGAAGATCTACGGTATAAAGCCACCCTTACATTTTGCAAGAACATCTCTGCTGCATGCTCTTAATACTACTATGCTAAACTTCTGGTCACCAGTAACTCAATCCGTTTAGTCTTTAAAAGTGCCTGCAAACTTATCTTACCCCCTTGCAGAATGCTCTCTATTCCCCCCACACCTGAATTATGTGAAGTCTTCTCAGAAGGTTTCTGCAAGTAAATCATTGTTTTTTGATGAAACGTGAGATTCTCTTTCTTTCACTGACTTCTGTGTACGAAGTTCAATACACCCACTCTTTCAGAATTTTCTCCACTCTACTTTTAATCTTTCACCCAATTTGTTTCAGGCATCAAATCTGTTTCTTATTTGGACCCTTGGCTCCCTACCGGTCTTCTTAAAGATATTTCTATTACAGGTCCTACTCTATCAACTTTGGCATAGTTCTAGCCACTTGGTAGAGAGCTCGTGTGATTTCTCTGATGACAAAAACAACTGCAGATACCATCACCCTCAGCAACTTTGGCCCCACTTCTCTCTTGCCTTACCCATCGTAAATTTTGATGAAAACATCAATCAACTCTGTTTGTTTCTTGAAGCTCATCATGTACTTCACCCCACACAGTCAGACTTTTTCCCTCTTCACATCAATGAATGTGTCCTCCTCTTTGGCGCAAATGAAGTCAGAATGATCAGGAGATGCTCCCGCATTCATCCTCTTAATTTTGACAACACCTTCAGTATTATGTCACATTTTCTATTACACATATACCTTCTCAAATGTGGTATGAAAGACAAAGCCTTATATTGGCTTTCCTCCTTTCTTACCTCTTATTCATAGGCAGTACACAGGCTTTCCATCCATTCGATTTCAAACCCCAGATTTGTGGAGTCACCCAGGTCTCCTTTCTGAGCCCCACTTTGTTCAGCATCCATGTATCTTCCTTGGCTAAGATCATAGATACTCCTTTGGCCCTATGCTTATGGCCTGTGCTGTCAGCACTCAGATTTTGCTTAGGCTTGAATTCAATCTGCGGCAGGGCCAAGCCAACGTCTGAGTCTGCCTCTATGATGTTGCCTCCTTGATGAAATCCATCTGACATTAAATTCTGAGAAAATGTAGGTTATGAATGTGGGTGGTCCCCATCTATTGAGTCCTCCTCCTGGTGATCACCTAATCAAGGACCTAGACCCACTCTGTGAAGAAGAAAATGCTTACCCCTTCCACCTCTTGAATTCAGGAAAACTTTGGTCCAGTCAGTCATCCTCTCTAGACCATACCAGATGAAATCCCTCTGTATTAGTTTCCCTCAATATCTTCTCTCCAAAGTTCAAGCTCTGTAAAATGCAGCAGTTCATCTTATTCTCAACCTCCCTTTCCATATATTTACATCACACTTTCTCGTCTAACTGTATTGACTCCCTATTGGGCAACACTCCATTTTCAATGCACTCTGCCTTTCTCAAAGTGTTTATCAATCTTCCGGTTCTCTTTATTTTCAGAAAAAGCTTTCAATCAACATTCCATCTCACTCTCTTCATTCTTCATCCATTAACTCCCTTTCTTACCTACTGAAGTACTGGAACCATCTCTCCCTTCTTCTAAACAAACAAGAAACCTTTCTGTTGTTACACAAGTTTTTAATAACCTTTTTTTCCCTTCTAAATGATCTTAGCTCACCACAGCTCTTTTTTTTGTCAGTTTAATGCCAGGAGACTCATGTAGATATTTGAGCAAATTAAGAAAACCATTAAGAAATCAATCAATTAATTTCGGACTACATCATGAGTTAGTTTGCAATCGGGTCATAAATTCTGCACCACATAATTAATAATATCACAGGATGTGTTATTTTCACGGTGCAAGACTCCCTTCCAATTTCAAGTTTCAGTGCTGCAGTGAGGAATAACCACAGAAATTGCTATTTATGCATTACTACCCATTGATATTCCCCTCAGTACCAGCGATTACTCCCCACCTAAATTCTGTCTGCTTTTCACAGAAGAGATGTGTTCAAGACAAATGCCAAAGGCCCATTTAACTCCCAATCCTGATTGAAGTAAAAATTCCAGCAAACCCATAATGAGGACCTTGACGTTTCTTTTCAGCTGTCACACTACTATAGCTTAAAGGAAACATGCACCTACTGGGCTAGGGTCAAAGCACTAGTTCACATGTATTAGGTCCATCTAGAATACAGTAACTTAAGGCAAGCAATCAACAGACATATTTGCATACGTTGGGGGTGATTATGATGGCGGGTGGATCGCCACCGCCCGGTCGGCGGTGGCGATCCACCTGCCATCACAACCACATTTACCCCCTGCCATATTACCATGGCGGGGGCACCGCGGTGGACGGAAAGTCCGTCCGCCGATTTTCCGCCGGGCGCCGTGCGGAACTCGGGCATAATATGGTGGCGGTGCCTGAAAGACACCGCCATCCATATTATGATGCCTGGCGGTTCTGGCCTTTCCATGGCGGCGATGCCGCCATGGAAGGGCTGGCGGGAATTGCTTTGGGGGCCCGTTGCGGGCCCCCAGGGGGGTGGGGGGTTGTGGGCTGCACTTGGGGGGTACCTATGGTACCCACCTACATTGCCATGCTCAAGGTGGCAGGCACCGCGCGGTGCCTGTCACGTTGTGCATAGCAATGCACAACATGCCTCTTTGGCATTGCGGCACAGCAGCACCCGCCGCAATGTTAGAGATGTGGGATGCGACCGCCACGGTGGCGGTCGCATCCTAATTGGTGGTGCGGGACTGCCGTACCACTGGCGGCCGGTCCCAGCACCGCTAGGGTGGCGGGCGGACTGAAGTCCGCCCGCCATCCTAATGGGGCCCCTTGAGTCTACTTTGTCATGGTTTAAGGCAAAAGTATGTTTTACCTGATCTAGCAGTCTCAATTTTCAGGTGTAATTCTTAGCCAAATAATTCAATCACTTAAACTATTTAAGTAAAATAAATTATAATGCAAAGTAAAACAGATAATAAGATATGAAACAAGTCTTTGAATTATTACCTAAGCCTATTCCATATCCCCTCTTTAAATTTTGAATCACCATTACTGAATAATTTATATTTGGATGTCGCAATTAGCAATTGCTTCTGTTGTGTAAATACAATGGCTATACTCCTTTCTAAACTGCCACCATTCTGTGTTTACACTGGCTCTGTATTATATAGTATTTACATCTGCACCAGAAGTTATATTTAGGCACCAGACTCCTTAGTTAAGTGCCCACTTTTCTCTTTGATTAATTTATTCCCATTGAGCACAAATTTGATATTAAGGGGCCGATTACGATGCAGCCTCCTAAAGGCTCCAACCTGCGGTCGGAGCCTTCAGGGCCGCATTATAATGGGCCGCTCGGATTCCTTTCCGACCGTCTCATTATGATGGAGGAGGTTGGAAAGGAAACCGGACAGTCATTCGAGCTGGCTTTCGATGGGCTCCGAGAGTCCGTTCGCCAGCTGGAAGCCGGCTAGTAATCTCAAGGGCAGGCCTTTCCGCCCTTGAGATTACAATGCACGTTTCCGACACGGTTTTCATGCCGGCCTGTCTGACATGGAAACCATGTTCAAATTGTGTTTGGGGGCCCCCAGCAGGGCCCCCTTTGGTGCAAGGCCTCCGGTTGGAGGCCGAGGGGTGATCCCTGCACCTTATGCCAGGCACCTATGAAAGTGGGTAATATTCCTTTGGAAAAGGAAACCCTTACAAACTTTGTCAGCACACCCTGTTTAGAGCACAACACATTTCTAAGAGAAACTAGAAACCCAGTAGCTGTTGTACAAGTGGTTGGCAGTTCACCAGAAAAATGTATGTTAAGTTTAGACAGTGCCAACACTTTTTTAGTCAAGAAAACAGCACAATACAATTCCCAAACCAATTTAGAAAAAATAGAAACCAATGTGATAAGTAAAACTATGCAATATCAATAAAAATCATATAATGGGAACTGGAGATATTAATTTTTAAAGGTTTGAACCAACAAGCACAAAGGAAACATAAATTACCAATGTACTTTTTCAATTTACAGTTGATCAGGATCTACATGCGATTTCAAGCAGACCAAGATGGAGTGGGCTCTCGAAGTAAGCCAAGTGGGTCATACTGGTCAAAGTTAAGACTTCATCATTTTTTGATGGTCTAAGTTCTCCATTGGGGCAAGACAAGAAGGTGAAGCAGGCAAAGGTCCCTCGAAATTGTATACTATGCCAAGGAGTACCTGCTATAACAATTGATGTTGGAGCCAAACACTCAGAATGGGATAAAGCTGGATTCCATAGTCACTAAGGTCGCATCGCCACTGGGAACAATTTGCTACCTTGCCCAAGTCCAAGATTTTACATGTGAATCTTGTCATTTTTTTTTGGTTATCCACACGCACCACTGGGGCAGCAAGAAAGCTATTGCCAGACAGTGCTCCACATGTCCAGACACCTTTACCATGAGATCCCACTGAACTAGTTTACAGCAATGCAAAAGTTCGCAGTGGGAACAAACCTTGTTTTCTTGCACCCTTCTTGGGCAAGCATCAGCACCTTATCCCGGTCCGCTGGAGATGAAAAAAAATTATATAGGCTCTCATTATGAGGGGCCTGATAATTTCTAATATATGAGGCAACACCTGTTACTACACATATTGAAATTATGAGTTTTGCACTTTTTTTTTAATCAAACTCAGTAGATACCAGATGCAATAAAATTACATTTAGGCAGGTCTGACCTGCTGAAATATTATTAAATCCTTTTATTGTTCAGCTTGCAGCAAGAAAATACAAAGCCCCCGAACGGGACCCATCAAGTCAGTTGGAACAAATGGGCAATACAAGCATTTTAGAGTTGAGGTCAAATCTCAAACACAACAGACCATCCACCCTCACCACCCCAGAACCCGGCACTGAATAAGTTAATTAAACCCGATGTTGCGGATAGTCTGAGACATTAAACAGTCCCCAATGGCGACCCCAGTCCCACCACCTCGAGCATTCAATGCATCATTACAACTGTCTACTGCAAATCAGGATTGCCCAGCAAGTACCCTGTAAGTGGAGCCCAAAAGTCCTTGGGCCGCGAGGCTTCAGATAGTTCCTCCGCATAAGTCCCCAATTGGTCCCTGCAATACAGCAAGTCTCGGACCCACCTTTTCACTGTCGGGAGAGTTTTAGCCCCCCAACATTGCGCAACCGCCCGTTTGGCAAACAAAGTGGAGATAGCCACCAGTCTCCGATTGCATGGCTTGAGGTTCTTTACCCATCCTAGTAGGCAGATATCAGGCGCACACACCACAGTTTCCAGCACCACCTCCGTGAGCACATTTGTGACTCGAATCCAGAAGGCATGTATACCAGCACAGCGCCATGCAAGATGCATAAAATCCGCATCCTCCTGCCCACACCGCACACAGCAAGCATTTTCCCGCAGCCCAAACCTACGCAATTGAAGAGGTGTATAGTATAGCTGATGTAAGTATTTGAAGTGTATGATGCGGAGGTTACAGTTCGCCGTCAGGCGACCCATCAGTGTACAGCAAAACTTCCAAGCATCCAGTGACAAAGAGGCCCCCAGTTCCGTGTTCCATTTATTGTAGGAGGGGTTGCCAAGTGGGTCCTGCTCCCTCAGGGAAGCATTATATAATTTTGTTATCAGTCCCCTACGTGAGTCGCCTGCTAGTACCGCCTGCAGTGCCAGTAGCGTTCTCAGGCTCTGCTGGGTAGTCGGGATATATAGCTCAGACAGCCTGCCGCACCCGCACATATGTGAACCCTAGCATCATATCTTGACCTCGCCCTTCCTGTATGTCTGAAGGCAGTCGAAACTGGCCCTGCTTATAGAGGTCACCTAGCTGTGCAATCCCCGCGGCTCCCAGCGTGCGCAACGCAGCCTGCTCTTGTGTAGCGGAAATATCCGGATGTGCAGCAATCGGTAGCGCTGGGGCGTAGAGGTAGTCTAATTGCACCCTTTTTGCTAGAGCCCTCCATGCCCACGCAGTGCAGTGAACCGGGTTCATTTCAGCCCGCGGCCCACCATGTCCGCCCAACAATGCAGCTGCCACCAGCGGCACAGGGAGCACCGAGTCTGCCTCAACTGCAATGTGCGGCTGGAACCGCTGCGGGAAATACCAGAAATGCGCAAACTGCGCCTGAGCGCACAAATAGTAGAGCCTCATATCAGGGGCTTCAAAGCCGCCTCGCTCAAACGGCTGCACCAGCACATCCCAGCTGCATCGGGGCTTTTTACCTCTCCACACTAAAGATAGCAGGGCTGATTGGAGCATATTAAACAGTGCAATATTCAGTTGAATCGGGATGTTGATGAACACATAAAGGAGCTTTGGCAGAATCATCATTTTGACGACTGCTATTCGATCCGCCAGGGAAAGCAGTAGCTTAGCCCATCTCGTCGCAGGTCAGTAACTTTAGTGATGACACGGCCATAATTTGTGGAAATCACCACCTCAGGGTCTCTGTGCAGCCACACGCCTAAATACCGAACCAGGTCAGTGGACCACGTCAGTGGGAAGTCCAACTCCACTTCACGGGTACCGGCCGTCAGCGGGAACACCGTCGATTTTGCCCAATTTATACCTAGGCCTGAATACCTTTCAAACTTCACGTACTCGCGGAGTAATTCCGGTAAATAAGTAGCCGGCTCACGGACATACAGCATCATATCATCCGCATACAGCGAAACCACCAACGGTCGCTGATGGAATCGCAACGACGCCTGAGCATGTAGCTGGCGCAATTTACATGCCCAGGGCTCTAATGCAAGCGCGAAAAGTATTGGCGACGGGGGCAGCCATGCCGCATGCCTCTATGGATCGGGAAAGCTTTAGACACCCTCACGCTGACCTGCTGAAATTTAAAAGGAGAAAAAAGGCTGGTAAATTACAAAATTTGTTGCTACATGTTAAGTTCCATTTCATGAGAATATTTTTTAAAAAGTACGCCACCATATAAATTTGGAACACATTAAGATCAGATTTTATCTAGGCAAATTACAATCCCCAGCACATGTTACTTATTAAAAATAAGACAGCAGTAGCATAAGTAGGTCCACGTGGTCACAAAGCAATAAACAAAATGATGAGGTTCTTTGTTTCTTTATTCTTGTCCTCTTTTCGCTTTTTCGTACAAATTCTTAGCCACAGGTTCTTAGCCAACACATGTTTCGTCGGGAAAATAACCCACGACTTTTTCAAGGCTAAATAGAAACACAGAACAGACATATAGTTCAGACAGCTTTATTTGTAGCTTTTTGCCACAAGCTTGGGGAGTCAGGTGGTTCTCTCCACCTTACAGCACCGTTGTACTGATATCATTCCTGTGTAGATATTTGGTGCAATCACCCTTGTGGCGCCAGTTTCCCTAACAGTATACCACCAACCTTCTGTTACAGATTTTATCTAGGCAGCAATTTTTGCATCTCAAACCTGGCCACTCTTAATTAGGCTCTAAGTCCCACCTTTTTCAAGGTGTTGGAAATGTTCTTCCTTTTTACTCTTGAGTCCTCAGACCATCGAGGCAATCATCTAACCACCAAGTCTCTTTCCAGTGTGAGCTCATGCAGAGTGGTGAGCTGGACCTTCTTCGAGCCAAGAGCCCTTCTGCTTTTTGTATCCTTGCGGCAGGTAACGGGAGTTCACCTACCTGATCTTTGGAGAGCAATTCCATTCTCAGTAAGACCTCAGGAGGGAGGAGTCGTTGAGTGTTCTTTCCATCTTTCAGGCAAGATGTTTTCTTCACAGGCCCTTGAATGTTCTGGGGGGGAGGAGTAAGGCTCAGTCTCATCCTCTGCACTAATCAGTGATTGGAGAATTCCTACACCCAAACATTAATACTTTCTCACCAAAATATCCACGTACTTTTTTAGAACTTCATCTCTTCCAAGATTACCTTAGTACAAGATTACCCTGCCATCCTTCAATTGAAGGACCTCTGGCTCTTCTCCTAGTCACTCCTCTATGAAGGTGAGGTGTAGGTTTTACCTCTTACTGGGAATGAGCAAGACAGTCTGGGATGGCTCTGGGAATGAATGGTAGTGGTTCCTGACAGCACTATTTGGCAATTCCAAGACCTAGAAAGGAAGAATAAGAAAGCTAATCCTTTGTTCTTCCAGCTTCCCCCTCACAGACAGATAATCCCTGCGGAGTGACTGCTTACTGAAAACATCCCTGCTTTCCAGTTGCCACTGAAGAAGGGAGGTGCATTGTTAGCATGCCAGTCAAAGATGCATCTTGTGCCTCTGGAAACAAATTAGCTGATGGGCAATATATTTCTAAACCAATTTCCTCTCAGGCAGCACAAATTACACTTTCATAAATGTGCTTTTCTACTACAATTATCAAAATCTACTTTCACATTAAGTTAATTAAATTAAGCAAAAATAGTCTTTAACCATTTATCATAGCTATGGCTCTTTCTGGAATGTGCAGCTGTACTTACACCCTGATAAACACTTTTGGACAGATTTCCATTATGAAGACATGCTACACCCAATGTGCATTATTATGCCACATGTTTATATACTAAACTCCCATCCTTGTTGTCTAACAAAGAACACATTAGGGATCTGTTACCTAATATACAAAAACTGATTATTTTACATGGTTCAGACACTTTTTCTTGCCATGTATAGCTACAGTGGTTTTAAACTGCAGCTCTGCCAGAACACAATGATGCTCCTTGAAGCCATATATTTTTGTAATCTATGTGGGTGGTGTAAACACACACCACAGCCTCCATATGACATTTAACGTCCACTCCACTGGTGCAATTTTAAGGCCAATTTCCAATGGCTTGGAATTTTAAATAAGCCTCTTAGGCAAAACATAATAATGATACCTTCGCTATTGAATATGTGACCAGAAAATGCTGAACTTTGTTAAAAAGTGGTACATTATGATCCTGTTATGGGGATAAGATGTTTGCGCCTTTTAAATTGGAGTAGAGACCCTCACTTGAATATTTTTAACATCCAGCAAATGCCTAAAAGTGGCCAGCAAATGTATAAAAGTTCTCCTTTTCTGCCAGGGTAAAATTGGGATTTTGAATCCCAATGGATCTTCCTTATTTATCCTCTTTATTTTTTTATTCCTAATTATGCATTCTGCAACAGTCATATACGTGTCACTAGCTTTGGGTTTGATTCTAAATGGATACTCACAGCATTTGGAATCAACGTGGGCATGGAGAATGGCTCCCACACTATGTCTTAGCAGGTGTTACTCGTTTTTAAGTAGAGATTGGAGAACATTAACTTGAGCTCAAAAACTGAGGTAAGGTTTATAAGTAGATACAAAGCAACTTTAACTGCTTCTGAGAAATGTGTATTATTAGTTGGGGTGGGTATGAGGCCCCACTGTGAGAAACTGGGTTACTGGTTCAGGGTGGAGGGAACCCTATTCAAGCAGCAACCACAAATCTTGTCAGGGTAAAACACAAGCAAACCCCAAATTAAAGTATACTTACTCCTATGGTAGCTTGACACAAAAGCAGCCAGGCTTCACTTAGAGGCAATGTGTAAAGGTTTATGCAGCACTCAAGAAGGAATGAAGTGAAAACAAAACACAAGGAAATTTCCACACCAATTTAGAACAATAGAGTAAA
This sequence comes from Calotriton arnoldi, assembly GCA_963921515.1. NCBI lineage: Eukaryota > Metazoa > Chordata > Amphibia > Caudata > Salamandridae > Calotriton > Calotriton arnoldi. The sequence goes on along the minus strand of CAWUFW010007012.1, from coordinate 248,650 downwards.
TGTAATACCTTATTTTCAACCAAAATGACAAAAATACAAATAGTAGAACCGGAGATCTGCAATTTTAAAGGTTTAGGTAAAAATTGTGCTTAGAAGCACAAAGCTCTAACTGTGGTTATCTGGTCGCTTTGGGCCGGGAAAAAGTCACAAGTTCAGACCAATTGCAACGTAGCGTGGGCACGATAAAGGGACCAAGCTAGTCCCACTGAGAAATGCACCTTAAGACAGGGTTGTGGAGCGTTGTGCCACACAGCGGCGGTTCCGAATAGAGATGTGAGGCTCAAGTCAGAGACGCATTGCACAGTGGCGGTTCTGATCCTGTGATGTGGGCTTGCATCGAGGCTGCATTGTGCTGCGTCAGTTCTGATGAGATGCTGCAGGTTCTGCATTGAGGATGCATTGCACAGTGGCGGTTCTGATGAACTGTGCAGGCTGCAATGTGAGCTTGCGTCGAGGCTGCGTTGTGCTGCGTCTGTTCCAATGAGACACTATAAAGAGCTGCGCCGGATTAGCCTAGCACTGTGTCAAATCTAAATAGACCATAGTGGTGTTGGCAGAGCACCTTTAGCGCCACTTTCAAGGGTCCAGGACTAGAGAGCCACCATTTGGGGGGGTTAGGACTCACAGTAGACCGAGTCTGGGTGCAGGGTTCAAGATGGTTGGAACCTTTTCTGTCCTTGAGACTCTGTTCAGAAAGCCAGCCTACTAGCCCCTGGAGTCACTCTGGTGGTCCTGTATTCAAGATAGTCCAATCCCTTTCTCTCATGCCACAGGACAGCAGAGTACCAGGGCAGCAGAGCAGTTCTTCCTGTAGAAGAGCAGCACAACAGTCTTTCTTCTGAGTCTTCCACAGGCCCAGAAGTATACTAAAGAGTTGGGTCTGAAGGTCCACTATTTATACCTGGTGCACAATTTGAAGTGGGAGCAGCTTTTAGGGTCCTTCCCCTGCAGAGGTGTCTGAAATTTACCACCTCCCTGCCCTGCCCCCAGCTTGTCTGGGGGCACAATAGACTGGTGATAATCCTTTTGTGAGTGTGCTGGGGCAGAGTCTTTGGGATGTGCAAGTGTGGTAGGGGACAGCTCCTCCCCCTCATACTGACAGAGATGGCCCATCCTGCCAACACATTATTGCCCTTTGTCTCACTGTCTAGGATTAATACACAAAGACCAACTGCCAGCTACATTTAGTCATGTGACCCAGGATACGGGCACCAAATGGTTGGGACAAGAAAATGAAAAATTTCTAAAAGTGGCATTTTCAGAAGTGTGACTTAACATCCAACGCAATGTTATTCTATGAGAGAGGTAGACCTCACAGTAGTGAAAAACATTTTAGGAGTTTTTCATAACCAGGACATAGGCCTGTCAAAATTTTTATTTTGCCAGTTCAAAATGGCAGTTTAAAACTGCAGACACAGGCTGCAATGGCAGGTCTTGGACATGTTTTAAAAGGATACTTAAGTGGGTGGCACAATCAGTTCCGTAGGCCCAACATTAGAATGTATTTTACAGACCATGTGTACTTGTAATACCACTTTACTAGGGACTCACAAGAAAATTAAATGTTTCAAATGGGTGTAAGCCAATTTCACCATGTTTAAAGGAGAGAGAACAAGCACTTTAACACTGGTTAACAGTGGTAAAGTGCACAGAGTCCTAAAGCCAACAAAAACGAATTCAGCAAAAACAGGAGGACTCCAAAAAGTTTTAAATGTTTATAAAAGTTTTGTAAATCAGTGCTTTTCACTCTAAGCTGTAGTTGTTGAGCCAACAGGAAGCCGCAATGGAAGTCGGGGTTGGCACAGGTTCAGCAGGTGCAATCCTTCTTCCATCCTTTCCAAGTCCAGCAGTGTTCTGTGGCTGGAGGCCAGGGGTGCACTTTTTATGCCAATTTCGAGTTTGTGGGTAGACATACAATGGGGCTACAATTTCCATGGGGCATCCCAAACAATGTTTCCATCATTTCCTATGGAGTTGACGCTAAACAATCCCAAAGTGCATCTTTCTGTCCAAATATAATGTAATACCCAGCCTGGAAAACCGGTCCTGCAATGGGTGAGCCCCCTATGCAGGAGATGCCAGGCTGTCTACTTACACAAAGGAGTGGGCAAACTAAGGTGTGACACACATTTGCCCTTCAGAGATGGTGGTCTCTTTAAAACTGGGCCATCTGTGGGCACCACCCTAGGGCCATCCTGGGAGGAGGAGGTCACACCTCCTCCCTACAGCAAACCCTTTGTTTCCAATCCTGGGAGTGCTTCACACCTCTTTGCAGGTGGGCAGCAGGCTGTCCCTGGGGCCAACTGCTGCAGTTAATCAGAGGCGGCTTCTAGAATTTAAGGCAAGAAAGTGGTGACTTTCTAAAGTCATCTTTGTATTTAAAAATACTTTAAATTTGACTTTAATATTTATTCAGGTTTAATGTAACAATTAATTTGGCACCTTGGAGTACTAAGGGGCCGATTATGATGGCGGGCGGCCTTAGTCCGCCCGCCATCGCCCCGTGAAATGGGACCGCCCGCTATGTGTGCGGCGGTCCCGCACATGTGATTAGGATACCACCGCCACGGTGGCGGTGGCATCCCGCATTTTTAACATTGCGGCGGGCGGTGCTGCCAGCAGCACCCACCGCAAGGTTAAAAATGCAAGTTGTGCATTTGAATGCACAACGTGACAGGCACCGCGCGGTGCCTGCCATGTTGTATATGCAAATGCAGGGGGATACCATAGGTACCCCCCATGTGCACCCCCCACCCCCCAAAATACCTGGGGGCCCGCTATGGGCCCCCAATGTCAGGGACCGTGAGCCTTTCCATGGCGGCGATGCCGCCATGGAAAGGCTCATCACCGCCGGCATCATAATGTGGATGGCGGTGTCTTGCAGACACCGCCACCATATTGATCCCTTTCCGCCCGGTCGACTGATCGGCCGGGCGGAAAACATGCGGACGGTCTTTCTGTCCGCCAGGGTCCCCTCCGCCATGGTAATATGGCGGGGGGGAATTTGGTGGCGGACGGACGAAAATGGCGGGCGGATCGCCACCGCCATGCGGGCGGTGGCGATCCGCCAGACATTGTAATTGACCCCTAAGTTTGGTGGTCCCAAATGGAAGTTAGCACTTAGGGGCCGATTACGATGCGGCCCCTAAAGGCTCCAACCTGCGGTCGGAGGCTTCAGGGCAGCATCGTAATGGGCTGCTCGGTTTCCTTTCCGACCGCCTCATTATGATAGAGGCGGCCGGAAAGGAAACCGGCTGCACATTTCGGCTGGCTTCCGACTGGCTCGGAGAGCCCGTCCACCAGTCGGAAGCCAGCTAGTAATCTCAAGGGTGGGCCTTTCCACCATGGTTTCCATGCCAGCCTGTCTGACATGGAAACCATGTCGGAAATGATGTTTGGGGGCCCCCAGCAGGGCCCCCTTTGGTGCATGGCCTCCGGTTGGAGGCCGGTGCCCCCCTGTTGATCCCTGCACCTTGTGGCAGGCACCTTGAGGTGCCTGCCACGGGGTGCAGGGATGAACTGCACCTCCCATTTCACTATGGGATTATGCATTACGGCCAGTTTACGGCCATAATGCATGCTCCCATAGTGAAACATAGGAATGCGACCGAACAGTGTTCAGTCGCATCCTAATGAGGTGGTCGGGATCACCGACCGGGTGTCGGTTGGTCCCAGAACCGAGTCGGTGTCGGGCGGAAGGAATTCCACTGACATCAAAATCAGGCCCTTACTGTGCAGGTTAGTGACAATAATTGTTAGCCAATGGGGCCACCAGCCTTCCTACAGTAAAAATTAGTTCAAGATTTCCCTTGTCAGGACATGGAAAATATAAAAAAAACATGTCCTTCTTTTTAATATTTTGTACCCTGAATTGTGGGCTACAAAGGCCTAGGGATGACTTTTAAATATTCAAAAGGAAGGCTTTGACCTGTCAAAAAGGGTTATTTTGCCATGTCTAGTGCCCGACTAAGCTGCGATGGCAGACCTATAGCCATGTTTTCACTTTTTCACTGCAGTGGCGGCACACTAAGGATCCGATTACGTCTTTTGGTGCAGCGGTAGAGGGCGGTACACCACCGCCTTGCCCCCGCTGCTCTATAACCGTGGTTGGGTCACCCCCCAGATACAGAATTTTCTCCTGTCTGGTGGACTGGTTTTTGGCATTCCCATGGCAGTGCCCCTAAAAATGGGCACCACAATGGGAACACCAAAACAGTTCCTGCACGGCATGGACTGTAAAGTCCATGCCGTGCAGGAACAGGGATGCATGCACACAGTGGGGCACATGTCGTACCCCTCTGCATGCATCCACATGCACATGGGGAACAGAGGGCCCTGTACGCCCCCTTTGTTTGAGGACCGCCAGCCTTTTAATGGAGTAAAGACCTCCATGACACCACCGGCGGTCCTGAAACTAGTAATATGCATGGTGGTGCCGCAGTGGCACCACCTGCATATTACATAGGCCCTGACCGCCGTGCCACCGCCAAGGAACAGCAGTTCCCTGGCAGCAGTGCAATGGCAGTCTGACCGCCAAATTCATAATAGGGCAGTTGGATAACCAGCACTTAGAGATTCTCGGGTTATCAGACAGAGGGCAAAAGCAAAGCACAGTTCATTTCCGGTTGTCACTGGTCGGCTAGGACTCTTCATAGGAATGTCCTCTTCAGCTTTTAATGTTCTTGGAGCCACATAAGGAATCCATGTTATAACTCTTGGCGGTATTTTTTTTCCTTAGATTTCAAGTGGAAGGAGGTCCATCTTCCTCAGATCTGTCTCACAGGTCACGGATGCCAATTGCAGCAGGTTCGGTCTGCCTGGTATCCTTTTGAAAGTGGAGCAGTGTTCTGAAGAAGGCTAGGTGAGGGTCCAGCTTTGGAGGGTTCACAGTCCTGTGGGTGGGGGATACCTTAAGAGACACATAGGGCCCGATTCACAAAAGTAATCTGATACAAAATCCTAAACTTACTACTTTTGGTATTCACAGAAGGCATTTAGTAGTAGTAAAGTTAGGATTCCTAACTTTACTACTTCGAAACTGAGACCAAATCGTAACTTTACGACTTTCGGTATTCACAAAAGGTATTTAGTAACTTTACTACTACTAAATCCCTTTTGTGAATACTGAAAGTACACAAAATACAAGATGACAAAGGCTTTTTGCCACCCTTAACCCTGCCTCTGAAGCCGGGGGGTGTGACTGGGGTGTGTGCTATGGTAATCCTAGTGTTCTTCCACAACTAACATTAAAATCCAGTTTGAATCTGGCATTCTAACCACAGCAAACCCAGAAGCACAAGTATGGTAGAACAAAAGCAGGGTCCCATTCAACAACCAGACAGGGGACACCTAAGCATTGTCATCGCATCCTATTTTCTCCCTTTGAAGGGTCCTTACTTATACATGTGCTTCAGACAGATCTGTTGTGCAGGATTTGAGACTGTGGTGTCAACCGAAGAGGCACAGCCCCCACCCTGCATATTCTATTGAGCTTAGAGGTATCATCTCTGCCCATTTATGCCAGCCAATTATGTGCTTCTGAGAGGAATTTCACACCTCTTCATGCCTCTTCGTTGGCTGAGCACAGGCTGAGAGATGGCAGCAGCTAATGCTAATTAGTCTTCTGATAGTTTAGGCAAATAAAGGGAAACTTCCTAAAAGTTACTTTTCATTAAGATTTTATATCGGACTTAAATATTGGACTCTAATTTTAATAACTAGCAAAAATAGCGCTTCAAATATTTTTATAGCTGGTCCCATTCATGAGATGCAGTATTAGTATTTTAATCTGGAAGCTAGGCCTGCCACAGTTAAAATTGCTTTTAGGGCTTTTGTCACTGTAGAGACATGCTAACATTATTTTCTACATGCCACTTTTAAATACCATGCATCCTACCTTGTGGGCTACAAGGTTTACAAAGGGTTGAGCTACTAATATATTTTACCGGAGGGTTTTACCTGTATCTTACCAAGCCTCACTGCCGGATTTACACTGCAGGAGTCACGTTACAATGGTAGGCCTGAAGCCATGTTTTCCTTTGTTACATTAGTGGATGGCAAAATAAGTGCTCCAGTTCACAGGTGACATTTTATGTTTCTATGCTATAGGTATATTTTCTACACTATATACTATGGGCTTATAAGAAAGTTTTATTAAGACAATCAGGGATTAGTTATTTTCTACATGATGTAGGGGCCCAGAGCTCAGACATTGGGCACTGGAGGGTGTTAACCCAGTGTGCAAAGTCTAAAAACCAGCCATAAAATTCTGAGATATGGATATGGGGATGATAACGCAAAAAGGACCTTTTTTCACAAAAGACTAATCTCATCTGTTCTTTACAGAAGCAGGGGTTTACATATCACGCAGAGCTCATAGCCTCTGCTGGCTCCCCAGCCAGCACCTATACTGGGTGCCGGTGGGAGCCAGCAACTATTTTAAAGTGGGTACACAGGTGCCCACCTGTGCTACCCACAACATGGCCAAATGTTGGGGGCCCTCATGGCTCCTGCCGGCTCTCCAGACAGCACCCTTACTGGGAGATGGCGGGAGACGGCTCCATTGGTTTGCTCCCGACTAGGTAGGAGCAACTTATTTCTCTGCCTCCGCTGGGTGGGAGCACAGCTGTGTTCTAACCCACTGGAGAATGCAGACAGGGAATTACATTTATATTCCCTTCCTGGACTCTCACGGCCAGGGAACAGCAGTGTACCGGGGGATAAAGTTTGCGGAACAATACTATGATTTGGTTTTGGGGGATGAGGTAGACCCGGGACCAGTCTATAGCTCGAGAAGGAAGGCCTGACACACACCCCTTCCCCAAAATGAATACTTCGGCTCGCGGAAGATGGGGTCCCTGGGGCCTTGAAAATAATTTGCTGGTTGTCTCTGCTTGTCCCTTTCTATTTAAAAAGTAGTAATTGCCCTGATGTATGGGGCTCCCGATCTCTTACAGAGGATCAGGGAGGGGGCGCTGCTCCTCATAATTAATGAATCTGCCCATAAGATTGAGTCACTGGGGCCTCCTAAAGTCTTTGGATGGGACCACAAACCACCTCTCCTAAAAAAAAGATTTGCTACCCCCATGCCCTGGTCCACCCCAGTGTGCTCTGTGAATTGCAGTCCCACTATTAGGAGAGCCAGATTAGGAGAGCCAGATAGGGAGGTAGATCCTTTTCGCATCTGGCACCCAAGCTGTGGAATTCTCTCCCACGCGAATTCAGACTTCTGGAAACAGAAGCAACCTTCCGAAAATTGATTAAAACCTGGCTGTTCCATCAGTATCACTAATCCTTCTCTAACTTCTGCATTGTATCGGTCTCCTAGCACTGGGAAGTCCCTGGGCAGCTACGCGCTCTATAAAATCTCTTAACATAACATAACACTAAATAAAATTATGTTTTTGGCCCAGGAGGTCTCTTTTGGACCCAGCCACTAGGTATTCTTACCATCTTCCCCTATATTTGTTTAACTGTTTAAAAGGACAAGGGAATTAGTCACCAAGTCCTTAAATGGCTCCCACCACATCTTTGTTGATGTGATGGCAGCCAATCAGATCTTGTCCTTATATCTGTTGGATCCACAGAGTATCCACAGACATAGATTTAGAGCCTCTAATACTATTACATGGATTTACACCCAGTCACAAAAAGCACACTTTCTGGACCAAGCTCTAGCTTTCTCCCAAATCTGAGAATGGCACTGGGTAATGCGTATATATATATATATATATATATATATATATACATATATATATATATATATATATATATATATATATACATATATATATATATATATATATATATATATATATATATATATATATAGATAGATTACCTACTGGCGGTCGCCAGTAGGTAGTTATAGTTAGGACCACGTTTCTATAGGAAAAGCGTTTTTTGATTTGCTTATAACTTTGGCGTCATTTGACCAATGTTTACGAAATTTTCCAAAAGACTTCTCTTTTCAGATCAGCTCCTATGTTGAAAGTTTGGGGGTGATTCATCAAGGGGGGGCTGAGAAAAAAGGGGGGTCCCAAAACGTGTGTACTCCATGCAATTTCCATAGGAAACTTTAGACAAGGCTACAGGTCAAACTGCTGAACGGAATTACGTCAAATTTGGCAGGGAGAAAGGTCTTGGTCCAGAAAGCAGGCTTTTGTTTAAATGGGGTAAGTCCATTCAGTAGTTTTAGAGAAATATCAAAATTTACAGATATCGAAATTTGAGAATTCTGACATCTGATTGGCTGAGGCGTTGCGAGCACGAGCGTGCGGCTCATTGGCTGTGAACTGTTGAAACTAGGAAGTGTTGGCAGCCATTTTGTGACTGAGTTGAAAGGCGTAGGGGGAAAAATAAGAGAATAATTGTATAAGAGGGTATAGTAGGAACACTGTGGTCTTAGTTTAAGCAGTCTGTATGGTGGAGAAGCAGGGAGTTTGAATGTTGCTTAGGCCGTGGAAATCACGTCTGCAGAACAACGGTGCGTGGTATTGCGGCAAGGTTGCGTAGGCTCTGGAAATCCCATTGGGAACACAATGCACCATATTACGGCAAGCAGTGTGTAGGGTGCACACACAGGTAGTGTGAATGTTGCGTAGGCTGTGGAAATCACGTCCGCAAAACAACGATGCGCGGTATTGCGGCAATGTTCAGTAGGCTGTGGAAATGATATCGGGAAAATAACAATGCGCCATATTGCAGCCTTCCTTTACCTTCCTTTAATATAATGCGCAGTAATGTTTACTTATAATGCGGTGTTCACTTTTATCACGGACAGTGAAGAAAATTAACGTTTAATTGGCTCAGGTGTTCCAACAACGAGCTCAATGTTCATTGGCTGCGAACCATTAAAAGTAAAAGTGTTGCCAGCCATTCCCTCCCCCTGCGTGGAGTAGCAAGGACATCTGATTGGCTCACATGTTCCAAGCAGGACCTTCCAGAGGTTAATGTTCATTGGCTGCGAAACATTGAAAGTAGAAGTGTTGCCAGCCATTTCCTCCCCGTCCGCGGAGTAGCAGGGACATCTGATTGGTTGACGTGTTCCAAGCAGGACGTTACCAAGCTTAATGTTCATTGGCTGTAAACCATTGAAAGTAGAAGTGTTGCCAGCCATTCCCTCCCCCTCCTCAGAGCATCAGAGACATCTGATTGGGTAATGTGTTCCAAGCAGGACCTTCCCAAGCTTAATGTTCATTGGCTGTGAAGCATTAAAAGTAGAAGTGTTGGCAGCGATTCCCTCCCCCTGTGCGGAACACCATGGACATTTTATTGGCTAAAGTGTTCCGAGTACAGGTTTGCTCTTTATTGGCTGGGAACGTTTCACTGTTGTGAAGCGTTTTGTGACGCACTTCAATGGAGTACGGGAAAACAAAGTAGTAGCGGGGAGGGTAGGAACACTATTACCTCTGTAAAGTGGTCACAAGGTGGTGAACAGGGATTGAGAATGTAAAAATTGTTTTTTATATATTTTAAGGGACATTAATATAATTGGCGTGGGGTGTACAAATCACGGCGGGAAAATAACAGAGTGTGTTGCGGTCTTCTTTTTATTAAGTTTGCGGGTGGGATACTTCCCAGTAGCACTATTTACTTAGAATGTGGTGTTTACTTTTGTGACGGGGAGGTGTGGTTGCGCAGCAAAAATTTCAGTCTAGGTTTGAAACAGTTTTTATTAAGCAATTACAAATAAACTTTCTTCGAAAACTGAAGCTGTATATATCAAAGAGGTGACAAATAAAAACGCAATTCATAAAATATCCCTTAAGCGTGGCCACACCCTCCCTTTTTTTTCTGCTATAGTTTGTAAAACTGTTGCCCCATATTCTTGATAATATAAGAGGGCATGAGTTACTTTTAGATAAAGTAGAAAAGAAGTTCTACAAGAAACACTCCCGCACTACATCATCTCAGGTCACAAGAACAATAACAAGTAAAAAACAGTTAAAAACAAATCACTTTATATTACATAGAAATGTACGCTTTATCATTTTTTATAATTTCTATTCTGTAGAATTCGGGAAAGTTCGGTCGTAGTGCTTAGAGGTCGCTCACTGCTCCGCTAACAAATCATGTACTCATTTGAGAATATATAGGATAGTAGTATAATAATATACACTACTGGTAGTATATATTCTATAGGGAGAAGGTGAATAGGAACCGCAACAGACAAAAATAGAAATATCAAAAAAACTCCACTGAGGTCAGTATAAATGTAAATATTACAATAGACATACTCACACTATATGATCTCAAGGGAGAAATAGACTAAAAACCAGAAGCTGCTGACGTTACATATAAATCTTTAGTCTTCGCGCCGACGGGTCACAAACTCCTCTGAGATCATAATGTGTGGTTATTATAATATACATACTCACACTATATGATCTCAAGGGGGAAATAGACTACAAACTAGAAGCTGCTGACGTTACATATAAATCTTTAGTCTTCGCGCCGACGGGTCACCAACAGCTCTGATGTTAAGTACAGTGTCAATATTATAATATACAAAGTCACACTATATGATCTCAAAGGAGCCAGAAAAGGAACAATGTTTGCTGTATTCTGTCTGTTTTTGAAAACAAGCTGCTGACGTTACATATAAATGGCAAAAACAACTAATAACACTTTTTTCTAAATAAAATTGTTTAAATATTGACAAATAGCTACGTATTATAAATGTCTACTATGCCATAATCAAACAACTTACAACTCTGGAATATGTTTTGTTGCCGCAAAACAAGAATCCGACGCTAGAAAACGGAACGTGCATCACAGAATGGAGACGCGTAAATAACTCGCATAAACGAAACTAATCAAACAACGGGTGTGGTTTATATACTTTTTGGTTATTGAGTAGTCTATGGAAGGAAGATGCGGCTCCGCCCATTTAGATGTCACGTTTTACAGTTGACACGTGCTCACATTTTCACTGTTTAACTTGTGCACGTGTTGGGAAAAGTTACAAAATGTGAAGCGGTAAAGGTTTCGATTTCGATCCTAACACGTATAAGGTCCTTAATATGTACATACATTGGAGAGCTTAAAAACTGTTACCCGGCAAACCATGTCATTTCCATTCTCATGACTACAAACATCTATTAATTGCCGTAATTCTAAATAGAAGACATAAAAAATAAATATCGTTCAGAATAGAAAAAAAAATACGTGCTAATATTTCTCATCTCTATGGTTTTAAATTTAAAAAATGCCAGCATTTGTAAAGCGTACAGCTTCCCCCGGAAAAGTGTGCCGGCGCTCGGGGGTGCTGGGAAGATTAAGCAAGGTGTTGCCCACAGTGACATAGTGGCGGGCTAACGTGCCGCTGGAGCCGGGAATCGAACTGTGAACGCTGTTGTTCGAAGTCAGGTATCAGAGCTGCTGCGTGACACATTTTCCACATTTAAATGTTAATTAGTGCTAATTAAGTTTTAAACATTGTTAAATTATAACTTATAACAGACTACTGTTACAGTTAGTTTTTCACTACAAAAAGTATGCACATCTTTTTAAAATTTACTTAAAAACAATATAGGTTTCAGGGACATTGTAGTTAGAAATTAGCATTTATAAAACCTTTGAAATTCACAGAAAAAAACCATAGGTTTTACAGACGTTATAGTTAGAAATTAGCATTTAAAAAACTTTAGAAATTCACTGAAAAAAACACATAGGTTTTAGGGACGTTATAGTTAGTTGGACATTTCACTCATATAAAACCAGAGAAATTCCACTGTTATAGTTAGTTCAGCTAACTATAACTCGCGCACCCGCAATGCACTGCTCATGACGTCACATATTACATCATTCATGACATGGTCAGTGACATCACTGATGACATCTCAAATGACATCACTGATGACATCACTGATGACATCATCCACGTGAAAAACTGATGCATCTCCTCACACTCTAATATAACCTTTAATACACCCACTGTAAAATACAGACAACCATTTTCAAAATAGTTAACACACCAATACCAGTTACTACATACGCACTCACTGATTGCTAGGTCTACACACATATCTACTCATTCATCCATACAATCACTGATACATGCAGTCACTCATAAATGCAACACTACCATATGCACTCATACACCTATACAGACAATTACACCGCCACTCATCCATGCAGTTACTCACACACCCACTTAGTCATGCAAAGAATCTATCACAGTCCCATTTACTCACCTATACAATTATACACACACCACCTCACTTATTCATACAGATACCAACGCATACTTACTCTATTATATAATTAGTGATACAAGTACAGACTCATCTATACAGCCAGTCTCAAAATCACCAACTATCATGTAGAGTCCTTTATATACTTGAACTCTCACATACACTGCCTTTTACATATGTAGTTACTTGGACATGTACCACTGATACATCCATTCACTTCCCAACACACCGATACACACACTCACGCACCCATACACGTATTTCCACATGCACTGTTGAACCCATACATCCAGTGAATCAACCACTCACACATCTATGCACAGTGTCACACACCTCAGACCCACCCACACACACACTCAATCTCCCCCCAAAAATACTCAAACAACCAATTAATAACCTATATAGACACTCATATAGCTACTGACCAACCCATGCAGCAGCTTGCACAACAACAGACAGACTGATACAGACATTCACACAGTTTAGTCACTAACCCATCCATTCAGTGAGACACATTTAATCACTCACTTATACAGCCAGTCACCCTCCTACTAAATCCTCCATCCAGACACTTATACACCCACTCATTCTTCAATACACCTAGGAATATATATAAAACATATTTAAAAATTACAGAAACACACAATCACGGGATGATGTCATCAGTGATGTCATTTGAGATGTCATCAGTGATGTCATCAGTGATGTCACTGACCATGTCATGAATGATGTAATATGTGACGTCATGAGCAGTGCATTGCGGGTGCGCTAGTTATAGTTAGCTGAACTAACTATAACGGTGGAATTTCTCTGGTTTTATATGAGTGAAATGTCCAACTAACTATAACGTCCCTAAAACCTATGGTTTTTTTCAGTGAATTTCTAAAGTTTTTTAAATGCTAATTTCTAACTATAAAGTCTGTGAATATATATATATATATATATATATATATATATATACATATATATATATATATATATACATATAACCTACTGGCGGTCGTAGTAGTTATAGTTAGGACCTAGTTTCCATAGGAAAACCTTTTTTTGACTTGCCTATAACTTTGGCATCGTTTGACCAATCTTTATGAAATTTTACAGAAAAGTGTCTAGGTAGGTTCTGGTTGTCATGGAAAGTTTGGGGGTGATCTGTGCAGTGGGGACGGAAAATTTGGGGCGCGAAATAAGGGTGCATTTGTAATGTCAATTCCCATAGGAATATTTAGCCACACCTACAGCCCGAACTGCTGAACGGATCTACACTAAATTTCGCAGGGAGGTAGATATTAGTTCAAGGAAGTGCCTTTTGCACATTTGGTGTAAATCCATTCAGTAGTGTTTGCAAAATTTAAGCCGAAAATGATAGGGATATCTCTGGTTGCAGATATTTCGCAATGGTTTCGTGATTACTCACAAATGCATGTGCCAACGGGAACGCTCTGATTGCCTGGACGGAACCTGAACAGAAAGTTGTGGCCATCATTTTATTGATCGGGAATGGTTCCTGGGGCTGAAATTTTCTGAAAAAGCTAACATAAGGGGTCAGAGTAGAGGTACTCTGACCCCAGGTTTGAGAAATGGGGGTGTTAGTGACACAAGTTACGTGTCCAAAATAGATTTTTTTAATCACGAACGATATTTGTGACGACACCGGAACCGCCAGCGCGGCCCCCCATCTACCGTTGTGGGGATGTCACAACTACTGACATCTTCGCGAATATTGGTGAAAATATATAGAACAAAATATATATATTTGTACACACTAGCTACTGACTGTCACACACTTATGTACCTACTCACATATTCACTCAGAAACTTATACACCTATTCACATGCCCACTAACACACTTATATATCCAGTCACATACCCATTCAGGTACTCATGCACACAGTTTCAGAGGTTCACTGACACAACCAACATCGATGTAAAAATATCGAGTAAAAATATTGACTCCTATACTTAAACATGTAAGTACAAAAATATCAACTAAAAATACCGATGTAAAAAATATAGATGTATAAAATATCGACCTTTATATAAATATAAAATAAAATAATATATGATAAATATATTAAATAATAAATATAGTATACATTTAAATGAAATATAACAAATAAACGTAATAAAAAAACACACAAACATAATAATGTATACAAATGCTTTTACTTTAAAAACAATTAATACACTATTATTTTTAATTTATGTTAAAAGTTTAAAATAATATAAAAATAAAAATAGATATTAATGATTTAAAATATAAAAATACAAAAATCTATAACAAATTAAAACATTTAACTATTAAAAATATTTAAACTTAAATTTCACATTACAATCAGTGCAAAAGTAGGAAAAGTGTTGGATAGCAAAGGGGTAAAAATAACTATTCCCACTCCAAAGAGTGCAACAGTAGGGAAAGTGTTGGATAGCGGAGGGGTAAAAATGACTATTCCCACTCCAAAAAGTGCAACAGTAGGGAAACTGTTGGATAGTGGACGAGTAAAAATTACTATTCCCACTCCACTGAGTGCAACCGTAGGATAAGTGTTGGATAGCAGAGGGGTAAAATTGACTATTCCCACTCCACAGAGTGCAACAGTAGGGAAAGTGCTGGATAGCAAAGGGGTAAAAATAACTATTCCCACTCCAAAGAGTGCAACAGTAGGGAAAGTGTTGGATAGCGGAGGGGTAAAAATTACTATTCTCACTCCAAAAAGTGCAACAGTAGGGAAACTGTTGGATAGCGGCCGAGTAAAAATTACTATTCCCACTCCACTGAGTGCAACCGTAGGATAAGTGTTGGATAGCGGAGGGGTAAAATTTACTATTCCCACTCCACAGAGTGCAACAGTAGGGAAAGTGCTGGATAGCAAAGGGGTAAAAATTACTATTCCCACTCTAGTGAGTGCAACAGTAGGAAAAGTGTTGAATAGCGGAGGGGTAAAAATTACTATTCCAACTCCAGTGAGTACAACAGTAGGGAAAGTGTTGGATAGCGGAGGGGTAAAATTTACTATTCCCACTCCAGTGAGAGCAACAGTAGAGAAAATCTTGGATAGCGGAGGGGCAAAAATTACTATTACCACTCCAAAGAGTGCAACAGTAGAGAAAGTGTTGGAATTGGAGGGGTAAAAATTACTATTCCCACTCCACTGAATGCAACAGTAGGATAAGTGTTGGATAGCGGGTGGTAAAAATGTTTATTCCCACTCCGTTGAGTGCAACAATAGGGAAAGTGTTGGATAGCAAAGGGGTTGAAATTACTATTCCCACTCCAATGAGTGCAACAGTAGGGAAAGTGTTGGATAGCGTAGGGGTAAAAATTACTATTCCCACTCCCAAGAGTCCAACAGAAGGGAAAGTATTAGATAGCGGAGGGGTAAAAATTACTATTCCCACTCCAAAAAGTGCAACAGTAGGGATCTGTTGGATAGCGGAGGAGTAAAAATTACTATTCCCACTCCACTGAGTCCAACAGTAGGATAAGTGTTGGATAGCGGAGGGGTAAGTAGTAAAATATCAACTAAAAAATATCGATGTAAAAAATATAGATGTATAAAATACCGACTTTTATATAAATATAAAATAAAATAATATATGTTAAATATATTAAATATTAAATATAATTTTAACAAAATAAAATAAATATAATATACATTTCAATAAAATATAACAAATAAACTTAATAAAAAAATAAACACACAAACATAATAATGTATACATATGTATTTACTTTAAAAACAATTAATACACTATTATTTTTAATTTATGTTAAAACTTTAAAATAATATAAAAATAGAAATATATTAATGATTTAAAATATAAAAATACAAAAATCTATAACAAATTAAAACATTAAACTATTAAAAAATATTTAAACTTAAATTTCACATTAAGATCAGTGCAACAGTAGGGAAAGTGTTGGATACCAAAGGGGTAAAAATAACTATTCCCACTCCAGTGAGTGCAACAGTAGGGTAAGTGTTGGATAGCCGAGGAATTAAATTTACTATTCCAACTCCAGTGAGTGCAACAGTAGAGAAAGTGTTGGATAGCGGAGGGGTAAAAATTACTATTCCAACTCCAGTGAGTACAACAGTAGGGAAAGTGTTGGATAGCGGAGGGGTAAAATTTACTATTCCCACTCCAGTGAGAGCAACAGTAGAGAAAATCTTGGATAGCGGAGGGGCAAAAATTACTATTACCACTCCAAAGAGTGCAACAGTAGAGAAAGTGTTGGATAGTGGAGGGGTAACATTACTATTCCCACTCCACTGAATGCAACAGTAGGATAAGTGTTGGATAGCGGGTGGTAAAAATGTTTATTCCCACTCCGTTGAGTGCAACAGTAGGGAAAGTGTTGGATAGCAAAGGGGTTGAAATTACTATTCCCACTCCAATGAGTGCAACAGTAGGGAAAGTGTTGGATAGCGTAGGGGTAAAAATTACTATTCCCACTCCCAAGAGTCCAACAGAAGTGAAAGTATTAGATAGTGGAGGGGTAAAATTACTATTCCCACTCCAAAAAGTGCAACAGTAGGGATCTGTTGGATAGCGGAGGAGTAAAAATTACTATTCCCACTCCACTGAGTCCAACAGTAGGATAAGTGTTGGATAGCGGAGGGGTAAGTAGTAAAATATCAACTAAAAAATATCGATGTAAAAAATATAGATGTATAAAATACCAACTTTTATATAAATATAAGATAAAATAATATATGTTAAATATATTAAATATTAAATATAATTTTAACAAAATAAAATAAATATAAGATACATTTCAATAAAATATAACAAATAAACTTAATAAAAAAATAAACACACAAACATAATAATTTATACATATGTATTTACTTTAAAAACAATTAATACTCTATTATTTTTAATTTATGTTAAAACTTTAAAATAATATAAAAATAGAAATATATTAATGATTTAAAATATAAAAATACAAAAATCTATAACAAATTAAAACATTAAACTATTAAAAAATATTTAAACTTAAATTTCACATTAAGATCAG
This sequence comes from Calotriton arnoldi, assembly GCA_963921515.1. Classification (NCBI taxonomy): domain Eukaryota; kingdom Metazoa; phylum Chordata; class Amphibia; order Caudata; family Salamandridae; genus Calotriton; species Calotriton arnoldi. The sequence goes on along the minus strand of CAWUFW010007012.1, from coordinate 231,432 downwards.
TGCAACAGTAGGGAAAGTGTTGGATAGCAAAGGGGTAAAAATAACTATTCCCACTCCAGTGAGTGCAACAGTAGGGTAAGTATTGGATAGCCGAGGAATTAAATTTACTATTCCAACTCCAGTGAGTGCAACAGTAGAGAAAGTGTTGGATAGCGGAGGGGTAAAAATTACTATTCCCACTCCAGTGAGAGCAACAGCAGGAAAAGTGTTAGATAGCGGAGGGATAAAAATTACTATTCCCACTCCAAATAATGCAACAGTAGATAAAGTGTTGGATAGCGGAGGGATAAAAATGACTATTCCCACTCCAAAAAGTGCAACAGTAGGGAAACTGTTGGATAGTGGAGGAGTAAAAATTACAATTCCCACTCCACTGAGTGCAACAGTTGGATAACTGTTGGATAGCGGAGGGGTAAAAATTACTATTCCCACTCCACTGAGTGCAACAGTAGGGAAAATGTTGGATAGTGGAGGAGTAAAAATTACTATTCCCACTCCACTGAATGCAACAGTGCGATAAGTGTTGGATAGCGGGGGGGTAAAAATGTTTATTCCCACTCAGTTGAGTGCAACAGTAGGGAAATCGTTGGATAGCAAAGGGGTTAAACTGACTATTCCCACTCCAATGAGTGCAACAGTAGGGAAAGTGTTGGATAGCGGAGTGGTAAAAATTACAATTCCAACTCCAGTGAGTGCAACAGTACAGAAAGTGTTGGATAGCGAAGGGGTAAAATTAACTATTCCCACTCCAGTGAGTACAACAGTAGGAAAAGTGCTTGATAGTGGAGGGGTAAAAATTACTATTCCCACTCCAAAGAGTGCAACAGTAGGGAAAGTGTTGGATAGCGGAGGGGTAAAAATTACTCTTCCCACTTCACTGAATGCAACAGTACGATAAGTGTTGGATAGCGGGGGGGGTAAAAATGTTTATTCCCACTCCTTTGAGTGCAACAGTAGGGAAAGTGCTGGATAGCAAAGGGGTAAAAATTACTATTCTCACTCCAGTGAGTGCAACAGTAGGGAAAGTGTTAGATAGCGGAGGGGTAAAAATTACTATTCCAACTCCACTGAATGCAACAGTACGATAAGTGTTGGATAGCGGGGGGTAAAAATTACTATTCCAACTCCAGTAAGTGCAACAGTAGGGAAAATGTTGGATAGTGGAGGGGTAAAATTACTATTCCCACTCCACTGAATGCAACAGTACGATAAGTGTTGGATAGCGGGGGGTAAAAATGTTTATTCCTACTCAGTTGAGTGCAACAGTAGGGAAAGTGTTGGATAGCAAAGGGGTTAAAATGACTATTCCCACTCCAATGAGTGCAACAGTAGGGAAAGTGTTGGATAGCGGAGCGGTAAAAATTACAATTCCAACTCCAGTGAGTGCAACAGTACGATAACTGTTGGATAGCGAAGGGGTAAAATGTACTATTCCCACTCCAGTGAGTGCAACAGTAGGGAAAGTGCTTGATAGTGGAGGGGTAAAAATTACTATTCCCACTCCAAAGAGTGCAACAGTAGGGAAAGTGTTGGATAGCGGAGGGGTAAAATCTACTATTCCCACTCCAGTGAGAGCAACAGTAGGGAAAATGTTGGATAGCAGTGGGGCAGAAATTACTATTCCCACTCCAAAGAGTGCAACAGTAGGGAAAGTGTTGGATAGCGGAGGGGTAAAAATTACTATTCCCACTCCACTGAATGCAATAGTAGGATAAGTGTTGGATATCAAAGGGGTAAAATTTTGTATTCCCACTCCGTTGAGTGCAACAGTAGAGAAAGTGTTGGATAGCGAAGGGGTAAAATTAACTATTCCCACTCCAGTGAGTGCAACAGTAGGGAAAGTGCTTGATAGCGGAGGGGTAAAAATTACTATTCCTACTCCAGTGAGTGCAACAGTAGGGAAAGGGTTGGATAGCGGAGAGGTAAAAACTTCTATTCCAACTCCAGTGAGTGCAAGATTAGGGAAAGTGTTGGATAGCGGAGAAACAAAAATTCCTATTCACACTCAAACAGTTACAAAAAAATATTTATATTAAAAATTTAAAAAAATCATAAAAATAAATAAACAATATTTAAAAATTGAAAATCAAATATATTAAATATAAAAAAGAAAACATATTATAATATTTATTACATATAACAAAAACCTACAAACATTATATAAAATAAAAAGTTAAACTAGAAAATATTTACTAAACAAAAAATTAATACATATATGTATTTATTTTATTTCCTGCCCTATAACACCACACCAAAAACAAAACACTTCAACATTTTATATTAAATTTACTTCCATAATTAACATAATTAATAATCAATTACAAAAATATTTTTTAATTAAAAAAACTAATAAACATTATTTGATTACACACACTTTAACACTATAATATCTACAACAAACACCTAAATTAAACTATAAAATAATAAAACACAATTAAAACTTATTTTTAAATTAAAAACTATTACTGTTAACAACTATTAATAAAGTAATTAAAATGTATTTAATATCCACCCTTTACCCCTTTAAAAGTAAAAACAACACACACAATAATAAACAATTACCCAAAATAAATATCAAATAATTAACATTAATTAACAACTATATAGTAATTAATTAAACACAAATTACTTCCCACCCTTTACTCCTATAAACACCACAACATACACCCAAAATTAATTACAAAATTACCATAATAAAATTTTAATTAATTTAATTAATATCAATTTACAAAAAGAAAATCATAAAAAATAAATAGACTACTTAACACCCTTTACTCCTATAAACCCCAAAACACACATCTAAAACTAATTACACAAATACCATAATTAATTACCAATTTATTAATTAAAATTCATTAACAACCAATTAATAATTCATAAATTAAAAATGAATCACTTCCCACCCTTTACACCTGTAAGCACCACAACACACACCTACAATTAATTACACAATTACCATAATTAATTACTAATTAATTAATTAAAATTAATTAACAACCAATTATTAATTCACCGTTTACACCTATAAACACCACAACACACACCTAAAATTAATTACAACATTACCATAATGAATTACCAATTAATTAATTAAAATTAATTAACCAATTTCATAATTAATTAATAATAAATTACCTAACACATTTAAAACTTTAAAAACTCAATTAAACAAATATTAATAAATAAAAATAATCAATTAATTTAATATAATTAAATTACTTTCCACCCTATTCCCCTATAAACCCACAACCCGCTATGGAACTAAAAATGCAAAATTCAAATACAAAAAATGAATAACTACTAAAAATTTAGCACACATATTAAAAATACAAACAATTCTTATACAAAAAACATACATCACATACATATAAAATATAATCTAAAATACATAACATTAATTAAAAAAACGATAGTTTTAACAACTATATTTTTGCAAACGATATTAAACACTTCGATATTTTTAAAGTAGATATTACTTACCTTAACTCAATATTCTTGACCACGATATTCTTGCTGTCGATATTTCTGAACCACAATAGTTTTTTACTCTATATTTGTGCAACTCGACATTTTTTATTCGATATTCTGCCTGCACACCAGTTTCAGAGTCACTTGTAGAGTGATGCACCCATTTACAGACCCACTCATACACCCACTTACAGACCCAATGTGAGACATTTGCTTCCTGACACACTCACTGATAGACAGACCCACTCAGGCACTTATGCACCAACTCATAGATCCAGTCACAGGCTCATGTACCCATTCACATACAAAGTCATAGACTCATACACCCACTCACAGATCTATTCAGACACTCATGCATCCACTCAGAGACCCACTCAGACACTCACACACCCAGTCGGAGACTCACTCAGACATTCATGCATCGACTCATAGACCCACTGAGAGACTTATAATTCCACTCACACACCCACTGAGACATTGATTGACTCAGTCAAAGATTCAGTCTGACAATTACGTATTGTCTCACAGAGCCACTGAGAGACTTATACATTCACTGATAGAGAGATGCACTCAGAGACCTATGCAGCCAGTGACACACTTACTGAGTCCCATGAGTCTAATCTAATATCCACTCTTAGACTTATATATGCAGTGACAGGCCCACTCAGAGACTTATGCATGCACCCACATAACCAAGTGAATCATTAATACAAACTGTTATAGAGATGTTGAGATATTGATAATTTTTTTATAGCGTTAATTATACAGTGATTAATCTTGTCTGATGGTTAGAATTAGTAAGATAGTTATAATTGTTGAATAAGGTGGTTGCTATTGAATTGCATTGAATTTTTGCAATGTGTCCGTGTGGATCACAATTACTGACGTCATCACGATCTCTGGCATCACCGCGGAAACAGAAAATAGGTTTTACAGATGGCTGTTATAGAAACGCTCCAGAAAAACATATTTTTTGAGAATACTTTAAGAAACACCTAGGGGGTGATTAGGATGGCGGGCGGACTTTAGTCCGCCCGCCATCCTAGCGGTAACGGGACCGCCCGCCTGTCATGCGGTGGTCTCGCCACCCGAATTATAATGCGAACGCCATCGCGGCGGTCGCATCTGGCATTTTAACATTGTGGTGGGTGCTGCTGGCTGCAGCATCCGCCGCAATGGCAAAATGCCATGTTGTGCATTTCCATGCACAACGTGGCAGGCACGGCACAGTGCCTGCCACCTTGTGCATGGACATGTAGGGGGGTACCATAGGTAGCCCCCAAGTGGACCCCCCCACCACCCCGGGGGCCCGCAACGGGCCCCCAAAGCAAATCCCTGCCAGCCTTTCCATGGCGGCATCGCCGCCATGGAAAGGCTTTGAAATCACGACATCCTAATATGGCTGGCGGTGCCTGCTAGGCACCGCCACCATATTTCAGCCTCAGCTCCGCCCGGCTGGCAATCGTAACGATTGCCGACCGGCGGAAAAGCGGCGGACGGACTTTCCGTCTGCCGCGATACCCACCGCCATCGTAATATGGCAGCGGGTATTGCACGTTACGATGGTGTAATGGTCGGCGATCGTTACGCCATCGTAATCAGCCCCCTAATGTGTAAAATACTCTAGTATGTGTGGATATATGTGTTTTAGACTTTATGGAAAAGGCGCGATTGTCGGTTAACAACATCATCGCGACTCCCGCTGTCTTTGCAAAAATGGAAAATAGCGTTTGAAGACAATTTTTATGGGGACTCACTACAAAAATATGAGTTTGAAAAGTACACCAATAAAGCTCTACTGTTAAATATACTGTAGAATATGTCTATTTATATGTTTTACACTTTGTACAAACCACGCGTTCTTCGCAACTACATACAGCAGTGCGATGACATCGGTAGTTGCGAATATCAATGTTTTTTGTAAAGGTAGTTTTCTCCTAAATTGATCACAGAAAGAAAAGTTAAAAAAATTCTTACTAAATATTTAGACTTAAACATTATTTAAAAAATGTTTTTAAGTGTATTTTACAGTATGTGAAATACTTTTACTGATCACAGATTCTCCACAGTAAATGCAACAATGTTGTGCCAACTCACAAAATTGTTAAAAATAAAAACATTTATTAATGTACTTTCTGATAAACACATACCAAATAAAAAAATGAATGGTATATAATATAAATATAATACACAATATCCAATTATAGAAAGAAAATACGAAAATCTTAGAGGTTCACTTAAAAAAATGGATGTTACAATTAAGAAATAGAATTTGGAAAAAACCTTACTAATTCACTGAAAAAAACAAAGGTTACAGGGATGTTAAAGTTAGGAATTAGCATTTACAAAACCTTAGAAATTCACTGAAAAAAACAAAGGTTACAAGAACATTATAGTTAGGAAATATAATTTTAAAAAACCTTAGGAAATTTACAGAAAAAGACCAAAGGTAGCAGGAACGTTATAGTTAGGCTGACATTTCACTGATACAAAACCAGAGAAATTCAGCAGTTATAGTTAGCTGAGCTAACTATAACTCGCACCCACGCAATGCACTGCTTACGACCTCTCATATTACATCACTCATGACAAGGTCAGTGACATCACTGATGACATCTCAAATGACATCACTGATGTTAGCAAACATATTTCTAACACTTCCAAGGACACCTGCGTTGCCTGTCAGGACAAGCATCGTATCTACATACTGAGATAAAATTTAACATTGTCTACGTGTTAAGACCACCCTTTTAACAGGCCTAACCCATCCTTTTTAATACCTATAAGCCACCCCTATAAGTCACCCCAAGGCCCTAAAGGCCCATAGAGCATGGTGAATGGTATTTAAAAAGTAGGACATGTGTACTTAAGTTTTACATGTCCATGCAGTGACAAATCGCCAAAGTGGTTTTTCGCTGCAGCAAAGCTCTTGTTTACATTATAACACCCTGTGATGCATAACTTCGGTTTGTGAATAGCCAGACCCATGGTTCAAGAACTCAATTTTATAGGAATTTAAACTCCAATCTGATGGTTAAGTCAGATTTTGAATTGCTGTTTTTAAAATGCCACTTTTAGAAAGTTGGAATTTCCCTGCCTAAAGCCTTGGATAGTCTGTTCAGTGTTAATTCCCAACTGTCGCTTGGCAGCCTGCTGTAGGTGTGAATGGCTCCCAGTAAAGGGAACAAACGTGAGTGAACTAGGAGGAGGTGTGACCTCTTCCTGACAGGATGGCCTGTGGGGTGTGCCCACCAACTGCACAAGCTTCAAAGGAATATCCCCTGTCAGAGGCAGATGTAACTCACATCATTCTAAGCCTGCCCCTGCCATTGTCTAAGTAGCTAGGGGAGCACCAATCCCAGTGGGGAAAAAACCTGTTTCAGAACTGATTTGCTGGAGGAGTTCCACATTTTCTTAGTCACACCTCAGGGATGTCCCCAGAACTCTGACCTAGAGAAGAAGATAATGCCATGTTGCATTTTGGCAGAACAGTCCACTTTGGGATTGCACAAGGCCATAACACACCCAGGAAATCATTTCAAAGTGAGTAGGGTGCCCCCTAGAAACATTTGTACTATTGGACAGGGAGTTTCCCCCACCCATATGCTAGTGCCAGGCATAAAAGTAGCACACCTCAGTACCTTCCTCAGCACACTGCTGGACGTGAGGAAGACAAAAAAAAGGCATGCACCTGCTGAACCCTTGGGGACATCAGATAGACAACTGGAGAGGAACTCAAAGGGCTGGGCCTGCTTCTACTTGAACCCAGGACAGAAGAGTGGACTAGTTTCCTGGTAAGCTACAGGGACACAAAAGCTGCAATAACCCCACCTTTCTGAAGAGCCCAGCTGACCAGTTCTAACTTGGCCTGTCCTGGATCCTGATGGTGGCTTCCCCTTGAGTGAGACCTGAGTGGTGTCCCTAAGCTCCTGAGGCCCTCTGATAAGTATATGAGGGTACTCCTCTTGCCTAGCCTTTAAAACTGGGACTTTTCAAGGATTTTTGTCAAAAGAACCAGAGGCTTTAACTGGACCGCTGTCGACACAGCCACCAAAGTCGAACTGCCGGTCACACTCAACTTGCTGGTTTGCCCTGCTGACAGGATCCTGACTTCCAAAAATGTTTCTAAGTTGAAAATAGGAATTTTTACCAGATGAAGGCACCCAAAAGAATCCGGACAACTGGGGACCTTCCTTGGGTGCAAATTTCAAATCTCTCCAGCTCAGAGCACTGTCCAGCCTCGTCCTACCAGCTTAAAACTCCGCACCGGATTGATTGTGGCCCCTGCGTCAAACCTGTGTTTCATCACGGTCGGCCTTAATGTTTGACTTTAACCTGGTGTAGCACAACCAGATTCCCGAGGTTGGTGCTTTGCACTCTTTGCTGCTAGAAACATATAAAACTTTGAAAAATCATATCTCGGGGTTCCCTACACCCGATGTTTGTCGTTTTAGTATCCATTTGCTCATTAACATTTTCTGTACTGTTGTAAATTGGAGTTGGATTTTTATTGTGTTGTGTTTTCTACTTTTTAACTGTTTTGGTACTGATAAATGTTTTACACATTTCTCTTAAGGTAAGCCTGTCTGATCCATGCTACAGCTACCAAGGTTTGAGCTCAGGTTTAAATTACTGAGACTAACTGAGCTAAGAAGGACTTGTGTCCTTATTACGTGAGAAGACTACCATTCACTCAAACTAATAATCCACTTTCTCACAATATCCTAGTAGGCACTATATTGCAAAATAAACAAATCACTGGTTCAGTCAGCTTCTAGATTTAAAGTAATGAATGTATGCTTTTCTTCATACATGTGTTTTACATTTTAACTATCTTTACACATTTCATAAAACAGTTACCCTTCTGATTGAGTGTATTCCAAAGCCGACAATTTACAAATATTTGTAAGTTCAGCCTGAATTATAATCAATAAACTTGAGAATCTTTTGAATTTGTGACATTTCTTTTTTAACATACGTTCAAGGAGTTGGGCTATCTGGAACATTGTAATTATCATAGCGATCAGTGGGGCAGTATACAAAGTGGTCCGCCCAGTTGACAGGAAGATTTAAGATGTTATCAGAAGTTAAACATCCAATCAGGTTCCCCTACACCTGAGGTGGCACTGATGGGAAATGTACGAGAGATTTCTAAGCAAATGCGCAAATGCGCATATTCACAGCTATTGCACTGTTACTGGCAAAAAGGGAGATAGCGCTACATTGGGGAAGGAAAGCCACCCCTACTACAAAAGCTTGGCTTAATAGCCTAGTATACTGTAACACGAATTGCAAACTGTTCACTATGACTCAGCCTTTGGCATCCAGGCCACGGGACATCTGGAGCCCCCTCAAGAGCTATTTGCTGGTCATTGGTTCTGCCCCTAATTCACAGCAGCCTGCAGGGATAGAATCTACTGGGGTGGGTTAGACCTCTGCTGCCGAGATTGACACAAGTATACACCTCTTGGTGGTAGGAGGGGGGCAATGAGCCTTGGCATAAGGGGTCGTTTACAGGTTGACTGATTATTGTTTAAGTCCTAAATAATGTGTATGTTGCCCTGGACTACATTGTGCATTATGTACTAGACCACTTTTCAAAAACAATGTACTTTGTATTGTTCCAATGAGTAATCAATATGTCATTTTGTTGTGTATCAATGTGAAAATGGGAAATAAAGCTTTTAAAAAAATAAATCAGGTTTCTGCCAAATATTATGTATTATTTAAAACTAGTTAGTTTATCAAGTTGAATTTGAGATAGTTCTAAAGAGTGGCATTTAGGGTCCTGGCATTTAAAAGATAGTTTTCATAAATTTGTATTATGCTTCGGAAATTTAGGGATTTTGGTGACAATGTGATTAAGGCAAAGGCCAAAGATTGAGTAGTGTGGAAATATCAACATAATGTTGAGGTACTGCTATATATGACATAACCTACATACATCGATCGTAATATACAATTATTGTGGAAACATATATCTGTAAAGGTGTGCTACACAGGTATTTGTGAGTACAAATTCAGCGATAATGCAGTACATCAGTGTCAAAAACTTGAGTACAAGGCACAGGTTTGTGGGCATTTCTCAGTGGTTCCATGCATTCCTAATGGGCCCATCTTTAAAAGCTGGCGGACCCTTACAAAATAATGAATTCATGGTTATCCATCAATAGTTTCCCATCAGAAAATCACTTGCAAATGTACTCCTGTGATGTACAGGATTATATTTCCTATCATAGTTGGAATAGGGAATGAAAACCCAAAGAAGCCTATTAGGATGGCGGGCGGACTTTCGTCTGACCGCCACCCTAGCGGTGCTGGGACCGGCCGCCAGTGGTGCGGCGGTCCCGCACCAGCGATTAGGATGCCACCACCACCGTGGCGGTGGCATCCTCCATTCCCAGCATTGTCGCGGGCGGTGCACACAGCACCGCCCGCCACAATGCTGGGAATGCACTGTGTGCATTGTCATGCACAAGGTGACAGACACCGCGCGGTGCCTGCCACCTTGTCCATGACAATGTAGAGGGTACCATAGGTACCCCCCATGTACACCCCCAACCCCCAGAATACCTGGGGGCTCGCTACTGGGCCCCCAATGGTGAGAACCGCATGCCTTTCCGTGGCGGCATTGCCGCCACGGAAAGGCTAAACCCCGCATGCATCATAATATGGATGGCGGTGTCTACCAGACACCGCCACCATATTAACAGCTTTTCCGCCCGGTAGGCAATCGGGTGGATTGCCTACCGGCGGAAAACCGGCGGACGGTCTTTCCGTCCGCCGGGGTCCCCCCCGCCATAGTAATATGGCGGGGGGAATTGGCATGCAGGCGGGCACAAATGTCGGGCGGATCGCCACCGCCATGCGGGCGGTGGCGATCCGCCCGACATGCTAATGGGCCCCAAAGTATTAACAGGGGTGTAAGTGAAAGGGCTTCTTTGGCAGAAAATGTTTCCTGCAGGAAAGCAAAAGACCATGGATAGGTGTAAATGTTGGTTTTAACTGTGTTTTTACTCTGTTTTAAACTTGTGTCGTAATTTGCTGCTAAAACTGGGGAATTCTTTTAAAAACGGGGGAATCTGCATACCTGTAAAAACTATAGGCAATTAGTTGTTTTACACGTGCTCGCTGCTAAAACTTGATAATTTACTTAGCTCTTATTTGCACCGTCGCTGACCAAGACGTGCTGGTGTACTTCCGCCTGTTAGAGCGGGTCACCTTGAAGACGCCATCTTGGTCAGCGCTCTAGCTTTCTTGCGATCTGCACACGCCTCCTATTTAGGAAGGGTGATGCAAGCCCGCAGATCTTAGCACATCTGAGACTACCGGCAGTGTGTATGCTGTAGCCCTGCATTTCGCGTCTAAAGCGCACGCCTGTAGTAGACCCTGTTCTAACTTGGTTTTAACTGTGTTTTTACTCTGTTTTAAACTTGTGTCGTAATTTGCTGCTAAAACTGGGAATTCTTTTAAAAACGGGGAATCTGCACACCTGTAAAAACTATAGGCAATTAGTTGTTTTACACGTGCTCGCTGCTAAAACTTGATAATTTACTTAGCTCTTATTTGCACCGTCGCTGACCAAGACGTGATGGTGTACTTCCGCCTGTTAGAGCGGGTCACCTTGAAGACGCCATCTTGGTCAGCGCTCTAGCTTTCTTGCGATCTGCACACGCCTCCTATTTAGGAAGGGTGATGCAAGCGCGCAGATCTTAGCACATCTGAGACTACCGGCAGTGTGTATGCTGTAGCCCTGCATTTCGCGTCTAAAGCGCACGCTTGTAGTAGACCCTGTTCTAACTTGGTTTTAACTGTGTTTTTACTCTGTTTTAAACTTGTGTCGTAATTTGCTGCTAAAACTGGGGAATTCTTTTAAAAACGGGGGAATCTGCACACCTGTAAAAACTATAGGCAATTAGTTGTTTTACACATGCTCGCTGCTAAAACTTGATAATTTACTTAGCTCTTATTTGCACCGTCGCTGACCAAGACATGCTGGTGTACTTCCGCCTGTTAGAGCGGGTCACCTTGAAGACGCCATCTTGGTCAGCGCTCTAGCTTTCTTGCGATCTGCACACGCCTCCTATTTAGGAAGGGTGATGCAAGCGCGCAGATCTTAGCACATCTGAGACTACCGGCAGTGTGTATGCTGTAGCCCTGCATTTCGCGTCTAAAGCGCACGCCTGTAGTAGACCCTGTTCTAACTTGGTTTTAACTGTGTTTTTACTCTGTTTTAAACTTGTGTCGTAATTTGCTGCTAAAACTGGGGAATTCTTTTAAAAACGGGGGAATCTGCACACCTGTAAAAACTATAGGCAATTAGTTGTTTTACACGTGCTCGCTGCTAAAACTTGATAATTTACTTAGCTCTTATTTGCACCGTCGCTGACCAAGACGTGCTGGTGTACTTCCGCCTGTTAGAGCGGGTCACCTTGAAGACGCCATCTTGGTCAGCGCTCTAGCTTTCTTGCGATCTGCACACGCCTCCTATTTAGGAAGGGTGATGCAAGCGCGCAGCGGGCGCACCAATGGCGCGCCGGAGGCGCGCCAGAGGCAAGCCCGTCTGCGCCCGTCAGCGCACCGGCGGCGCACAGCGCCAGCCATGCTGCCACTTCCATTCCAGGCGAAACTAGAATATGCTACTCCAAAGAACAACTTATGCACATAGGTAAGATTGTGGGCAGGGGGGCATATATAGAAGCGAGGAATAAAGTCATTTGCAAAGGAGGGCACAAACACGAGAAACTGAACTGTGGCCTAATTAACACTAGATCCCTTATTAAACACTATCAGGAAGTTCATATAATGCTGGAAGATATGGACTTAGACGCACTATTTATGACTGAAACCTGGGCACGAGCCGACTCCGCGGTCGTAATAGGGCAAGCCTGTCCAGCAGGATATAAAATCCTTCACAAACAACGGCCGACAGGGAGAGGGGGCGGAGTGGGAGTAATATTTAAAGACAAGTGGGACTTCATGCCCCTTCACGTTGATGCAGTCGAGGGAATTGAAATACTGGGCTTCTCATTGAAGGAAGCAGAGGGACAATTGATGTCAGGGATAGTATGCTATAGGCCTCCTGGTAGCCAAACCCTACACATTCAGTCACTGATTGACACAATTTTTAATCTGTCGCTTACTCATTCAAGACTGATTGTGGTGGGTGACTTCAACCTCTGGGATAATGGAGGCCTTAGCCCGGCTCTTAAAGAGTTGACACAATCGTGTGAGAGCATAAATCTACAACAGTTAATTCTTCAACCGACTCATCAAGCAGGCCATACGTTAGATCTTATCTTTGCCAATTGTACAGAGGCAACGGTGGCCGAGATACTGCCTCAAGCATGGACTGACCATTTCTTAGTTCAGTTCTGGCTGTCCATACCCGGCTTAAAAATAAGCCAATTAAAACTGCAGCGCATCACCGAGGTAGAGAATGGTTCAAACTAATGAAAGATGGTAAAAGGCCACTGCTACCAGGAAAGAATACCTTTTCTTCCAACAAATCGGTGGGCGATAATTACCAGGCCCTGTGTGATCAAATCAACCACTCGTTAGACTTGCACATTCCGGTTAAAGACATAAGTAATAGGAAGAAACCATCAGCTCCTTGGTATAACGCAGAACTGAAAAATTTGCGATTAAAGTGCAAACAGGCTGAGAGAAAGTGGCGAAAGTTCTATGAGGATGCAGATAAAAAAATCTGGAAACAGCTATTGAACCTTTATAAGGAGATGATTGTTAAATCCAAAGCTGAACATTATGCCAATAAGATTTTGCAGTCACCTAATAGCTCAAAAGCCCTCTTCACAATAATGGAGGATCTATCCAACCCTGCTTGTATGAGCAATAGGGTTGAGGCATCACAAGGACTCTGCAATGATATTGCTGCGCACTTTAATTTGAAAATCAGCAGGATTATTGAGGGCCTTAACCTAAAGATCACTCAGGAGGGGGCTAATGATTGTAATACTATAGTAGATTTGGAACAATTGGTAGAAAGAAATGCCAATGTTCAATTAGTAACATTGGATTCTTTTCATATCTCCAATTTGGAAATATTTAACAACTTAGCCTTGAAGGTTTCCTCAGGTTCGCCTCTGGATCCCCTCCCGCAGAAATTGTGGAAAGAATTTCATCTGGAAATCTTTCCCCGGCTGTGGCAGATCTGCCGTCAGTCATTGGATGAAGGCATGGTCCCTGACTGCTGGAAGCAGGCAATGGTGACCCCACTGTTGAAAAAACCGACTCTCGATCCTACGTGTCCAGATAATTTTAGGCCCATATCACTGCTGCCCTACCCGGTAAAGATCCTGGAGAGAGCGGTCAGCAAATCTCTTTCACATTACTTGGAGGAGTACCATCTGCTTGACGAAGCACAATTCGGCTTCCGCCCAGGGCATGGTACAGAAACAGCCCTGGTGTCGGCACTCGATAACTTAAGAATGAGGGCCGACAATGGGGTGGCAACAGTTCTGATACTACTTGATATGTCCGCAGCATTTGACACGGTGGATCATGCTATTCTGCTGATGAGACTGGAGAAGTTGGGAGTGAAAGGGCGGGCACTGCAATGGCTATGGTCATATCTGAATGGCAGACAACAAGTGGTGACTATTCCGCCATTCACATCCCCCAAGACCCCGGTCTTACAAGGGGTCCCACAAGGTTCAGCAATCAGCCCAGTACTTTTCAACATTTATTTGCGCCCACTCATACCAATTATAAAGTCCTTTGGTATTGATTTAATTAATTACGCTGACGACACGCAATTGGTGTTTTCCCTAGAAGGAGTATCAATGGATCAATTTCAGGAATGTATGCAGAGTACTACAAAATGGCTCAGAAATAATTCCCTGCAATTTAACGGAGATAAGACCGAGATGGTAGTCTGCTCCACTGCCAAAGTTGCTCGCCCACTTCACTTGGAATTTAGGCTCTCTCCTACTGATAAACCTTTGACACCAAACAAAACAGTGCGCAACCTGGGAGTTATGCTGGATGAGGACCTTCAGTTGGAGACTCAAGTTAATAAGCTAGTGGGCACCTGTCTCTCTCTCTGATCAGAGCATTACGCACAATTCTTCCATTCCTTCCTACCAACACCAGGTCAGAGGTGGTGAGAGCATTGATACTGAGTAGATTGGATTACTGTAACTCTCTCTATTTGGGGGCTCCAAACTCACTGATTTTGAAGCTCCAGAGGATCCAAACTATAGCTGCCAAACTGGCTCTCAATAAACATCGTAGGTCATCTACATCGAGGGCTTTGAAGGACCTCCACTGGTTGCCAATCGGTCAGAGGATTAAGTTTAAATCACTATGTATAGTGTTTAAGGCAATCCATGGGTTAGGCCCGAAACCTCTGCAAGAAAAATTTAAATGGTATGCCCCAAAAAGGAATCTCCGGTCAGCAAACACCAATTTGGTGATCATGACGAGATACAAAAAAACAAGAACTAGCGGGAGAGCCTTTAGCGTTGCGGCGGCAAAGCTCTGGAATGACCTCCCTGCAGACATAAGACAAACTCAGGAACTGCTACCATTCAGGAAAAAGCTGAAGACATGGCTCTTCCCAAGGGAGGATTAATTTTGAGCTATTACTCAATGCAGGCCGGGCTATTTGTCCCGTCTGTTTTGCATCCATACATCTTCTGGTCAGTCTCAGCGCCAGGATACCCTTGGGGTGACAGTTGCGCGGTACAAATATACTTTACATTACATTACATTACATTACCTAATAAACTGTGACAGTTCCGTTGCATCAACCTTAAACCTTTCCTAAAGTATCTGATTCCCAGTTTTTTAAAATGTGAGTCCATTAAAATTCTGTAATTATTTCAAGCCATAACAGCTACCAGAGTGTGGTAGATTCTATTAGCAAAATCCTTAGTGAGTCACACAGGTGAAGCATTGCACATGTGTCACACCAGAAAAGGAAACATCAAAGTTCAAGGTGTGATGTTGATTGGTGTGGAAGAAGCAATAATGCCTCATGGGGTACATTATCTACTAGAATGGGTAACCCTGGGCTAATATGTGACAAAGTTAAGCTTGAAATGGTATCAAGGACATCTGGGTGTAAAGTGGAGAAAAAGGGATGACATCCAAGAACAATAGGATAATTACAGGTCAGTAAAACTATCATTTTATTCACTTTAAGAAATTGTTGTATCAAGATCTTACATCTGTATACTGACACAAAGAGATGGTGAGAAAATCCAGGCAGTGTAATCTATTCAAAGTGTATCAGAACTCAGGGTAATAGAGGGTCTGGCACCATTAGTAATGTAGGAGAGGGTCCATGTAGCTATAAGAAGGAGGGAAAATTAGGACATAATGTCTAAGTGCTTCAGCTGTGTGCTATACATTGGATTTTTGGTAATACCATAAACCAGTGGTAAATCTTACAACTTTTATCATCTTTATGTTTACATTTTCTAAACCATATAATTGTTTTGATAATATTCTGATGTCTTTATTTAAGTTTGAGTGTAAGCTTCTAAAGAAACCTCAGGTCTGAGCAGAAGGGAGGGGTGAAATAAGTGTTGGATGGACATTTCCAACATCTCTACAATGTTAGAACTCAAGATTAAAGAAATGTGTTGATACCATTATGATATTGTTTCTGAATAATTATTTTGAAAAACATATAAAAAAGAATCTTAGCTGATGATTATAACTAACCTTGATTATCTTAGGCCACTACTGTGTGTTGCATACCAAGGTTTATTTACAGTTCATGATAAGTGGGATATGGGCATCACTAGTGGGATCAGGATCAAATATGCTACCACAAGCCAAGCAACTGTTCTAAATGCAACTTTCCATGTTGGCGATTAAGAGATCAATATGGGTCCTAAACACTGATCATATTATGAACATTATGTAGTTTTAGCTACATTTTTTTCAAAAGAGGCCTATGTGGAATTAAAATATGTCATTCTATATCTCAGATTGGGAAATGCTAGCAAAATCATCCAATACTTACTTTTCAAAATCGAATTTATTTGTGAAATTAGATGTCTGATCATTTGAGTGGAAGAGTAGCTTCATAAAAATGTACTTTAGGCTGCCTGGGCCAGAATTAGCTTAAACACATTCTGCCACTCATCACACCTCCAGAGCTGGAATACACATTCTTAGCTGGGAGTGTTAACATCACTGGCTCAGAAGACAATAGCCTACCTCTGTGCCACAAAGGACAGGGTGATGTTGTCTACTGTCCACGTAGCAGGGATTAGCAATCTGGGAATGATAGGAACAGGTGGAAGAACAAAGGACAGTCTTTGCACTTTCTCTTTTGATATGGAGGTGCAGGGGACAACTTCTCCTATTCATTCCCAGGACCCTCCTAGACAGCCAGGTTCAGGTCAGAAAAAACCTTTTTGGACCCTTTCGGATGGAGGAAGCTCATCTAAATAGGGAGATGGCTGAGGCAACCCAGGCTGTTTATAGAAGGAGGGTGCCATATGGAAACAGGGGATCCTGGGTAATTTTACAGTAAGGCTTTTTAAAGGAGGTACGCACAGAGCAATAATGTAGCCAGGAATGGGTAGGAAATATTTGGATCACTGACAGAATATCGAGGACAAATATATTGTATGGATAGAATACGGTGTCAAAATATCGAGGATCAAAATATTGAGAAGGCAAGTGCAAATAGGTAAGTATAAATTTACTATTCTTAAGTCCACATCTACACACCTTGAGGCTATCTATATCACCAAGGTACATATATGTGGAATTAATTATATGAAGACTTTACATACATATAGAAACTTATCTTCACAATATTCTTGTCCACGATATTCTTGACACAATATTTGGCCACACATTATTTTGGACTTAATATTTTGTCCAAACACCAAACTTTCTCCACTCTCTGACTAGTGCACAGGATAGCACCGGCATTTCACCAGAACATTTCTAGATCTGGGAAGACTACACCTGAAAATGAAGGTCCAGCTGGAAGAAAGAAGACTCCTGACTCCTGTTGGAAGAAGAGAACTGAAAGGCTGAAGGACTCCTGATTCATGCTGGCTCCCAGAGACTAGAAGTTCTTGGTCAAGTGGTTGGTCTTGTGTTTGCATGCTCAGGAATAAGAAGCAGAAGGACCCCCCACTGCAGGAGGGCACAGCTAATTATAGAGGACTGTACCATCCAGGAGTCCAGGCTGGAGAAACATCTAGTGCCTATAAGCTAACCCCGAGGACCTGTGGGCCATTGGACATACCAGAAGCAACTTTGCCAGCAGTTGGAGAAAGGGCTATGGTTCATTTTTTCTACCTCCAGAGGATGGGGACGAGGTGCTGAGGGTTGCCCAGGAATCTCGTGCCCAAGAAGGAAAGAAGGGAAAAAACAAGGTTGTCCTGCTTGGAGCTTTTTACCACACTTAAAACAGGTTCAGTGGGACCTTGCAATAAAGGTATCTGGACTCATGGAGCCCTTCCCAGCTACAGCTCCCAGCTTTGCCTCACTGGAATATTTTGAGAACAAAAAAGTGACTTATTCCAAATGTAAACCTTGGACTAGGCTGAGGCCATAAATCTATCCAATCTGCAAAGCGACGTCAGTGGATATGAAATCCAGTTGTATATTGCTCAGAGCTTTTGGCGCTAAAACCTATGACTTCAGCAGGAGCTTGATAATAACATATCTAACCTTGAGGGATGCTCCTAGGCCACAGACTTCGGCAATGCACCACTGAAGGACTTTGACTTTAATTTTTGAGATTAATTCAGAAGGCTAAAACTTTGACCTGGATGACCCTTTGGCTTATCTGACCTCCACTCCATCGCAGTCCTCCTGAAACCATGCCTTAGTCCTTTTCAACCATGACAATATGTTTTTCAAAGGCACTTTACATTTTTGAAGTGTTTTTTACTTAAAACTCCCATCCCCATTATCTGATTTAAAAAATGTTGACTTCTTTTTGCTCATTAAATTGTCTCTATTTTTCAAAATTGATTTGTGAATTTTATTGTGTTCTTTTCCAGACTTTGAAATGTTATGGTAGTGCTTGAACTTAACACATAGTTCTCTGGGTTTTTCTGCTGCTTGTACCATAGCAATCTGCGGGTTCAGAAAAGATTCTCTACAATCTGTGTTTTGGCTTAACCAGATTGTGTTTATTAAGTTGGTACGGGCCAAACCCTCCCAATTAAATACATCAATCTCTGAGAGTAATCTCAAAATCATCAAGTCTGCTATGAATCTAATGAAGTGAAAGACCCACCACTAGCTTGCCTATGCCCGACAAAAAGTGCACAGTTCCACTACACTTTTGCCAGTGATGGTCATTAGTGTATGAATATCTTTATACAGTCCGTCTTTGAAAGCCATAAGAAATATTACCTTGCCAAATAAATGTAAAATGTGTGAGTTTGACCAAATATTAAATATATTTTAAACTTTATAACCACCATAGGTATGTGCATTTACACTTTGCTCCATAAAAAGGATATCGGAAAAATGTGCTTGTGAACATCCTTAATATTCCTATGATGTGAAACTCAGACAAAAAATATCAAACAAGGAAGCTGAGCAGAGAAAACTGTTTCTCTTCATTGAACCAAATCCACAAGAGTTACCTTTTTCAAATTTTACACACACACACACACACGCACACACACACACACACACACACACACACAAGGCACTTCACAACCAAGGCCCAGCAACAGCTGCATCCAGCTCTACTCCATGCCCAGACCCCTCCGTTCTGCCAGTCTTCTCCTTGCCCACATTCCTTGCATCAACAGAGCCGAAGGCCTAACTTTCTCCTAACTCACCCTTAAATCCTGGAATGAACATCACACCACATCAGAACCTCAAGCTCCGTCCTTAAATTCAGGAAGTAACTGAAGACCTGGCTCTTCTACTAGACACCAAACAGGCCAGGATTCCCCCATTCACAGGCCCTAATAAACACTTACCAGTGATATGTATGCATGATTGTGCAGAAGCAGTCAGCTCATTTACTATGAAATGACACCCTTACACATAGAATAGAAGGTCCAATCAATATTATATCTCACCAATATGATTGGCTTAGGAGTGAAGAGATAGCCATTCAATCCAGAGCATTTGAGCACTGAAGTAGGTAGAAATAACACAGGTTTTTGAGAACTTTGAAATCAGGGTTCAGAAATAAGAACATTGTTTTTAAGTTTCCTTTAAGGTTACCACATATATGTGAAATTAGGGGCTGTCCTGATTCAGCAGTGTAAATTATTTATACCTTTATTGATTTGATTTCTTAGACATTATTAACTATCGAGTTTATTAGACATTACAATACAAAAGAAAGTATGTTAATACAGGGAATTCCTCCTTTATACATCATCCTCTAAAAAACAAATGCTACTGCCAAAGCTACTGGAGCTAAAATGAAAGAAAATTATTTGCAGCTTCAATTACACAAATACTTTTATCATGAAACAACAGGCATAAAAACAGTATTTGCATTGCCAAATGTTTACGACAATATAGAAGGATATGAGATGAGATATGAGGGTAAAATGTTACCCTCGCATCTACACATATAAATATTCTGATTATTCTTCGTTTTGTGAAAGGTTAAGATTGGAAGACAAAAGCCTCAGTCTGAGTAATGCATGCATATATTGGGGGTTCATGACAAGTAATTAATAAGAGCTAACACCCACATGTTTTACATCTTACCCACAATTTAGCGATTTCTTCCCACTCACATAATTCAAGCCCTATAGAGACGATTTCAATAATGTGTTTGCTTTAGGGAGGATTGTGTCTGTCCCCTGATCCAGAAAAGTAAAATCTAATTAGAAGCAAATTTCACAATTCAAAGAAAAATTCAGTAACTAAAGGCCATATTTTTTAGCTCATGCAAGATCACTATCCTGCAGTTCCCTTATCAAGCACTTTCAACAGATGCTTATACCTTCTTGTACCAATTTTGAAAAAATGTAATGCTTGCACATTAGCACTACCACTGAATGACTGAAGACCCAAATCCATCTCGTATGCCAAGGTTGCAGTGCACCAGGGCAGTCCAACTGCTCTCTTTAATAGAGTTTCTCCCAGTCTATCATAATTATCAGTTGAATCCGTGGTAGTTACTAGGGGCCCTAGAAAGCTCTAGGACTTATCTTAGCTCTGTATGGAAATAGCAACGGCACTACAGATAACCCACTGTACAGAGTACTGAAAAGGATTTTGCCTCCCATTGACATTAAGGCATTACTGGCCATTGCGTCCTTATGATCTTCCTATTCAGGGTATTTGTAAAACAAAGACTTGAGTATCTGCATTTTTTAATTGTAGCCAATGGGTGACTACCTAAGGACAGTACCATGTCATCTTTTTCCTACTTTACCAAGTATCAAAGTCTGGGCTCTGGATGTGTTGATTATCAGTCAGTTGACAATCACATATTTGTTCAATAGATCCAATTGACTTTGAAAGCCCATCTTGTTTCTGTCTAGGATCACAAGGCCATCAGAGTTAAAAAAAAGAATGGCTAATAAATTGTGAGCCTACCTTCTAAATGCACCTTCCAGGATTCAAATGTGCCTTGGGCAGATCACTCAAAAATAAGGAGAAAGGCAGAAGGGCCCAAACATACATTTGCTTTAATCCATTTTCAACTGGAAATTTAGGTATCAGTGAGCAGTGGATATCTAAAGGTACCTGTTTCCAGGTGGAGCTGTAAAGCTGAGAATCTTAAACAACAATCCCTCAGAAATCCCCATTGCCTTCCAATTTTCACCACAACAGATCTCTATGAATGGAATCAAATGCATCATGTAAGTCGACAAAACACGTGTATAGGTTACCCCCTGCTGTTTTCATTAACTAGGTACCATAGCAAAAAATATGGTCCAAAGTGTTCACTCTGGTTGTAAACCCAATTTGCTCCCAAGGAATAAGCCAATTTTTAGTTGTCCCTCCCTCTTGATGAAATGATAGAGCAAGATCTTACCACAAGTATCAAGAAGGAAGATTAAATGATATGTGCATGGCTCTTGTCAGCCACCTTTCTTAAAGATCAGATTTATATGGAAGCTTGTTCAAGAGGAAGGTAGTGAACCAGTATGCATTATGATTTGAAACTCTGTATAATAAAGCTTTGCCCAACACTAAGGGTCTCTTTTAACAACTGCTCTTGGAACCTTATTCAGTCCAGGGACCCTAATATTCTTTAATTTCATTATTATTTTAACCATTTTGTCCTTCGAGATACAATTCATTAGCCTGTAATCAAAGGTGAATTCAATCTCTATTAGTACACTGTTTGATGGGCATTTAAATTGCTGAACCAAATGGTTCACCATTCTATTTGTGATATAGTGAGATCTAAGTCACTGTCTTTAACAACCTCCTCTTTCCAATCACAAGCCTGCTTTATGTTTAGCTCTATGCAGTAATTCTTGTGTAGGTCTGGTGCTCAATCGAGATGGCCC
This sequence comes from Calotriton arnoldi, assembly GCA_963921515.1. Lineage (NCBI taxonomy): Eukaryota > Metazoa > Chordata > Amphibia > Caudata > Salamandridae > Calotriton > Calotriton arnoldi. The sequence goes on along the minus strand of CAWUFW010007012.1, from coordinate 209,515 downwards.
CATGCAGATTAGTAGGTAAGGAGGCTTATAGTACAAAAATATAAATGTACACATCATCATACAGTAGAGATATACTTTGCATTACAAAACAGCATGGAACAGCAATAACCTCAGAGTAATGTATAGCAAGGTATTTGTAAATGTAATTTGCCTTTTATTTTATTATCTCTGCCCTCTTGTGTTTACTGCTGCTCATAATTATATATAATTTTTATGATTTTTATAATATTCCAGGTGTTGTTTACCCTTACTTTCCTCGACTCGGACGATACAACCTGAACTTTCATGAGGCGCAGCAGGCTTGTCATGATCAAGACTCTATCATTGCCTCCTTTGATCAACTTTACGATGCCTGGAGGTCGGGATTAGACTGGTGCAATGCAGGCTGGCTCAACGATGGATCTGTGCAGTATCCCATCACCAATCCACGAGAACCATGTGGTGGTAGAAACACCGTCCCTGGTGTCAGGAATTATGGTTATCGGGACAAAGATAAAAGCAGATATGATGTTTTCTGTTTTACATCAAACTTTAAAGGTAATGATGATTTGAATATAATTTGTTCCATTATATGTTTAAAGAAATTAAGTGTTCAGCGTGAGCAAAAATGTAATGTACATAAGTCAAATTTGATTCTTTGAGGCCGCATAAGCAAAGCCTTGCAATAACAATGTCAGTAATCTATTTTTAGAGAGTAGACATTCAACAAGTTTGGGGTTAATAAACAACTACTGCCCACTCATGAAACCAAACTTCATAGATTTCACGGAGTACTCCTTGTTGACATTTACACATGCAGGTTTTCCAATGGTGAAATATCTGCACGAGTAAGGTAGGCAGAAATGTATAGTTCAATATTTAGTATTTTGCTTGTGTTATACACAGCAAAATAATTTCTTCCAATGTAGAATCCCTTTTTTTCTAAACTCCATGACATTTGGAGATTATTTTATGTCCATTTCAGGCTATAAATATAGTTATTCATTTGCATTTTAAGAGTAAATTTATGGGTGCTTTGGTAGGTGTTTTTCAATACTACTAGAATTTTGAGCATGTTGTTTTTCTAAGCTGTTTTCATTGCTATCCCTAACACCTTTTTCTACCCACCTATCATATTTAAAAAATGCAAAATTGGTCGAATTTTCACCATCCTAAGTGCACATTATGATTTTGAAATGCTGTTAGAAGCACACGTTCGTTTTTTTGTAAATTTACTTTACAAAAATATTTTTCAAATGCTTCCTGGATAGTTGCTGTGGGTCTAATTCACAAAGCATTTTCTGTGAGAATTTGTATCTTAGTGCAAGTTTTAAGTGTGACTTACTCATGGATTTCTTGGAGTATGAAGGATGTTTCTCAAGGAAAATGATTTGAGAATCTGATCCATCAGTGAGGGCACAAAAAATTTGTAAACATGTTCTAACTCTTTCACTGCCCTATTGACGTAGATATACATCATCAAAAGGTGTTCACAGGATGCCCTAAATGACCTTTATATGCCAATAGATGAAATCCATACCCCCATCCCTGGTGGCTGTTTTTTGAAATTACAATTACAATTTGTGTGTCTGCCCCAAAGGGGACAAACTGCTTTGGGGGGGATGAAGTTGTTAGCTAAGGCTAATGATCCAGAATAAGGTGGGCCAGTACTTAAGTACAGGTTGCCTCATTAATATACGTGTGATGCCACTAGTGACATTATACACAGGTATCAGATGGGCATGTGACAGATTCCCTAGACTCTTGCAGGTCCATCCAAGGATCAAGCTGGTAGGTGGAACTACGGGAACGGTCAGGTGCAGCTGTGGCCACCAGTATGAAAAACAGCTGCCTCATGCTCAATTCAGAGAAGACCGAAGTCCTCATAGTGGGCTCCACCCCCTTTGCCTGGGATGACTCCCAGTGGCCCGCAGCGCTTGGAACCCCACCACACCCATGGACCACGTACGGAACCTTGGCATCATCCTGGACTCCTCGGTCGCCATGAGCCACCAGATCAAAGTCGTCTCATCATCCTGCTGCCACACACTGGCCTGCTATGAAAGATTTTCAAGTGGATCCCCACAGAGTCCAGAAAGATCGTCACTCACACACTCATTAGTAGCAGAATAAACTATGGCAACACACTCTATTATGGCATCACCCAGAAACTCCTCCAGAAACTGCAGAACATTCAGAACGCCTCCGCCAAACTCATCCTCAACATCCCCTGCCACAGCCACATAACCAGTCACCTGAGAGACCTCCACTGGCTCCCAGCCAACTAAATAATCACCTTCAAGCTCCTCACACATGCTTACAAAGCCCTACATGACGCAGGACCTGAATACCTCAACCACCGCCACACATTCCACGCACCCACCAGAGACCGCTGCTCCACCCAACAAGCCCTGGCTACCGTCCCACGTATCTGCAAGACCACATCCAGAGGAAGATCCTCTCCTACCTTACAGCAAAGACCTGGAACACACTACCTGTCCACCTCAGGCAATCACCGTCACTGCCTCACTTCAGGGAAGACCTCAAGACCTGGCTCTTCGACTGAACCACAGGTCCTGCCGGACCAGCAGCTACCACCCCCCAGCAACTTGAGACCCTTACGGGTGAGTAGTCGCACTTTACAAGACATCTGATTGATTGATTGATTGATCGATTGATTGATTGAATAATGCTCTAGCTCCTCCCTAGCCATGTCACCAGCTTAAGTCACTTTTTCAGTTGGTGAGAGGGAGAGAGTTTGAAGGGACTGTGAGAGAAGAAGTCTTGTTCCTCCCACCCACCGTCCCACCACCCATACAATCCCCCAAAAGAGAAGAAACAGACCAGTATATTGGGGTTGGAAGGGGTTGGACTAGGATTGTTCCTAGCCCCTAACATTCTGATTTAAACTTCCTTCCTGATTCAGTTTCAGACCACACCTTTGTCTCCCCATACGTCTTCTCCCAAAAGAAGAATTGGGAGACAGAGATGCTGTGTGTCTGTGCCACTGCAAGGAGCCATGCACTGTTTGGATTTTCTTTAACCTAAGAAAAATTAAAACAATGTCTGAGTCCTTTCTGGAGCCTAGACAGATATGACTGCATGCCAGCAAGGATCCCTGAAGCTATTTGGGTTTTTTCATAGCCTCAGTAAAAACCTAAAAAGAGCCCAGATATTTACTGGCTCGCAAACATTTGCAAGTCTGACTCCTTAGTGAAGAGCACCAATGCAGTTTGGGTTTTTTCTTATCCTCAGAAAAATTGAAATTGTGCCCAACTCTTTTCTGGGGCACAGACACAAACAGATTTCTGCCAGAGCAAGGAGCATGGATGTGGCTCCACATTGGGGCACAGAAACACATGTTTTTGCCTGGAGTCATCGAGCACCTAGGACAATATTGCAACCACAAACATTTAAGAACTCTAGACACCTGAAGGTGTACTGGGTGGAGTCGCTTGCAAGGATGCCTCTGTTTTATTTTCTCCAGAACTACCTGCACAGGTCAAACTTTGGTTATGAAAAAGATGTTCGCACATTTCTGTGATGGAAAGGTCTAGAATGTCTGGGGAACAGCAAACTTCCCACCACCCAATGTTCCCATGCTTCTTGTGCCTATCCTAATTCCTAAACTGACATAAATTGACAAGAAAAAGTCAATTATGTGACTGTGTGAAGTCACTATAATGTCAACAGTTTTCACTTCTCCCTGCTGCTGCATATGTGAGTTGCGTTGTGAAGCATAGCATTTGCACTGAAATCATAGCCTTCCAGTAAAAATTACTACAAGCTCAAAAGAATCCCATGCATTGAATGTTTGCTCTGCACTGCAGCACACATGCAATGTATGTTTTTTAAGGAATAAACAAATTTCCTCCAGTTAAAGATGGCTTCAAGGAGGAATTAGGTTTTGAAAGCTCAGTCGTGCTATTTTAGTATATTGGGCTTTGAATGAAAACCTATTAGTATTCACGCTGATCTGCACCACTAATGACCCCAGTTACACCCCCCCCCTTTGACTTTAAATGATGGAAAGCAATTGAAAAGTGTTATAGAAATGAGAAAACAAAACCTTTTCAGTGCAAAATGGCTTTTGGACTGGGCAGTAAATACCCGTGTGAAACTTTGAGTTGCTGTGCTCTGGGACAACGCCTTAGGAAATCTGCGCTCTGGAGTTTTCTGCCACAGAACAAGGAAGAATTTTGATTTTTTTTTCTCATTCTTTAATATTTTCAGGGGATTTCAGGTAATGAACAGCACTGGCATTCATGCAAACCATATCACTATAGATTCCCCCATTTCTTTAGTTTTCAGTAATATTTGGCATTAGAAGGTTTTACTGAAAATCAGTGGACCCTGTGCTTAAAGTTTGCAGGTATTCCTCCATGAACAATATTGCTGATGTATAGTGTGGCGATCGCTGCTCAACCCTATAATAAATCCACCTATGTCTGATAACCTATACTCTAGAACCTAGGGGAACACAGATTTGAGTCACGTCTTGTCAGTGATATGTTACTGTGCGAGGAAGACTTGTGGGACAAATGTTTAAAATGTAACAAATGTCTTTATCACCCCATTCTCCTGGCCAGCCAATCATGGAAACTGCAGTCTAGCAGCCAGTGATAAAAACCTTATGAAATGTAGATATTAAAAATATATGATTCAAGGTTGTTTCCATGCAGCTCAGGTGTGATGTCTGTGACCAAAGACAGGTATTCTAAACTGGGATTTAGCTTGCAGCTGCTTTCCAAATTTCCAGAATGCAAGGCATCCAATTTATCGACTCTGAACCCATATGTAACCCATAAATGTATGGTGCCCCCACACTCATGACAAACGTTTCTGCATGAGGGATTCTGGAGAACATTAAATTTGAGTTGAAATTGTTTAGGTAATAATGTTTTGTCCTTTGTTATTATATATGACAATTCCAAAAATGTTGAATTTTACAAGTTGTTTTTATTTGATGCATTGTTTAATTTAACTAACTGTACCATAATAATTCCTCAGTGGCAATTAATGCTTCTCGTCCCTATAAGCTCCTAACTAGCCCACAACACTACCACCCTTAACCTCCAACCCATTACTACTTCTTTCCAAACCCTTCCCTGTACCCTAAAAATCTTTCGCTGCCCCTTAACACTACCCTCCTCTGAACCCCAGTAACCCCTTACCACCCCTTAACTCCACTCTTCTGTGAACCCTGCAAATTCTTTAAAACACTTAACACTATACTTCTAGTAACCATAAAAAACTTTTCTTTCCTTTCATGCTTCCCATTTCCAAACCAAGAAAATCCCAAACCACACCTTAATGGCAACCTTCCCAGAATCCTAAAAAAAACAACAACCCCTGAATGCTACCCTAATGCCCAGAGCTGCTATCCATGAAACTGGGGAACCAGATTCGAATCCTGGCATTAGCTCAAGATCCTCTGATTTTAGGCAAATCAAGTAATCTCCCTGTGAATATAAAAAACTGATATTGTGTAAAGTTATCTGGTGCTCATGTAAAGTGCTCTAATGCTGTTCGGCTAAGTTCATCCTATATAAAAATTATAATAAAAAACTCTAAAAGCCCTTAGCTTTCCCATAAGGCTAAATCCCTGAACCCTACCAACCCCATACTACCCCTTAACACTACCCTTCCTTGAATCCTAAAAACGTCACTGCAAATGCACCTTTCTACTTTAGCAGAAGGATGGTCCTTGACCCTGTTCTCAGTACACTTAGCTTTGCCCTATAAGGTTAGAGTAGATTAGATTAAGTTTATAAAGCGCAACAATTGCCCAAAAGGGCGTCTTGGCGTTAGCGACAGAACTGCAAGAGTCAGCAAAGCAAAAGGCAGAGAAGATCCTGGTTTTTAGCTGTTTTTCTAAAACGAATCAGGTTCTTCTGAAACCTGAGATTCAGTGGCAGTTGATTCCATAGTATAGCCGTGGCATGTATAAAGCTTCTACCTCTCCAAGAAGCTTTATGAATCCTAGACACTACCATAGTCATAGATGAAGCTGAACGCAAACATCTATTAGGAGAGTACCATCAAATTATATTCTGTAAGTATTCAGGGCCAGTTCCATGAAGGGCTTTATGTGTCACACAAAGCGATTTGAACAGAAGGGACAGCATTTTCTGAGTTCTTGTGCAGCCATAACTTTTTTTTTATTCTATAGTTTCAGTAGGCAACATTTTTGATACTACCTTTTTTTGTTTTCAAAATATTTTCACTACTTTTATCCCACAATATTTTTACTGCAAACTGAAACATCATGTTCACTGCAATCTTTCAGCCAGGCAATCAAGGTGAACGAGGTTTGTCACCAAACAATAGAAACCCAAGGAAGTATTGATGTTTAAAATGTATGGTTCTGATGTATTTCAGTGGAGTCCAGGTTTGATATCTTTGACTAAAAGGCAGGCACACTTAACTATCATTTTGCTTGCAGCTGCTTTCCAAAATTGTGAAATGCACTGCACTCAGTTTATGGCCTTTTGTCAGCCTAAACCCACATAAAGCCCATACATATCTGCTAGTCATAAGCCCAGGAGACCTAGAGGGACAAAGTTGGAGGTCAGGTCTTGGCAGGGATATGTTCCTAAGTGAAGGAGGGTAGAGGGATTTACCATGTTTTGGAGTAACAAGTGCTAAAAATCTAACATCATGTTCAGAGTGTTCTATTGCTTAACCTGCAAGGATAAGGGGATTTGGTTTGCACAAATACGTTCCTTAGGTTGTACTGAATTAGACAAATAAATAGTTTTTATACTTTCCAATGTTGTGTGTTTCCTGCACGACCCATTGTAGTTTTCCCTATGTTAGTCTAACCATGCACGCTATAGGCCTCATTTTCTTTTGCACACGTTACTATATAAACACGCTGGCCTTTGCGCCACATTGTACTTTTATTCGGAACCTATATATGTTTTCGTGTTCTGTTCTTTTCCTGGGATTTGGTCTGAAAATCATAGACAAGGTCAAACAACAATGTCCCTTGTTATTCTTTCTGGTCAGCCACTAGCACCTAGACATAACACAAAAATGCAGCTGTTGTTTATGTGCACACATGTCTTGTCATATAGATGAGCACAGGAGCCAAACACACACACATGGAACCAGAGTTCTGAGACAAGATCACTGCATCTGCTGAGATGTAGAGCATCCATCTGTGTAAGCTAAGGTATGGGGTCTGCCACTAATCCCAGAGATCTTATACAGATATAATCAATTAGCTTCAGTAGCAGGGGAGAGGGGTTTAGGCTACTCTACCCTATATAATCACAGGGCTTTTCATGGTATATGATTTATTAATCATGCTAACAGTATATTTTTAGTATGCATTTGTTTTCTAATTGAGGCACGAATACTGCATGTCAGAGCACGATAGTTTAAATAAATACTCTAAACTTCCTTCGTGTTTCCTCGTTATCTTGTTGTGAACAAATACAAGTGAGAGAGCGATAGGGTGTGTCCTGTTATAGTGATCCCTGAAAGGGTTTAGAGTGTTGTGTTCTGGGGTGCCAATTCACTTGTTACTCTGGTAAGGTTAGGAGTGTGGCACTATAGCTAGTCAGACTGGAGTTCATGGATACTGATGAAGTATGGCAACTCAGTCCCTACATACTGATGTTCTTTGGTCCCAAGCATAGTTCTGTTCCCGAGCAGAATCCCTGCAATAACAATTAGTCCTGAGATTGAGATCTGCCATCAAATGAAAGAGTACACCATAAATAGTGAGTGTGCCAAATAGTTGTCATTTGCTTTAATATTACACAATTGATTGTGTAGACTATTATAAAGAAAAACTCAAATATTTGGTATTGCCTGGCTCCAGATATTTAGAGCAATATTGCCATGGTTAGTGTTCCTGGATTCTCGTTTTTCCACTTGACATATGCAGTAGAATATTGAGCAGATTTGTTAAAATAAACAAAATATCTCGATATTTTCTCATTATATCTTCAGGCTGTAATTTTTTATATTGATACAGAGTTTACGCCAATACATTGCACTGAATGTGTAAAAACAAATATACTTTGTATGGGTGCACAAAAAGATCAAAGGGGTACATTTACTTGTACAACTTGATACCATTAGCTCTGGCACAGAGGCATACATACACCTTTGCTGTGAATAATTAGCCAGTGAAGGCTAAGGGTCTGATTTAAATCCTGGCAGACGTCCTGTTGGTCCGCCAGGGCAACGCAGTAAATTACTCCATTGCCTTGGTGGAAGGATTGCCCGCCAGATGTATACATGCCTGCCAGGCAGGCAGTCATTTATAAAAGCATTGCCAGGAACCGCCATGACGGCAGTTACTGGCAGTGCATTTTACTCACTTCTGCAGGGCTGCATCAGAAGGACACAGCACTGCAGCACAGAGTATTTCATTTTTCTTTTAAAAAAGAATATCTCAAACCGGGATTTTCTTTGTGAAAAGAAAAAATATAATGCTCCCCTCACCATGGGAGTCTTCTCCCATGGCAGGTGGAGCATTATAATAATTTTACTGTTCCTACCCACCATGTTTTACCTCGCGGTGGAAACAGTAAAAAATGACTACATGTCCACCCATCCAAATTTAGCGGGTGGACATGTAGCCAATTCTCCGACGGCCCTTATTCCCCAGGGCCGTCTGAGAAGTTTGTCCATGGCAGAGACAGAATAGTCTCTGCTTCGGCCAAACTGAAGGTCCGCCCATGTATAAATTGGGCAGGCGGACCTTCATATTGGTGGTATGTATACTCCACTGCTGTTACGACAGAGTATACATACCACCGAATATATAAATAGGGTCTTAAGTGAGAAGAAAACCAAGCTCCTCCCTGAAAATGCACTGTACAACGGGCCATGTCAATCATCTTCACAGATAGATAAGAATGAAGTGCAGGAGGGTGTGGGTGATAGTCTAGTAGCAGTGGCGGCTGGTGACATTTGAAAGTGGTGGGGCGTAAAATTATTGTCATACTGCACCGCAGCGAGCGAGCCCGAACAACCTAAGGGGGTTCGGTGGGGTTTCCCCCGAGATAATTTTGAAAAAAGAGTGGACAAATGGTGCATTTTCAAGCAAATTTGAGAAAGCAAGAAGGTTAATAAAGCAATTGTGAAAGTACAGTTATTACATTAATAAAGAGATGTCTTATAACATAGGTAGCTGCTTATTCAGTATAACCACAGAGCTTCATAAGAGACTTCGAGATACAATTCATTGCTGAGTAATATCAAAGGAAGCATTTTTTTATTAGCCACAGTGCTGTACCAAGACTCCAAGAGGCAATATGGAAACATGAAAAACATGAAAAAGTATCATGGTGCTGAAAAATAGCCTTGAACATAAGCTTCCCAGCCCAGGACATGAGCTCAGCAGCACCCACATGTTTAACGGGCATACCTGCCTCGCCCAGGGAACTGGAAACCAAACACAGGGGAGTATTACATGTTTAACATGCCAGAAACCAGCTCCCCACCTTCAGTCTTCATGCTGAACAAATCCAACATTCACCCCCAGTCACAGATCTTGGTTAAATCCATTTTTTTTGCATGCCACGCCATTCCAGGTTAGACCCAGCCATTTGCAAATCAGTCTTGACGCTGCTCCCCATGGGAACAGTCCAGCCCGAACTGCCAGTCCCGGTCTTCCCTGGACCTGAAACAAGCACCCTAGAACCAGTTTCAGGGTATCATCCCTCATCAGCTAGGCTAGCTTGTATCTGGTGGGGGTAATGAACACGGGACCCACGTCTGGGCATACCCGTCCCACTTAGGGCAAACATAGCAAACTGGCAGTTTGTGCTGGACTGTTCCCATGAGGAGCAGGGTCAAGACTGATATGCATATGACTGGGTCCAAACTAGGGTGGCATGGTGAGCAAAAGAACAATGGATTAAACCCAGCTGTCTTGACTGGGGGTGAGTAGTTGAAAAGTTTCAGCACTCCGTCCATCATCTTGTGTTTATTACAGAAATCGCAGCACTTGGTCTCTCTCTCTCATCTTCCCTGACTCCTCTTCTCTCTCTTCCCCTATCCTTCTAACTCTCCTCTTTTCTTTCTGTCTCTTTCTTTCTTTATGCTCCTCTCCTGCTCTATCTTCATCTTCTATTCTTTCTCTTTATCACTTCTGTCTCTCCCCTCTCTTCCTCCTTCCTCTTTCGTTCTTTCTCTCTTTCTCCACCTCCCATTATTTACCTGTCTTGCTCTTGCTTACTCTCTCTGCTTCCTCACTCTAGTCGGCCCCTTTCTTTGTGGTTTGTCTTTTCTTTTCCCTCTGTATCTCCCCATCACTCTTTCCATATATTTCTCTCTCCTCCAAGTGTTCACACTTTTTCTCCTCCCCTCTTCCACTACTTTTCTCTCTCTCCCTCCGCACGCTCTGTTCTCTCCCTTATGTTTCTCTTGTCGCTCTCTCACCCCTCCTGCATACTCCTCCCACCCCTTAATCAGTACTCAGTCGGCCCCTTATCTTCTTGGACACAATACACAACACTCTTACTCCATAAACTGAAGACCCAGCACTCTCTCAGTGCCTTAAACAACACATGCTTTTGAATTAATGGTATTTATTTTATCAAAAGTATGAAAGGCGAAGTTGGATAACAGCATGTAAACTAAGACAGTTACAATGTAGAAGATTCAAAGAGTAATACAAACGTAATGTACATTTTGGTAAAGGAATTATGCGGATTCTAATATGTAAACACAATTACAATCTTTATGTGAGAGTTTACAAAGATCGCTTAGCATAATAAAGAAAGTGGACTAAATCATGGCTATAGATTTCTGTGCTCAAAATAAATATGTAAATATGTGGCCTGTATGCCGACAGGTGTACTGTCCACCTGCTGTTGACACAACAATATTGGTTTTGGTATCAACACACCTAGTAGTAGCTGAAGGGGAGATTTGGTAGCAGGCTCCGCCAGTGTTACCTGAGAATGCACAATAAAATACACACTGTCTCATATTAACAAAGTAAAACAAGGGTGGAACACTGCTGTGGGCTAACCGCACATATTGTGTGTGTGTGTGTGAAGACAAGTGTCACCGCATGCCATACATGCGGAGGCATGAAGAAAGGCACACAACGCCCTTCTCATTCGTGTTTGTTACTCGAGCTACTTGCTTAACACAGGTATGGTGTGAAAAAAAATCCGAACCGCCTGCAGCTTGACAATATCCCTGTTGGTTAATGTACGGTTGCGTCACCAGACTGTACAAATGACCTACCGCAATGTTCACCTCTAAACTTTCCACTCTTCGCAGTAAACTTTCTCTAGGTCATAACAGAGAATAGGATACAATGGTTCGCGACACAAATTCCGAAAAAACACACAGTGGGAGCCACAGGTTGGCAGCTTCTGGCCGCTATAGTGCAGCAGTGCACACTTCAGCTGGACAGCTCTAGGCAATCACAGTTTGGGGAAGAAAGGAGACTGAGGCGCTCGAAGGTTAAGTGGTTTGTCCAGGATCACACAATTTGTGGAAAACGAGATAAGGGCTCGTCTTCTAATTCAACAGTAGATTACGAAACCGTGAGAGCCTCTCTTAACCATCTCTTCTTCACCTCTCCTCTTAACTCATCTGTCCTCATTGCAGGAGCATGTCTTCAATTCAATCTCATCAAATCCCATTTACAACCAGCCTTTGACTTTGAGAGTGACGTAAAAACCCAACCCTCACTTCGTACCAATAGAAGTATTTTTATTTTTATTTAAAAAGTCAAAAACACTTTGACATATTTGCTTGTTTCCCATATTAGATTCTTTGCTAAATTAATCGCATGGAATGGATCACAGCCTCCACAGAATCAACTATATTTTACCAATTTTATTATACGCATTGTGATTGTTTCCGCCTAAAAAAGTAGGCTTGTAAAACTAAACATAAAACAAAATAGCACGTTGGAAAATAGCGCCTCTAAAATGTATTGCACAACAAAAAATAGATCAATGTAAAGTAGCGCAAGTGAACTGCAATATAAGCCAACATAGAGCACAGAAAAACTAGCTACAATTAGGAAAACGTTCATATCAACATAGCGCATAAAAAATAGCGCCAAAGACCAGCCTTGCATATTAAAATAGTACATTGAAAAATAGATCTGTAAAATAGTTCACACGTCAATCTAGTTCCTTGAATAAAACGTTTGTAAAATACAATACACCTCAAAATAGCGAATTGAATGATAGCGAGAAGTCAAAGTGCACACCAAAACAGCGCATTGAAAATAGTGATACATAAAAGCATTATTTATCAAGATATTACATTGAAAAATAGCTCAAATGAAAGCCCACTACTCACAATAGAGGACTGAAAACAATCTGGTCCCCTGTGCTCCCGTACACGTTATATATTTCAGCCTTAACACGGCAAAGTCGGTTTGGCACACTCTGTATGCGACTGACTGGCCTTTGCTACAGAGCCATTTTAAACTGTTTCTGCAAACTGCCCTGTTGTGCGACTGTCTGAGGGTACTTTGCCCAAAGCAGCGGTAATTTCCTTGAGTTTTGCCACAGTGAGAACATAACAAGCAGGATTAATAGTGTGCGCCCAACATGACAATCGAATCACTAGCCCCCACTGAGCCAGGAATGTCACATAGCTAAGTCGCAGCTCGCAATACTCACGGGGGGGGTCGCGCGGGGGTGGGGGGCCGGTGTGGGGGTTTAAAAATAAATAAATTTTTTTAAAAACCTTGAAAACTTACCTGACCGCCGGGTCGGTCCGCGCCGCCTCTGCTGTGTGCTCCTGGGCCGTGGTCCGCGTTGGCGCCTTCGTGAGTGGCTGGTGGCAACCCCTCTCAGCCAATCCAGATGCTGCTCCAGCAGCGCCAGGATTGGCTTGAGCAGGGAGTGTCCCCGCCCATAGGAGACCGGGGGCTGTGGCCACTGGCAGCACTCGCTCGCTCTCCTAATGCAGGGCACTGAGGGGCGCATGTTCGGGCTGGTCAGAAAAATGATCAGCCCAAATCCGAACATGCGCACTGGGCCTGCCCTGCTGATGCTGTCAGTCAACAAGTACAACACAAACCCAACCCTGCAGTGCTGCCCCGGGCCCACCCCCACGCCCACCCCCTTCAGCGACGCGTCTGACTCTGGCCGCGGGACGCCGGTGGGTGAAGTTAATCTTCCTCGTTAAGTTAACGAGGAAGAAATTTGTGGCCATGCTGATTAGTGGGGCAACGCCCCAACGCCCCAATGGACGTACCGCCACTGCCTAGTAGAATAACAGTTGCAGAAATGTGTATACATATAGCATTGAAGAATGCCATAATTAAAGTGTAAAGGAGGGTTTGAAGTTCTAGTTCAAGAAACAAACAGCCATTTGTGTGAACACTTTTCCCCCTAGACAACGAATGGGTTAACCCTTTGATGCATCTGGCCCAAAATAATAAGGTATTGGTACATAGGATGATATAAAGGGATATCAAAAAGCAGGAAGATAAAAGCTAGGACTTTGCCACTTTACTGCTATATGAATATGTATAGAATTATGATGCATGCTTGTTGTAGAAATGATGGTCCAAATACATGAACCAAAAAATATGTTACAATTTGAGTGATGTCAGAAAATGTATAGTGTTAAAGTTCGGGATATCAAGATGTCTTTGGATTTGATTTGAGAATTGTTTTAAGAAATGGTAAAAAGCCGTAAAACAGGAGTTTTGATGGGATCCATCATTGTCCACAGCCTCAAAATGCCATGCAATGCCAGTGTAACATCTGCCAATTTGTTATATTGTGTCTTCTTTTTTCAGGGAAAATATTTGTACCATGGGAATACCCCTTCTAGTGCACCACCGCCTATTTTAGGGATGTTCGCATCCCATTCTCACCCTACAATCATATTCACATGTGCAAATCTTGAAAGGTTTCAGGACTGCCATGGACCTCAAGAACATTTGTGAATCCTCAACTTCTGTGCTCAAACTGACCAAGTTATACCCCCTGGAAGGCCAACTGCCTGCCCATGATAGCAGAGTTTATCACAATAATCTTGCAACATACTGAGGTAATACTTTGTAGGAGTATATAGATTAACGAACGTAAATACACATTTTATCATTCCAAAACAATTTGCTCTCAAAATTCATGCCATTTAAACATCTCAGGTCCATTTTCACGTGCAAACGGCTTTGTAAATATGCCTATCCGATGGACGACTAAATCAGATGCGAATTAACTCATTCTCACTTGAGTATCTTTCCCTTTCATTAAGAAAGTTAGAGATTTTAGAGGAAACATACACGTTTTCAATGTGTACTCACTTTTATTACGTTTTTATTTTGCTTGGTGCTGATCCACAGACGTGATTTTTTCTGAACTTGATAAATTCTATGAATATAGTGAAACGTCCAAACAATGTTGTGATTCTGTGGCTGCTAAACGAGTTCAAACATTTCGCTGGTGTAAACATGTCCCTTTTCCATTAGGAGTTATATTTTCCTTTCTTGTAATTACAGAATCCTCTGCTAAAGCAACTCCAGATGTTAACACTGCACATCTGTATTGAATAAAACATCCCCATTAAATGTTCATAGTCCACTCTCAGTTAATTCCTTATCTACACTTAAGGGAAAAGATAGAGAATGCTGGAAATCTGTCTCACCAACTAGGCAGATGTCCTCTCAGTCCAGATAAATATCACTACGAACATAAAACTTCTTTTTGAATGGCCACATTATACTGGTGGATTCCTATATTTCCATAATTTTTCTACATTCTTAAATAATAAATAATGTACATAATATAGTGCAATCAGTGACCCCCCCCATGCCTTTAAAATACATAAACATAGGAGTGTAAACTGTAGGAACTAGCAATAGCTCAAACATTAGGTATTTCTAATATTTTTCCCAAAATGTTATGAGCGAGCCCAGTAAGGTATGCATTTGCTGTCAAGAGTTGTGTTGCAACCTCCAGGGCTCACTCAGCCTTTTATTCCTCTTATGCAGATGCAAAAACTGTTATACTAGCTGATAGTAAAAGATGACAGTTAAAACACTAGAATCTGGGACCATCTATGACAGGAAGCACTATATACACATATAGAATTTTATAGTGGCTTGTCACTACTTTTTAAATGATATGGTTAGGCACAAGCGGGTATATGATTGGCAAAACAACAACGTGCTCAAGTTTTCGCAGGGCGGCATGGTTACTCTTTAACACGTAAACCTGGTGATGGGTTCAAAGTCATGTTGGTAAATTGTGCTGTGAAATGTCTGCATTTTATAGCATAATGGGACAGAAACTGCAAAACTGAATATTAGAGAAGATCTTCTCATCTTTCCAGGTGAAGACCACCAGGATCATGGCTGCCTATCACACGGTCGACCATAACATCCTGCATGGAAAATACAATGCCAAGCTAGTCCACTGCTACAAATTGTCTGACTCATGCAGACTACAAAATGAAGGAAAGATATCTCTGAATGATGCTAAAATGCAGGTTATGATCCTGAGTGGTGGCAAGAACAAGGCATTTCATGTTTTGGGACTCCAGCCCTTGAGACATCTGACCTTCTGTAAAAATGTAAAGAAACTAGACCTAGCCTTTGACTGAAACATAACTATCTCCCATACATATTATTAAAACAGTCCTCAGTTGCACAAAATATCAACTTTACACGCTCTGAAAGAACAAGCCATTTCTACTAACTGGCCACTGAGCGAAACATTACAGATTTTTAGAGTATAGTAGTTGTGATCATAATTACTACATATTTTGAGGTTTATTTTCTCGGTCAAAAAGCTCGGCTCACTAAGAATTTCTGCCAGTAGAAAAGGCTAATGGATGATTTCTCCTTTCATCGAGATGCTACCTCTCAAATAATAACGTGTAAAAATGCTTTCAGCAGGGCACTTCTAGAGCTCTGGTATCCCTACACTTTATTTTAAAAAGTGGAAAAGAAGCACAGTTATTTTGTCAGTGAGCCCAGAGCTCATACACTTCCACTGGCATTTTTTATGCTGAACACCTTAGAAAATGAGTATTCAATAAATGTATTAGAAAATGAGTATTCAATAAATGTATTAGTAAGTGGGTTTAAATTCGAATATAGGACAAAAAGAGCAAAGAAGCCTACAAAAGAGAGCTCAAGATTGTCTCAAGGTTTCTGAAAACCACCACTTTGTCTTCTATCAGCAGATACTAATCATAAAGCTGAAATGAAGGTTCTTCTTCCAACCACCCCACCTCTGATTCTCTCCCAGGGTCATTAGTATCTTTGTATTAATAATAGGTGAATAAAGGTAAAGAAATTGAAGCAAACTGAAATATCATCAGATAAAGAATAGGGAGCGGTAGAGAAGGGTAGCCGAAGTTTCCTGAATGTAACTATTGTGGTTTATTTTTGCATTAAAGCTCTGCAGCTAAGATTTTGATGCACATTAAATTCATCATTTAAAATCTGTTTGGAATAATTTAAAGTGAATCAATATTTATTCATAACCTTGTAGCAAAACGTCCAAATTGGCACTTGTGGCTATGCTTCATTTAATGTGGTTTTGTGTTGCAAATGTTTTCTATACATACATTTCTATCGGTATTATTTTCCTTCAGGCTAGATCTGCAGAACTCAATTAGTTAGAAACTCGCTCATAACATCATTACTAATTATAAATCAGTGCCGATGTAAGTCCTTAAAGGCCAAATGCGCTGCATCAACTTACAAAAATGACTTTGTAAATAAAATGGATTTAATTTTCCAACGCATAGATGACCTTTCTGGGTTTCTCGACATAGAAATTTAAAGCAATTGGAAATCGGAATTATAATGGTACAACAGAGGCTTTTAACCCCTAGAGGAGAACGCAAATGGACCTGCCTCATCAATATTCATGAGGCAGGTCGTAATTTGTGACCCATTGTGAATGGCTACAATCACAGGGATGGTGGCCTACTGGAATCAGCAGACCACCATGTCTGTGATGGGAAACAGTCGGAACAACACGGGCGGAGCCACGCGTGTTCCGACAACGCAATCACTACCCGTGCTTAAGGCAGTGCGCGGTCTAGCTGCTGGCTGGCAGAAGCAGGAAGGATCAGGACAGCCAGAGGACACAGTGAGCTAAGTGGGGCGGGGCTGGGCCGCGTTATAGGGGGATCGGGGTAGTTTCTATGCGTTGAGGCTTGTTTTCAGGGCTCGAGGGTTGGGGTTGTTGTTTTCAGGGCTGGGGGAAAGGTAGTTTTCGGGGCTTGGACGGGGTCGGGGTAGGTTTCAGGGCTGGCGTTGGGTAGTTTTCAGGGCATGGCAGTAGGGGTAAGTATTAGGGCTTGGGGGCAGGAAAGTTTTTAGGACTTGGGGGGGTTGGGGTAGTTTTTAGGGCTTAGGGGAGGGCGGGTAATTTTTAGGGCTTAGGGGGGGCAGGGAGGTTTTTTGGGCTGGGGAGGGGTTTGTTTTTAGGAGGGAGGGTGTAGTTTTAGGTGTCAGGGCAGGGGCTTGGGGGCCAATTTTAGTGCTTAGGACGGGGCTCGGGCGGTCGGGGTAGTTTTTAGGGCTTAGGGGAGGACGGGGTAATTTTTAGGACTAGGGTCACAGACGTTTTTAGGGCCTAGGGGAAGGGGGTTGGTTTTCAGGAGGGAGGGGGGTAGTTCTTTTTGCATTTGTCACCCCGAGTGGGACGGGTATGCCCAGACATGGGTCTCATGCTCTCCATGCCACTGGAATCAAGCTATCCTGGCTGATGAGGACTGAAAGTCCGAAACCGGTCCTAGGATGCTTGTTTCCAGTCCAGGGAGGACCTGGCCTGGCAGTTCGGGCTGGACTGTTCCCATTAGGCACAGGGTCAAGACTGATTTGCATATGGCTGGATCCAAACTGGAATGGCATGGTGAGCAAAAAAACGATGGATTTAGGCCCAGATCTCTGTACTGGGGTGAATGTATGACATTCTTCTTCATTCTGTCCATCAATTGTTCTTTTTGCATTTGTCACCCCGAGTGGGACGGGTATGCCCAGACATGGGTCCTGTGCTCTCCATGCCACTGGAATCAAGTTATCCTGGCTGATGAGGGCTGAAAGCCCGAAACCGGTCCTAGGATGCTTGTTTCCAGTCCAGGGAGGACCTGGCCTGGCAGTTCGGGCTGGACTGTTCCCATTGGGTGCAGGGTCAAGACTGATTTGCATATGGCTGATGAGGGCTGAAAGCCCGAAACCGGTCCTAGGATGCTTGTTTCCAGTCCAGGGACGACCTG
Source organism: Calotriton arnoldi (assembly GCA_963921515.1). Classification (NCBI taxonomy): domain Eukaryota; kingdom Metazoa; phylum Chordata; class Amphibia; order Caudata; family Salamandridae; genus Calotriton; species Calotriton arnoldi. The sequence goes on along the minus strand of CAWUFW010007012.1, from coordinate 191,344 downwards.
GCCTGGCAGTTCGGGCTGGACTGTTCCCATTGGGCACAGGGTCAATACTGATTTGCATATGGCTGGGTCCAAACTGGAATGGCATGGTGAGCAAAAAACGATGGAAGATCTCTGTACTGGGGTGAATGTATGACATTGTTCTGCATTCTGTCCATCAATTGTTCTTTTTGCATTTACATTTACTAAAAATCATGCAATGCAACCCTGCATGAAAATCTGAAAATATTGTTGCTGAAGCAGCAGAAAATAGTGCATCATCATATTTCAAAGCATAACGTACCGATGATGTAATTGGACATTCTTGTGCTACATGTACTGTCTGTGCTTGACATTAAATACGCTTTGTGTCTCAGTGCAAAGGTGAGCAAATGATAATGCTGCGTAATATGTTTCATTTTCACAAAAATTACTCATATTATGTGAGAATAAATCCACTTGCATCACCTTTTGTTGCAAAAATCCTTTTGCACATACTATTTCATCAGTGGTGTACTTTGTGTCTATTTGGATCACGTAGCAAGCTTGCGAAACACACCTGGGGCTACCTATGGTAATTTTTTCTAAATCTGGGCAAAGAGCATAACACTGAAACTAGCCATCTCATTTTGTCCATGCCAGCATCTTCATTAGGCAAATGATTCTTTAAGATTCTCTTTTGACTGTCAAGATCCAAGCTGTGGTAGGAAGAATATGTGGTGGAATGTTTGTGCAACTTATTCATCGTTCAACCGACTTTTAATTTGTCCTGTTTTCATCCAAAAGACATTGCCAAACAGTGAGAATACTATGCAATAAGTAATATAATGTAAGTAATGTAATGCAATGCCTCCTCCCGCAGTTTCCTACCTGTTCCTCTTACACCCCTCTCCCTTTACATCAATCACACAACTCATGTGGGGGAACTTCTCACATTTCAAAACACCTACAGTGAAGTCTCTAAAATCATGCACCTGTTTTAGACTCCTTTCCTTCAGTTCTCCCATCTCCATTTTTCTGATATTATGTTATATTGATTACTCACAATCGCTTGGTTGAACAAACCCCTATTTAATCCTAACATAGATAGCAAAATAAAGGAACTCTAACCCTCTCAAAGCCCTTAAAGACTCCTGACATGGTATGCGATAAGTTTTTATGGAGCACTTCAGTATGGGGGAACCTGCTATGGCAAGCAATATATAAAAAAAAACATTTTTTTATTATTTTATAGTACCCTGTCACTAGAAACTAACTCATTAGTTGTCCACAATGGGGCGTATCATTGGTAAAACATCAGCCTGTTGAATTCTTCCCTATGCAGGACTGTTACTTTGCGCCTTCGTCCAGGTGATGCTGGGTTCAAAGTCATGTTCATATATTAAAGTGAAAAATGCCTGCCTTGTTTAGCAAATTAAATGACCCAACAGGAGTATTGGGCAATTAAACATTTTATACTGGTGAATGGATATTGAGTCCATCTCCATCACCCAGATACGGATAGAGTGAAAGCTCTACTCTTAAAGTATTTCAAACAAAGGGTTTATACTGAAAATTAAAGCCAGACTGCCTGTTCATTTTTCCTCTGTCCACTCACATCATTCAAGTATACTTTCTGGGAATAAATGACAATTATTACCAATTCGTGATCCTAGCCCAGGGCGAATGAACCATGGTGCAGCTGTTGTTTGTCACCAATATGTTTCTTTTTGGTGCTTTGCACTTTACATCAAAATGATACCAAAGCAGAGACAAATCAGATTTTACATGATAGGCATGTTATATTTTTATTTTGTTACATCTCCTTGTTAGTTCATCTAAATGTGTCTGTGCACCAAGGATAAATGTGTTTGGCGCACCTAATGTAATATTTATTACTGTGTGTTTACGCACATAAACGTGCTTCCACGCTCCTATTGATATTGCAGCTAGCGTGGGTTTGCACCTATATGTGCTTTCACACCTAAATATGTTTGTTTTGCACCTAAAGGTGTTTCCTCACTCCGTCTGATGTTGCAACAAGAGTAAAGGTGGGCGGTTAACTCTGCTCTGCCAGCAGTGTTTGCGGAGGTTTAGAACTCCGCACTCCGTTTGGAGTGCGAAGTTTTCAAAAACTCTGCACTTGCAGCAGAGTGGAGCTTACTGGTGCCGAGGAGTCAAGGACTTACCTCCCAAATGGTGTCCTGCAGACTCCTGCCCCTGCTGCTGGCTGCACTCCGCTTCCGCTGCTCTGGCTCTGAGAATTCAATTAACAGCAAGAACTGCAGTGCGCATGGTGTATTGCATGAAGGCATGCCTGACCCTATAATGGGATTTCATCGGGTCAGGCATGCCTTCATGCAATACGCCATGCGCACACAGTTTTTGCTGTTAATTGAATTCTCCGAGCCGGAGCAGTGGAAGCTGAGTGCAGCCAGCAGCAGGAGCAGGAACCAGGAAGGAAGGCAGTGACACTGGTGGCTAGGAGACTGGCGGCCGGGCTTCACTGCCATGGACAGTCAGCGCGTCATACCCACCCACCAAGGGGGAGGCTCAGGACAGGTAAGGTCAGGCCTTACTACGCGAGGGCAGGCGGGGGCAGTGGGGGCATGGAGGTGCGGAGGGGCTGGGGTGGCAATGAATGATGCAAGTAACTCCACCAGGCCACAAATCTCTGCTGAATTTCACTGAGTTTTCCAGTAACTCCGTGAAATTCTGCGGAGTACAACTCCGTAAGCTCTGCCCAGGGTTAAACAAGAGTGATTTTGCACCTAAAAGTGATTTATTTACACTTAAATATATTTTTGCACCTAATTGTGATTTGTGCTCCAACAAGTGTTTACACAATTCTGATGATTCTGCACCAAGGTTTTGTGTTTTGCTTCTAAATTGGATGTAAGCTAGTAAAAGTGTTTCCACAATCCTGCTGAAGGTATTCCAAATGTGATTTCACACATAATAATTTCTTCACTATTGAATTACTAAAATATATATATATAAAAATAAATAAATTAACTTAAAGTACAGCAACACTTGAAAGTCTGAGTTTATTAAATACAACTTAAATCTACATATATTATCTTCCTTATACATATATACCTTCCATGTACTTATGTATCTTTATATTTATTACTTTACTTCTAATTCAGCATCACCAATGCACTACCCTATATCTCACCCTATACCTCTCTCAATATATCCTCTACCTCCACTCTCCGACTCATCCAAAACCTCATTCCACTACTCTCTCCAATGCATTACCCTATTTCTCACCCTACACCTCTCTAAACAGATCCTATACGTCCACTCTCCGACTCATCCCAAACCCCATTCCACTATTAGGATCCACAAAATAACCCTTTCTAGTCTCTACCCTCCTCTACTCCTCCTTGCATAATCTCATACCTCTTTTACCATTTAGATCTCCCAAACAAGCCTTTCTAAACCTTTCACTCTGACTCTTCCCCCGTCCACCTCCCCTTTTGCTCATCTCAAAACTCGTCCTACTGCTACAAAAACACGATTTCTAGACCCTTTCCTTTTCTATCCCTCTACTATCCTTTTCAATCTTACAAACAGACTAACATGTCCACCGCTCAAATACATTTTATATTTCCCTATCCTAATTCCCCAATAATCCTATTTGGGTTTCGGAGTAACGTGCTACCAGCCGAAAAGCACTTTGACACCTCATCAGAGGTAGCAAACGCTATATAAATGCAAACCCTTAACTCTTCTACCCCTCCACTATCCTTTTTCAATCCAAATAAGACACTCACATGTCCACCACTGAAATTAATTTAATATCTCCCTATACTAATTCGCCACTAATTCTTTTTGGGTTCTGGAGTAGCGTGCTACTCGCCGAAAAAGAGCTTCAACGCCTCGTCAGGGGTTGATATAAATGCAATTACAAAAAATGTGAATTCGCTCCTAAATGTGTTACTAAAATCTTGCTTAATTTGCATCAAAGGTGTTCTTATAACTGCAAAGGATTTTGCACCTAAATGTGATTTTGACCATAAATGCGAGATGTCATTTGTGTTCCTAAACCATTTCATTGCTCCTACTGATGTTTCACCAAGGTGGCTTTTGCACTTCAATTTGAGGTCAGAAATAGTTTATATCTTGTTGATACACTCCTTTCATATCTAATGGGACATCTTATTACTTCATGTTCTCTCTGCACTTAGCGATTTTGAACCTAAATGTGATAGCACTCTTTTATGAAGTATCGACCAAAATGATTTAATGTGTTTTGCCACCTAAAAAATGTCTCTGTTGATGTTTCACTATGGATGATTCAGCACTTAAATATGGTTTTGTACATAGTTGTGACTTGTTTTATTAAAATAAATATCCACACTCATTATGATGTGCATCAAGTTTGATTTTTCACTTCGATGTGTTGTCAATCAAATATGACTCCTTAATGTTGCACACCTTTTATTTATCTTACTTCTTACCACCACATGCTCTTCTCTCTGTGCTTGCAATTATACACCTAAATGGGATATCGCTTTGGCGTATAATTTGCACCACGAGTAATTTTGCACCTAAGCTTTTTTTTGCATCAATGGTAAATGCTCATAAAAGTTTTAGGAGTTGCTGTTGATGTTGCATTGAGGGTGATTTTGTACCTACATTAATTTTGTACCACTGGATGCACCAACAGCTGTACAGTCATCTATTCATACCTATATAGCCTTTAATAAAGCCATCAACCCATCCATGCATCAAACCAACATCACACATTGTCTGCCAGTGCCCATCTGTGGAATATCTGGTTTTATGTGTCTCTGTATGTCTATAGAGTATGTTTTCATCTGGGATTGGTCAGTGAGCCGTAAGCATATGGGCCCCTAAATGTGTGTTTTAATTGTTTTGCATCCAAACATGTTACACAAAAACACACTCCAATGCATCGCTGAACAAAAACACCTGAAGCAAGCCCAACCTCCTGACTCTGCTAATGCTTTTTTTCTCTTATCTTGCTAAGCAAGGCCTTCTCCAGAATAGAAGTTATTTGGCTAGTTGGGCTTTGAATATGTTTTTATTAACACGTAGCTATTACAGTTTTTGAGGGTACAATCCCACCCTCTGGGGATGAATGTAGAATAAGCTTGATACTAGGGTGGACAGAGCTCTCATCTAGCTTTATATGAAAAGAATCATTTGGGGTCAGGCTAACACATTTGGGGCGGCATAATACCCTCTCCTATCTCCTATCTCCTATTCTATTTGATTCGGTGGCAAATATATCTTAAATGTTATGGTGGTAACTAAAATGCAAAGCTGTCTAATACAATCCAATTATCATTCCAGTGTAATCCGTGGCCCAGACAAAGATCGCAAAAATTAATAATGGGGTTTCAATAGGTGACAGTAAGTGCAGCTCTCTTTCTAAAGTTCAAAATGGGTTCAGCAAGTGCAGTCCTTCTTCTGTCTTCCTCAGGTCCAGCAGTGTTTTGAAGAAGGTTATCAAGGGTGCCACTCTTATACCTGGCACCACATTGTGGGTGGAGAAAACTCCTTGGCCAATATGGACAAAGTTCCCTGGGGAAACCCTTACCACTTTGATATCACTTTTTGGTGGTTGGGCCTAAAGAATCCCACATTGCCCTGCTCTGCCAAAATCCAACATGGTAGAATCTTTTTTCCCTGGTCAGAGCTCCTCTGGGCACAGCCCTGAGGTGTGGCTGGGTAAATCAGGAACTTCCCCAGCAAACCAGTTTTGGAACAGGTTTTCCCCTTACTGGGATTGGTGCCACTTTAGCTATTTGGCTTGGCCAATGGCAGGGGCAGGCCTAGGTGTGAGTTACATCTGCTAGTGACAGTGGATGCCCCTTTGAAGCGTTTGTAGTTGGTGATCACATCCCCAAGCCATCCTGTCAGGGGAGGTCTCACTTCCTTCTAGTTAAATCCATTTTGTTCCCTTTCCTGAGAGCCAGGTGATTGTTGGGGATTAAGTCTGAAAAGGCTACTATAAGCTGGACAATTGAAACTTACAGTTACAGAAAATAGGTTTTCTTTTGGATGACTCTCACTATTGCCAGCCACAAATGCTAGGCCAATAACTGTGCAGATGGACAGGTAGAGGAGTTAAAAAATCTAAATGATTTCTTAATAATGCTTTAATAACTGCAGCCCTACAGCTGTTTAAGCTGTGCTATAATGCAAATGGTTTAAGATGGCTCCATTGTACTGTAAAGGACTAAAAAACATTGGCCATTCAAACATGCGTACACATTTATCAGATAAAATTAAATGTGGGAGTATACACATTGCAGCTTTATTTGTAACACTGAGTACAAAATTAGATGAATGAATACAGATGGAAATGTAAAAAAAAGACACCATAACAAAGTGATCCCTAATTATAAGGTGCTTAAATGTAGCCAAGTGCTTTTCTATGGGAGAACCAGCCTTGCCACAGTGAAAAACGACTTTGGGGATTTTTCACTGCCAGGACAAATAAGACTTAGGGCCTACCTTAGGACTGACATATCAGTATTAAAAAGGAAGGTTTAGGTCTGTCGAAACTAAAGGTTTATTTTGCAGGTTGAATTTGCACTTTTAAATTGATTCTGCAAATGTAGGTCTGAAAACATGTTTTTACATTGTCACTTTAGTGGTAGCTCAATAGGTGCTGCAGTCATAACTTACAGGCCCTGGGTACACACAGTACCATATATTAGGAACTTACATGTAAGTTAAACATGCCAATGAGGGATTAGCCAACTGTGAGCAAGGTTTAGGGGTCAAAGCACTTGCACTGGTGCCTGGTTAGCAGGGCCCAAGTGCAAGAGAGTTGAAAACCAGCAGCATCCATCCAAAAGTTTAGGGGTTCTCATGCAAAAAGAGCTTTTTTTTCATTGTCTCACTTGACTAGTCTGATTTGGCTATGCTCTCTACCACTCACTGATATGAAGATTAACCCTCCGCTGCCTGTTTAACTGAAGATATGCTTACCTGTCTGCTTCACACAATTGTTAGAAATAGGCTTACTGGTTGACTTTTATGTGAGCCCTTCTAAAACAGCAAACACAATCCTAGTCAGGGTAAGGCTCAAGCAAACCCCAAATTAACCTGTGCTCAGCCCCTATTAGCTTGGCACAGAGCAGTCAGGCTAAACATAGAGGTAATGTGTAAAGTATTAGTGCAACACTCCGAACAGTAATAAAGTGGAAACACAACACAAAAAGATGCCACACCAGGTTATAAATATAAAACAAAATGTACTGAATAAAACATGACCAAAATGACAAAAATCTAATCAGTAGAACCAGAGTTATGATTTTTTAAAGTATAAACTGTAAAATAGCACCTAAAAGCATAAAGCGCCAACTGGGGATATCTGGTCGACCTGGACCGTGTCAAAGGTTCAGGCAGACCAAGATGAAGGGGAGGTCGGATACAGTCCCAGATTAGTTCAGCTGAAGTTTTACCTTCTCAGTTCTTGCGTCAAGAGTCCTATTCGCGTGGAAGAGGATCACTGAGAGTAAGAAGAGTGTCGTGGGTGGTGGCAAAGAGCAGCCCGGGTGTCGTGGATGGACAGGCTTGAGCTTCGCGGTGGTGGTCTTCTGTGGCGTTGATGCTGACTGTATGAGGACATTGGCTGGCAGTGGCTCGCACTGAAGTTCAGTGCGAGCAACACAGTTCCGTTGTGAATGGGCTCATTTGCATTCGCAAAGAGCCCAAATCCTTGAATTAAGAGCTCGCTGAGCCATATCAAGGGTCCAGGACCTACGGGGCACCACTTGGGGATCAGGACCTAGCTGAAGACTGGTCCACGAGCTCTTGGGGAATGTTTTATGTTCCTGTGGCTCAGGTCAGGAGGCCCACAGACTAGCCCCTTGAATCACGCTGGGGTCCTGGGTTCAAGACGGAGGTTGCAGGCCCAGTTCTTCTTCCCAGGCAAGGGGGCAGCAGGCAGGAGGTCAGCACAACAGGGCAGCAGCTCCATCAGTGTGGCAGTCCAGCAGAGTAGCAGTCCTTGTAGCAGCACAGCAGTAATCCTTCCTGGCAGAGTATCCACAGGTCCAGAAAGGTACTGAAGAGCTGGTGTTTAAGGTCCCTCTTTTAAACCCTGGTGCCCTGGTTCTGGAAGGTGGGAGAATTTTCTAGGCAGTAGTTTTGAAATCCATGGAATTCCCTGCCTCCCCTGCCCTGGCTGCAAGCTGGCAGAAGTGACAAAGCACTATTACTAGGCCCTCTGTGGGAAGACAGGACACAGCCTATTGAGGTGTAAGTGAGGCTAGGCCAAGCTCTTCACTCCCATTCTACCAGTGATGGCCCATCATGTCACACCTAAGCTACCATTTTTTGTGGCTGTTTATGAGGGATACACACAGCCCAAGTGCAAACTACACCCAGTCATGTGACCAAAGACAGGCTGGAGGCACCAAATGGCTAAGGCAGAAAAATGCCAAAGTGGCATTTTCAGAACTGTATTTTAATCAGACTTCACCATAATTTAGGATTTTAAATTAGGATTCCAGAGACACCAAACTTGAACTGGTTATCCCTTCCTATTTGGAAATGACCTGCTCCCATTTGAATCCAGGACAGACGAGTGGACTCCAAGGGCTAGTTGGCAAATCACCTTCCTGAAGAGTCCAACTGACCAGTTCCAACTGGACTTGCCCTAGACCCTGCTGGTGGCTTCCCCTGGAGTGAGTTCTGGCCCTCAAGTGGTGTCTCTAATGTCCTGGGGCCCTTGGATAAGTGCCAGAGTTTACTCCTCCTGCCTCACCCTAAAAGCTGGGATTTTGCAAGGATTTTTGCCAAAGAACCAGAGGCTACCACCGGACCACCGCTGAGCCACAGCAGCTGACATTACACTGCAGGTTGGATTCAACTTACTGATTTGCCCCACAGAAAGGATCCTGACTCCCAAAAAAGTTACTAAATCCAAAGGTATAAATCTTCACCGGCCAAGGGCACCAAATGTATCTGGCGGGTGAGGGACCTTCGCTGGGTGATAATTTTGAATTTCTCCCGATCGGAGCTTACCTACCAAAAGTCAACAGCTTTACCAGGATTTTGTCCGATGGCTTTCCAGCTTTGTGTGCTGCCTTGCCCCCCTGAGGATTTTTGATTTCCATTCCAGGGACTAAGTCAAAAGGTAAAACTTTCTACCAAACTTGTCCCTGTATCCGACACATGCTCCTTTGCAGTTAGCCTTAACTTTTTACTTTGACCCGGTCTAGAGTGACCTGCAGTTTGCACCTTTTGGAGCAGGAAACATCAAACACTTGGAAAAATTCGTATCTCTGGTTCCCAAAATCTGATTCTCTCATTTTGGTGTCTATTTGAAATTTCAAAATGTCCCTATTTTTATAAATTTAGGAGGGATTTGTATTGTGTTGTGTTTTCTACTTTTTGGTACTGTCTGCTCTGTTCTTCAGCTACCAAGGGCTGAGCTGAGCTTTAAATTACTGAGACCTAACTGAACCTAGTGAGGAATAGTGCCATTATTCCTTGATGAGGACTACCATCCACTTCAACTAATAATCCACTTTCTCAAACTTTGTGACTGTTTGCCATCAGACTGAAGATGCAACTATTAGCATATGATGCATGTAGAGAATAAAACAAATGTCGAAAGTTGTGTTTTCTGCATGGTCACCCAGGGTGTTACTATTTTTTCCAGACCTTCTTATTACTGGTGTTCTCTGTGAGTTGTGACCCAGCCATCCAGTGCAGCAGTGCATGCAGTCTGCCCCTAAAATTATACTGTTAACATAGTAAGGGCATTGCAAATTGGTGCAGAAATTGCACTAGTTGTGTGGAAGTTAAATGTCACATAGCTACACCAGTGTTTATTTACACCATCCACCTATCACAAAAATGTATGGCATCAGGAAATATCACTGTGCTCAGGCTAGGCTGCAGTTGAAATGCACTGCAGTGACAAAGTGGCTGGGAAAACTGTCTTTGCCATATAGAGAAAACCTACTTTTTTAATAATAGACTGGCACCCCTAAAGCATGCCATGTACTGCCAGAGGACAGGTGGCTTAATATTTAAAAATGTGCACACTACAGATTGGGAATAGTATGCCCTCACAGTGAACAATTGTTGTTAGATCTGTCGCCCTTAGGGCTGTCTTCCCCCAAACCTTTTGCCTCACTCCTCGATATTTTTCTCATCTCATTTCTGTTGACCATAGGACTCTGTGAACTTTATCACAGCTAACCTGTGCTAAAGCGTGTGTGCTCACTCCTTAAAATATGGTAACTTTGGCTTGTCTCCAATTAGCATAATTAATTTACTTATAAATCCCTAGTAAGCGGTGCCACCTGTACCCAGGGCATGTAAATTAAATGCTACTAGTGGGACCTCAGCACTTATTGTGCCACCCAATTAAGTAGCCTTGCAAACCTGTCTAAGGCACGCCATTGCAGCCTATGTCTACAGTTTTAAACTGCTGTTTCGACCTGACAAAATAGACCTTTTTGCCAGCTCAAACCTGCCTTTTTAATAACCCTGGGCGGAGTATGCTGAGGGGCACTCCGCGGAGTTCCACAGAGTTAAAAAAAAACTCAGTGGAACTCCGCTCCAGTCCCACAATTATTTTTTTAAAAAGGGTCAAAAAACCCACTTACCTTCTCTCTGGCATCTGCGGGCCGCCCTCCTCCCAACCCCCTACGTTTTACGACTTGCGTGAACTGCTCAGTCCATGCAAGACGTAAAACGTAGGGGGTTGTGACCAGCAACGCAAGGAGGAGGACGGCGGCAAGGAGGAGACACCCTTTTTTTTTTTGGCCTTGGCGCAGGGACTGAGGGGCGTACTTCGCTCCACTACGGAGTCGGAGTTTTGCTTCCACTTCGCGTTCCCAGCGGAGCACGGAGTTGGTAAAACTCTGCAAACTCCGCTGGTGGAGCGGAGTATGCCGCCCGTGCTTACTTTTCAATACATATAAGTCACCCCAAGGGAAGGCCCTAATCAGCCCATAGGTCAGGGTACAATGTATTTAAAAAGTAGGACATGTAGTTTTAAGTTGTACATGTGGTGGTAGTGAAAAAACTTTAAATTATTTTTTCACTACTGCAAGACCTGCTTCTCCCATAGGATGACATTGGAGTTACCTTATAACATTTAAGCTGTAACTTCCAAATGGGAATGTTCAAGCAGTTCATGTTTGGTGCCTTCGGAATTGAAGTGAAAAATCCTCTTTTACGGTAAAGTCAGATTTTTGATTGCAATTTTGAAAATGCCACTTTTAGAAAGTTAACATTTTCCTGCTGTAGACATTCAGTGCCTGTAGCCTGCCTCTGGGTCATATGACTGGCTGTAGTTGGCAGGTGATCTTTGTGTATTCCTCCTAGACAGCCACACACAATTGAAAGCTAATATGTGCCTGGATGGGCCATCACTGGCAGTATGGGACGGTGGAGTTAGGCCACTTACACCTGAATAGTCTGTGTCCTCCCTTCACACTAATGACTGCACACCCCCTGTAGTTAGTCTGGAGCCAGTGCAGGGGAGGCAGAAAACGTGTGCACTTCAAAGGGAAACCTCTAGAACCTTCTCAAAATTCAAAGGAGGAACTAGGTATAAATACTGGACCTCAAACACTGACTCTTCAGTACACTTCTGGGCCTGTAGAGGACTCTGCCAGGGAGAAGGACTGCTGTGCTGCTGAAAGGACTGTCACTTTGTTGGACTGCTGTCTTGGAGGGCTGCTACCTGCTGACCTGACCTGCTGCCTTCTTGAATGGGTGAGAAGGACTAGATCTGTAACCTGAACCCAGGACTACCAGAGTGACATCAAGGGCGGGTCTCTTGTAACCAGCACCTGGACTCTGCAACTGTGAGTCCTGCCCTGCCAAGTGGCGCCATCCCAGTCATGGACCCTTGGAAGTGGGCCTGAAGGTGCTATGCCAGCCCATTTGTGGATCCAGCCGAGCCAACTCATCACCTTTGCTGTGCAGCACAAACCGGAGCAGAACGGATGCCATGCCTCCGCTGCGAGGATTCTTCCAGTACAAAGACTCCACATTGACCTCGCAACTCCCAGTTTCATCACAGCCCCCGGCTCAACGCATCCCAGACGCATGCCCTCACATCACAAACCTCTCATCGACGGAAGACTCAAAAACAACGCAGGACTTCAAATCGCAAGCCCTGCAGTCTCTTCATAACCAGACAGAGCACGGCGCAACCTCTAAACAGGACTTCACATCACAAGCTTTCCTTAGTCGACCGCTTCCTTGACAATGAACTCACATCACAGCCTCGCAGCTTCTCAAAACGAATAAATCACCTCAGCTGCATGACACATCCTCAATGTGGGACCTTGCAAATATCTGTAACCAGGAATTAAAGTACTCTTGTTCAGTGGGCCTAACTTGGTCTCATTAGCCTGCCCATACTCCATCGTGGTCAGCCTCAATATATGTGACTTTGTCCCGGTCGGGCGCTTGGTGCCTTTTGGCACTATTTTCACTGAAATCTAAAATTGCATATCTACAGTTCTACTGATTGAATTTTTGTCCTTTTGATCTTGATTTATTTATTAAAAATTACTCTATGTTTCTAATCTAGTGTGGGATCCTTTTTGTGGTGTGTTTTCACTTAGTTACTGTTTGAAGTATTACAAAAATATTTTACACATTGCCTCTGGGTTAAGCCTGACTGCTCTGTACCAAGCTACCTGAGGGATGGGCACAGATTAATTTAGGGTTTTCTTGTGACTTCAACCTGACAATGTCTGTGGTTCCTGCTTGAGAAGAGTTTCACCCCCCTCAACCAGTAACCCGATTACTTACAATTGCCCAACAGCTGTTTTCACTGTGTAGATAAAGCTGCATTTTCAGGCAACAAGCCTTGCTATACATAAAATCAATATTTTATAATGTCAGCTGGGAAAAAACTAGAGTGATTATTAAAAGTTGTTTTGTTATAAGTTGAAAACAATTTCTGATAACTTTAGAGGAAAAGAAACTTTAAGAATGTGTACTTTGTGCTGCCTGAATGTAAACTGGTTTAAAACCAGTTTGCCTCTGAGGCCCCTCCAGAAGCTCAATACTCATTATTGCTTCGCTATTAAAAGCTGTGCCGCTGGAAGACTATGGCTTTACCTCTGAACCCCGGAAGACAGGGGCATTGTCAACAATGAGTCAGTTAGTAGGATTTAGTCATCTGGGAGAGGGGCAGGAAAAGTTGGCAGAAGAAAATGCAGACTCAACAGTTTTTACTTTCACTTCTAAATGCCAAATGGTGATGGCAGGAATTGCTACCTATCATTCTCATCATCTTCTTATACTGTCTGGCCCTGCCCCTAGCTAGAGTGAAAACTAGTTTTGGCACGGGCAAGGCCCAGAGCTCCACTATGTGGAAGATGGCATGAGACATCTTGTTTTAGGGCTCATAGGAAGGTTTGTAGTAAAAGAAGGGAGACTTGCTGCCAAAGGAGGTAGGTATTTACAAGACAATTATGAAGAGTGGGTAAAAACAATTCTCCAATCACTGGCTAGTGCACAGGTCAAGACTGACACCTTAACAACACCTCTTATAAATCTGGAAAAACAGCAACTCAAAACAATAAGACTCTGCCTGACTGATGGAAGAAGCAGGCCCTTGACTCTTGAATCCTACTGGCACCCAGGGACTCAAACTGCTCACCAAGGGTCAAACGGCTGACCTCTGGGTTACCAACTCAAAAAATACAAAATGCAGAAGGATTCTTTACTTCAAGAAGGTCCAATGATCCCTGAGGACTGAACACTGTGGGGTGCTGGCTGGAGAGAGACCTGGCACCTAGAAACCTGCCATGAGCGCTACATGTGTGATACGATTGAAAAGGAGTAACTTTCCCTGCAGTTATTGAAAAGTCAGACTTAGCATTTGTCGACTTCTGGAGGACTGGCACATGATGCTGAGGCTTCACTAGGAAAAGTGTTATTTCAGTGGGCAAAGAAACAAGTTTATCCCACTCGGAGCTTGTGCCAGCACAAAAATCTGATTCAGCAGCACTGCATCATAAAAGAAACCAACCTCGTGGAGTCCTCCCCTGCTATAACTTCTAACCTTGCCCTACTGGTGGATTTTGAAACTAGACAGTGACTAAGTACAACTGCAAAAACCTGGACTGCAGTGAGGTGACAAATCTACATGACGCAGAGTGACCTACGAAGTCTAGCTTTGAACCACAAGGAGCTTTTAGTGCCAAAGCCAATGGCTTTATTAGGAGCTATACAAAAAAGTTTCAAACTTAAAGGAACCCTTGCTGGCTTCAGCTTTGGATTGTGGTCCTCTGGAATATTTTGACCTCTGATTATTAGACTATGTCCCTAGGAAAAGACTGCTGCAACCTGCATGGTGTAGCCGACCTCTGCCCTATCATGTCATCCTAAAATCATCCCTAGGTCCCGTACAACTCAGAGCTAATAAATTACATTGCCACTTTTCTGTTTTTATGTGCTTTTTGGCTTACAACAAAATCATATTTCCGGTTCCAATTATCTGATTTTGATTGTTTTGGTGTCTTTTTGCTTAGTACATTTTCTCTATTTTTTCTCAATCGATTTGCAAAATGTAGTGTGTTGTTTTCTTGACTTCAAATTGTTGCCATTGCTTGAACTTAACACCCACTTCTCGGGGGAGGGGGCGCAAATGGCTTACTGCTTGTTCCCCCTTCCTACATTAATAGTCACATTTCTAACAAGGAGGAATACCTGTATACATTTTAGCTATTGCTATGCATGTGCCACTACCACTTCAGTGTATTACTCCAACTTCTCAGCATCTTTTTCTAATGTAGTCAACATACTCTTTCCACATAAAATGTAAAAATATGCATTCCCCATAGATGTAAAGGTATGTACTAAACTCCAAACAAAATTAAAATCACTTTAAATGTGTAACATTACAATGTCCACTGAACAATGTCTACATACTTTAGTTTCATTTATGCTTAATTTTTACTTAATTTATATGTATGTGACTACTTTACTATATGGTGTTACCAATAACAATAGAAGCATCAAGCTGCACATGCTGTACTTTTATTTCACACGATCAGCATGCATCATTTCATATAAATTTCCTCCTTCTCCATTATGAATTCTAATGCAAGTCTCAATACATCATTTAAACTTTTTATGTATTTGCATTTGTCGGGCACTTCATAACACTGGCCAGTGCATTTGCAGATAGATAGCACACCACTCCATGGGTATACTTGGATGCAAGAGTCAGGGATTCTAATCTGGCCTAAGTAAAGAACGCTTCAATGTCATACGTGATTATAAGAATTGTGATGTTATGATTTCTCAGGCTCAATGGTGCGCCTATGGACGGTTGTATGATAGGCGCACGCATGGATAAACCACGCGTGCCTCTGTCATGCAGCCCGAACCATGAATGTGTCTTAACCACACATTCCTTTACCACGCAATTTTGTGGTAAATGCATGAATGGATAGGGGGCATTCATGGCTAAGGTCGCCACTACTCCAACCCCCCTCCCCCCACTGTATGCAGAGGTATGTTGCATTACAAAGCAAAAAGTGGCCTTTTCATATATATTCCATTAAGGCCCCGTGTACATGTCACACATGCGGGCAACCTATTTCTTCCTGTTTAAGGTCTGATTGTGTTCTCAACAGCTCCCCTCCGTCTTTGTTATTAAATGTTTTCCCGTCATACATGGCCTGGGATAGCTTTCTTGAAAATTCCCGCCCACCGTGCTTTTATGGCAGCACTTGAACTCTCGCAGGAAGCAGCGTGTCAGCAAAAGGGCGGAACAGAAAGACAACGGAGCTAAAATCGGAAACACGCTCCAGCAACAGTTAGGAAAGCAACACTTTTTACACCCACATTTAATCTGAGATACTTAGTTAACATTTCTTGTAAAGTGCCACCAAGTATACGTACAGATGTTGGGCATGTCCCTGAGAAAGACTGCGATAGGGATGTACTCAATATTTATTTTATTTCTATTCATTGACCCTTTGTAGGGCCTAAAAATTGTAGCCTGCAAAGTGCTTTTGACTAAAATGTCAACATTGTAGGGTGACCAGATTTAATAAGCCAGAAATGGGAACACCTCACAAACATAGAAGTAGAACTATACTTCTAACCAGCACAGAATGACTTAAGACAGTGCTCGCCAACAAAGAACCATCCCTGCCCCCCCTAAGCCCTAAAACGTCCCCGCCCTCCCCTAAGCCCTAAAACTTACCCCGTCCTCCCAGCCCTAAAAACCATCATTCCCTCCCCTAAGCCCTAAACTGTATCCCGACCCCCCTGAGCCCTAAAAACTACCCCGCACTTCCCTAAGCCCTAAAAACTACCCTGACCCCCCTGAGCCCGAAAAACATACCCGACCCCGCAGCCCTGAAAATGACCTCGACGCCCTCAGCCCTGAACTCCACTTACCTCACTGAGTTCTCTCCCGATCCTTCCTGCTTCAGCCCAGCAGCTAGACCGTGCACTGCTTTAACTATGCATATGCTTGGTTAAGGCATATGTGTGGTTAAGGCAAGCGAGTTAGTGCTTGCGTTGTCAGAACTCCTGTGGCTCTGCCCACGTTGTTCAGACTGTTTCCCCCTAAGGACTGCTGTAAACTAAAACAGTGAGTCATAGAGGGCTTACGCTTACATAGATGAATAGGTTTGTGAATGCAGAATGGTCTTTGTGTGATGTATTTATTGTCGTTTCACATTGAAGCATGATTTATTTATAAAACTGAGCTCTCATGAGAGCAATATTATTGCCCATGTACATTTAATGGCATCAAAAATTATAAAGTACTTAAAATTTCAATCAGCTTAAGAAATGTTACATTTGAAAATGATCCTATATAATTCCTAGCGCACAATAGGCTCTTGAAAAGATTGTTTCTGTAAGAAACACTGCAGTATGTCTTAACTATGTAAATTAAAGTAAACACTCATTTTCAAGGTCCAAACCACAGTCTATCAACTTGTATAAACTTTGCTTTGCAGTGTGTGGCTACACATGGACTGTGGGGTAGCCAGATGTTAGGCAAGTACAAACAATGTCTGACAGTGATTAATAGAGTTTTCTTTGAAACAATTCATAATGGCGTAGTTTCTTGTTCTTAGCAATCTGCTTCAATTAGTCTTAATTTCAATGCAAGGTTCTTCCAAAAAAGAAGAAAGGGGACAACTAAAGTACTCAGGAAACTATTGCATTTGGTTTCCTGCAGCTTTACAACATTTGTGAAGCGCCTCGCTGTTAGTATCATTCCCCCAGAGCAAGACACATTGTTAACCAGTACCACTTGCATGATCTTGTATATGTTGAATGTGGCTGTCCTTCAAATTTAATACTGGCCTAGTGCTTAAATGGGCTTCGTGGTTGTCAGAGTATGCACCCTGTACAAGCAGGAACCACCACTCTAGAAGGGGTAAGCTAGATATACACTAAAAGATAACCTGTGCTCACCCTCTGGTAGCTTGGCACAGAGCAGTGAAGCTTATCTAATGAGGTAATGTGTAAAGTATGTGTACACCACACACAGTAAAACAATTAAAACACCTCAAAAATACTTCACACATGGTTGTAAAAATAGATGATGTTTTTATGAGTAAAACAAGACCAAAATGACTAACATTCAAAAAATCGAACCAGAATTATGAATTTTTAAAGAAAAAATTAAAAATTAGTTCTTAGAAGCAAATAACGCTTAGTGGTTACTTGAGGTCGTGCTGGACGGGGGTAAATTCAAAATTCAGACTGACAGCAATGGAGGGCAGGCCGGCTACAGGACTCATGCAGGTCCCTCTGAAAATGGTTCTTGAATGGAGCTAGCGTCGATGTCGAAGACTCGATGCGTCGGTTCCGATCCACACAAGCGAAGAAGGCTTCATTGACGAACCCATTTACGATGCAGGCGCTGTGTTGTTGTCGAGCCGCGCTGTCCGTCATTGTCGAGCCATACAATCAGTTGAAGCAATGTCATCGATTAGGCCCTGCGTTGGCGTCCAAGGGCAATGTGTCGGTTCTGATAAGTTAAAAGTCATCACTGCGTCCATTTTGATGTTTCTGTAAAGCAGAAGTCACCTTTCAGGGGACCAGGACTGAATTGGCACCACTTGGCGGGGCAGGACTCACAGATGGTGAGTCCAGGTGCTGTTGCTGGTTTGGAGGAAGTCTTTGATGGCCCTGAGACTTCAGAACAGGGGACAAGCCAGCAAGCTCTTGGAGTCACTCTGGGTTCATGTGAGATGGGTCCAGTCCTCATCCCCAGCAGGGCAGAGATCAGCGGGCAGCAGAGCAGCACAGCAAAGCACAAAAGCAGTTCTACCAGAGCAGCAGTCAAGCAGAGTGGCAATCCTGGCAGAACAGCAGTCTTTTTTCCTGGCAGAGTTCTTCACAGGTCCAGTAGTGTAGTGTCTTGATAGGGTCAGAGCCATAGTACTTATACCCAGTTGTGCCTTTGAAGTGGGAGTGACTTCAAAGAAGGGTCTTTGAAGTGCACACAGGCCCTTTCTTCACAGGCTTCAGACTATCAGTAGGGGGCAATCAGCCCTTTGTGTGGAAAACAGTACACTACCTATTCAGGTGTAAGTGTCAGCTCCCCCCTCGCTTCCTGCCCAGGGAGAGCTATCAGAATGCAGATGACTGCTGATGAGTTGTCTGTTGCACCTACCCTTCCTGTGTTTGTGGCTGTCTAGAGGGAATGCACAAAGTGTAGCTATCACCTACCCCAGATGTGTATTGGAGACTGGCTGCAGGCACACAGAGCAGTAAGAGCAGAAAAATGTCCACTTTCTAAAAGTGACATTTCTAAAACAGATTTATCACTACCATTGCACAGATATAAAGGATGATGCAGCTACTTCTTTCTAATCAGGACTCACAGCTTAAAAGGGTATTAGGGATTCCCAATGCTAGCCTATGAGAGGAGTAGGCTTCAGAGTAGTGAAAAACTAGTTGGGTGTTTGTCACTACTAGGACATGCAAAACTTACCAGTACATGTCTTACCTTTTACTTACACAACACCCTGCCCTGTGCTACCTAGGGCCTACCTTTGGGGTGACATGTATAAGAAAAGGGAGTTTAAGGCTTGCCCAAGGGTCTTAAATGCCAAGCTGAAGTGGCATTAAACTGCACACATATGCCCAGCAATGGCAGGCCGGGGACAGGTTTGAAAGGCTACTGATGTGGGTGGCACAATCATTGCTGCAGGCCCACTGGTAGCATTTGGGTTACAGGCCCTGGGTTTATGGTATACCGCTTTCCAAGGAACGTACAGGTATACTAAATGTGTCAATTGTATATACACTATATACACCAATATTACCCTGTTTAGGGGAGAAGCACATGTACTTTAGCACTGCTCAGCAGTGGTAAAGTGCTCAGAGTCCTAAGGCCAGCAAAAAAAGTTCAGCAAAAAAAGGAGGAGGAAGGCAAAATGTTTGGGGTGACCCGTCATAGAGGGCAATTTTCCAACGCAACCCCCTCCAGCCTAAAGCCAGGGTAGACTAATTAACACCTTGATGGACTTCCCTTCTTAGGGCGATAGAACATGTACAATGGCCCACTACTGCAGGGGCACTTACCAGTTCTATGCCTTTCTAATCCCAGATGGATCCCTCTGCCTATGCTCTCTGGGGTTACTGAACCGACTCATGGGAAACCCTTCTCCTCATCTGAGGACCCCATATGTGCTGCACCTAACTTTAATCTGCTCACAGATGCATCCCTGTAGGCAGATAGTACCACCATGGACAACAAAGTGATGTCAGCCATTCCACCTCCTGGGCCTGACTTCTGTGCCCAATCCAAGGAGAACTTTTTCCACAAGGACAGCAACCAACGAAGGCCACTGACAGCTGTCAGTGTCAGGAACCAGGCCACAGGCCATTTGGGCTGTCTGACTTCTGAGATTTCTCAGAGTGGGAGACAGCAGCCCCAAGTGACTTGCATCCTTTTTCCACTCTCCCACCCACCAGATCAGTGGTGATATCCTGACCCTGGTCCATCAACCAAGGATCTCTACCCTTAGGCTGAAAATGTGCCTGGCAAGCCAGGACTTCCAGGGGATTATAACTACCTCCCTTGCCAGGGGAAACACATTCTGTATGTGTTCTGCAAGATTCGGTCTGGTGCAGGTCTACAGCCCTCTGTCCCTGTGACAGTGCATGAAGTCCCCCCCAGTGGCCTCACCAGGGCAAGTCTTGGGGTGCTCGATCTCAGAACTGGCAACCCCTGACCCACTGGTCCTCCACTGGTGACTGTTTCCACCTCCTGACCCTACCTCTGGTCCTTTGCACTCTTTGCTGTGGAGTGGTACCCCCAGAAAACAGAACTGCTAGGGCGCTTGTGGCAACCGCCCTCTCCCCCCAGTTCTCCTGACACTGTGCAGCTCCCATCAGTGGATGGTCTCTTGGCAGAGGCCAGGCTCCCCTGCTTGTGCTCCCTCTGGGAACATTCCAAGCTCTGGGATTGGAAATAGGGCACCGTAGGCCTTTGCCCACCCCCACCTCTCCTCCTACTCTTAGAAGGGACATGGGACCCTTCCTCCCCAATATACTGGGATCTGTCTGGGGCACTGCGAACCTCCCTCTCACTCTGTTGAAGGGCCCTTCAGAGAGAGCCATTTTCCAACACCTAGTAAATGTATCTGCTTGCATCTAGAAGTGTTGACTGGCCATATATACAGGGAAATTATTAACTAAAGTGGAGTGAGGTTGAAAACAGACTTACCCTGCTATTCACAAAGGTGAGTCAAGTCTTGCTAATGTTACCTTGGCTATCATTTTGGTAGCTTAGACATCCTTAAGGGTAAAACCTGCATTCTGTGTTGGCAGTAAAAGAAAAAAATGGGCAATGTCAACAGTCATGAGATGTGAAGTAAAGCCACAACATTTTCAGGTCTGTCAAACAAAAATAATGCCTGTGATGGGTTTATTTATGATGAAATAGAGAATCCTAACAATTTTATGTGAACTCAGTATACCTCAAACAACATTAGTAATTCCTTGGAAGCTTTCTAGAGCATCCATACATCTTTTTGATGGTTAGGAAACACACAATAAGTCAATAATGAAAGACTGTTCTCTAATAGAGTTTGTACATACCACAAGAAGTAAAATTGAAAGCTATCTACAATCATGTGCCTTAGGCTGATGCAGACTGAACAAATTACACTATTAACTTAAATATTTTACAGTTTCTGAATTAATCTTTTGTGAGAGGCCTGTGAAATGTACCTAGTTTACCACATTAAAACATCCGGGTGATCCTCGTATACCCTTTACTGAGAGGTCTTTAAAGTGTTCTTATTTATCCTTTCACTGCTTTGAGTGGACCCAATAGATCTAAGCTGATGGGTCTCTGATAATCTCTTGCAATGCACCTAACACCTAACACCCCATAGACCCTATTTTGGTGGTCTATGAAATTTCCTGTTTTGCCCCTCATCGCTTCTTGGTGGACCCCATAGACCCTATACTGAGGGGTAGGGGACATTTTCTTACACTCTCCCCATCACTTCTGGGCGGACCTGATAAACCCTCTCCTGAGGGGGTCTATGCATTTTTCTATCTTTTCTACTCATTGCTTCTTGGTGGACCTCATAGACCCTCTACTGATGGGGGTTGATGAAAGTTCTTCACATCCATCACGTCTGGGTGTAACCTGTAGGCCATTAACTAAGAAATGATCCTGGTTTACCCCTCACCACTTCTGTTAAACCTTAAATTCCCTTTACTAGGGGTCTGTACAATTTCCTTTTTTACCTCCAACCACTTCAGGTTGAACCTATAGACATGCAGTGAGTTATCAGTGAAATGTCCTGGTTTATCCCACACCATTTCTGAATGTGCCCCATAAAAAGTAACCTCGAGCAGAGAACTCTGCTCCGCCAGTGGAGTTTGTGGAGTTTTGCCAACTCCCCGCGCTGCTGAGAACACGGAGTTCAGGCAAAACTCTGACTCTGCAGCAGAGCAGAGTTAGCAGTCCCCTGCCAACGCCCAAAAGCAGTAAGAAAAGCACTTACCTGCTGTGGCGTCTCCGGGCTGCCCTCCTCCTCACCGTGGTTTCTCTCTCTCCTCCTCATCATCCTCGTCCACGCAAACCCCTACGATGTACGTCTTGGGAGGACTGCACATGCGTGCGCGCATGCGCAGTTCTCGCAAGACGTACAACGTAGGGGTTTGCAAGGACGGTGAGGACGTGGAGGAGAGAGAGACCACAGCAAGGAGGAGGGCAGCCTGGAGACGCCACAGAAGGTAAGTGTTTTTTTTAAATTTCTTTTAAAACTTAAATTAGGGAGGGTGGAAGGGAGCGGAGTTCCACTGAGTTTTTTTCCAACTCTGTGGAACTCCGCGAAGTGGCACTCCGCCAACTCTGCCTTGGCTTAATAAAAAGTCCAATGAGGGGAGGTATGAAATGTGCCAACTTGCTCTTTAACCACTTTTAGGTGGACCCCCATAGACCCTTTACTGTGAGGTCTGGGAAAATTCAATCAATCACTGCCACGAACCATTAAGAACATATACTCTCATATTTCCTATTTCGCCTGATAGGTGGGTGAGTCACTTTGAAGGGATATATATGATTGCACTGTCTCAGACTTTGCTAGAGCAGATATGAGACCACGTGAGGGAGTCTTCAAAATGTTATTTCTGCAGGACAAAATATTCAAAGTGATTTTTCACCTCTCAAAGAATAAAGCACTAGGTCCTAATGGGAATCCCCCTAACTTATATATCTCCAATCCACACGTTTGGGCCCCATTGCTTGCACAAACATTAAATGCTGCAATAAAAGACATCTTAGTCACAATCTTGAGGGACTTGAGTAAGCCCTGCTGGCGCCTCGCTACATTCAGCTGCCTTGTACCCAGTTAAATATTCTATCTGTATGCTGCTTGGAAATATATTGTGATAGTGCTGCCTTTTAAAATACATTTACTGCTGCTAACGTTTTTTTTTAAACATTTGTTGTGACCTTGCTGCTTTTTTAAATCAATCAATCAATCACAAGATTTGTAAAGCGCACTACTTACCCACGAGGGTCTCAAGGCGCTGAGGGAGAGGAGGGGGGGTGTTGCCGCTACTGGTCGAATAGCCAGGTCTTGAGTCGTCTCCTGAAGGTCAGCAGGTCTTGGGTCTGTCGTAGGTTGAGGGGAAGGGTGTTCCAGATCTTGGCGGCGCAGTGAGAGAAGGATCTTCCTCCGGTGGTGGTTCTCCGGATGTGCGGGACGGTGGCCAGGGAGAGGTCGGCGGAGCGGAGCTGACGGTTGGGAACGTAGAAGGAGAGACGACTGTTGAGGTAGGCTGGGCCGGTTTTGTGGAGTGCCTTGTGTGCGTGGATCAGGAGTTTGAAGGAGATTCTCTTGTCGACGGGGAGCCAGTGCAGGTTTTTCAGGTGGGGGGTGATGTGGCTGTGGCGTGGAATGTCGAGGATCAGGCGTGCAGAGGCGTTTTGGATTCTTTGCAGTCGTTTCATGAGCTTGGTCGGGGCTCCTGCGTAGAGGGCGTTTCCGTAGTCGAGTCTGCTGCTGACGAGGGCCTGGATGACTGTTCTTCTCGTGTCTGTCGGGATCCACCTGTAGATCTTGCGGAGCATGCGAAGGGTGTTGAAGCAGGAGGAGGAGACTGCGTTGACTTGCTTGGTCATGGTGAGCGTTGAGTCGAGGATGACTCCCAGGTTGCGTGCGTGGTTGGTTGGTGTCGGGGATGCCCCTAGTGACGAGGGCCACCAGGAGTCGTCCCAGGCTGATGGGTTGGAGCCGAGGATGAGGATCTCCGTCTTGTCTGTGTTCAGCTTAAGTCGGCTGCACTTCATCCAGTCGGCAACAGCTTTCATTCCTTCGTGGAGGTTGGATTTGGCGGTGAGGGGGTCCTTGGTGAGGGAGAGGATCAGTTGAGTGTCGTCGGCGTAGGAGATTATGTTGAGGTCGTGCTGTCGGGCGATGCGTGCGAGTGGAGCCATGTTGATGTTGAACAGTGTCGGGCTGAGGGAAGATCCCTGGGGTACGCCACAGATGATCTCGGAGGCTTCGGATCGGAATGGGGGGAGGCGGACGCTCTGGGTTCTGCCGGAAAGGATGGAGGTGGTCCAATCCAGGGCCTTGTCTCGGATCCCTGCATCGTGGAGGCGTGTGCGTAGTGTGCAGTGGCAGACAGTGTCGAAGGCGGCGGAGAGGTCCAGGAGGATGAGGGCCGCCGTCTCGCCGTTGTCCAGCAGGATCCTGATGTCATCTGTGGCGGCGATGAGGGCGGTCTCGGTTCTGTGGTTGCTGCGGAATCCTGACTGGGAGGGGTCCAGGATGCTGTTATCTTCGAGGTAGCGGGTGAGCTGTCTGTTGACGATCTTCTCGATGACCTTAGCTGGGAATGGAAGCAGGGAGATGGGCCAGAAGTTCTTGAGGTCGCCCGGGTCCGCCTTGGGTTTTTGAGTAGGGCGTTGATCTCGACGTGTTTCCAGCTTTCTGGGAAGGTCGCGGTCTCGAAGGAGAGGTTGATGACGTTGCGCAGGTGGGGTGCGATGGAGCTGCCGGCTTTGTTGAAGATGTGGTGTGGAAAAGGGTCTGATGGGGAGCCGGAGTGGATTGTGCCCATGGTCTTGATTGTGTCCTCGGTGTTCACGTTGACCCAGGCTGTCAGGGGGTCGTGGTCGATGGGGTGCGGCGGGTCTGATGTGTCGGGGCCTGTTGGGGTCGTCCGGGAGTCGAAGCTGTCGTGGATGTCGGCGATCTTGCGGTGGAAGAAGGTGGCGAGGGAATCACACAGGGCTTGCGACGGCGGGATGTCGTTGGCGTTGGAGCTGGGGTTGGAGAGTTCCTTCACGATGCTGAAGAGCTCCTTGCTGTTGTGTGCGTTGTTGTCGAGGCGGTCTTTGAAGGAGGTCCTCTTGGCGGACCTGATGAGGTGATGGTGGTTGCGGATGGCGTCTTTGTGGGCTGCGCGGCTGTCCGGCGTCTTCTCGCTGTGCCATTTGTTCTCCAGTTTCCGGCAGGTGCGCTTGGATGCTAGGAGTTCCGGGGTGAACCAGCTGGCTCTCTTGCTGGTGTCTTTGTAGGTTGGTTTTTTCAGCGGGGCTAAGGTGTTGGCGCAGTCGTCCATCCATCATCTAAGATTGCGGGCGGCGGCGTCGGGGTTGGAGGGGTCGGTGGGTGGGCTGAGTGCGAGGTTTGTCTGAAGTTGGTCTTCAGTGACTTTGCTCCAGCATCTGCGGGGGATCTGTAGGGTGTGGTGGTGTGCGGCGGGTTTCCGGAAGGTGAAGTGGATGCAGTGGTGGTCGGTCCAGGTGAGTTCGGAGGTGTGGCTGAAGGAGACGTGGGAGCTTGAGGAGAAGATGGCGTCGAGCGTGTGTCCGGCGATGTGGGTCGGCGTCGTGACGAGCTGTTTCAGTCCGAGGTTGGCGAGGTTGTCGATCAGGGTGGAGGAGTTGCTGTCGTTGTTGTTCTCCAGGTGAAAGTTCAGGTCTCCGAGGAGGATGTAGTCGGTGGAGGTCAGGGCGTGCGTGCTGATGAAGTCGGCGATGGAGTCGCTGAACTGGGGTCGGGGTCCGGGGGTCTGTAGATGAGGGTGCCTCTTACGGTGGTGTTGGGATCCGTGTGGATCTGGAAGTGCATGTGTTCGGCGGTGCTGAGAGTGTCGTCGGTGCTGTTCGAGACCTTGATGGTGTCTTTGTGGACGATGGCGATTCCTCCTCCGATTCCGTTGGTGCGGTCTCTGCGGGTGATCTTGTAGCCGTCGGGGATGGCTATGGCGATGTCGGGTGCGGAGGATTCGTTCATCCAGGTCTCTGTCAGGAAGGCAACGTCCGGTGATGAGGTGTCGAGTAGGTCCCAGAGCTCTATGGCGTGTTTGCGTGCGGAGCGGGTGTTTAGTAGGATGCACCGGAGATGGTTGAGGTCCTTCTTGGCGGGAGTCTCGGGCTCTCCGAGGCAGGTGAAGCTGCAGTTCCGGCAGGTGAAGGGACCATGGGTGCGTTTTGGGGCGGCCTTGAAGCAGGTGGAGGTCCGTCCTGGGTTGAGAACGATGAGGGTGCTGGCGTCGTATCGGAGGTGGTCTTCGTGGCGGATGCGGGGGCCAGGGGTTCTGGCGCTGGGTGCGGTCCAGGCGCGGACGGGCGCAGACGGGCTTGCCTTAGGCGCGCCAGCGGCGCGCCCGCTGCGCGCGGCCGCCATATATGGGGAGGTGGGAGGGAGGAGCAGCTGGGAGGCGGGAGGCAGGGGCAGCGAGTGGTCAGCGAGAGGGGCGGGGCCGCAGCGGACACAGCGGCTGGAAACGGGAGGGCGAAAGGGTACAGAAATCAAAAGGGGCACAGGGGGGCACAGAACGAAAAACAGTGCACAGCAGTGGGGGCACAGAATGGAAGGGCAAAAACAGTGGAAAAACAGTGGGGGCACAGAACGAAAACAGTCACAGCAGTGGGGGCACAGAACGGAAGGGCAAAACAGTGGAAAAACAGTGGGGGCACAGAACGAAAACAGTCACAGCAGTGGGGGCACAGAACGGAAGGGCAAAAACAGTGGAAAAGCAGTGGGGGCACAGAGCGAAAACAGTCACAGCAGTGGGGGCACAGAACGGAAGGGCAAAACAGTGGAAAAACAGTGGGAGCACAAATATAGAGGGGAAAGACAGTAACAGTGACGCTCACAATGACAAGAACCTACCTACGGCCTACCACTGGCCACCAGGGATGAGGCGCAGGTGGTAGCCTGCGGGTGGAGGAGGGCCTCAGATCAGCAGCAGCAGGGAGCTGGACGCACAGGTGGCGCTGTGCGGATGGGGGGCGACCTACCCAGAGGTCAAGGGTCGCTCACCTCACCACGCAGCGGCCTCCATATATGGGGAGGTGGGAGGGAGGAACAGCTGGGAGGCGGGAGGCAGGGGCAGCGAGTGGTCAGTGAGGGGGGTGGGGACACAGCGGCGGGAAACGGGAGGGCGAAGGGGTACAGAAATCAAAAGGGGCACAGGGGGGCACAGAACGAAAAACAGTGCACAGCAGTGGGGGCACAGAATGGAAGGGCAAAAACAGTGGAAAAACAGTGGGGGCACAGAACGAAAACAGTCACAGCAGTGGGGGCACAGACCGGAAGGGAAAAAACAGTGGAAAAACAGTGGGGGCACAGAACGAAAACAGTCACAGCAGTGGGGGCACAGAACGGAAGGGCAAAACAGTGGAAAAACAGTGGGGGCACAGAACGAAAACAGTCACAGCAGTGGGGGCACAGAACGGAAGGGCAAAAACAGTGGAAAAACAGTGGGGGCACAGAACAAAAACAGTCACAGCAGTGGGGGCACAGAACGGAAGGGCAAAACAGTGGAAAAACAGTGGGGGCACAAATATAGAGGGGAAGACAGTAACAGTGACGCTCACAACGACAAGAACCTACCTACGGCCTACCACTGGCCACCAGGGATGAGGCGCAGGTGGTAGCCTGCGGGTGGAGGAGGGCCTCAGATCAGCAGCAGCAGGGAGCTGGACGCACAGGTGGCACTGTGCGGATGGGGGGCGACCTACCCAGAGGTCAAGGGTCGGAAACATCTATTGCTGCTAATATTTTTAATACCTTTTTTTTAACTGATAATCTGCTCAGTCTTGTCCTGGTGTGTGCCGACCCCGGTCCGTCACGACTGCCGTGCCATTTGAACAGAGGGCGGACACACTAACTTTGATCCCTGCCTCACTTCCGCCGCAATTCCCATCCGGGTTGGACGCGGTCTAGTTGTCCACCGGAAAGCACTTAAAAGGCCCGATGGTGCGGACGCGCAGCGGACTTGAGTAAGCCCTGCTGGCGTCTCGCTACATTCAGCTGCCTTGTACCCAGTTAAATATTCTATCTGTATGCTGCTTGGAAATATATTGTGATAGTGCTGCCTTTTAAAATACATTTACTGCTGCTAACGTTCTTTTTTAAACATTTGTTGTGACCTTGCTGCTTTTTTAAACATCTATTGCTGCTAATATTTTTAATACCTTTTTTTTAACTGATAACCTGCTCAGTCTTGTCCTGGTGTGTGCCGACCCCGGACCGTCACGGCTGCCGTGCCATTTGAACGGAGGGCGGACACACTAACTTTGATCCCTGCCTCACTTCCGCCGCAATTCCCATCCGGGTTGGACGCGGTCTAGTTGTCCACCGGAAAGCACTTAAAAGGCCCGATGGTGCGGACGCCCGCCGCTGGCGCGCCGACGGCGCCCGCACGGGCCCAGGGGCCAGCCATTATGTTCAAACCCGGTCTTACTCAGCACAAGAATTAAAATCTCTGCACTCTGGTAATTATTTACTCAATCCCCTCACCAATATTACATTGATTAAGCAAGGAATCATGGAAGCAAGGGCTACTTTCCCTGAAATTATCACCCTTGCTCATGTTACTACGACTACACAAAGACGGATTAGACATACTAACCTTAAACCCACTATCTTCTACCTTAACACTCGGTCAATGGTGAAACACCAGCTTGAGATATTCAACTTACTGGACTCCAGCCGCCCTGACATCCTATTCCTAACGAAAACTTGGCTGTCACAGAATTCAGCCCCAGACATTCTAGCAGCCCTCCCTAACGACTACTATATCCTGCAGGCAAACCGCACATCAGGGATTATAGGTGGGGGAGTAGCGGCTATGGTTCACCATGATCTAAAATTTACAAACCTAACTCCACTTGATCTACCTTCAGTAGATAACTTAGTCCTTAAGCTGGAGTCGGCTTCGTCTTCTTTAATTTGTGTGTTACTGTATAGACCTCCCAAGAACATGTCCTCATTTCCTCATTCCCTAGCTGAACAGTTGGCTCAGCTAACCACCAACAGTGCAAAAATATTGCTGCTTGGTGACTTTAACTATTGGGCCAATGATACTCAAGGCGGTCCCCATGCCAAAGACTTGAACGACCTTCTCAGTGGGCTAAACCTTACTCAACAAATAACTATGGCAACACATAATAAAGGACACACATTGGACCAGGTGTGGACAGCTAACATCACACTATCTGCACTGACCGTTTCTCCCTGCATTTGGTCTGATCATTTCCTAATCCAGTTTATTATTAATGATGTTGCTAAAGTAAAATCTCCAAGTCTAAAAACATCCGTAGCTAGGAACTGGAACAAGATCAACAAAACACATTTCCATGCCACATTAGCAAATACAGTCCCCCTCCATCAGACGTCAATTAATCTAAGTGAGGATAATCTGACAGCATGGCTCACTATGGCCAGCAATGAACATGCCCCATTAAAAACAATACGTTCTGTAAGACGTCATGAGGCACAAATATGGTTCTCTTCCGATTTACAAAACCAAAAGCTAGCACTTCGTCAATCAGAAAGAAAATGGAGAACTAGTTACTCTTTAGACAAAAAAGAGAGTTATCTGACCCAATTGAAAGAGTACAAAAAGTCAATCTCTTCCGCTAAGGCTGCTTACTTCTCCTCTAAAATAATGAGCTCTACTAACAGGTCTAAAGAAATATTTACCATTGTGAACGAATTATCCAATCCAGATAGAGTCACATTAAAATCTACTCCCAGTCAAGTCTTGTGTAACTCCCTCAATTCGTTCTTCATTGACAAAATTGTCACAATAAAAGCCAGCATTCCCCTTTGCCCTGTTCCTGAGGGCTCACCTTTAGCGCCGGAAAATTCATGCTCCCTTGAACAATTTCCAGCTATAGACAGTATGATTTTTTGGGATCTTCTATCCAAAGTAAAGTCGGGATCACCTACTGATAGCTGTCCGCCTCATATTTTAAAAGAAGTTTTCACCACCTTCCCCGGACCTGCTTTGGCACTACTCAATGACTCTCTGGCACAGGGCTGTGTTCCAAAAGCGTTTTAAGAAGCAACTGTGGTTCCCCTACTAAAAAAATCTGGTGCGGACCCTAGGGTTCTGACCAACTATCGGCCCATCTCCTTGCTCCCTTATTTGGCCAAAATACTGGAATCCCATGTGGCCAAAAGCCTCCGTACCTTTATTGAACAGTTTGACTATCTTGATCCAAATCAAGCAGGGTTCCGCCCAGCTCATTCTACTGAGGCAGTGATACTTACTGTTCTGGATACGCTTCGGAAAGAAGTTGACAAGGGCTCCCCCCAGGTCCTGGTGCTACTAGACCTGTCTGCAGCATTTGACACGGTCGATCATGGTATTCTGATCGATCGTGTCAGGACAGCCGGTTTTAAGGGGAAGGCATCTAGCTGGGTTAAGTCATTTCTAGAGGAACGCACTCAGTCAGTACGTCTCTCCCAGTTTTCTGCACCTAAAATGGCAACGACATGTGGAGTTCCTCAGGGCTCCTCGATGTCCCCTCAATTATTCAATCACTCCTTCTTCCCTTAGTTCGTTCCCTTACAAACAGGAAAGTATGCACGTACAACTACGCAGATGACATGCAACTGGTGTTCTCTATCGACAACTCTTCTGAGTCGATACTCGAATTCCAGGCAACAATGTTGCACATTCGTGACTGGATGAATAATAACCAGCTGAAATTAAACCCGGACAAATCAGAAGTGATCCTGTTGGGTGGTCCCCTGAACCCATGGAATGCACAGTTTTGGCCGAGTGAACTGGGTTCCCCACCCAATTCTTCTTCCTCAGCCAAAAGTCTGGGAGTGATCATCAATAGTGATCTCACCATGAAAGCTCAGATAGGAGCAGTAACTTCCACCTGTTTTTTTCAACTTAGGAAAATAAGGAAGATCAGGAGATTACTTACACGGGAAGCCTTAATCCAGGTGGTCCTAGCTATGGTGATAGCACACCTGGATTATGCCAATTCTCTATACTTTGGCATACCACTCTACCTCACCAAGAGACTGCAAATGGTACAGAACCAGGCAGCCAGACTGATATCCCAACAATCTTGATGGGAACATATTTCTCCCACCTTAAAAGAACTCCACTGCCTTCCCATTCCACAAAGATGTGCATTCAAGGTTGGTTGCCTTATTTTTAAAGCTTTGTATGGTGCTAGCCCAAAATTTATATCCAGACTTGTCCAGAAATACTTACCTTCACGTTGTCTACGCTCTGCCCATAAGAACCTCTTAGCCATCCCTCCCTACAGACGGAAACGAATAGGAGGCTGCAGGTTTGCGGTATTGGCACCCAGTTTTTGGAACACTCTTCGTTTGGACATAAGAACTTGTACTGAATTCACAAGGTTCCGTAGGCTTCTTAAGACTTGGCTATTCACCCAAGCTTACAACTAGTTCTTCAGACAATTGAATACAGGGGGCTCCAACAATTCCTTAAGTTCAGCACCAAGAAACCAATTGGTGTACGTGCGCTTTATAAGAAATTTTAACATAACATAACATAACAATCTATAATTATACCTGCCTTTAAAAAGGGGTATTAGAGTGATCCCCATTGCTACAGACCAGTATCGCTAATTGATTCTGCCATGAAGGTCATTGGTCCTGAAGAGACTAATCACATGAGGAGAGGAACACCATATACTCTCAGGCCTATAGTATGGTTTCTGGCCAGGGCTACATACCAATGACCAGTGTCTTAACCTGAATCTTCTTATTAATATGTATACAGTGGTAAAATCGGGGTCCATCCTCTTTGAGGACCTCTCCTCTACATTTGACTGACTTAATTGGGACAAATTGTGGTGCATCCTACTGAGTCTAGGAGGTGATCTGGGTACTAAATATGTCTAAAGTGATTTAAATTTGAATATGTCTGCCACAGTCAGATATAATGCTAATGGTTCCTGTTCTGAGACATACAATTTAAACGGAGGTAAGACAAGTGTGTATCCCCCTTTGTTGTTTACTTTCTATACTGATGATTTGGAAAAGTCCTTACCTAAGAATTTAGATTTGCACTGTGTAGGGACGAGCCTCCATCCCTACATTATTATACGACAATGATGCAGTCTACTTGCGAGAACCATCTAAAGGCTGCAATAATTTTTGGATTCCTTTGTTAATTTTATGAATTCCTTAGACTTGCCTACTGTTGGACTTGGCCCTCTCTACATGGTCACCCCAAAACATTTTGCCTTATCCCCTCCTGTTTGGCTGAATTTATTTTGTTGGCCTTAGGACTCTGTGCACTTTACCACTGCTAACCAGTCCTAAAGGGCTTGCGCTCTCTCCTTTAAACATGGTCAAATTGGTTTACACCCAATTGGCACATTTAAGTTACTTATAAGTCCCTAGTAAATTAGTACTACATGTACCCAGGGACTGTAAATTAAATGCTACTAGTAGGCCTGCAGCACTTATTATGCCACCCCCCACTCAAGTAGCCTTTTTAAACATCTATTAGGCATGCCATTACAGCCTGTCTGCAGGTGTAAACTGCCAATTCTACTTGGCAAAATTCCCCTTTTCCCAAGCCTAAAACTCAATTTTTAATACATATAGGCCACCCCTCTGGTTGGCCCTAAACAGTCCATAAGGCAGGGTGCATTGTATATAATATTTGGACATGGTCTTTCAGTTTTTACATGTGCTGGTAGTGAAAAACTCACACATTTGTTCACTACTGTGAGTCCTACCTATTCTATAGAACCTCATAGGTTTACCTTATTACTTTTAAGTAAGTGATAGCTTTTTTTGGGAGCAGGTGGAAATGCCATGTTTGGTGTCTAAGAAATTTTAATTTAAAATCTGTTTAATGGTAAAGTTGGATTTTAGGCACTGAAAATGCCACCTTTAGAAAGTTGGCATTTTCTTATCCTAACCATTTGGTTCCTGCAACCTGTTTCTCAGGTCACATGACTATAGTTGGCAGTTGGTGTTTGTGTATTCCTCCCAGACAGCCAAACAATAGAGGGTCTGGATGTTGGCAGGATGGGTCATCCTGACTTGATGAGAGGGTCAGAGCTGTCACCTGTCTCACTTGCACTTCAAAGACACTGCCTCAGCGCACACACAAAGGACTTCACACTAACCTTTTGTACCTGCAGACAGGCCAGTGCCAGGGCAGGGATGCAAGAAATTCCAGACACTCCAGTAGAGGCGAAACTCTAGAAGTTTCTTCCACTTCAGAGGGGGAACCAGGTATAAAAAAGGCACCCTCAGACCTACTCTTCTGTACACTCCTTGACCAGTGTATGCTACAGAGGAAATACTGTTCTGGTGTCAGACGACTGCCCTGCTGCTTGAGCACTGCCTTGCTGTCTGAGAAGGAAGAATGGACCTGCTTAGCTTCATCCCAGGCTAACCTGAGTGACAGTTGGCTGTCTTCCTGTTTGAGCTACATGGATATAACAAGCTCCAGAGGCCTCCCTGCAACTGTACAGCTGACCTGCTGAAATTGGACCTGCCTGAGCCTCGTAGCTCCTTATCGCCAAGAGTCGTTTCCTGGACCATTGGCTGGCATCAGTCTGAGCTCCTCCCCAGAAGAAAAGGTGAAATCCTGAACTTTGGGCTCTTTGCGATGGCAACGGACCTTTTCATGCCGAGACACTGCAGCCCGCGACGACCACCAATGTGAAGCTCTGGTGAAGACCTACTCTTCTCGCCACAGTGACTCTAAATCGGCTCCTTAGTCCTTACCCTCTTTGTCGACTGGCTGTTGACACCCTTTGCTCAAGTTTCACATCCTTTAGGAAAATGCCGTTTCAGTCTGGGATGTGGATTGCCATTTCCAGTGTGGCCTCTTTAAATAAAAATGCAGGCACAGGTCTTTTCCTTGAAGGAAGTAAAGATAAAAATTTAGACACATTGTAGGTCACTAATTATCAGGATGGAGAGGAGCTGAGCCTAGCATTTAACTCAGAACATATTTGCTGTTCAAGCTGCCTTCCCTGCCATCCAGAGATCTGAAAGCAAAGGACCCTCTAGGGTGCAATCATGCAAAAGGGCCTACCGTGAAGGGAATTTCTCCTGATTAAACCTTTATTTTCCAGCCGTTAAATATTGATTAGCAGTTTCAATTAGTGAACGAGCCCTAGAATACGTCACATGAATAGACACAACATTATTTAGCCAGATTGTGGGCACTCTAGGAAATCAAAGTGAAGCATCCATTCATTAAAGGTATAAGGGTGACTAAAGGGGAGCACACATTTTTACACATTACAGATGCTCCTACTGAGTACTACTGTGAAGTATGTGTGGGAACTTCTGAATAATCACAATTGTTTCATGTCAATTTTTAAGAAACTGCTCCCTCAAACAGTGGTTTTCATACATTTTTGGCCACTCGCGTTTTATGTCACGTTTGCTGGTTTTTGTATCAAAACAAATTTTGAACACCACTTTCATTCCACTTGCAATTTGTTATTAAAAAGCAAAAAAAAAATAAACATTCTGTTCCGGCACAACAAATATGGCGGGCACTCTACAAACTTCTCTGCCTAGCATTGGCTTCTTCACTGACAGTTTGGAGATCCCCACCAGTCAGCCAGGGATCTCTGACTATGGAGGTTGGGGGGGGGGGGATGGGGGCTCCGTGCGGAGAGCGGAGACCATCGTCTCTTCTCCAAGCGTCCCCCGTTCGTCATTTAACTCAAGCCTGATATTTTTCGAGAATTCCAACAAGTAGGTAGCTGCCTATGAAAATAAATGAACTGCCAGCAAGTAACTGCGTGGAGGAAGGATTAATCCTCAGATCTCCTGTCAGGCTGTTCTACAGCCTCTGATTTTACACGTTTTTACAGCTCTGTTTTGATTTTCCTTCTCATCTCCTGATCGAAAAAAGATGGCTGTCCAATTCCTCTTACACAGTAAAGTATTTAAAAAAAAAAAAAATTATCATTATTCTTATAGTCCTTTGTTAGTACCATTTGATGCATCTCTGCTGGGATACTCGTAAAAACTGGAAAGGCTAAAATATTGAAATTAAATTACAATGACAACGGATTGCAGTCGCAAAGATGGAGCAATAGTTTGACAATGTATGCAATGAGTAAATCTCTTTCTCATTTTTGCATCCAAAGGAAAATGAATCTGGTTAACTTTGTACTGTGTATTGCTTACCTTATTTCATATACTGTGGGGCTTATTTACAAGCCCCGTGCGCTATCCGTACGTCACTTTTCCCATGTTAAAAATGACGCAAAAGTGGCGCAAGGGGCTTGTAAATCTGCCCCTGTGAACACAAACATGTTTGCCCAAGAAATGCTGTACTCAACAATTAAAGGGATTTATATGGCGATATAATGATGATTGGAATACCTCTACGAAGAACAGTGGGCAGGACTCGTGAATACAGAGGACAAGGACAGAGGATAATCGTCAGATAGTAGCCCCTTGTGGGAGGGCAGGCCGAACAAACAGACGTGGAGGCTGTATATAGTGTGCCAGCTGGCTAGTTTTATTCGCTATCAGGGAGTGTCTGTCCTTAGGGTTTGTTTTATGGGTTCTTGGGAGGGTCTTCCGGGTCTTCTCCTGTTCCTGCGGTTCCTTGTTGCTTGTGGGCGGGGGATCCTGGTCTCCTAGTGGGTCGGTTCTCCCAGGGAGGCTCATGGAAGAGAGGAAATACAAGGAACCGTCAGTCGCATCGATTGATCATGCTCGTAATCAGAGTGACCCGTAACCACACCCGTTCGGTGCTCTCAGCTATCCGGGAAAGGGTATAGTGTCTTCTGGTTTCGTGAAGGGAGAGGGGTTGCATGCAGGGAGGGTGTGTGGTTTGCTCAGGGAACGTAGTGAACAGGGAATAAACAAATTAAAGAAAGCGCCTCTTACTACTTTTGGGCGCGCAAACAGTCACTCGTGGGGAGAATAGTAGCTATGATCGTGACACTCTCCCTTTTGTGGTGCTCCCGTAGACCTCCCGCCACCCTGCTCTAAACCCTCAGCCCTCCCGCTCCCCGGTGCCCGTTCCCCCTCTTTCTTGATCACTCACCGGCCCCGCCGCAACTCTCCCGAGCTGCGGCCGCTCTCCAGCCTCCTCCTGTGGGGACCACCAATCCTCACACCACGCTTCGTCCTCGTCTCGATCGCCGTCCTCTCCGTTCCGTCTTTCCTCGTTTCCTCCGTTCTGTTCTCCACTCTCGCTCGACTCCTTCCTTCCACCGGCTTGTTCGCGTCTGCTTCCTGTTTCCTTGGGCTTCTTCTCTTCCTGCGAGGAACCACATCCGGGGTTAGTCCCTCCTACTGCCGCCTCTGATACGTGAGTATCGAAGCACTGCCCGGGCTGAGGCAAAAGGGGAGGGGTTACTGTTACGAGTACCGTAGACCTGCATCGGGACCTGTTGGGATACCGTCCTGCAGGTAGGGTTTTGGGACCGAGTTGTTGTGGCGACCCTGGATATCGGCATGTCAGGGCAGGGGTCCTCTCACATCCCCTTTCCCTTGCTGTCTTTCCAGGGGGGTTCCCAAGGGGATATCGGGAAAGGAAATCCGCATTTGTCTGGTCCTTTCCTTTCCTGTGCTTAGTATGGAATCTGTAGGGTTGTAATGACAGGAACCAGCGCAACACCCTTTCATTGTTCCCTTTGTTGCGTGCTAACCATTCCAAGGGGGCATGGTCTGTATATAGTGTGAATTCTCGTCCTTCCAGGTAATATTTTAGAGCGTCGATGGCCCATTTAATGGCTAGGGCCTCTTTTTCAATTACAGCGTAGTTACGCTCTCGTGGAAATAGCTTCCTACTGATATACAATATAGGTCGTTCCTCCCCCTGTTGGTTTCTCTGGGACAAGACCGCCCCCAACCCTTGATCCGAGGCATCTGTCTGAAGGATGAAGGGTAAGGAATAATCGGGACTGGCTAATATCGTGTCTGAGGTAAGAGACGTCTTCAGTGCCTCGAAGGCCTGGAGCACGTCAGGGTCAGGGTCTCTCAATTTGAGTTCGGTTTTGATGTTTTTCTGTAGGAGGTCAGTAAGAGGGGCTGCTATCCTGGAGAACTGTGGTATAAACCTTCTGTAGTATCCGAGCAGCCCCAAAAATGCTCGGAGGGCTTTGGCTGTACGTGGAAAGGGTATCTGGGATATGGCAGTCAATTTATTGTCCTGAGGCCGTATGACTCCTTCTCCCAACAGGTAGCCCAGATACTTCACGGTCTGGGCGGCTAAATGACTCTTCGCTGGGTTGATGTTAAGTCCGTGGTTACCTAGGGCTCGGACTACGTTACATAGATGAATTAGATGCTGTTCCCAGGTTTCGCTGTAGATAATGATGTCATCTATGTAAGCGCCGGCATAGCTCTCATGGGGGCGGAGAACGAGGTTCATGGCCCTTTGAAAAGTAGCCGGTGCTCCGTGTAGCCCAAAGGGCAGCATCATGAACTGGAACAGACCATCCGGAGTAGAGAATGCTGTTTTCTCTTTGTCCTGGGCTCTTAGGGGATCTGCCAGTACCCTTTACACAGATCAAGGGTACTAATATAATTGGCCTTCCCTATCCGTTCTACCATCTCGTCTACCCGTGGGAGGGGATACGTATCGAATTCTGACACCTTGTTGACCTCTCGGAAGTCAATGCAAAAACGTACCGAGCCGTCTGGCTTCGGTACGAGTACTATGGGGGAATTCCATTCGCTTACAGAGGGTTCTATGATACCCATCTGTAGCATTTGCTGAACCTCGGTACGAATAGTATGTCGACGGGCCTCTGGTATACGGTAGGGTCGGAGACGTACTCTTGCCCCGGGACGGGTTTTTATGGCGTGTTCAACCAACGTAGTTTTTCCGGGAGTTAAGGAAAACACACCCTGTAGGGGCAACAATTTATCAATCAGAGACGTGGCCAAAGGGGACGGCAAGTCAGGGTCTATACACTGGCAGTATAAGGGACTCTTAGGTCCTATGTTTCCAACCAAGGAAGGAAGGGGTCCCTCCCATTTCTTTAAAAGGTTAACATGATACACCTGAGTAGTGCCTCTTTTTTTGTCTAGTTCGAGCCTGTAGGTGACGGGTGTCACTTGTTCCAGCACTATATACGGGCCCTGCCATTGACCCAACAGCTTGTGATCTGATGAAGACATCATCAACAATACCGCATCTCCTGTTGAGAAGGACCTCTCTTTGGCTTTTTTGTCGTATTGGGTTTTCTGTGCCCCTTGTGCTTTTTCCATGTTATTCCTAACTATTGCACGTATTTGTCCCAAATGAGTCTTTAGCTGGGTGACATACTCTATCAAAGGGGTAGCATTGTTAGGTTCTGTTTCCCAGGTCTCTCTAACCATATCCAATAGGGAGCGGGGTTGGTGGCCATAGAGTAACTCAAATGGAGAATACCCAGTGCTCTTTTGGGTTTGACATCGGATTGCATACAACGCTAGGGGTAACATGTCCTCCCACCGCTTAGATTCGAGGGCAAGAAGTTTTTTTAGGGTGGTCTTCAATGTGGCATTATAGCGTTCAACGAGCCCGTCCGTCTGGGGGTGGTAGGCCGCCGTCCGTATTTGCTTAATCCCTAACTGGGAGCACACTTGCTTCATCAGTTTTGATACGAACGGGGTCCCCTGATCTGTTAAGATCTCTTTTGGGAACCCCACCCGGGAAAACACCGGTATGATAGCTTTAGCTATGCTGGAAGCGTCGGGGTGTTTCAGGGCGATCGCCTCCGGGAAGCGGGTGGCGTAATCTACAAGTACCAACACATAACGACACCCGCTACGTGATGGCAACAGAGGGCCTATTATATCCATCCCCACCCGACTGAAGGGCTCCTCGATGATGGGTAATGGATGTAACGGGGCTCGTGGGGGTTTGTATCTGCTATTCTTTTGACAAACGGGACATTCACGGCAGTATTGTTTCACTCGTCCATACACGCCGGGCCAATAAAACTGTTTCGTTATCAACTGCCCTGTTTTTTCCTCTCCGAAATGCCCACCCAATAGATGACTATGTGCCAAATAAAGTACCTTGTCCTGGAAAGGGTTAGGAACCAACAGCTGAGGGGTACTATCGGGTTCTGCTTTCCTGTACAATAGTCCATGTCTAATAAAAAAATAAGGACATACATGTATTGGGGCTTCTTGGTTCTGGGCTTGGTTCCAAGCCTCTTGTAGGACCGGGTCTTCTCTCTGAGCCGTGTGGAAATGTCTGTTGTTTTCCCACGGGTTCTCCACCGGGGTGACAGGGAAAGCATGAACATAGTTTCCTTTCTCCTTACGTTTCTGGTTTTTGGTTTTCCTCGGTTTGGAGGGGGGCCAGTTGGGGTTCTCTTCCTGAGCGAAGGGAGCTATGTCCCACCAGTCACTTTCTGCGGTCGATGTGTCTTGCAATAGTTCGGGTAGGTGGGGGTAATCGTTTCCCAATATGATCTGTTCCGGTAGACGGGGAATGAGGCCGACCTTCAACTCCGAACCAGGATCCTTGGCGTTTTGTATTCGTACATATGTAGTGGGATACCTCTTTGTATCCCCATGGACGCACTGGATATGTACGGTACCATCGACA
Organism: Calotriton arnoldi; assembly: GCA_963921515.1. Classification (NCBI taxonomy): domain Eukaryota; kingdom Metazoa; phylum Chordata; class Amphibia; order Caudata; family Salamandridae; genus Calotriton; species Calotriton arnoldi. The sequence goes on along the minus strand of CAWUFW010007012.1, from coordinate 152,110 downwards.
ACCCCAATACCGGCTCCCAATTCTTGAGGACGCACCACGCTTTGTCGACAGCCCGTATCAGCAAGGGCTGTCATCGGTTGTCCGTTTATGGTCACGCCACAATGGTACGGGGGAGGCGTTCTATCCTGGGTGAGGCAGCAGTAGTTTCTTGCAAGGCCTATCTCCATCGGTGCCTCCTTCTGTGTACAAAAGCGAGCTATGTGACCCAGTCCCCCGCAGTTGTAGCACTGAGGACCAGGGGAGGGGTTCTCAAAGAGAAGGTCCGGGACCCCGAAACAAAGGGGGCCCTGGAACGAGTGTTACAGGATCGGGTCTTCGGACCAAAGGGGGTCGGGAAGGACGGTGAGCCCCGCCCATGCCTGTTCTCCAAGGGGTGTCTTCGCGACCCTTTTGGACATCTTGGGCTCTACTGTAGGCCCCTGCGATTTCTACGGCCGACTCCAAGGTGAGATGTGCGTGTTGTCTAACCCATCTCTGTATGGGTGGGTGGAGGGAGGCCAAGTACTGTTCCAGGTAGACTTTGGCCATGATGTCTTCCTTTGTGGCGGTGGCGGGTTTTAACCAACGGTCAGCCATATCCTTTACCCGAAAGTATAGGGCCCTCGGGGTCTCGTGAGGTCCTTCCTTGATCTGTCTAAGTCTCATCCTATAGGTCTCATCGTCAACCCCCAGGCGTTCCATAATACACTGTTTTATGTCCGCGTAGGGGGTTACCCCTAAGATGTTGGCCGCTTGGTAGGATGCCTGTAGTTCTCCTGACAGCAAGGGCCCTAGATATTGTCCCCATTTATCAGCCGGCCATGCCGCAGCCAGGGCCATCCGTTCAAAGTTATTGAAGAAGTACTCAGGGTCTTCTCCGCTGACATACTTTTGTAAGATCACTGAGGGGAGAGTACTGGGACCTCTTTGTTGTCCCATGGCGTCCGTAAGCCTCCCTATGGCCGTGTCATGGGTCTGACCCTGCACTGTCATGGCCTGCTGTAGCTTCCTCGGTCCTCTTCCACCACGGTGAGGAATCTCTCCATTGCCTTCCCTAGGCTTTCCTGGCTTTCCGCCATTCTGGCGATCACAGCCTCCATGTCTTCGGCGAATCCCACTTCTGACACCACTTGTGGGAGGGCAGGCCGAACAAACAGACGTGGAGGCTGTATATAGTGTGCCAGCTGGCTAGTTTTATTCGCTATCAGGGAGTGTCTGTCCTTAGGGTTTGTTTTATGGGTTCTTGGGAGGGTCTTCCGGGTCTTCTCCTGTTCCTGCGGTTCCTTGTTGCTTGTGGGCGGGGGATCCTGGTCTCCTAGTGGGTCGGTTCTCCCAGGGAGGCTCATGGAAGAGAGGAAATACAAGGAACCGTCAGTCGCATCGATTGATCATGCTCGTAATCAGAGTGACCCGTAACCACACCCGTTCGGTGCTCTCAGCTATCCGGGAAAGGGTATAGTGTCTTCTGGTTTCGTGAAGGGAGAGGGGTTGCATGCAGGGAGGGTGTGTGGTTTGCTCAGGGAACGTAGTGAACAGGGAATAAACAAATTAAAGAAAGCGCCTCTTACTACTTTTGGGCGCGCAAACAGTCACTCGTGGGGAGAATAGTAGCTATGATCGTGACACTCTCCCTTTTGTGGTGCTCCCGTAGACCTCCCGCCACCCTGCTCTAAACCCTCAGCCCTCCCGCTCCCCGGTGCCCGTTCCCCCTCTTTCTTGATCACTCACCGGCCCCGCCGCAACTCTCCCGAGCTGCGGCCGCTCTCCAGCCTCCTCCTGTGGGGACCACCAATCCTCACACCACGCTTCGTCCTCGTCTCGATCGCCGTCCTCTCCGTTCCGTCTTTCCTCGTTTCCTCCGTTCTGTTCTCCACTCTCGCTCGACTCCTTCCTTCCACCGGCTTGTTCGCGTCTGCTTCCTGTTTCCTTGGGCTTCTTCTCTTCCTGCGAGGAACCACATCCGGGGTTAGTCCCTCCTACTGCCGCCTCTGATACGTGAGTATCGAAGCACTGCCCGGGCTGAGGCAAAAGGGGAGGGGTTACTGTTACGAGTACCGTAGACCTGCATCGGGACCTGTTGGGATACCGTCCTGCAGGTAGGGTTTTGGGACCGAGTTGTTGTGGCGACCCTGGATATCGGCATGTCAGGGCAGGGGTCCTCTCACACCCCTCATTAGGATTTGCTCAATAATCCTCCTCGCAATGTTGCTCCCAGTAGTGATTACAAGTGGGACCATCTGGACGCCCTTAAAAATGAAGAACTACCAGGGAAATCAGTAATTACACCCCTCCCCCCCAACCAGGTTACTTCTAATTTCTCCACGGATTTTGACAATCTCTGTGTGGAAATAAACATATCTAAGAGTTTCCCTCAGATTTCATAATTTCGATACAGCCAGTAATTACTTTTCCTCGCCCCATTGGAATTATTATTTATTTATTTATGCGTTTTTTATATAGTGAGAACTTTACCCAAAGGTGTCAGAGTGCTTTACAATATAACCAGTTACATTACATAAGGACTTCAGAGTACATGGATTGCATAAGAAATACAAACAGATAAACTCTATGTTCGCATAAGAATGGTAGTAAGTACATAAGTGTACTACAGATACTAGTGGTTAGAGTAACATATAGGCAAGTTGCAAATTTACTCAAGGTTACATTTTAAGAAAAGTTGAAGCGATTAGGGTTGGACAAATATAAATTACATATTTACACAGCATGATCTTCTCACCATTGCTGGGGTTTTGGCTTTCAGCCCGGCCTTCTGGGTGTTGCTGCACTCACTGGCAGTAATTTTGAACCTGCAGGGATCCCCGAGCTGGTGATGGCCAGATGTACTCCACACATACAAAGGGGGGAGCAAGCCTTCCCGGTTCTCCCCTGGCACTGCAACAGGCATTGGTTGAAGCAGCGCAGGCTGGGGGAAGATGAATCACAGAGGTGCGCAGCGATGGTCTCCTCACCTCCAATTTGGCCACCATACTGTATACTATTTAGTCCACCGGGGCACTCCTCTTGATTCACTGGCCGCTCCCATACAGTCCAGGGCAAGCACCGGGCGACACCAGGAGCCAGTTAGCGCGGGCGAGCCCCCTAAAAGCACCAAGGGATCGCTGCTACACTCACCTGCACAGGTCGGGCCCTCCAGTCCTCGCCACAGGTCTTTCGCCATGGGCCCTGTTCAGTGCCTGCTGGGAATCTGCGACCTCGCTGATCATTGGTGGCCACTTCCACCTCACCACAAGGGCACTTCAGAAAGCCTGCACTCCTCAGGCTCCGTCATTGCAGACTGCGCATTACCAGGCTCCAAATCCTAGGGGTCGCCATCATGGCAGTCACCAACGTAGTCATGGCCCAGCTGACACCACGGGCAGGGAACTGCGATATAACTCCCTGCAGGCGGGCAAGGGACACAGGGAATGGCGCCAAGTGCTGCTGGATCCCCTCAAGAGTCCACTGTTAATAAGGGTTATAGATTGTGGATTATGAACATTTTTACACTTTCCAAGAGCCAAAAGGAGATCATCGGTGCAAGTAGAAATAGTCTAGAAGTAGTGTTGAGTTTTGAAATGACTGCAGATTTTAAATACCAGAAGAATGAGGATCACATCAGCTGATGGGGGTAGGGAATTTTAGTGGAAACACTGCCCTCTTGTGGCCTTTTTTAGTATTCCAATTTTGTTAGCACTTTATTCTTCACCTTCTAAGTGAAGGGAAATGTTTTGTTGTGATTCATTATATTATGGTGTCAGACTCATCATGTATTAAGTGATGTCTTCAGTCAAGTCTTAGAGTTAAGCATTGGAATGTAAATGTTGGAATATGGAGATGTTAGCCCTGTTCATCACTGAGGCAGCTGACAGAAGCGTCTGGGCCCTCTTGGGATTAAGCTGTCATTGTATTATCTTCAATAAACATACATTGGAGGTACCAGAAACTGGATTTGGCGTTGATCTTTTTCACAGATTTGGCGACGAGTTTAAAGAATACAGGGGCATATTAGCAAGGGCCTTATCGCTGCTTTAGCACTATTTCTATCGCCCTATTAGCAAGCTGTCGCTAACAGCTGTTAGCGACAACTTTATGGCGAAAGCGAACGTTTTGGTGCCGCTTTGCATGTCAGCGATATATATCGCTAATGACATGCAAAGTAGGCGTTCCCAACTAAAAGCGACTGAAAACAGTCGCAAACACAACTTCCCCCTATTAGCAATAAAAAACTCGCGCTAACCGCGATTATCGCTAGAATCTAACACCTGCTAAAAACCTGACTTAACCCTTCTAGTCAATGGGAGGTGGATTGTAAGGTTAAGTCCTCACCTGCCTATTAGCAAGCTTTTCATTAGCGCGTTGAATTTATCGCTGGATTTCTCACGCTATTGCTGGGTTTCGCCGCTATCCCTGGATTTTTTATCACCTTGTAGATAAGCGTTGATAATAACGCGTTATCTCCGCGATGAAATCCAGCGATAGCCGACGATAAAAAAAACAGCACTAAGCGCGCTTTGCGATAATTATCGCAATTACTTGGTGTTAGACCTGGCATCATTGGCGCGGGTCTCCCTTCCTCTTTTCGCTTCTTACCTTTTCTGTTGGCTGGATTTAGATGCTCTGGGCGCTGTGCCACTGCCAAGCAGTGACACAGCGCGAATGCTCCCTGTGTAAAGATAACTGTATGAATTGGGATAATCATAATTGGCTCGGTTGGTTTACCTGTCAGTCCCTAGTATCAGTGCACTGTGTGTGCCCAGGGCTGGTAGACCAAATACCTCTGGTGGGCCGGCAGCGCTGATTTGCGCTACCCACTGAAGCAGCTTTTAAAGTATGTCTGTGTAGCATGTTCTAATAGCGAGTTACCCTCCATTTCACTGTTTACTATTGGGAGGCTATCCGTTCTCATAGGCCAGAATGGGCAGGCTGAGTATTACATGCCCTAATCCTACCTGCTCCCAGGAACCTGATAGGAACATCGAATTTGATATGTTTAAGCTCAGGACATTGAGATACATCTTTTAGTAAGGATTATTTGCGTAGCCCGTGTTCGAAAATACCTCTGCTAGAAACGAGGTATTTTCTGGCCTCAGCTTTCCTGTAGGCTTTGCTAGCGTGTGTATTGGCCGTCTGGTTTTGGAGCAGCAGGGCCAGCTGGGTCAGACCTGGCTGGAGAGAGAGATTGGCATTTAGAGTATGGAGAGGGGTGACTCTTTGATCTGAGCAGGGCCGTGCCTGGCAAGGTGAATGATAGCTCCACCTCCCACTGGGCATCTGATAGCAGACCCCCAGATTCTCAAAGGGCAGGATGTCGCCTCGTAAACCAAGTGCTCCCCGACCCCACCGAACTGGTTCTGGCTGTATGCAGGGATTTGTGACTGCAGAGAACAAAGACTTTTTAGGTATAAAACGCTGCGCTGAAACCTGTTTCGGGTGTGTTCCTTCTGGATGTCAAGACGAAACTCTGTCCGAGCGGACAGAGGAAAGGACTTTGAAACTTTCACCAAGCTTGCTGAAGAAATTACCCAAGGGCCTGAATTGAGAGCGCCTCCTGCTGAAGTCTCAGGGACATTAGACTTCACCCCGTCAGCCGCCCGAATTCCTTTGCTATGAATTCTACTTGCAGGTGAGGCCTCCGTCGAGTAATCCGGAACCTCTAGTCCTACTGTGAGGAACGCGGACTGGTAACCCTTGTGAACTCTGTGTGTGGGCCGCCGCAGCTAAGAGAGAGCTGCTGCCGCTGAGTGCCCGCCTTAATTTGAATCTTCAGAACCTTTGCTGAAACTGTGTGGGCTGCCGCAGCTAAGAGAGAGCTGCTGCCGCTGAGTGCCCGCCTTAATTTGAATCTTCAGAACCTTCGCTGAAACTGTGTGGGCCGCCGCAGCTAAGAGAGAGCTGCCGCCGCTGAGTGCCTGCCTTAATTTGAATCTTCAGAACCTTCGCTGAGACTGTGTGGGCCGCCGCAGCTAAGAGAGAGCTGCTGCCGCTGAGTGCCCGCCTTATTTTGAATCCTCAGAACCTTTGCTGAAACCCCGTGGGCCGCCGCAGCTGAGAGAGCTGCCGCCGCTGGATGCCCGCACTTGTGTTAGTTGTGCAACATCGTGGATTGTCCTTTGAGCCGCCGCAGCTAAAAGAGAGCTGCGCCGCTGAGTGCTCGCACCCTTGCTAACTTTGCATCATCGTGATTTGTCCTGTGAGCCGCCGCAGCTAAGAGAGAGCTGCTGCCGCGGAGTGCTCGCACCTTTGCTAACTTTGCATCACCGAGATTTGTCCTGTGAGCCGCCGCAGCCAAGAGAGCGCTGCCGCCGCTGAGTGCTTGCACCTTTGCTAACTTTGCATCATCGTGATTTTCCTGTGAGCCGCCGCAGCTAAGAGAGAGCTGCTGGCGCGGAGTGCTCGCACCTTTGCTAACTTTGCATCATTGGGATTTGTCCTGTGGGCCGCCGCAGCTAAGAGAGAGCTGCCGCCGCTGAGTGCTCGCACCCTTGCTAACTTTGCATCATCGTGATTTGTCCTTTGAGCCGCCGCAGCTAAAAGAGAGCTGCCGCCGCTGAGTGCTCGCACCCTTGCTAACTTTGCATCATCGTGATTTGTCCTGTGAGCCGCCGCAGCTAAGTGAGAGCTGCTGCTGCGGAGTGCTCGCACCTTTGCTAACTTTGCATCACCGAGATTTGTCCTGTGAGCCGCCGCAGCCAAGAGAGCGCTGCCGCCGCTGAGTGCCTGCGTCTTTGTCAACCTTGCACCATCGTGAATCGTCCCGTGGGTCGCCGCAGCTAGGAGAGCACTGCTGCCGCCGCGAGCCCACCACGGAGCTGCACGACGAGAGTCATCGCCACCACCAGCCCGGGCCGCCGCAGCCGCGTGCTGCTGCCGCTGGGAGCCCGCCTGTCCCCGAGTGCCCGAATCATTGTGAGTGCACTTTGCGGACCACTGCCATCGAGAACTGTGGTCGCTGGGAGTCCGCCTGTCACCGTCTCAGCTTCTTCAAGAAGCTACGTGCTGTGTCCCTGTCCAACGGCAGGTATCTGGTGCGCAACGGGTCACGTAGACCCAGGCCTTGCACTCAGTCAGTGCCACGTTCTGGTGAACACGTTATTGCCTTTTTAAGTCCCTAATGATTTACGTGCATTGTGACTGGTTAAAACGCTTTTGAGAGTCTCGTACTAAACCTAAGATAAAGATACTATTTTTTCTATACCTACTTGAGTTGTGTCCTTTTGTGGTGTCGTTACTGCCTCATTGTGCATGGTCATAAATGCTTCACACACTGCCTCTGAGATAGGCCTAACTGCTCGTCCTTTGTTACCACAGGGTTGAGCAAGGGTTATCAAAGGGGGTAGCCCACTTGCCCTGACTTAGGAAGAAGGGTCCCTATTTGGACATTGGCGCCAGCCATGGCCAACTAGAGACCCCCATTTCTAACACTTGGTAATATCCCTCACAATGTTAAGTGGAAGGTAGAGCAGATATGCTGTGAATCACTGGGGCAGGTCACAGAGGAGCCTGGGCCATCTTGGGTTGAAGTTGTCTTTATAGTAACATCAACAAATATGCAGTGGAGCTTCCGGAAGCTGGATTTGCTGTTGGTCTTTTCACAGGTTATGGCATTTCTACTACAAAAAGACTATTTGTTATCATATTTCGAACATTTTAAAGTTTGTATTTATCCCCTTTGAAACTCATCTTTTTCAGCTATAGGTAGCTCTTTAAGGACTAGTTTTACCAATGCCCTGCTCCTGTTTTTGTTTGTTTTCGAATGATTCATTCAATACGCTTTTTATCATTTTTTTAATCTGTGTCCTTGTTTACTTGTACTAAACGTCTTGTTAGTCCAGTCAAGAAGTGAATAGCCAACCATGTTTACATTTATTAAAAAGGGTTTACCTCTAGGTAGAGTGTATGTGCAGTCACATAGTATGCAAATGTCAAAAATATATAAAAAATGTATTCTGACATATTTTTTCCTTGGTGGAAAATTGGGCCCAGATTTATTAACACTTTGCACTGTCGCTAATGCGGCTCAAAAAACTATTGCCACTGCTTTGCATCAAGGAGGTGTTCCTGGGGTTTTACAGAGCAAACACCGGTCCTTTTTGATGCAAAGCCTGATCTACTAAGATACCCAGACCAGGCTTTGTGTCAAAAACGCCTCCTTGATGCAGGTGCTAATGAGGAAACATGTTTTCATTTCTTAAAAAAAAAAACTATGCATTAAATGCCTGATGAAGTTTACAGCAAGGAGACATAGGAATGTGTACAGGAATGATAAGCTTCCAGTAGCAATCCCATGCTAAACAGCACACATTCACATTTGTGAGTTTGTGTGCATGCAAGGCAGAATTTAAGGTTAAAGTTAGTAGCATTGTGCTTTGTGGGGTGCTTTTTTTTGCCACAACCATGAAGCAAAATAATAGTTCAGATTTACAAAGCCACGCATGGGCCGATTAGCATTGCCTTTCATGGCATTGTAATAAAAAGTAACACAACCCAACTTCTTGTACTGCGTTGCATTACACTACTTTGGGATGGCGTTACATGGGTGGAGCATGAGTATTTCCATGCATCCACTCATGTATCTTGACACAAACCCAGATTTAATAAAAGCAGTTAACTTGGGTTTGCACCGAAATGGTGCGTCTTCTAGAGAGAGGCATAACCAGGAAAAATATCTTCATTTCTCCTTATTGCTATTTCTTTTCACATGTGCTGGATACTGCAGCACAAATACAAAGAGGAATATGTCTCTGAGGGTAGGTTTTGTGCAGGGAGGTATCCCTTTCTGCACAAAACAATCCTGACCACAGCGCCAGCACCCTTGTGACATGTCTCAAGGGTGCCTGCATTGGCGCTAACATCATTTTTTGTGTTCTCCATTTTATTGGGGAAACATTGTTTACAACGCATGCGATACATCGCATGCCATTACAACGCAGTCATTACAACAACCGCGTTGTTACATCACAAACCATTACAACGACTTGCTGTAGGGGGAAGAAGGTGTTGGATTTAAAATCCAACACCTTCCCTACTGTTGCACAGACTGGAGTTGGAGTAGTAAATTATAATATACCAAAATCCAGCGCGTCCCCTACAGCAAGTCGTTGTAATGGTATGCGATGTAACAACGTGGTCGTTGTAATGACCGCGTTGTAAAGGCATGCGATGTATCGCATGCATTGTAACGTGGCCTATTCATTTTATTGTGAGAATTGTAAGCATATATTGACTTTACCTGCTGAAAATGACTTCAAGCCTATCTACCTCTGTCTTTTGTTATAATGTTTGATAAGGAATCTGTTGTTACTCATGGGTAATTTGTAGTTGGGAGCAGAACAGAGGGAGTTCATCCAAATCACTTTTCTTATTTATGCAAAATGTGGCAAACAGAATAATTTGTAGACAAATATCTTCACATATATTGCATACGGCATGCGTTTTCAATTCTCAATCATTGTTGAGGTCTCCATTACAATATATATATATTTTTACATAGCTTGAGCTCTGTTATCAACAGCAACTATTTCCTACTATGGCTTGTAGCCTGTTAGACCAGACATCCTTGTTGTAGTTTCCCCCCCAAACATGTTGCCTTCCCTCCTTCTGTTTTTCTGAATTAGTTTTTGTTGGCCTTAGGACTCTGCACACTGCACCACTGCTAACCATGGCTAAAGTGCTTGTACTCACTCCTCTAAACATGGTAAAATTAGCATACACTCAATTGTCACCTGTAATTTACTTGTAAGTCCCTAATAAAGTGGTACTGCATGTACCTGCGACTTGTAAATTAAATGTTACTATTGGGCCTATGTTAGAAATTGGGCTGCTGGTTGGGAGAGGTATGCACCCTGTCCAAGCAGGAACCACAATCCTAGTGAGGGTAAGTCAGATACACACCCTAAATTAACCTGGGCTCACACTCTGGTAGCTTAGCACAGAGCAGTCAGGCTTAACTTAAGAAGCAATGTGTAAAGTATTTGTGCAACACTTCAAACAGCAATAACAGTGAAAACACCACACAAAAAGGATACCACACCTGGTTTGAACAGCAGAGCCTAATTTAATGAACAAAATAAGATCAATATGACAAAAATCCAATAAGTATAACCGAGTTATTAATTTTTAAAGATCATCGTGAAATTTAGTGCTTAAAAGTATAAAGCGCCAACCAGGGCTATCAAGTCGAGCTAGACCGGGTCAAATCCGAAAGTTCAGGCTGACCCCAATGGATTGCAGGTCTGATACAGGGACCAACCTGGTCTCGCTGAAAAGTACCTTGTTGGGTTGTTGACAAAGACCCAATGCGTGGACCAGAGAAGGCGTGTGTCGCTGTCACTCCCTTCATATGTAGGTAATGCATCCGTTCCAAGCTGCTCATGCCAGAGATGCATCATCGTTAAACCCCAAGATGTAGCCGATGCATCATCATTGAGCCGCCCAGGTCAAGGATGCATCGGGAACTTGAGGCGATGCACAGTCGGCGATGCAATGTCTTTGGTCTTTGCAGCAGCGGCAATGCGTCTGTGTCGTGGGTGATGTGCCGGTTCTGAGCCACGCAATGATGGCAAATGCGTGGGTTTTTGCAGTTACAGCACATTATGCCTACTGCCAAGGAACCAAGACTAAATTGGCACCACTTAGCATGGCAAGACTCTCAGATGGCAGAGTGCAGGTGCTATTGATGAGTGGATTTAACTCTTTGATGTCTCTGAGACTTCCAATAGGAGGCAAGCTAGCAAGCCCTTGAAGTCACTTTGGTTCTGGGTTGCATAGATGCAGATCCACTGTTTCTCACTCCCAGGCAAGGACAGCAGCAGGCCAGCACAGCAGAGCAGGAGTTCAGCAGAGTGACAGTCCTTTCAGCAGCATAGCAGTCCTTATTCCTGGCAGACTATCCTCAGGTCCAGAAGTGTATTGACTTGGTGGTGTCAGGGATCCAGTACTTATACCCAGTTGTGCATTTGAAATAGAGGAGACTTCAAAGAGAGTCCTTTGAAGGGCACAGAGTCCCTGTCTTTCCTTCCTTGGCTCCAGGATCACTACAGGGGGATATGCAGCCCGTTGTGTGGGGACAGGATACAGCCTATTCAGGTGTGTCATCTCCCTCCTCCCACCCTATCCAAGATGGCCCATCAGGATGTGGAGGGCCCATCAGTCACACCTAAACTCCCCTTTTGTGTGGATTTCGAGAGAGAAAGCACTAAGCCTAGTTGTCACCCACCCCAGACTTGTATTCAGAGACGAGAAAAGGGCACCAAATAGCTAAAGTAAGAAAATGCCAACTTTCTAAAAGTGCAGTTTTCAGAATTACAACTTAAAATCTAACTTCCCCATAAGTCAGGATTTTTAATTGTGATTCCAGAGACAACTTGCGGGTCCCATCTTTTTCAATTGGAAACTACACGTACAAGATGTAATAAGGTAATCCCAAAGTTAACCTATGGAGAGATAGTTCTTGCAGTAGTGAAAAATGAATGTAAGAGTTTTTCACTAACAGGACATGTAAAACTCAAAAGCGCATGTCCTACTTTTTAAATAAACTGCGCCCTGCCCTCTGGCTGCCCTGGCCCTACCTTAGGAGTGATTTATATGTATTCAAAAGGAAGATTTGGACCTGGCAAGAGGGTTAACTTGCTAGGTCGACATGGCAGTTTAAAACTGCACACACAAGCTCTGCAATAGCAGGCCTGAGACATGTTTAAAGGGCTACTGAAGTGGATGGCACAATCAGTGCTGCAGGTCCACTAGTAGTATTTAATTTACAGGCACTAGGCACATGTAGTGCACTTTACTAGGGACTTATAAGTATAATTAAATGGTTGTATGATAGAGGCACACATGTCTAAACTACCTGTGCCTCTACCACGCAGCCCAAACCAAGAATGCGTCTTACCCACGCATTCCTTTACCACGCATGCCTTTACCACGCAATTTTGTGGTAAAGGCATGAATAGTAAGGGGTTATATGTGGCTAAGGTCACCACTACTCTGACCCCCGTTCCCCCACCCTAAGCCCTAAATTACAAACCCCCTGACTGCCCCCCCACCATGAGGCCCAAAAGTTTCCCTAAAAATTGTCCATTACCCTCCCCTGCCCTGAGGCCTAAAACCCTGCCCCTTAACATACACTACCCTAGCCCCCTCCCCGTGCTGTCCCTAAAACTACCCCAACCCCTTCCACCGCCATGAGGCCTAAAATCCTAAACCCTAATTAAAAAAACTACCCTGTCCTCCCCTAAGCCCCAAAAACTACCCTGAGTCCTAAAAACTACCCCAAGCCCCCTAGCCCTGAAAACTACCCCGACTCCCCAGCCCTGAAAACTACCTCCCAACACTCACAAACTACCTCTCAAAACCTGGCCCATCCCCAGCCCCACTTACCTCACCATGTCTTCTCCCAATCCTTCCTCTTCCTGCTTCCGCCCAGCAGCAACCAGCAGCTAGACCACGCATATATGTGGTTAGGGCATATGTATGGTTAAGACAAGCATAGTAGCGCTTGCATTGTTGGAACACGCGTGGCTCTGCCCACGTTGATCCGACTGTTTCCCAAATGAAATATGCCAATTGTAGATATGCCAATGTTATCTTGTTTAAGGTAGAGAGCACATGCACTTTAGTACTGGCTAGCAGTGGTAAAGTGCCCAAAGTCCTAAAGCCAGCAAAAATGAAGCCAGCAAAACAGGATGTCAGAATGCAAGAAAGTCAGGGGAAACCATGCCAAGGTCCTAGGTCTAACAGCCTGCAACAATTATTGTGCCACCCACTTAAGTTCCTTTTTAAACATTTCTCAGGCCTGACATTGCAGCCTGTGTGCAATTCTAATCTGCCATTTAAACCTGGCAAACTAAATCATTTTCCAGGCCTAAAACCTCCTTTTCAATACCCCTGGAGTATGCCCTAAAGGCTCATAAGGAATGGTGCTTATACTTAAAAGAGAGGACATGTGGGTTTGAGTTTTACAGGTCCTGGTAGTGAAAAACTCCTAAAGTTGTTTTTCACCACTGCAAGCCTTATCTCTCCGATTGACTAACACTGGGTTACCTTATGACATTTAATAAGTGCTAACTTTGGATTTGGAAGAGGTAGAGAGGACTTTTAGACTCAAATGAATAGTAATTTAAAATCCTCTTTAATGGTAAGTCAGTTTTAAAGTCACAATTCTGAAAATGCTGCTTTTAGAAAGTTGACATTCTCTTGCCCTAACCATTTGTGCCTTCTGTCAGTGTCGAGGGTCATATGACTTAAATGGCTAGCTGTTGGAGTTTGTGTATTCCTCCCAGAAAGTGACACAAAGAGGACTAACTGTAGGCAGGATCTGCCATCCTACCAGGAAGGATGGCGGTGGAGCTGTGATCTGCCCCACTTGCTCTTCAAAGTGCTTGCCTCCAGCAGGTAGCAACGCCCTTTGAAGAGTAAGTGGGACAGGTATGGCCCATCCTGTCCACACATAAGCCCCCTTTGAGTCACTGTCTGGAAGGAATAAACAAACTCACACAGCAGAGCAATTCACAGTTATGTGACCCAGGACACTGGCAGTAGGCACAGATGGTTGAGACAAGAAAATCCCAACTTGCTAAAAGTGCCATTATCAGAATTGTGATCAAAATTCTGACTTCACCATTTTAGAGGTTTATAAATTACAATTCATTTGAATGCAAACAGCATATCTCTATCTGTTCCCAATCTAAAGTTATCATTTATTAAATGGAGTAAGGTAACTCAGTGTTAGTCAATGGGAAGATAATTTTTACAGCAGTGAAAAACAACTTACACCCTCACACTGCTGAAATCCACATTCATACACGTGACCTCAAACCTGAATTTTAATTTTGGGCATTTAATGTAACATAAACTTGTCTTCTAGCAGCACTATGGTGCTTTGCTTAGAGATTTTTCATATGGGAACACGAGCCTCTCAAAGCAGAGATGCTGTACAAAGAACTGTATTGTACAAAGGTTCCTTGTTCTTCACCCAGCACCTGATGGGTGAGGATGGAGGAAAACCAAAGGGGATGATGGACGGAGTGTTGAACATTGCAAGCACTCACCCCCAGTCAGGGTGAGGATGGAGGGCCATGTGGCTGGAATAGTAATTGGATTTGTCATGTTTCATTCCCATGTCTACATTTTATATCACATATATTTTCAAATTCAGGGCTTCTGATTTTCCTGCTCACCTACTTAGTTTTCCTCTCTTATAACCCTTGTTTATTCCACTTCAAATCAGATATTCTGTAATTTGTATTTAGTGGCATTAGTCAGATCATTTACCACCCACTTTGTCTCTACAATTTTACTTGCTCTCCAATGTGTCAAATGCCCGCCCCGTCAACAGACTCTCACTGGTTCCTACAAGGTGCTTACAAGGCTTTCTATTCTGACAGCCTTTGTAATCCTCATTGATATCTCTAAGTGCGTCTCTCCATGCACACCTGTCTATCTTACTATAGCCCACATTATGAGTGTCCCATTAAATTCGATGGGCCTGGTAACAAGAGTTCCTAGGTCCATTGGAATTATGAGTTCAGTGGAAGCACCATTTGGTAGTGACGTTTCATGCTGAAGTTCTCCTGGTGGAAAATTGGGGGAAAATGTGTGGCAATCTGTAATGAGTTTGATTTCTGTATGTTATTCTGCCCAAACTCCTAATTCACTTCATTTAACCCCCTTCTAATTATTGGAACCATGATAACAGTACATCCAGTGGAAAGTGCAACACTTGTAATGAGGGCTTTAACTGTGTGTTGCTTCTATTTTGTTGTCACTTGCACCAAACTGGCCATATGTGCAGCATTTGTGTGAATACATATTCACAATAATTATCATTTCACTGTTCACATTTTCACAAGAAAGTAATTGAACTTAGGTTATTTGGCAACATGTCACCACTTTCAGTAAGATGGAATGTGCTCCATAATTGTCCTACATTATTACAACTGCTGCTTATCCTGGAACTTGAATTCAGTAAAGGAAAGTAAAATTCAGTTGTATGGAGATGATTGAGGTCGGAAGAATTAATACTTTTTCCTGCCGAGATTAAACAGTTATTGATATGCTGTGGGAGAGAATGTTGCTCTTCTGTAATAAAAGTTCATGCAGTCTAGTCACAATGCACTTTGGGTCAATTTAATAAATAGCAATTGTCCGAACACCACAAGCAATGACAACATTGCTACAAAATAGAGATTGAGACTTCACCTTAAAAAACGAGGTATTGTCACTAATTTCTCTAAGGATAAACCACAACAGTAGAGATGGATGGATTAAGTGGGTGGAACGGTGAATGGAAAGATGGATGGATGGATGGCTGGCTGGCTGGCTGGCTGGCTGAGACATAGATGTTGCTAAACACTTTCAAACACCTAAGTGTATGGATACTCACCAAAAACTTACAGTTAATTTCCCATGATTGGGAAAAGACGAGTCTACTCCTTGCATGGAAAGGAAAAATGTGTTTTCCTGTAATGCAATAGGAAGGTAAAATCTTCATGTTTTATCAGGCAGAGATAATAGGGGAACAACGCGTGAGAAAACCATTTTCATAATGAGAAAACAAGTTTAATATACGAACACTTATTTGCATTCAATTATCAAAATTCAGCAATTTGATTTTCTACTCATAAGCACTCAAGGAAATATATATCTCATACACTTCATTGACGACTCTTGAAATTCTTCCTTTCCAAAAATGTTGGAAATGTGCTACAAAAGTAAAGAGCACTCCTTCTGGAGCAAATTTCTGAATTTTCAGCCCTGCTCTTAGTAAATCTGTACCATGGTTTCTCGTTTTTGCGGATTTGCTTTTTCCTATGTGCTTCTCAGTGTGAGCAGGAAAGGAAGATCTCCTTGCTAGACTGTCTGATCCTAAATTATTAATTGAAGGAAATCAAGGTATGAACTTCCACAAAGTTAATAAACTAGCGGCCTGTTAGGCAATAAAAGTGTCAGTGAATAGTTATGCACAAAGCAAAACGGTTTACCTCAGAAGAGAAATGCATATAACATGCTTAAGCAGCACCTAATGGGCAAAAAATAAAGAAACCGATCAGTAAAATTCCAAAACGGTTTTTGTAAAAAAGAAAGCAATTTTAATGAACAAAATAAGCCTGAAATGATGCACATACTATCGGGGGAATCGGAGACGTGGACTTTTAAATTTTAAAGGTCAAAAAGCATCCATTGTAGATATTGGACTCTGGGGACTGGATCAAAAGTACCAGCTCCACTGGTCTGCTGTTTCTTCAGGAGCCAGACCTCAGTCCTCACGTCTGGCAGACTCAGAGCAGAATATTCTTCTTTTGAATTTTTTAAGTCCTGTTGTGTTCAAAAGGCCCTGGGGTGGAAGCCATTCTAAAAGTAAGCACTGGCTTGAACTTTGTAATAGGACTTTGTAATAGGCACTAACCCTATTTCAAGAATGTATCCAAAGTGCACAGTTCACCCAACCCTATTTTGCAGAATGTATATCCGTCCCAAGTAGTGCACACCAGGTGACTTTCAAGTTCAGAGAACCCCAGAGCCTACATGTGGAGTTTCTTGTCCCTACCCAGGGGCTGTCCTATTGCACTGAAGAAAGTCCCCTGGAAAATTAGCCCAGTTCACCTTCAATAAGACCAGGAGGCACTTTGCCAACAACGACGAGCCTCTTGCCAGAGCTCTGTTTCCTATTAGAATGCTGCTCTGAGAGGTCACGACGACCGTTTGAACCTGCTGTCCCTGTCCACTCTTCTCCTCTCAAATTCGAAGGCTACTATTGGTTGATGCTCTATAATTAACTGCTCTCTGTCGTCCCGCCAGACACCTGCTGGCAGGCCAAGGTTCTTTGTTCTTCCCTTACAGGTATTTCACATCTGATGAAGGGAGCGGGAAGAGTTTATAACTGTCAGCGGAAGAAAAACAAACCGGAATACCTGATTTATTGACTTTTCAATATTTAGTTAAATACAGACAGCTCCTATTAAAGTCATGTCTGGACCATACTCGGCAAAGACTCAGGCTCATCATTGAATTGGTTATATATATTACAGTAGTTCACAGAATATTTCAAAAGTCCTTCCATACACCACCCTACAATAAGTATGACTATTCCCTAGCACACCTTTTCAATGGAAAAGAAAGGGCTACGGTAGCCTGGACAGAGAACACTCTGAACCTTGTCACTGTGGAAGAACTCTAATTCCATATTCAGCCTGACTAAAGTTTACACATTATTCCCACACGCCAAGTGGGCCCCATGGCAATGCTTGTAAACGGCCTAGTGCATGTAAAACTGTTTCTTTTCACATGTACTGTCTGCAGGTTTAGGCTGCAGCTGTTTAGGCCTGCCAAGTCCGCCGAAACCTTGTTTTTAAAGACACATGCTGGTACTTGCACTGAGACTCACATGTGAAATGTGATCGTTACACTATTGGCGCCTTTTACACCATATTTCTGTGATCTTAATAAAGATAAAGGAATGCCAAGCAGAATTAGCCACTGTTGCCATGTTTTAAAGGGCAGAGCATATCCAATGAGAGGTGCTTTACAACCTCCAACTGCTCAGAGTCAAATATGCTAGTCCATGCAGCCAGAAAAAAAAATGTGGTGACCATGAAAAGACTGCTCTGCTGCAAAGTCATGCAAAGTGACGTAGCCTTTTTTGTGCTGGAAAGTGTCCTTTTTCATTTGCAAATAAAGTGTTGTGCTACTTTACACCACTTTGCGTGAAGGGGACATTACATCGGTGGTACTTGGGCTTTTCAGTACAAGCATCCATGTTTTTTGACACAAAGCCCTATCTATTAAAACTATTAGACAAGACTTTGCGACAAAATATAGCACCTCCTTGAGACAGGTGCAAAGCTGGAGAAATATATTTATTTCTCAAAACAGGTTACGCATTTTTTGTATGCTGCACCATACAGATGTGTGAAATGTGTTAAAAATTGTCTAGGCAGAGGGTTTTGTATTTAAAGGGTAACTTCCAATACAAAACCTATGCTAAACTTTAAGCACTCATATTTGCAGCATGGTACAAGGTGTGTGCATTGTGTCTTGCAGTCTGTTTGTGCACCTGCTAAGGGTAAGAGAGCAGTAGCAGGCCATATTTGTTAAATAAGTTTCCATTTCTTCACAGACTTTCTTCCCGACATTTAGGGCATGATTATGAGTTTGTCGGTCTGTGGCCTGTCAAACTCGCGGTGGCGCGGCGGTGGCAGTCCAGCCACCAGCACAACAGTGGTCCGACTGCCATATTACAAGTTAAGCAGTTGGACCACCATTGGACCGCCAGAACCACCAGGGAACCGCGTTCCTTGGTGGTGGCTTGGTGGTCAGGGGCTTACAATATGCTGGTAGTGCCGCTGTGGCACCGCCATGCATAGTACGAGTTTCCTGAACACCAGCGGTTTCATGGAGGTTCTTACTCCATGAAACTGCTGGCGGTCAGGAACCAAAGGGCACCCTACAGGGCCCCCCTTTCCCCATGCTAGTTGGTGCATGCAAGGGGGCACATGGTGTGCCCCCCTGTGTGCATGCACCCCCAGTTCCAGCACGGCATAAACTTCACAGTCCATACCGATCTGGAACGCGCTGTGGCGGTTCCTTGGCGCTGCTGTATTAAGGATCACATTTGAGCCTTTTTACTGCACCACCGGAGTACCTCCATTCTGCCCGCCCACCAGACCATGATTTCACTCGTAATCTGGTGGGCGAGTGGCTGCCCTGTTTTGAGATGTGGGAGAGGGGCAGTGGTGTGGCGGCCCACTCCCACACTGCCAAACTCGTAATCTGGCCCTTAAGCTTTCAGCAGCTGAAATGCTTAAGGGCCATTCATCATATCTATGGTGTTCCTGTGGATCTTGTAATTCTGATGATGTCAGTAACTCCAGTTACCGTATTGGAACTGTAGGGGCACTTGCAATGATTCCCACAGTGCCATGAAGTCCACTGAACCAAAATAATTTCCACATACAGTTTGAAGTTGTGCTCAGTTCATGTTGAATTCATGGATTCCCTAAGCCCCCCTTTTCTGCATATGCAATTAACATCTGATCCATGTCTATTGCAAATGTGCACTTTAAAATATCCCCTGTGTGTGTTTCCAAAGTGATTGATGGTTATCATAAGTTGGTATTCACAGTTTTCATAATCATCTATTTGATTGTAACTAAATATTCTCTGCTATTTTCATAGATCTATAAGTTATATTTTTCTGCTGAAAATAATACAATTCCCCTTTATGATTTTGTTTCCATCCATGACCCTTTTTCTATGGAGTCAGTGCTGTATATTGAACTCTTAAATTTCTCAAGACTTCCATAGAAAGTGATATGCAAGTCTTACTTTACTAGTTGGACAAGATTTAAATGTACAAATGCTGCATTTGATGAATCTGTTAACACCCCTGCATAAAAAGATATTATCTGGTGTGTTAAATTTCTGTTGTAAGCCATCTAAAACTGTGATTACCATAAGTCTGTAGAATGTTGGAAAGACTTGGGGAATGTACTGCTTGTATATCAAGAAAATTACAATAAAAATATTTACAGGAGCGGTCTGTGCAGGTAAGAGCGGTGGGGCGGGGTGGGGGGGATTTGACAGACGACAGCGAGGGAAAATTAAATAAATAATACATTTTCCCTCGTAGTCGTCTGTTGAAAAAGCCTCACCGCTCTTACCTGCACGGGCCGCTCCTGAATATTTAGCAATTCTGGAAGACCATTAAATAGTCGGAATCCATTTTAATAGCCTATTTCCTCTCCCTTTTTTTTCCCTCCCAGGGCGTTTCTATTACCTAATCCACTACACAAAACTGACCTACGATGAAGCGGTCCAGGCTTGCCTGAATGATGGATCTCAGATCGCTAAAGTTGGCCAGATGTTTGCGGCATGGAAACTCCTAGGCTACGACCGCTGCGATGCTGGCTGGCTGGCTGATGGCAGCGTGCGCTACCCAATCTCCAGACCACGGAGACGCTGCAGCCCTGACGAAGCCGCTATTCGCTTTGTAGGCTTCCCAGACAAAAAGCACAAGTTGTATGGTGTCTATTGCTTTAGAGCATAAAACGGAACGTACCTTAAAGCACAACAGTATTAAAAACAAATTCATTAAGAACATGTGAAAGATTTCTTTTCAGTATGAACTCATGCAAGTTACCAAAACTGTGATAAACTTTTTTACTCACTGTAAAAAGTCATTTTCATATGTCCAAGTCATTTGTTTTGTTTGTGGGCGGGGATGGGGTGGGATATGGGGGAATGGGTTTGTAAAGGTATCATTCCATAAATATGATAAATTAATATAATTTTGTCGAAAAGTATATGTAAAGAAGCTTTAGCCATAACATGTGCAAGAGGCACCCGTCCAAACAAAAGTATAGTTTCAGAAATGGGGCATGCAAAAGCTTGATGATGGCAATGTCTTACAAAGACACTCAGATGATACTGTTTGTTTCCTAGGGTGTTTCGGTTTACTGTTGCCCGCACAGTTGCAGTGTTTGATTTCTAGCCTCGGGAATTAAAATGACCTTGCACGCCACTGACTGCTGATCCCAGATTGTAAGTCTCCACCACTGTAGCAGTGCTGAGTGCTTGATTTGAGACATTCAGGAGTCAGTAGGCGCTAGAAACCAATGGTGTCACTAGATTTCATCAATATCTGCTGTGCTCTGAGCTCAATGCATGGGACATGTTTCTGGTGCTGCACTTCTATGTTCACATTTACAAAATAACCAGTCAAACATTTTAGCGAGAAAACATAGAAAGATGCCTGAAGTTTGCATTTATTTATTGCATGTTGGAGGTTATTTGGTACCCAGTCCTTTACGAGCACATTTACCATACCCGATAAGACTACAATAAGCATATATCTTCCATTTTGAAATATTGTCTTGTCACAGATTTCTGTGAGAATTTTTTTAAAGCATCTAATGTTTAAACTATAATGGGGTGTAATTTCAAAATGTTCATATTAGAACACAATTTGCTTCAAAACAGGGTTTGAATACATTTCCTAATGAAAAGGCTCAGGCGGAACCCAGGTGCTCTTCCACACAAGCAAGCACAGCTAGATGTCCTAAAGAAGTGAACGTTTTATTGTTCATCAAACACTATGTACCATGCTAGTCATGGACAAACACGTCAACCATTCCTACGTGCTGTTTCACATTTAAATGACTTCAGCCTGTGATGTATCATATTTCCCTCCATTGGATTCACTGCGCTGTTCTCAAACTCCAGGGCCATTTTGCATCTACTCAGGGCAGTTACACCAATGAACTGCTGGTCAGACAAATACTGTACAACCTATCAGCTTGATTTTCCATTATCCTTTTAATTGTTATTTTATCTATAAAAGAACATTAAACATATTTAATATTTCTGTTAGTTTTATTTACACTTCACAAGAGATGTTATTTGGAAACCCTAAAGGCAAACAATAAAGGCATTGAGAAAACAATAAACATTTGATCCAAACGAACAGTGAAACATATTTTTGTGTCTTTGAATCGTTTTGAAGTCTAGTTTGTAGTCATGTGAGATGATTCTCAACATCTGAGTGAGATCTTTGTTTTCACATACCTGCGAATTTGGTGATTCTGTCGACAGTTGTTTCCTTCCAAATTAAATTATTTCCCGTAGAACTTTCTTAATGAGTGTGCATGACTCTTTCTTATCACCTAACACGTTTAATTAATTATTTCTATGCACATTTGACTAATTTATAATGTTCTCGAAGGACTTCATTTCAGAACTTATGCCTATCTTGTCTATAGTCTTCTGGACATGTCCCTTTCATAACCAGACAAAATCATTTAGGCAAGTCTTAACCTGTGATTTGTACTGTCTCACAACAATTTCAACGTTTGTGCTTTTTAATTCAGCCTTTCTTTTGAACGTCCCTCAAATTTGCCCCAGTTTTAAGCCATTTTGAGATTATCTAAACAGATGCTCCAATTTAATCCTGCATGGTGACATTTAAAACCTCACCTCCCATTCTCAATTGCCATTCAGTTATTTTGCACCTTGTGTGTGGCTTTTTAGTTGGATAGTTTGACTCTAAGCTGCACATCATTGAAATGCCTTCTAAACCATTTCTTATTTCTAGGTCTGCTTAGAGATACCTTTAGCTGCTTGTTAGATCTTTTGTTAGGTCTGGCTAAAGACAACTGTAGTATGTGACACATGTCATGTAAAGAAGAAAAATATTACATAGAGAAGACCCTTGGGTCAGCTGCTTTTAGCCTTTATCTGTTTTCGGTCAACCCCCTCCAGTCATTAATTGCTTGAAATGCCATTCATAATTTGAATCTGTTCACATCACGGACACTTGGACAATGAACTCTTACTCTTAACATTTGCTGTTTCATGGATTCTGAGCTTACTGGTGCTTGTAACAGGATTCTGTCTCCAGGATCACACCTGAGGCAAGCGTCTCTGGTCAGTCACTGCAAACGACTGGATTGCAGATGTAAGAGCCCAATCAGTACACCGCTGGTAGTACCCCCCACTCTGCTGGTCTGGTGCTGCCGGGGAGCTGGCTGCTAATAGTAGTGTACTGGTGTTAAACGTGGCAGTCATCTTGGAACACTGTTAATCTTTCAAAATCTACACGACATTCAGGACCAGTGCTGAATGTGGCAGTCATCTTGGAACAGTGTTACATTTTCAGGATAGACACATTCAAGCCTAGTGCTAAATGTGGTAGCCATCATGGATTAGTATTATATTTTCAAGATAGCTATCACTTTGAGCAATAGTGATGCAAGTAACCAACAGCACTGAACCAACCGAAGAGTGGTGCCAGACCTGTGTGCCTCTGTCATCCCTGACCCTCTGCTACCAGTGAGTGTGTAACTTGGTATGTAGACAGTGAGATACTACCAGATGGCCAGGCTGCTTCTGGGCTGGCCATATCATCAGCATTTCCCAAAGTGAATCTTGCTTTTCTTCACAAGGCCACACAATACATTTATTTGAAATGTGATCCAGAATTACAAAACATACATTTCTTGAGACATACATAAGTATACAAAATATTTAGCTTTATATTTTATTGTACTGCCTTTTTATCTCTTAATCACATTACTGTCTGGGGGTGAGGTTGAAAAAAGAGTGGCGCCAATCAAGCATTTACTATCTGTATTTCCCCAGGAGCAGCACTGGAAGTGTGTTAACATTTTTCCACAAGAATCTTTTTTTATGTATCAGGGATAAGCGTAAAGGACGGGTAGAGGGCACTAAGGTCCAGACACATATGACGGGATGACAGGTGGAACCAGAAGATACAGTTTAATAAAAGAAACCTCATTGATTTGTAGTTACAGAAAGTCTGAAAAGAACATTGATCATTTGTTTTTGGAAACAGCTATCTGAGTGCCTTTTCAGCATTAACTGTTTGCATTGTTCCTTGTTGGCTTGAGAGAGAATTTCCGAAGAGCTGGAGTGTTTGCCCTGAAAATAATATTGTTACATGTTGAACAATGTGGATAACTTACATTTCAAGCTTTCTGTTTTTTGTTAGCCAAACTCAGCAACAAATGCTTATGAAAATGCAACAACTGCTGCATTTGCCTCAGTAGAGGTGTTATGTTTTCAAGTCTGTAGCCCAACAGCTGCTGATAATGACTTGTCCCTTGAGACCAAGAAAAAAAACTACTTGTGAGAAAGATGGGATGGATTGAGGTCCATCATACGCAATAAAGTCACTGTCTTGTTAGGTCCAATTAAAGGTTTCAGTAGCCTGATAACTATGGCACAGAGCAGCCAGGCTTAAAATAGAGAAAATGTGTAAATCATTTAAAAATACCAAACAATTAAAAAGTCAAAAACACAAGATTGTAAAAATCATGCTCCTATTTAGCAAAATAGAGCATAATTTAATTAACGAAATACCACGAAAATGACAAAATCCAATAGGGAAAATGGAAATATGTAGTTTTAAAGACTTATGGAAATATAGCACAAAAATGAACAAAGCACCAGTGGTAGTCAATGGTCTCGGTAGACTGGGGACTAGGTGCAATTTCATGCCAACAGTTATGGAGCGCAGGTTGGATACAGCAACCAGGTTCAACCTGGTCAGAAGTTTTATCTTGGCACTTAGTCAATTTTCTGAAAGTCAAAATCCTTCAGCAGGGTCAGGCAGCAGGCTGTGTCCATGGAAGTCCTCATAAGTCAGGTAGGCATTGGTCGAGGTCCAGCTGAAGTTGGTGGAAAAATCTCAGAGTGGGAGAAATTTAAATTTCACGTTCAGGTTATTTATGGATTTAATTCTTTTTTGGAGCTCGGCATCCACCAGCAGCGCAAGGCTGTAGTTTTATTTGGCACTGAGTTCCATGAGGCCAGATACCTTCTCTCCGAGTTCCATTTGAGTGGGATTGGCTGCTTCAGCGAATCTCAGATAATGGGAAACTTGTTTTCTGTAGTTAGGTACAGTTGATACTGGTCAGCTTGGCAACTCAAGGAAAAGGCCTCTTGCACCTCTTTGTGGCTTTGTAGTGTGCACAGGTCACCAAACGGACCCTTCAAGATCCATTCTTTGTCCTGGGTGCACGGACAAGAAAGTCCAGTCCTTCAGAACTCATCTTAAGTCATGACAGCAGGTCCAGTCCTCTTCTGTTCTTGTTTAGGTCCAGCGAGAGTTCTCCTGAAGGTGCCTGAAGATGCTACAATTTTGCCTGCCACTAGCTAGTGGGGAAGGAAGGGGCGACTACTGAATCTCCCCAAACCAGTGGTGCAAACATTCCCAGGGGTAACTCTACCAAGTTTTTGCAGGTGCTCCTGTGTGTCCTTTTGTAAACAATCTCAAAGTGCCCATCACTTTCAAAATCCAAGATGAAGAAACCCTCCCCTTGTGCAGAACATGTGTGCCTACCCAGAGGTGTGGCAACTGTAATGAACAGTGCCCTCCTACTTGGTCACTTCAAACCAATTATGGTGGCAGCTTCTCCTCACTCTGTGTGGTGTCTGCCTGACTGGACCCCTCTGAATTGACTTCACTGGCTGAGCTACAGTTGGAGGGCTAATGCAAATTTGCCTCCAAGAGCTTTTGACAGGAAAAAGACAACTTTTTAAACGTTCATTTCCTTAATATTTATTAAAACTTCAACTTCACCACTGAGTTAGGTTTTAAATTAATATTAAAATAGATGGGTAATCATTTCTCTAACTAGTCCCTAACTGTAAATAGCAACATTACCATTTAAAGTCACTTCCTAGTGTTTGTCTATGGGCCAGCCATCCTTGCTACAGTGTAAATAGCTTTTGGGTGCTGGTCACTGTCAGGACATGTTAACTTTACATTTCTACATGCCCTACTTTTAAATACCGCAAACCCTGCCTTGTGGGCTACAAAGTCTACATGGTGTGACTTATTCATTATTAAAAGTAAGGTTTTATTCTGTCAAAAGGGTTTTATTTTGACAGGTCAGGTTGCAGGATTTACACTGCAGCATCTAGGATACAGTGGTAGGGCAGGAGTTATGTTTGCCTGGTCGCACTAGTGGATTGCACAGTAGTGCTGTGTTCCATAGGTGACATTTAACTCTTCATGCCATGAGTGTATTTTTGCCACCATATACTATGGCCTTAAATGAAAGGTAAATATGGAGTTAGACAATTTCAACATGTTTCAGGAGTCAGGACACATGTGATGGGGCCTGGTTAGCAGTGTCCATTTTCTGTGGACATTTTCAGTCCACAGAAAATGGTGGTGACAACACAAAATGAAGCACTTTCACAATACTACAATTTTTCTAGTATTTTGACAGTATCCAAAGTGACCAGGCCTTGCCTCAATCTCATTGCTTGGGAGGAATCACGTTTTTTTCTCACTTCCCCTCACCTGCAGTTGATCTAAGGGGTCTTAGACTGGGCCTACGTGATAAGATAAAAACTGAAAACAGCGACATCCACAGGAGATTCCTTTTTAGGTCTAGCTAGAGACAGATTTCTCTAGGTTTAACTGACATAGGCATACATGTATAATTAGTAGGGAATATTTACAAGAACTGACTCATATATTGATGCTTCAGATTTATTGTGCCTGCTGCATATGCCATAACAATGCCATGGATGCGCTGCATTTACAATACAGGGCTCCATGGCGTAAGGATCCATGGATACGTCAGAAATTCTGACGCATCTATCGGCACTAAAGTGATGTATTGTTGGAGTTGGTCGTAAGACTGATGCAACTCCAGCAGTACATCAGAACACAGAGGCGAGTCTCATGTTAAAAGCCCTGCATCAATCCTTACGCGTGGTTTGAGAAGGCTTTGGTATTTTTGCGCAGTCAAGTCATAGAGTGACGCAGTGAAATGTTGTACATTTCACTGCGTCAGTTCTACGTGGCTTTTAACGTGGGGATGCCTATCCTGCATACATTGTACCTGGCGGAGGTATAATGTGACGCAGGCCTCTACAAACTGACGCATTGGGTTCAATGTGTCAGTTTGTAAATATGGAGTAGTATGGAGCACTGATTGCCCTGCCGCTGCGTCAAAAAAAATTATGGTGTGGCTGTGCCTGCTCCTTGTAAATATGCCCAATACTTTGTGCCTTTTAGAGATATAAACTCAGATTACAAGTCATGCGGCGCAGAATTAATGAATGTTTTTATATCCAAATGCACCAAGTGCATCACCTTAGCAAAGGTTTTTATCTTCTGACTACTGATTTTTGACAAATCTAGTACTTTTTGACCTAGGCTCCAGTTATTCTGTTTTTACTACGTGTCCTTGCTTTCATTGACAGTTTTGTTTCGGACCTACTGAGAAAAATTACACACGATGTAGATGCAGTGTATGACTGTATTCAGATTAGATTGTTGGACACTTTTGTAGCATTAAAATAGCTGAAAGCCTACGACAAACCTAAAACATCCATTTTCCTGATAAATGTGAGAGAGAACAGATATTTTGACTGCTAATGCTCTGCCATCTGGCTTTTGAAAAAGGAGAATAGCTGCTGTCAGGAATATTAAAGCAACACAGGAGTCTGCAAGAGTTGCACAGAAAAAAGGAAAGAGTGTATGTACAGAAAACATTTCAACAAGTTCAACAGGAGTACACTGCAAGTAATGGCTGAGTACAAGTTGGATGAAGAAAACATCCTGAAAATGTTGGTTCATTTTCTGCACCAATTCCTGTATTGCTGTAACTCCACAGGAAATGTTCTTGTATGTCCTGCTTTCTTGCGCTGCTGTTTCCGTTCATGGAGCAGACAATGAAAAAAGTATTGGGCTCAAAGGTGTGTGAGGAACAACACTGCACCAGGTTTCGAAAAGCCATTGCTAAAGTGGTGTAAAGGCATGTTTCTTTACCATTAGAGGGCATATTCACAAGGAAAGTGGCGAAGTGTGTCGGTAAGCCAAGAAGGCTAACAACATGCTCTGTCACTTTAGAAACGCAGGGCTGTACCGTATTTACAAGAATATGGTGCAGTCCTGTGTTTTCCCCTGCGCTGGCACTAAATTTAGCGCCAACACAGGCACCCTTGCACCATAGTGCAAGGGAAAATGCGTTGAGGAAAGTGATTGTTTGTGTGCAGGAAGGTGCCCCTTCCTGCACATAAACAATCTGAAATGGCGATTTGAAACTTCTATGTAATCTGCTTAATGCTGCACACATAAAAGTTGCATAACGTCATTTTTATAAATGATTGTTTATGTGCAGGAAGGGACACCTTCCTGCACATAAACAATCAAAGCGTTTTGCTGTTTCCATGTGTGCTGCACAGACATTAAACATTTCTCCTCATTGCGCCAGGGTAAGACCAGGTTTTCCCTGGTCTTAATTTTGGCGCTGCCCCATTTTTACGCCACCCTTGTAAATATGGGGCAGCGTCAAAATCAATGGGTAATACCCATTGCCCTCCTCTTTCACGCTAAGTATAGCGTGAAAGGGGGCCTTATTTACAAGGCAGCGTTAAGCCACATTAAGTGTCTTAACGCTCCCTTGTAAATAAGGCGAAGCCCGTGTTGCCACCACAACATCTTTAAAAGTGATGCTGTGGTGGCGATAGGGGCTTGTAAATATGTCCCTACATCTTTTGAAAACCTTGGTGGATGCCTGGCTTGCACCCACACCAGAATCACACCACCAACATCAAGGGAAAATTAGCAATTGATGGTAAAATGTAACACAATTTGGCCCTTGATAGTCACTGTTGAGACACTTCTGTTGCTACCCTTACTTATGGGACATATAGCATTGAATTCATATGTGCAAATATATATTATGCATAATAAATGTCACTTCTTTTCTGAAAGAAACTCTGGGCCACATGTACAGTCGTCAGGTTTTGTTACTACAAATTGCGATTTTTAGTGACTCGCAATTTGTGAGTTGCAAAACCTGACACTGTTTGTGATTCGCAAATGGGTCGCCAGGGACCTGCCTCATTAATATCCATGAGGCAGGTCGCAATTTGTGACCCATTGGGAATGGCCTGGCACTCACAGGGATGGTGGCCTGCTAGGGTCTGCAGACCACCATGTCTGTGACTGTTTTTTAAATAAAGCAGTTTACTTTTAAATGCATCCCGTTTTCCTCAATGGAAAATGGGACGCATTTGAAAAATAAAAATGAAAAGTTTTCTTTTCATTTTTTTAGACTGGGCAGTGGTCCGTGGGATTACTGCCTGCTCTGAAAGATTTCTAGCACCCACATTGACACTCTGTTCTGTTTAGCAGGTCAGCCGTGTTCTCCTCTTTGAGGCCAGAAATGCTGGGGTTCAGATGACACAATGTACTATGTGCATATTTATCAAACTTTCACGCAGTGCAGTAAGTCACCTTGCTGTGCTGCATGAAAGGGAAAAGGCAGGAATGCGCCATATTTAACATTATATGGTGCTTCTGGTCCTTTCCGTGCGCTAGTTCACACACTGCTGCCTAGACTCAAATCAGGCGCACTTGCGCCATGGTGCAAGGGTTCCTGCGTTACAGACAGGATTGTTTTTGTGCGGTAAGGGGCACCTTCCTGCACAAAAACAATCCTCTGAGGCATTTTCCTCTTTCAATGTGTGCTGCAGAATGCGTCTGCCACATTTGAAACAACATCGGGACACTCTAGGGTTACCTCACTGAGCACATACAATGTCACCACAGAATTCTCGGAGGAATTCACACTCCTTGAAAGTGAGCCACAGTGCTTCATTAAAGTGACATATATCCTGGTGGGATTATCCTTCTTAGGGGCATCTGTTAAAGATGAATGTGAAATGCTTGTGTGATGGAACCATGTATGCATTTACCACACATGCCTTTACAATGAATTATGTGTTGTTAAGGCAAGTATGGTACAGACATATCCGTGGTTACGGCTTGACAGGTAAGTCTTAATCCCAGACCCCTGCCCTGACTCCTAAAACTACCCCCTCCCTCCTGAAAACAAACCCCTCCCAAGTCCTAAAAACGTCCCTGCCCCAGTCCAAAAAGTGACCTTGCCCTCCCCATAGCCCTTAAAACTACCCCGACCCCCCTGAGCCCTAAATGCAGAATGCAACACACATAGAAAGAGGACAAAAGAAGAGAAATAAAGATATTTCTCCTTGTTACGCCTCACCTGGGAAGGCGTAACATTTTGACGCATTCCCAGGTCTACCAGTAATGGTAAATCATGGAATGCACCAAAGTCCATGGGTGGATGCTTGGGAACACACATGCTCCACCCATGGAGTGGGTGAGCCACATGTAACTAGCATGATGCCTATCCCTAAGATGGCGCCTCCGCCCTACCTTTATCTCCTGTCTATCGGTTATAGCACAGGTACAAAGCACAGTCCCCGTGACTGAATCGCATTAAACCGACACTCAACTGCATCCCTAGGCTCCCTAGCCTATCCACTACAGACGAACCAGCCCCATCGAATGCCGAACACACTCTTTCAGCTCAGAATAGAATAGCTGGTCCTGATTAAAGCCCAACAGATGGAGTAGAACTCGAAGGAGCCACCCCCCCTCCAATCAGACACAATGCCATCTACTACACCATCCTCCCTCAGCCCCTCTTCTCTTAACCTCCTAAAACCTTATGGCCTGTACTCCTTCTCCATCATTTTCCCCCCTAACCTCTCCCCTAAAGCGAAAAGAAACTTAAAACATAAACTGATCAGACAACACCCAGAAACATTATTCGTGGACATATACCACTGCTCCTCCAAAGGCCAGCTGAAAATGGAGCTCATTTTCCACACGGTCAGACCGGAACACTGGAACTCCATTATCAGTTCACATCACCACATATCCAAAACAACTAACACCCCCCACAGCTGCAAACTGACGTTCTCAACCCCTAACCGCCCGTTGGGCAGCGGCAACACCTCTGTGACCATCTACTCCAATGGCACGGTCATGATCCAAGCCAACAACGACAACCTAGAGGCATTCGACTCCCTCTTCCCCTCGCTACGCAGCGCCCACTCTCATGCTAGTCACCCCCTCCCGACCAACTTCCTATCCTCTAACGGATCGACCCGTCACGAGATACCGCAAACCAATCCCATTCCTTATGCCAATAACGACAACCTCCCCCTGGACACCAACCCCCACTCCATCCCCCCACGCCAAACACGCACAGTAGATACCCCACCTTCAATACTAACCAGTGGTACGACACTACTGAGGCTCGCCAACCCCAGGCTGTCCGTTGCCGACCCCCTCCCCTCTCCTCCCCTACAATGCCTCCCCCAACCCTCAACTAGCAACCCTAACCCCCTTTCAACGACTCCTAGCGCCCTCTCTCTACTCACACGTATGAGAACACCAGCATCACGGCATGACTCTGCACTCCCCTTGCCCATGGCCTCCCACAGTGGCATCACCAAAATCTGGCACATCACGGACAAGCTCTTCCCGACGCTGCACTCCCCTTGCCCATGGCCTCCCACAGTGGCAACACTGACATCACCGACACCAAAATCCGGCACAACACGGACAAGTTCTCCCCCTCTCTGGACTGCCCTGCCCAGAACACCCCCACCCCCGCCTCTGGGAAGACGACGCAGCGTCTCGCTCTACTAGAAAGCCAACTAGAAATTATAATCCTGGGCCTTAACGAAATCCTACTGAACCTCAACACACTTCAAGAGCCCAGCCTATGCCCTCACCCGACCCTCACTATTGCCAGCTCCAAACATCAATGGCCCTCCAAGGCTCTTGGGCTAAGTTGGAACTAAACCCCTCTCCTAAACCAAACACAGAGACCCAAAAGAACAAGAGCTGCAATGTCCACGAGCGAAGCAATGGAGCTTGCCTCCTCGTACGACACTCCCTCCACTATCTCCCCAAATGCAAAGATCCAGGTCATCACAGGATTTAGAAGAGACCATTCTCCACCCAGAGCCCCAAGACCCCCATCCTCCCTCACGATCATTCCCAGGGCCCCCCTAATGAAGAAACACAAAAGCGGGAGGACTTCCACCAATTGCATGCTCATAAACTGCAGATCAGCCACCAAAGATGCAAAAAAACTGGCAGAAACCATCCTTACACATGACATCGACATCTCGTTCATCACCGAGACATGGCTAAATGAGTTCTCCTCCCCAACCATGGTCATGCTTGTAACCCCAGGCTTTGTAATCATCAACAAAGATCAAAAAGACCAGCGAGGAGGGGGTGTAGCAATCATCCACAAGAACAACATCTTCGTGACGGAAACCATCACCTTCAACTACAACACCTTGAATGTCTAACTGCCAACTTCAAGACGAGAGACAACAAATCACTACTCTGCCACCTCCTCTACCATCCGCCTGGCTACACCTCCGCATTCGGAGAACACTAGTCCGACCTAATAACTCACTGTTCACTCCGTGACACCAATAACCTAATTCTAGGTGACCTCAACCTTCACTGGAATAAGGAAAACAACTCGCTGATCCAAACCCTGAACGAGCTTCTACACAACAACAACCTGACCCAACACTGCGCAGAGGAAACCCACAATGGTGGATCAATCCTTGATGCCATTATTGCCCAACCAGACTCAGTCACGATCGACCACATCCTGCCCGTTGACTGGTCTGACCACCACATCATCTTATTCCACATCAACCAAGTGCTCCTAGACCAGCCCCCTACGCAGGTCTCCCCTCACTGGGTGAGAAATCTAAATCAGATTCCCCTGGCTGACTTGGAGGAAAGCATAAGCTCTCTCCTTCCCAGCTCCACAGAGGATCTCACCACAATAGAACTCACCTCCCACTACAACACAACTATGACTGACATTCTAGACGAAATAGCGTCATTGAAACAAAAAAGAGTCAGAAACACTCCATCTAGATCCTGGTTCAACACAGACATAAACTCCGAAAGAAGACAACTAAGAGCTGCTGAAAGACTCTGGCGGAACAACCCGTCCTCATTCCTCCGAGACCGACTCAAAGCAATACGCGGGAAGTACAAAAAGCACATCAAGGATGAAAAGACTTCTTTCTTTTGCAATGCTTTAGACAACACAAAAAATAGGCCTAAGGAACTCTTCAAACTCATTCGGCAACAAACTTCAAAACCCCCTGCATCCGCAGTTCTGGCCTCCAAAGACCTGTGTGAGAACTTCGCCAACTTCGTCAATGACAAAATCACCAAGATTGAGCTCTCCCTAGACGTCAACCGCAGTCCCCCTTACAGGAGCGTGTCCCCAGGGATAGAAGCTATCAAACCCAAGCTCCCCCTAAATCACTGGAAAGCCTTCAACCCCATCTCCGAAGCAGAGATAGCCAAAATGATCTCCACCTCCAAACCCTCTTCACACGCCTCGGATCCAAAACCCGCCCAGCTGGCCAAAAAGCTCTATCTCTCCCTAGCCCCGCTCTGGGCCAAGATCATTAACAGCTCCCTTACAACTGGAGTCATACCGGACTGCCTCAAAGTCGGCCAAGTCACGCCATTACTGAAAAAACCGGGCTTAGACACTAATGATCTGAATAACTTCAGACCGGTCTCCAATCTTCCTCTCCTAGCCAAAATCCTGGAAAGGTGTGTTCTCCTCCAATTGACTCAGCACATAGACAGCGCCAACCTCTTAGACAACCACCAATCAGGTTTCAGAAAAGGCTGCAGCACAGAGACAGCGATCCTCAATGTCATCGACGATTTACACAAATCACTCGACGCAGGCCAATGCTCCCTACTCATACTCCTGGACTTATCTGCTGCCTTCGACATGGTGGACCACAACCTACTCATCAAGGTACTTCAAGAAAGGGTAGGTGCAGAAGAGGTGGTCTTAAAGTGGTTCTCCTCCTTTCTCCAGAACCGCACACAAAGAATAAAGATCAGAAACTTCTCATCAGACCTACACCCCGTCTGCAGGGGTGTCCCCCAAGGATCAGTTCTTTCCCCTCAATTGTTCAACATCTACATGGAACCCCTCACCACCATACTCAAAAAGACAAACATCCCCTTCCACCTCTACGCCGACGACACCCAGATCTACCTCGAAACCTCCTCCATAGATGACATTCATAGACTAAATGACACTCTAAGAGAAGTCCAACACTGGCTATCACTAAACCACCTGAAACTCAACATAGATAAAACGGAAATCCTCCTCATCTCCAGCACAGAGGAGAACCCCCAAATCGTAGAATGGCTCAAAGCAATTGATGCTCTAAACGGCATTCTCACCCTGGCGGATTCCGCAAAATCGCTGGGAATCACCCTTGACCCAAATCTTGACATGACCAAACACATCAAGAACACCGCAAAGAGCACCTTCCTCAACCTGAAGCTACTCAACAAAATAAAACCCTTCATCCTGCCTAACGACCTTAAACAAGCTACTCAATCCCTGGTGCTGTCCAGACTAGACTACGGGAATGCCTCCCTCACACGTACAGCAAAATTCCACCTAGCCCCCCTCAGATCAACTCTCAATGCAGCAGCCAGAATGGTCACCGGAGTAAAGAAGTATGATCACATCTCGCCCGCACTCAGAGAGCTAAAAGGGCTCCCAATTGAAATGCGGGCCAATTTCAGAACGACTTGCCTCACGCACAAAGCCCTGCACACAGGGAAACCCGCCTACCTGGCCGCCAAACTCAAGAAGGCCGGTCAGACAAGGAGCCTCAGAAGTTCTAACACTCTACTCCTCATCCCGCCGAAAATCCACAAACAAAAAACCGCTTCTCGATCCTTCTCTGGAAATGCGCCCAAAATCTGGAACTCCATCCCAGTCCATATCAGGACTACCCCCTCCTTTATACAATTCAAAAGGCTGCTCAAAGACCTCTTCCTCGAATGGTCTCTCCCGAATGGATAGCCGAAACGCTTAAGCTTGCACATTGCAGGACTCAGACACTTCGTCACTAAGACTTCTACCTCATCCCTTCCTGACCCCTCCCTCTGTCCCCCCCCTCCCTAAAGGAGGCTCGGCTCGAGTCAATGTGCTCAATATTGTGATTCTCTGTTTCTTCCTTTCCTGCAATTGTTGTTCAGTGCGCCAAGACTTCCAATTGCGCCATGAATCAATATGTTTTCGACTGCCAAACTGTGTGTTTTCACCCATGCTGTGAAGCGCTCCGATTCCTTCGGGTCTGGCTAGCGCTATATAAAACTCTTCAATAAATAAATAAATATGGAACGCCTCCCTGGAGCACAGTAATGCAACGCAGAAATTTGCGCTGCATTGCATTACTCTAGATGAAGCCACGCAAGGTGGCATTGGGTGGCTTGATAAATCTTATCTAGTGACTGTATCGCCCTTGAGCCCCATTGTGTGGTGCAATGGCGACGCAACTGCATCATAACTATGCCCCTAGATGTGCCTAATTATCTAGTTTTTTACATACAGTGACTATCCTCTTAGCAAATAGCCAATACAAAAGTCTTACTATTAATGCATATGTCTTAGAAGTCTCACAAATTGTAGAATAGAATATTTTTGTTCTTTTGGCATTGTGTACAAAAGCTTCAGCCATCCCACCAATGAGCCTCTGTAACTTAAGACACATTACAGTTTCTAATTTCTGGACTATGTCAGTGTAATGACATATCTTCTTATTGGAACTTTCTACAAGTCTCTACTGTCTACTGGTTATGTTTTATAACTTCACCATACTGTAGGGCAAGGATGGATGTCATGTGTCTGCCACATTTGAAACAACATTGGGACACTCTAGGGTTACCTCACTGGGCACATACAATGCCATCAAAGAATTCTCTGAGGAATTCATACTCCATAGAAGTGTGCCACAGTGGTTCATAAAGTGACGTATATGCTGGTGGGATTATCCTTCTCAGGGGCATCTGTGAAAGATGAATGTGAAATAGTTGTGTGGTGGAACCATGTGTGCATTTACCACGCATGCCGGTTCCACGCCGTCTCAACAATGCAAGTCTTAACCACGAATATGCCTTTACCACGCATGCCTTTACAACGAATAATGCATTGTTAAGGCATGTATGGTAAAGACATATCCGTAGTTAAGACTTGAAAGGTAAGTCTTAACCCCCCGTCCTGACTCCTAAAACTACCCCTTCTCCCTGAGTCCTAAAACGTCCCTGCCCTCCATCTTAAAAACTGCCCGCCCTCCCCTAAGCCCTCAAAACTACCCTGACCCCCCTGAGCCCTAAAAACTACCCAGCCATCCCCTTAGCTCTAAATATTACCCCAACCCCCCTGAGCCCTAAAAACGACCCTGCCCCCTAAGCCCTAAAAAGTATTATGATCCCTGCCCCCCACCCTGAGCCCTAAAATGGCCCCCTAAGCCCCCACCCTGACATCTAAAACTATCCCCTCCCTCCTAAACAATATCACCCTCCCCCAGCCCTGAAAACTACCCCCAACCCTGAAAACTACCTCGACCCCCAAGCCCTTAAAATAACCCCAAAACCCCCAGCCCTGAAAACTACCCCGAACCCCCAGCCCTAAAAACTACCCCAACACCCCCGGGCCTGAAAACTACCCTGACCTCCCAAGCCCTGAAAACAAACCCCCCAGTCCTGAAAACTACCCTGACCCTCCCCCAAACCACACAAACTAACCCCCTTCAAAACCCTGCCACAGCCCCACTTATGTCACCATGTCACGTCCTCTTCCGATCCTTCCTGCTTACTGCTTCTGCTAGCCAGCAGCTAGAACACGCACTGCCTTAACCACGCATATGCGTGGTTTAAGGCATATGTGTAGGCATATGTGTGGTTAAGGGAAGCGTGGTAGCGCTTGCGAAGTTGCAACACGCGTGGCTCTGCCTGCGTTGTTCCAACTGTTTCCCATGTGAAATGCATGTGGACATGAGTCACAGTTCAAATAATAAGGTGTGGCATTACAAACCATCCTTCTGGCCATTGTAA
The DNA here is from genome assembly GCA_963921515.1 of Calotriton arnoldi. NCBI lineage: Eukaryota > Metazoa > Chordata > Amphibia > Caudata > Salamandridae > Calotriton > Calotriton arnoldi. Next base: position 115,851 of record CAWUFW010007012.1, on the reverse strand, counting down.
CACTAATCACATATACACACACAACAACATTTTAGAATACGTAAGTGGGAGATTAAAAAAATAAATCAGGAGAATGGATTTTCCCCATGATTGTAATGAAGCATAGGCAATTTCAGGCGACAGACAGTTAAATAAGTACATTTCGGACTTAAAAAATTGAGCGAGAATCTCCTGCCTGAATCTGGTGTCTCAGCATACATGTATCCACATACTCCTCTTTTGTGTCTATACCGCCAATACCCTCAATTGGCCTCACTTCAATGTGTGTATTAATTTCTCCTCAGAGTCCATTTCAGTTCCTTTCCTTATGATCCTCTGTTATGTTGTTTTATTTTTGTGATGTTTCCTTTATATGCCTTTTTATGTTAGAACCGATTTTCTTTTGCATTTCTCTCTCTTTCATTTTACCAATACAACGCCATTGATCTTTCACAATATGTTCATTCCAATATGATCTTTAACCGAAAAGGGAACGCACTGGGGCACTTTGGCAATTGTTTTATGTACAAGTGTTTCAAGATCATGTTGTGCACTTGCATTTCTTTCTATCGTCTGCCATGCTGTGTGTTAGAACTGGGGGTCTCTAGTTGGCTGAGGTATGTACCTTAGTCCAAATAGGGACCCTTGCTTCTAGTCAGGGTAAGGAGGGACACACGCTTAGATAACCCCTGCTCACCCCCTGGTAGCTAGGCACGAGCAGCCAGGCTTATATCCAAGGCAATGTGTAAAGTATTTGCAACCACACTCCCAGTAACACAGTGATAACACCACAAATGGACACCACACTGGTTTCATAAAAATAGCAGTATCTTTATAAAAGGAATACGATGAGACCAAACAATAGAAATCCAACATATGCGTATTCGTATTATTTCGCTTTGCCGGTTATTAGGCCAGCAATCACTTGTAGGTTCTTGCGGTATTAATGAGCAATTCACGATCTCTAATGCAGTCCTAATGCAATGCTATGCAGTTCGTAATGCAGTTCGTAATGTAGTAATAAGACAGTCCTTAATGCAAGAATCAGGCAGTTCGTAATGCAAGAATAATGCGGTTCGTAATGCAAGAATCAGGAAGTTCGTAATGCAAGAATAATGCGGTTCGTAATGCAAGAATCAGGCAGTTCGTAATGCAAGAATAATGGGGTTCGTAATGCAAGAATCAGGCAGTTCGTAATGCAAGAATAATGCGGTTCGTAATGCAAGAATCAGGCAGTTCGTAATGCAAGAATAATGCGGTTAGCCAATATGCGCGGTCAACTCGGCACCACTAGGCCCCAACAACAGAGACAACGGTTGTAAGCTTAAAAGGGCGGCCCCGGTACTGCTGGGCAGGTACGGGCCGCTCGGGGACTCAGCGCGTCTAACTCGGTGCAGCGGGAGAGAGCTCGGAGCACTCCTGTACTCCTCCTGCACGCCTCCCCAGGCCACACACGCTTGCGGCTCCCGACTGGAGTCCAAGCCTTACCTGGGGGGGTGCGCTGCCTCGCTCTCTCTCTCCGCTCATCGGACGTCCTGCTGGGTGATCCCGATCACGTTGCAGCTCTGTTGCGAGGCGACGCTGTAGCCGGATGGGTGACGGCGCAGCCTTCTCCTTAGTTGACGATCTTGGGCATATTCCTTTCGACGAACAATGATCACGATCCCTTTTCACCTTGTAGCTTCCTTAGCTTCAATAAATCCTTTAGCACGTTGCGGCTCAGGCCGGCGATCTTTACTCACAGCCTCAGTTACGATGACGGCTCGGGCCACAAACAGCAATGCATCAGCGTGGACGATGCTTCACGCTGCGGGGGGCAATGCGGTCACAGGGCACCTCGTAAACAGCACCACGGACCACACGGCAATCTCAGGCGTGCAAAAAGCACAAGCACACAGCGTCGCTGAGACACACTTGGAAACTTTTATGTTCCTGAGTTTCCACAACAGGAGACCAGCTCTCCTCCGGCCCTTGGAGACAAGTTACTTCAGGACACAGCACACAGCAAAGTCCTCTCAAGCAGGGGGACACAGCACACAGCAAAGTCCCTTGTCCTCTCCTCAATCAAATCAGCAAACTGCAGGCCAGCCCCAGAACACACAGCAAGGGCAGTCCTTCTCTTCAGTCTCTTCAGCTGTTCTTCTTTGGCAGAGGTTCCTCTTGATCACAAAGTAGTTTCAATCCTTTTTCAGTATGGATTTCAGTCTTGAGTTCAGGGGTTTCAGCTCTTACATTTATACCCCTAAATGCCTTTGAAGTCTTTGTGTTCAGGGGGCTCTGACCCCGGTACAAACCAGACCTGGGTGTCTTCCTGCCAGTGCACACCCTCTTCCTTTTATAGTCAGGGTCTGGGGCCCAGACGCTCAGCAGGAGGCGGAGCCATCCTCTGGGGGCAGCAACACAGCCCTCTTCACATGCAGGGGGCTACTCCTCCCCCCCCACATCAAACGCAGGCCAGCCTGTTGCTGTCTCACCTACTCCTCCCTGGGGTCAGGACACTTCCCAGACCCTGTCACATCCAAACCCAGACAGGCAATACACAACCAGGCAGAGGCATACATGATGGTTTAAGACAAGAAACCAGCCACTTCTAAAAGCGTGGTTTCTAAACACACAATTCAAAAACCATCTTCACAAAAAGATGTGTTATTAAATTCTGAGTTTAGGCACACTAAACTCCATCTCTCCATCTTATGCTATGAGAAGATATGCTGGAAACATGGGACTCAGCATTCCCCATTCTGTCCTATGGGCAAGATGGCCTTGCAACAGTGAAAAACGAATTTGGCAGTATTTCACTGTCAGGACATGGTACACACCTTAGTACATGTCCTACCTTTCACATACACTGCACCCTGCCCAGGAAAGTACCTTGGGCCTACTATAGGGGTGTCTGATGTGCATAAAAAGGGAAGGTAAGGCCTGGCAAGTGGGTGCACTTGCTGGGACAACAAGGCAGTTAACAAACTGCGTGCAGGCACTGCAGTGGCAGGCCTGAGATCTCTTCTTAGGGCTACTTGTGTGGGTGGCACAATTAGTGCTGCAGGCCCACTAGTAGCATTTGCATTACCAGCCCTGGCACACATAGTGCACTTTACTAGGGACTTTACTAGTAAGGCAAACATACCAATTATGGACAACCAATTACCATAACACTTTATACAGGGAGCACTTGCATTTTGACAGTGATCAGCAGTGGCAAAGTTCCCAAAGCATCTAAGTCGGCAACATAATGTCAGAAAAAGGTCTAGGAGGAAGGCAAAAAGTTTAAGGAACTTTAGCCAAAAAGGGCCAAGTACAACACAGTGCAAGGTGGATCAAAGACAAATGTGTGTTTAGCTGAATTCTCTGAGTCTTACACACTGTGCAACAACAAGACATTATAGAACCATGAGTACAGTTGGTACAAAATAAATTGGAACGTAAGAAACTCCTCTAATCTGGACAAACAGTTCAACTGGTCTCAGCCCCAATCACGTCCTAGTGAATATTACTGCTGTGAACCTTGTTTTCATGATTTATTCATTAATTTGTGTTGTTGGACCTGACATCCTTGGCATGGTTTTCCCCAACATTTTGCCTTCCATCCTCCTGTTTTTGCTGACTTCCTTTTTGCTAGCTTTAGAACTCTGCATACTTTACCACTGCTAAACCAGTGCTAAAGTCCATGTGCCCTCTCATGTAAACATGGTAATATTGGCTTGCACCCAACTGAACCATTTAATTTATTTGTAAGTCCCTAGTGTAGTGGTACTACATTACACAGGGCCAGTGAATTAAATGCTACTAGTGAGCCTGAGAAATTGATTGTGCCACCCATATAATAAGCCTTTTCAACATGTCTCAGGCCTGGCATTGGAGCCTGTGTGTGCAGTTTAAACTGCTAATAAACCTTTGCCAGACCTAAACCTTCCTTTTTAATACACACAAGTCATCCATAAGGTAGGCCCTAAACAGCCCAGAGGGCAGGGAGCAATGTATCTAAAAAGTTGGGCATGTACCTTTATGTTTTACATGTCCTGATAGTGAAAAACTATTAAATTTGTTTTTCACTATTGCAAGGCATGCCTCCCCCATTAAAATAACATTGGGCTACTTTATTACATTTAATAAGTGCTAACTTTCAATTGGGAACAGGTGGGAATACCGAGTTTGGTGTCTAAAGAATTGTAATTTAAAACCCTCTTTAATGGTGAAGTTGAACGTTAAGTCACAATTCTGAAAATGGCACTTTTAGAAAGTGCCTGCAGCCTGTATCCTAGGTCACATAACTATGTGTAGCTGGCAGTTGGTCTTTGTTTACTCCTCCCAGAAAGTTAGACAAAGGGGAGTAGGTGTTGGCAGGATGGGCCATCTCTGACTTGAAGAGGGGGAGGAGCCGTCAACTAACACACTTGCACATTACAAAGGCCCTGCCTGAGCACACTCACAATGGGTTTGACAGTAGTCTTTTGTGACCCCAGACAAGCAGGGGCCAGGTCAGGGAGGTAGGAAATTTAAAGCACCTCTGGGGGTGGAAACCTTTAGAAACCTCTCCTAGTTCAAAGTGGGCATAAGGTATAAATAATGGACCCTCAGACCCAACTCTTCAGTACGCCTCTGGACCTGTGGAAGACTCAGAAGGCCTGCTGTGCCTCTGCAAGAAGAATTGCTACTCTGTTGCCCTGCTGGCATTCTGCCATGGTGCCTGAGTGGGAAGGACTAGTCCTGCATCCTGAACCCAGGACAACCAGAGTGACTCCAAGGGCTAGTTGTCAGGACTCCTTATCAGAGCATAAGGGACAGAAAAAGCTCCAACCATATTGAACCCAGCACCTGGATTCTGTATGCTGTGAGTCCTACCCCCCAAGTGGTGCCACCCCATTCCTGGACCCTTGGAAGTGGGCCCGAAGGTGCTCTGCCAGTCCAGCTGTGGTCCTGTGAGCAGAACCAAAGCAGTGTGACACATTGCCTTGCAGCAGCATCGGAACCACCACTGCATGACACATACCTGATGCAGGACTTCTCATAGCAGCCTGCAGTTTCCTCAGAACCATCACTGCTCAATGCATCCTCGGAGCAGGCCTTTGCATCGAAAGCCCCTCGTTGGCGGCATCCTCAACAACGATGCAGGACTTTGCATTCCAGCCCGCAGGTTCCTCAGAACCATTGCTGCGTGACACATCCTCGACAGGAGATCTCGCATTGCTGTGCAAACCAGAAGGTAAGGTACTTTGCTTAGCGGGCCTAACTTGGTCCCTGTTTCTGGCCCATCACAGTACGCTCCATCGTCGTCAGCCTGAACTTGTGACTTTGTCCTGATCCAGAGTAACCAGATAACCACAGTTGCTGCTTAGTGCTTCTAGGCACTATTTTCACTCAAATCTTTAAAACTGCATATCTCCAGTTCTACTGACTTGATTTTTGAAATTTTGGACTCAAATAATTTATTAAACTTTACTCTATTCTTCTAACTCAGTGTGGGATTTGTCTTGCATTGTGTTTTCAGTTTATTACTGCTTGAAGTGCTGCATAAATAGTTTACACATTGCTTTTAATTTAAGCCTGACTGCTTTTGTGCTAGGCTCCCAGAGGGTTGAACACAGGTTAATTTGAGGTTTGCTTGTGTCTCACCCTGACAAGAGTTGTGGTTGCTGCTTGAGTAGGGTTTCACCCCCTCAACAAGTAGCCTAACTTCGTACATGTCGATTTTTGTAATTTAATTTCCAGCATATAATAAAGGTGCCAAACATGACTTGATGGCTACTCCATACATTCAAGATATTTAGACAGGCCTCTACTTAAAACATTCATGCTGCTGAATCCATTTCAAAGTCCTAGTTGTCAGGAAATTTACAGGCCATGTTCAGGCCTTAAACCCTACTAGAAACTAGCACTTCAGGCTAGTTGCCTGGAAAACAGGAACCACATGTTGACTTATTTAACCCTTTCTCCAATGCGAAATTCCTGTTGTTGTGAATATGCATATTGGTAGCTAAAAGTTAGCATACTTCTTTGAACATTTATATAGCTGTTTAGGCTTTAATTAAGAAATTAAAGTGTTAATAGGTGGGAATGGGACTATCCAAGTCTCTCCGAGACTTATTTCAAGGCTATTAATTAATAATTGTCAATGCCACCTGGTGTGACTATCCTACAATTCCCACCTCTGGCACTCATTAGCTAATTATCATACTACTCTACTACAATATTTCTTTCAACATTCTTGGTTTTGTTGATGTTTTTCTCCTACAACACTTTCAGGTCATTATCCCCTTCGATGCTCATGACGGAGCGGTTCCGTCATGAGCATCGGTTGGGCTGTGCTCATGACGGAACCGCTCCGTCATGGCACCCACCCATGGGGGAAGCGCTGGCGCTCCCCCCATGGGCAGCCCAACATGTTGGCACCAAGGGGGATGGCAGCGGAAGAGCTTCCGCTGCCACCCCGACCTCCCCCTCGGCGATCCTGTGACATCAGCGCACACAGCGCGCTCCGACGTCATCAGGAAGCGCTGGGACGCCTGGAAGCCATTTGCTTCCAGGCGTCCGGAGGAAAGGGTGAGTGTTTGGGTCCTCCGGTGGGGCGAGAGGGGGGATTTGGAGACGCATTGAGGCATCGGGGGAAAGGAAAGAGTATTTCCTCTCCCCTGATGTCTCAATGCAGGGCATTCCTGCTTCACGATCGCGCACAGCGTCGCGATCGTGCAGCAGGAATGCCCCACTAGACACCAGGGATGTCCTTTTTTGTTAAAAGGAAGCGACCCCTTGGGCAAGGGTCGCTTCCTATGGGGGCAAATTATTTTAAAGACTTTTCTGCCCCCCTGGGGGCAGATCGGCCGTTTTTTTGGCCGTTTCTGGGCCATGGGGGGGCAAAAAAGCCCACTAGACCCAGGGATTATTTTTAAATTTAAATGGAAGCGACCCCTTGGGCAAGGGTCCCTTCCAGGGGGCCAATTTGTTTAGTTTGGGAATTCTGCCCCCCTGGGGGCAGATCGGCCCATTTTTGGGGGGCAGAAACCCCCACTAGACACCAGGGAATTATTTTAAATAAAAATGGAAGTGACCCCTTGGGCAAGGGTCGCTTCCAGGGGGCAATTTTTTTTTTATGTGTATTCTGCCCCCCCTGGGGGCAGATCAGCATTTTTATTGGGCCTTTCTGCCCCCGGGGGGGGCAGAAAACCCCACTAGACACCAGGGACTTCTTTTAAATTAAAATGGAAGCAACCCCTTGGCCAAGGGTCGCTTCCAGGGGGCAGATTTTTTTATATGTGTATTCTGCCCCCCCCCCCCCCCCCCGGGGGCAGATCAGCCCATTTTTTGCCCTTTCTGCCCCCGGGGGGGGGGGGCAGAAAACCCCACTAGGCACCAGGGATTTTGTTTTGTGTGTAATGGAAGCGACATGGTTGCTTCCTGGGGACAGATCTGCCCCTTTTTTGGCCTTTCTGCCCTAGGTGGCAGGGGGGAGGCAGAAAACCCTACTAGGCACTAGGGATTTATTACTTTTGCAAGGGGGGCACATTTCTGTCTACTGTTTTCTGCCCCACCTGGGGGACAGATTGGCCTAGCAGACAACCTCACCCGATCCCTTGGGCAAGATCACCCCCCATTTTTCTCAGCCCTATTTGAAGGCCCATCTGGCCGATTGACCATTTGGGTAGTGACATAGCGTGTTATAATGTTAATTGTTTTATTTTTTGTGAATTGCAATTGTAATGCTTTATTTCTCCCTTTTTGTTCTAGTTCAAGGCTTTTGCTCTTTAGACTGTTCCAGGTTGCGGTTTCGTTACTGGTGGTTCTGCTGTTTGTGTAGTTGCATGTGTTTGGTAAGAGACTTTTTTTGTACAATGTAAATGAGTTTCATTTCTCTGCATGAATGTGTTTTTGCAAATGGTGTAATAATAGCAGTATGTTTGGCTTCTGTTTTTTGAGTGTCAAAAACTTTTTGCATTTGTGCTTGATGTGTATTTTGTTGTCTTGTGAGTAATTGTTTTTTTTTCTTTCTTTCTAGTGGGATATCGTTGGTTTTTGCTGTGTCTCTGCAGAGTAGGTGCTGGTGAGTGTAGCTGTCTCTTGTAAGTGAATCGTATAGTTTTTGAGTATATAGATCTTTGTGATAAAGGCACACATTTTTTTACTTACTTATCTTGCACAGTGTTGGTTGTTGTTGACTTGTTTGTGCAGTCTCCTTTCTTAGTTAGGATAATGGCTAGCGGTAGGATTACTGCTCAGAAGGTTGTTGGTATGCTTTTTGAGTCTTCCCCTGACCATGGTCCAGAGACTGACTCTGATTCTGAGGCAGAGGTGGGAGGGGAAGATTCAGGCAGTGAGTTTTCTCTCCACATGGCATCATCGGATGATGAAGCTACTCTCAGTGCGGATGAAGCTACTCTTAGTGTGGATGAAGTGCCTGTGTTAGAGGAGGACATTGATGTGCCGATAGTGCGGCAAGAGGCATCTGGGCTGCAGCCTGGGGCTGCAAGGCTTCCCGTTGGTGTAGTGCGGCAAGAGGCATTTGGGCTGCAGCCTGGGGCTGCAAGGCTTCCCGTTGGTATAGTGCGGCAAGAGGCATCTGGGCTGCAGCCTGGGGCTGCAAGGCTTCCCGTTGGTATAGTGCAGCAAGAGGCATCTGGGCTGCAGCTAGGGCTGCAAGGCTTCCCGTTGAAAGTGCTGACGTCTGGGTTGCCCCAGGCATGGTGCAGCCAGCATTGCCAGACTTTACTGGTGTACCAGGGTGTAGAGTGAATACTGAAAACTTTATGCCGATAAATTTTTTTCAGTTGTTTATGCACGATGTATTTTTGGCAGAGATTGTTGAGCAGACTAATTTGTATGCCGAACAGTTTTTGAGGGACAACAGTGCCAGCCTTAAGCCCCACTTTAGAGCTACCCGGTGGACTCCCACAAATCTGGAAGAGATGAAGAAGTTCTTGGGTTTAACTTTTTTGATGGGATTGCTAAGGAAGCCATCAATGTCTTCATATTGGTCTACTAGTCCCTTGATGGCAACTGCTATATTTCCGGCAGTTATGAGTCGTGATAGGTATTTGCTTCTGCTTCGGATGATGCATTTTGTCGATAATGGTTTAGCGTTGGCACAAGATCACCCTGATTGTGACCGTCTTTTTAAGATTCGGCCTGTCATTGATCACTTTGTTGATCGATTTTCTGAGATCTATGCTCCAGGGAAAGAAATAGCAGTGGATGAGTCTTTGGTGTTGTTCAAGGGCCGCTTGGTTTTTAGGCAATACATTCCTAGTAAGAGGGCACGCTATGGAATTAAGCTGTATATGCTGTGTGACAGTCGGACTGGATATGTCTCTAATTTCTGGGTGTACACCGGTAAGGAATCCAGGATTAACCCCCCTGGTTGTCCGTCCACTTTTGGAGTGACTGAGAAAATTGTGTGGGAACTTGGTAGAGGACTTTTTAACAAAGGCCACCATTTATATGTATATAACTTCTACACTGGTGTGCGGTTGTTCAGGGAATTGGCCAAAGTGGACACTGTTTCTTGTGGCACAATCCGCTCTAACCGTAAAGGTTTCCCAAAAGAACTTGTTTGTCAAAAGCTTGTGCGGGGACAGTGCAGTGCGTTGTGTTGCGAGGAGCTTCTAGCTGTGAAGTTTTTAGACAGGAGAGATGTCTACATGCTGACTACCATCCATGATGAAAGCACTTCACCTGTGACTGTTTGGGGTCAGGTTGCTGACGTGCGCAAACCTGTGTGCATTTTAGACTATAATAGGCACATGGGTGGTGTTGACAGAGTAGATCAGAGGTTGGAACCTTACGCTGCTCTTCGTAAGGCTTACATTTGGTATAAGAAGTTAGCTATCCATCTTTTCCACTTGGCAACCTTTAATGCTTTTGTTGTATTCCAGGATTCTTGTCCTGAGTCAAAGATGACTTTTGCTAAGTTTCAGGAGTCTGTAATAGGCAGCCTTGTTTTAGTGGAACAGGCAAGTGTTCCTAGAGTTGGAGTTGTGGAGGATGTTGCTAGATTGAAAGATCGCCACTTTCCTGATCACATTCCTCCCACACCCTCAAAAGACTTTCCCAGTAGGAGATGTAGAGTCTGTTGGCGAAGAGGTACGCGGAAGGAGACTCGTATGTACTGCCCCAAGTGTCCTTCTAACCCTGGGCTGTGTGTGCCTGCTTGTTTTAGAATGTACCACACGCAAAATAATTTTTGGGAGCATCCATGAGTGGTAAAGTGAACTGCCTGGCCTCTATTGTTTAATATTTTTTGTTCAGTTTCAAGGTTGGCATTTGTGTAGCGTATTTAGTTTCATATTTTGTGTTAGTAGATTTGTATCTATTTGCAATTTGTTTGCGTTTTCTTATTTGTATAAAAAAATCCTAAATATGATGGCGGTGTGCGTGGAGTGGTGCTTGTCTAGCGGTGTGCGTGGAGTGGCGCTTGGCTGGCAGTGTGCGTGGACTGGTGCTTGGCTGGCGGTGTGCGTGGACTGGTGCTTGGCTGATGGTGTGCGTGGACTGGCGCTTGGCTGGCGGTGTGTTCAGATTGGTGCTTGGCTGGCGGTGTGCGTGGACTGGCGCTTGGCTGGCGGTGTGTTTGGACTGGTGCTTGGCTGGTGGTGTGTTTGGACTGGCGCTTGGCTGGTGGTGTGCGTGGACTGGTGCTTGGCTGGCGGTGTGCGTGGACTGGCGCTTGGCTGGCGGTGTGCGTGGACTGGCGCTTGACTGGCTGTGTGCATGGACTGGCGCTTGGCTGGCGGTGTGTGTGGACTGGCGCTTGGCTGGCGGTGTGCGTGGACTGGCGCTTGGCTGGTGGTGTGTTTGGATTGGCGCTTGGCTGGTGGTGTGCGTGGACTGCGCTTGGCTGGCTGTGTGCGTGGACTGGTGCTTGACTGGCTGTGTGCGTGGACTGGCACTTGGCTGGCGGTGTGTGTGGACTGGCGCTTGGCTGGCGGTGTGTGTGGACTGGTGCTTGGCTGGCGGTGTGTGTGGACTGGTGCTTGGCTGGCGGTGTGCGTGGACTGGCGCTCGGCTGGCGGTGTGCGTGGACTGGTGCTCGGCTGGCAGTGTACGTGGACTGGCGCTTGGCTGGGGGTGTGTGAGTAGTGACTAGCAGCTGGTCACTACATACACTGCTAGCCAAACGCCACTCCACGCAATCCGTGAGCTGGTGTGGTTGCTGTGTCAGGAATGTGGGCGTGTGAAAGTGATGGGCCCTTGAATGGCGCTGTCTGCTGGTGTGAGTGTTGTAAAGTGCTGGGCCTGCGGCTGGCGGTGTGAATGGTTTTGTATGTGTCACACGTATGAAAGGTGTATGAATGGCCTGTAAAGAGGTTGGTGCCTTGTCGTGGCTTTACAGCTCACGAGCTGTGAGTCAATGGTTCAGTTTCTCGTCCTTTCAATTATTAACAGTGCATTTCATTTTTGTGAAATCTCTGGTTAATACAACTGTATATACTGAACCATCACTCACCCTCGTGCCAAATCCAACCAGTATGTATGTGTGTTTGAGGAATAGGTGGTTGTGCAGAAAAATTTGTCTTTTCTGTTTTTGTCAAGCAGGGTATACCTTGTCCCTTTTTGTGAATTTTGTAATGTGTTGGTTTTGGGCCTGGTGGTGTGAATGGTCTTGTGTGTATCATGTATGAAAGGTGTGTGAATGGCCTGTAAAGCGGTTGGTGTCTTGACGTGGCTTTACAGCTCACGAGCTGCGAGTCACTGGTTCAGTTTTTTGTCCTTTCAATTATTGACAGTGCATTTCATTTTTGTGAAATCTCTTGTTAATAAAATTATATATACTGAACCATCACTCGCCTTTGTGCCAAATCCAACCAGTATGTGTGTGTGCTTGAGGAATAGATGGCTGTGCAGTAATCTTTGTCTTTTTTTTCTCTCTGCCAAGGTGTACATTTCATCTAAGAATAACCTACCAACTGTAGATTTTGTCATAAACTAAACACCCATGGGAGTACATGGAGATGTCTCTCTTGTGGATCCCAACAAGTTATCTTACCCACAATGTTCTGCAAACCTCAAAATGTCTGTCACATTTTCCTTGCAATATTGTGCCAAAATTTTCACGCTGCAGAAAGAAACAACAAATTTCCTACCCCTTCGCCTTTCTCCAAGTATCCCAATAGAAATGGTACCTCACTCGCGTGGGTGGGTCAAGGACCCGTGACAGGCAAGGGCCCAAAACCTTATGAGGCAACATCAAAATGTGCCTATCACAAAACAACCTGGTTTTGCAGGTGGGGTCACCTGGGTTTTTGGCCCGTGCTCGGCGGCCATCTAGGGAAACCTACCAAGCCCACACATTTATGAAAACTAGACACCCGGGGGATTCCAGGGAGGTATGGCTTGTGTGGATCCCCCAACGTTTCCTTACCCAGAATCCCCTGCAAACCTCAATTTTAGCTGAAAAAATCACTTTTTTCACACATTTTTGTGTGGGAAAGTTGTGGCATCACCGGGCTGACACAAATTTCCTACCACCCAGCGTTCCCCCGGGTCTCTCAATAAAAATGACGCCTCACTCGTGTGGGAGGCCCAAGTACCCGCGACAGGCAGGGGCCCAAAACGTATTGAGGCGACATCAAAATTGCCTATCACCAAACAACCTGGTTTTGTAAGGAGGGTCACCTGGGTTTTTGGCCCCGTGCTCGGTTGCCATCTAGGGAAACCTACCAAACCCACACATTTCTGAAAACTAGACACCCGGGGAATTCCAGGGAGGTATGGCTTGCGTGGATCGCCCAACGTTTCCTTACCCAGAATCCCCTGCAAACCTCAATTTTAGCTGAAAACATCACTTTTTTCACACATTTTTGTGTGGGAAAGTTGTGGCATCACCGGGCTGACACAAATTTCCTACCACCCAGCATTCCCCCAGGTCTCCCGATAAAAATGGTGCTTCACTCTTGTGGGAGACCCAAGTACCTGCGACAGGCAAGGGCCCAAAACATTTTGTGATAGGCAATTTTGATGTTGCCTCAATACGTTTTGGGCCCTTGCCTGTTGCGGGTACTTGGGCCTCCCACACGAGTGAGGCACCATTTTTATCGGGAGACCCGAGGAACGCTGGGTGGTAGGAAATTTGTGTCAGCCCGGTGATGCCACAACTTTCCCACACAAAAATGTGTAAAAAAGTGATTTTTTCAGCTAAAATTGAGGTTTGCAGGGGTTTCTGGGTAGGAAACGTTGGGGGATCCACGCAAGCCATACCTCCCTGGAATCCCCGGGTGTCTAGTTTTCAGAAATGTGTGGGTTTGGTAGGTTTCCTAGATGGCCGCCGAGCACGGGGCCAAAACCCAGGTGACCCCCTTGCAAACCAGGTTGTTTGGTGATAGGCAATTTTGATGTTGCCTCAATACGTTTTGGGCCCTTGCCTGTCGCGGGTACTTGGGCCTCCCACACGAGTGAGGCACCATTTTTATCAGGAGACCCGGGGTAACGCTGGGTGGTAGGAAATTTGTGTCAACCCGGTGATTCCACAACTTTCCCACACAAAAATGTGTGAGAAAAGTGATTTTTTTCAGCTAAAATTGAGGTTTGCAGGGGATTCTGGGTAAGGAAACGTTGGGGGATCCACGCAAGCCATACCTCCCTGGAATCCCCCGTGTGTCTAGTTTTCATAAATGTGTGGGTTTGGTAGGTTTCCCTAGCTGGCCGCCGAGCACGGGGCCAAAAACCCAGCTGACCCCCCTTGCAAAACCAGGTTGTTTGGTGATAGGCAATTTTGATTTCGCCTCAATACGTTTTGGGCCCTTGCCTGTCGCGGGTACTTGGGCCTCCCACATGAGTGAGGCACCATTTGTATCGGGAGACCCTGGGGAACGCAGGGTGGTGGGAAATTTGTGTCAGCCCGGTGATGCCACTAGTTTCCCACACAAAAATGTGTGGAAAAAGTGATTTTTTCAGCTAAATTTGAGGTATGCAGGGGATTCTGGGTAAGGAAACGTTGGGGGATCCACGCAAGTCATACCTCCCTGGAATCCCCTGGGTGTCTACTTTTCAGAAATGTGTGGGTTTGGTAGGTTTTCCTAGGTGCCGGCAGAGCTAGGGTTCAAAAACTACAGCTAGACACTTTGCCAAAAAGGGTCATTTTTCACTGTGAAATTGTGGTGTGTCCACGTTGCGTTTTGCGCCGTTTCCTGTCGCGGGCACTAGGCCTACCCACGAAAGTGAGGTACCATTTTTCTTGGAAGACTTTGGGGAATGCAGGGTGGGTGGAAATTTGTGGATCCACGCAGATTCCAGAACTTTCCACCACAGAAATGTGAGGAAAATGTGTTTTTTTGGACAATTTTTTAGGTTTGCAAGGGATTCTGGGTAACAGAACCTGGTGAGAGGCAGTCAAGTCACCCCATCCTGGATTCGCCTGGGTGTCTAGTTTTCAAAAATTTATAGGTTTTCTAGGTTTCCCTATGTGCCGGCAGAGCTAGGGTTCAAAAACTACAGCTAGGCACTTTGCCAAAAAAGGGTCATTTTTCACTGCGAAATTGAGGTGTGTCCACGTTGCGTTTTGCGCCGTTTCCTGTTGCGGGCACTATGCCTACCCACACAAGTGAGGTACCATTTTTCTCGGAAGACTTTGGGGAACGCAGAGTGGGTGGAAATTTGTGGATCCACGCAGATTCCAGAACTTTCCACCACAGAAATGTGAGGAAAACGTGGTTTTTTTGACAATTTTTTAGGTTTGCAAGGGATTCTGGGTAACAGAACCTGGTGAGAGTCAGTCAAGTGAACCCATCCTGGATTCCCCTGGGTGTCTAGTGTTCAAAAATGTATAGGTTTGCTAGGTTTCCCTAGGTGCCGGCAGAGCTATGGTTCAAAAACTACAGCTAGGCACTTTGACAAAAAAGGGTCATTTTTCACTGCGAAATTGTGGTGTGTCCATGTTGCATTTTGCGCCGTTTCCTGTAGCGGGCACTATGCCTACCCACACAAGTGGAGTACCATTTTTCTCGGAAGACTTTGGGGAACACGGGGTGGGTGGAAATTTGTGGATCCACGCAGATTCCAGAACTTTCCACCACAGAAATGTGAGGAAAATGTGTTTTTTTGGACAATGTTTTAGGTTTGCAAGGGATTCTGGGTAACAGAACCTGGTGAGAGACAGTCAAGTCACCCCATCCTGGATTCCCCTGGGTGTCTAGCTTTCAAAAATGTATAGGTTTGCTAGGTTTCCCTAGGTGCCGGCAGAGTTAGGGTTCAAAAACTACAGCTAGGCACTTTGCCAAAAAAGGGTCATTTTTCACTGCGAAATTGAGGTGTGTCCACGTTGCGTTTTGCGCCGTTTCCTGTTGCGGGCACTAGGCCAACCCACACAAGTGAGGTACCATTTTTCTCAAAAGACTTTGGGGAACGCGGGGTGGGTGGAAATTTGTGGATCCACGCAGATTCCAGAACTTTCCACCACAGAAATGTGAGGAAAATATGTTTTTTTTGACAATTTTTTAGGTTTGCAAGGGATTCTGGGTAACAGAACCTGGTGAGAGGCAGTCAAGTCACCCCATCCTGGATTCCCCTGGGTGTCTAGCTTTCAAAAATGTATAGGTTTGCTAGGTTTCCCTAGGTGCTGGCAGAGCTAGGGTTCAAAAACTACAGCTAGGCACTTTGCCAAAAAAGGGTCATTTTTCACAGTGAAATTGAGGTGTGTCCACGTTGCATTGTGCGCCGTTTCCTGTCGCGGGCACTAGGCCTACCCACACAAGTGAGGTACCATTTTTCTCGGAAGACGTTGGGGAACGCGGGGTGGGAGGAAATTTGTGGATCCACACAGATTCCAGAACTTTCCACCACAGAAATGTGAGGAAAATATGTTTTTTTTGACAATTGTTTAGGTTTGCAAGGGATTCTGGGTAACAGAACCTGCTGAGAGGCAGTCAAGTCACTCCATCCTGGATTCCCCTGGGTGTCTAGTTTTCAAAAATGTATAGGTTTGCTAGGTTTCCCTAGGTGCCGGCAGAGCTAGGGTTCAAAAACTACAGCTAGGCACTTTTGCCAAAAAAGGGTCATTTTTCACTGTGAAATTGGGGTGTGTCCACGTTGCGTTTTGCACCATTTCCTGTCGCAGGCACTAGGCCTAACCACACAAGTGAGGTACCATTCTTCTCGGAAGACTTTGGGGTACGCGCGGTGGGTGGAAATTTGTGGATCCTCGCAGATTCCAGAACTTTCCACCACAGAAATGTGAGGAAAATGTGTTTTTTTGGACGATTGTTTAGGTTTGCAAGGGACTCTGGGTAGCAGAACCTGGTGGGAACCAGTCAAGTCACCCCATCCTGGATTCCCTTGGGTGTCTAGTTTTAAAAAAAAGTATAGGTTTGCTAGGTTTCCCTAGGTGCCGGCAGAGCTAGGGTTCAAAAACTACAGCTAGGCACTTTGCCAAGAAAGGGTCATTTTTCACAGTGAAATTGAGGTGTGTCCATGTTGCGTTTTGCGCCGTTTCCTGTTGCGGGCACTAAGCCTAACCACACAAGTGAGGTACCATTTTTCTCGGAAGACTTTGGGGAACGCGGGGTGGGTGGAAATGTGTGGATCCACGCAAATTCCAGAACTTTCCACCACAGAAATGTGAGGGAAATGTGTTTGTTTTTACAATTGTTTAGGTTTGCAAGGGATTATGGGTAACAGAACCTGGTGAGAGTCAGTCAAGTCACCCCATCCTGGATTCCCCTGGGTGTCTAGTTTTCAAAACTGTATAGGTTTGCTAGGTTTCCCTAGGTGCCGGCAGAGCTAGGGTTCAAAAACTACAGCTAGGCACTTTGCAAAAAAGGGTAATTTTTCATTGTGAAAATGTAGTGTGTTCACGTTGCGTTTTGAGCCGTTTCCTGTCGTGGGCACTATGCCTACCCACACAAGTGAGGTTCCATTTTTATCGGGAGACTTAGGGTAATTCATATTTGCAAAGCAACTGTTATTACCTATTGACTTTTGATGCATTTCTGCCTTCCAAATGAAAGACAATGTGTAAAAAAGAAGTCATTTTGAAAAATGACCGATAATTCTCATGCTAGTATGAGTATTCCCAATTTTGGAAATGTGCAAATATATACTGTTTCTAAACTCTACATTTTGTTCCCATTTCAGAAATACATAGGAGTCTTTCATACCGAATTTTCCATGTATACATTTTCCCAGAATAATTGCTATATACCCGGTACATAATAAAAAACCATTGCAAGACGCTGCTCAGTTTTTGGCTCTGGGTTCGTCGGGTTCTTGGTGAACCTACAAGTCCTATATATCCCCACAACCAGTAAGGTCCAGTGGATGTAACGATATATTGCTTTCAAAGAGCTGTCATAATTAGAAGAAGTTACAGGTGAAAACGTTGACACAAAAGGCTGTTTTTTTCAACTAATTTTCAATTTTTCCTAGATTTAACTGTTAGTTTCTATAAAGAAACCTTGATGGATTTACACAAATGACCCCTTGCTGAATTCAGCATTTTGTCTACTTTTCTAAAATGTATATCTTTCCAGGATCCATTATTGCTTTCATACTCATTTCTACCATTAACTGGAAGGAGGTTGAAAGCACAAAAAATAGCAAAAATAGGCTATGTCCCAGAAAAATGCCAAAACTGTGTAAAATTTTTTGGTTTTCTGAGAAAAGTCTGTCATTCCCTAAAAGCTGGGAAAATGAAACCCTTTTTTGATACCATTTTCAGGAAAAAACCCAGACGCTTTCATTTGCAGCACTTTTTTCCCATTTTTCCCAAAAAAAACAAAATTTAGCTGTATTTTGGCTAATTTCTGGGACCCCCCAGGAGAATCCACAAACCCTGGGTACCTTTAGAATCCCCATGATGTTGGAAGAAAAGGACGTAAATTTGGCGTGGATACCTTATGTGGTCAAAAAGTTACAGGGGCCTAAGCGCGAACTACCCCAAATAGCCCAAAAAAGGCTTAGCACAGGGGGGGAAAAGGCCTAGCAGCGAAGGGGTTAAACATTATGGCCTTCATCTTGTGGAGAATAATCTCCTCTTTGCTAATCTGTGTTGTGGGTTTCTTCTCTCTGCACTTATAACTAAAGCCTCTAATGCAAATTGCTTTTAAAAGCTTAAATATTAGAACAAAACTCACCATAACCATGATTATTACTATTAGTAAAACTATTTTCTTTAGTATATCTTTACAAATCTCACCAATCTCACCATACCATGAACCTATCTTTCCACAAATTCCAGACTCTCCCATTGAGCGTATCTCATTTACAATGTTAGTTAGGCTATCAATATATTTGTTAATACTCTCGCTAGTATTGATAATGCCAGTACAATGATGAACCGTCACCACTCAGCAGACTCCTCCTTTGTTAGCTAACAGCATTTCTAAAGTACAAACATTTCTTTAATAATCTTAGTTAAAGCACCTGCTGTTATCTACTAATAACACTACTAAATTAGATAATTTCCCAACCTTAGCATCTTTAAAGCTATTCCTATAGGAAGAATAAAAAAGCAAATACATCTAGCACTATTTGACCTACACTTTCTCTCTTCACTCTTCCATGTCACAGCTCACTCACTTAATTCAAACTATTCACATGGCAGACTCTATTCAACATAAAAGCTAAATAACAAGGACTTTATCTAACCTTGTGGAAGTGTAAACAAATCAGTCTTATTGCAACTGTAATAAATGCCTTCAAACATAATATTTATGCTACCTAAAATGTAGAACTTCTCTATAATATACATTTGAGCACTTTCATTATTCTCTATTACAACTGATTTGGTTTACAGCATCAATATTGTTATCGAACAACAATCTATTATTTAGCTTTTCAGTAGGAGGGTATAGATACACCAGCGCAATAAATAGTGCAGTAGAAATAAAAATTATTTGGAAAACCAAGCCAAGTCTCTGCATGAGACATACATGATTAAAAGCCACCAAAGCTGCAACGAAACTTCTGACAGGATAACAGAAGTTCTGAGTGTCAAGTGTAAAACAAGAATCAGATTCTGGAATATACAGACTATGTATGACAAAGGAAGCTGGCTCAAGTATCGTCTGAGAGGAGGCGCTACATTGTACACATTCTAGGGGTCACACAAAATGAAAACTACTACAGGAAAGATGGTACTGTACTTGGAAAGGGACGATGTCTTCACAAAAGAGTAGTCATTTTCCTGGCAAGGGGACAAAGAAATGTATAATTGAGTGGAAGCCAGTCAACATCAGACTCATGAGAGTCAGGTTAAAAAGCAGACACATCAACACCACCATTATCAAGTGCTATGCCTTTACAAATGACAGAGGAAACTGTCAAGGACATATACTACCAACAGATACAAGCAGATGTTGAAGCCGTGCCAAACCACAACCTGATGATTGTGATGAGGGACTTAAATGATAAAGTGGGAGATGACAACACAAGCCATGACAGAGCCTTGGGAATGGAAGGTTGTTGAACAATGAGCAACAATTGGAAAAGACAGTTGGAATTTTCCGCTACAATTGATCTGGTCATAGGATTGACTCTCTTCCCCCATCGTGATATTCACAAACTAACTTGGTGCTCACCCAGTGACAGAGACAGAAACCAGATTTATCAGTTGATGATAAGAGGCACTGGGAGACACTCTCTGTAAGTTGTGAAAGTGAGGAGGAGGCCAACGTCCGCAGTGATCACCATCTAGTTATCACTCCTGTGAAGCTGAAACTCAGAAAAACAGAAAACAAATCATCAGGAAAACAAAACTTTGATGTGGCAAAATTACTGGACTCCATGAACGAGAAGGCATTCCTATTACAAATCAAAAACAGGTTCAAACTCCTGACAGACACGGAAGATCAGTCTGAACCAGCTGCAGACACAGTCAGAAAGAAATGGGAACATGTATCTTCAATATATGTGAAGAGCAATGAAACATGCCTGAGGACCAAGCCATAGGACAGGAAAGAATGAATAAGACAATATATGGCAAGCTATTGAAGAAAGGAGGGCAGCAAAAAAGAAACTAATGGAGGTCAAATCTCAGAGGCTGCAGGGGAATTATTAGTAACAGTGCCTAGCAAATAGAGAAGTCAAAAGAATGGTAGGAGCTGAAAAGCAGGCGTACATGTATAATCTTGCCAACCAGACATTAGGCACAGGGTCAAGACTGATTTGCATATGGCTGGGTTCAAACTGGAATGGCATGGTGAGCAAAAAAACGATGGATTTAGGCCCAGATCTCTGTACTGGGGTGAATGTATGACATTGTTCTGCATTCTGTCCATCAACTGTTGTTTTTGCATTTGTCACCCCGGGTGGGACGGGTATGCCCAGACGTGGGTCCTGTGCTCTCCATGCCACTGGAATCAAGCTATCCTGGCTGAAGAGGGGTGAAAACCCGAAACCGGTCCTAGGATGCTTGTGTTCAGTCTAGGGAGGACCTGGCTTGGCAGTTCGGGCTGGACTGTTCCCATGAGGCACAGGGTCAAGACTGATTTGCATATGGCTGGGTTCAAACTGGAATGGCATGATGAGCAAAAAAACGATGGATTTAGGCTCAGATCTCTGTACTGGGGTGAATGTATGACATTGTTCTGCATTCTGTCCATCACTGTTGTTTTTGCATTTGTCACCCCGAGTGGGACGGGTATGCCCAGACGTGGGTCCCGTGCTCTCCATGCCACTGGAATCAAGCTATCCTGGCTGAAGAGGGGTGAAACCCTGAAACCGGTCCTAGGATGCTTGTTTCCAGTCCAGGGAGGACCTGGCTTGGCAGTTTGGGCTGGACTGTTCCCATGAGGCACAGGGTCAAGACTGATTTGCATATGGCTGGGTTCAAACTGGAATGGCATGGTGAGCAAAAAACAATGGATTTAGGCCCAGATCTCTGTACTGGGGTGAATGTATGACATTGTTCTGCATTCTGTCCATCAACTGTTGTTTTTGCATTTGTCACCCCGAGTGGGACGGGTATGCCCAGACGTGGGTCCCGTGCTCTCCATGCCACTGGAATCAAGCTATCCTGGCTGAAGATGGTTGAAACCCCGAAACCGGTCCTAGGATGCTTGTTTCCAGTCCAGGGAGGACCTGGCTTGGCAGTTTGGGCTGGACTGTTCCCATGAGGCACAGGGTCAAGACTGATTTGCATATGGCTGGGTTCAAACTGGAATGGCATGGTGAGCAAAAAAACGATGGATTTAGGCCCAGATCTCTGTACTGGGGTGAATGTATGACATTGTTCTGCATTCTGTCCATCAACTGTTGTTTTTGCATTTGTCACCCCGAGTGGGACGGGTATGCCCAGACGTGGGTCCCGTGCTCTCCATGCCACTGGAATCAAGCTATCCTGGCTGAAGAGGGGTGAAACCCCGAAACCAGTCCTAGGATGCTTGTTTCCAGTCCAGGGAGGACCTGGCTTGGCAGTTCGGGCTGGACTGTTCCCATGAGGCACAGGGTCAAGACTGATTTGCATATGGCTGGGTTCAAACTGGAATGGCATGGTGAGCAAAAAAACGATGGATTTAAGCCCAGATATCTGTACTGGGGTGAATGTATGACATTGTTCTGCATTCTGTCCATCAACTGTTGTTTTTGCAGCCAGACAGAGGAGAACAGATGAAGGTCTTCAATATCATGAGGATAGTCAGTGGTAAATCTTGTGCAACATACAACACCTCATGGACAAGAAAGACAGGCTACTCAAAACAGGGAATAGAAGAATGCTGGGTGGAGCACTTCAAAAAGTCTTGAACAGACCAGTACCAACAAGAGAAGTGGACATCCAAGATTCAAGATCCAGACTTGGAAGCCAACATTGCCACACAACAGATAGAAGAAATCGCCACTTCCATATGTGCTTTCAGGAATGGAAAAGCTACTGGTCAAGACAACCTAAATGCATAAATGTTCAAGACAGAACCTGAAACATTAGCCAAGACCCTCCAACAACTGGTTACATCATTTTGGGAGGAAAAGACATTACCAGACAACTGCAACCAAGGCATCATCATCATCAAGATTCCACGGAAGGGAGCATTGCCCAACTGTAACAACTGGCATGGAATCACCCCCATTTAATCCTGAGGAAAATCCTGATGAAAATCCTTATACAGTGCACTTCTGATGCTGAGGACAAGCAGTTTGGAATCGAACAGGCTGGCTTCCACAAGGTTATAGGACATGTTGATCAGATCCTTACCCTGTGTAGTGCACGGAGTGGCAGAGGCAACTATACATCAGCTTTTTTTTGTGTCACATTTCTGTATTCAGATTTTAAAATAAAACAAGTACATAAGTAGCAACGTCCGTCAAATAAAATGTCCCTTCAGTACAGGTATCTATGGCACCATGAAACAGTAACATTCAATATATATAATCAGACAAATCTTTCTGTATGAGTAGGGAGAGGCACCTGAGGATTATGGTCTTTAGCCCCCAGTGGCGGCTCCTCCGCCAAGGCAGAGGAGTGTCGTCCCACTGCTTTTCAGCAGTGAAATAAAGGAAACATAAATTGATAATAACTAAATGTTATTATCATTTTATGTTTTCCTGCTGCAGCAGCTTTGCGGGCAAGGCGAGGCCGGGTTGCTCTCACAGGAGCAGGAGGAGGATTGGTGGTTTGCCCACTCCAAGTGTGCATGAATGTTTGGCCGGCCGTCTCGGGCCGGCCAAACATTCATGCACACTTTGCATGTTCTCCACCCAGGCTGCATTACAGCCTGGGTGGAGAACATGCCCAGACTCCCACTGCCTGTCTGAGCGCCGAAGCACGGCACTCAGACAAACCATAATGCTGCATTGCAGCATTGTGATTGCCAATGGGGAGCCTGGTGTTTCCTGCTTCCTGTTCTGGCCGGGAGAGACGAAGGAGGAGAGATGTGGCAATCAGTTAAGTGTGTTTCATTTTTTTTTCACCCCTTCACCCCCACCCCACCCGCCTTTATTTTTTTTTTACACCCCCATCACCCTCTACCGCCGCCTCCTTGCCCCCGATCGGTGCCGGCCACCATTGTTAATCCCCTTCAAACGTCTGCAGTGACCCGCATCCTTTACGGTTACCAGTAAGAAGCAGTGACCAGAAGGTAGATAACAATCCAATGCAGTGATTCTACAACAAATTCAAGACATGGTAGATCTTAAAGGATAATGGAGTTGGACAACGTAAAGAGAAAATAATAATTGTCAATGCCACCTGGTGTGACTATCCTACAATTCCCACCTCTGGCACTCATTAGCTAATTATCATACTACTCTACTACAATATTTCTTTCAACATTCTTGGTTTTGTTGGTGTTTTTCTCCTACAACACTTTCAGGTCATTTTACATTATAGACTTCATCTTGTGGAGAATAATCTCCTCTTTGCTAATCTGTGTTGTGGGTTTCTTGTCTCTGCACTTATAACTAAAGCCTCTAATGCAAATTGCTTTTAAAAGCTTAAATATTAGAACAAAACTCACTATAACCATGATTATTACTATTAGTAAAACTATTTTCTTTAGTATATCTTTACAAATCTCACCAATCTCACCATACCATGAACCTATCTTTCCACAAATTCCAGACTCTCCCATTGAGCGTATCTCATTTGCAATGTTAGTTAGGCTATCAATATATTTGTTAATACTCTCGCTAGTATTGATAATGCCAGTACAATGATGAACCGTCACCACTCAGCAGACTCCTCCTTTGTTAGCTAACAGCATTTCTAAAGTACAAACATTTCTTTAATAATCTTAGTTAAAGCACCTGCTGTTATCTACTAATAACACTACTAAAGTAGATAATTTCCCAACCTTAGCATCTTTAAAGCTATTCCTATAGGAAGAATAAAAAGCAAATACATCTAGCACTATTTGACCTACACTTTCTCTCTTCACTCTTCCATGTCACAGCTCACTCACTTCATTCAAACTATTCACATGGCAGACTCTATTCAACATAAAAGCTAAATAACAAGGACTTTATCTAACCTTGTGGAAGTGTAAACAAAGCAGTCTTATTGCAACTGTAATAAATGCCTTCAAACATAATATTTATGCTACCTAAAATGTAGAACTTCTCTATAATATACATTTGAGCACTTTCATTATTCTCTATTACAACTGATTTGGTTTACAGCATCAATATTGTTATCGAACAACAATCTATTATTTAGCTTTTCAGTAGGAGGGTATAGATACACCAGCACAATAAATAGTGCAGTAGAAATAAAAATTATTTGGAAAACCAAGCCAAGTCTCTGCATGAGGCATACATGATTAAAAGCCACCAAAGCTGCAACGAAACTTCTGACAGGATAACAGAAGTTCTGAGTGTCAAGTGTAAAACAAGAATCAGATTCTGGAATATACAGACTATGTATGACAAAGGAAAGCTGGCTCAAGTATCGTCTGAGAGGAGGCGCTACATTGTACACATTCTAGGGGTCAGCAAAGGTAGATGGACTGGATCTCGCAAAATGAAAACTACTACAGGAAAGATGGTACTGTACTTGGGAAGGGACGATGTCATCACAAAGGAGTGGTCATTTTCCTGGCAAGGGGACAAAGAAATGTATAATTGTTGGACTTGGCCCTTTTTGGCAGGTTCACCCCTAAACTTTTTGCCTTGCATGTTAGTAGTTTTAAGTCTCTGGGCACTTTAGCACTGTGGTCCAGTATAAAGTGCGTGCGCGCTGTGTGCGTGTGTGGTGAGACTGGCCTGCCCTCCCATAGGAATGCATTGAGGATGAGTGTGTCAGTGGTAATTCCTGTTATGAGAGGTGCAGCATGGTCAAGTCTAGTATGTCTGAATTAGTGAGAATAAATGCTGCGCAATGGTGTGCGCAGATTTATGGTGACTGGTGGAGAAATGCCACTTCTAGAAGTTGGCATTTCTGTGTGCTCTGTGTCTACCTGCCTGATGTGAATTGCATGTCTGGCTTGTGAGTGACAGGGGCTGGGAGGTGTGTGTGGCTCCAGGAGGGGCAGGGTGAGTCAACGCAGGGCTGAATGGAGAGATCTCCATGTAGATGGGTGGGAGGAGTTGCACCTGGGACCTGAATAGGGCTGTGCCTTCCCTCTACAATGCTGGCTCCACCTCCTGTGGTGTGTCTGATGTCCCTAGCCTGTCCTGTGAAAGGGAAGAGGAGCTTGAGCAAAACAAAGTGCTCCAAAGCTCCCCTAAACCAGTTCTGACTGGTATCCCCAAGCCCTGTGCTGTGACACAAAGGAAAAGGACATATAAATATAGGGGCTGTGACCCCATGAAATTGTTCAGTCCTGTTCAGTGTTCCTGACGGAGGGGGGCTTGCTGCTGGTGGGGCCCAGGAGGGACCGCCATGGGGCTGCCTCCCTGCTGGAGGGCCCTGTGTGCTGGCTCCTGGGCCCTGCCTTGCCCCTGGATGCCTAAAGGATTATTGGGACCTTGTACTTATTTTCTTTATTTCTCCAGGACCTGTTCTCCCCTGGAGGAGGACTGCTGCTGCATCCTTTTGGCGCCCTGGGAAGCACTCTGCTTTAATTTACTCTTCCCCTGAAGAGTGCGTGGGCTGCACAGCGCCGAGCTGCAAACCTTGCTTTGGAGGGAATCCCCGTCGTAGGGAATTCCCCCGCCTTGCCGGAGAGGAGCGGGTGCCCACCCCGCATTGTGGTGCCCTTTTGCGGGTGCCCACCCCGCTTCTGCCTTAATGTGAATAGCGGGTGCCCACCCCGCTTTATATTTTAAATCTCGAGGGAGCCTACCCCTCTTGCCGCCGAGGAGAAATCACCGCCGCAACCGAGCCGAGGAACAGGAAGTCAGGCCGCCGCGCCTGACTATGGGCGGGGCCTGACGAGGGAAGTACGGCCGGAAGCAGACGGAAGTGGAGCTACTGGGGTAGAGGAGGACGGGAGCCTACCCCGCATCCCAGAGCTCTGAGATGAAGTCCCGGGTCCCAGGAGGGGGCCCGGGTGAAGTGAGCAGAGCCCCGCGGGCTTCCCATTGAAGTCCCAGTCCCAGGAGGGGGACCGGGTGAAGAGCAGAGTTCCCCCGCGTCCAAAGCCAGGAGAAGAGAAGAGCCCAGGTGAGTGGGGCTCGCGTTAAATGGTGCCTGGCAGAGGCACCCAGTCAGAGTGGCCCCGTTTGTGCAGCGGGCCGCTCCAACGTGGCGATATTTGTTTAAAGGGCCCCCGGGGGTCCGTGCTGCCCATGTTGGGCCTTATTCTCGAGCTGCCCCACTTTGCAGGGGTCAGCTGCAACGATGGGCCATGATTATCTTCAGAGCCCGTGCGTGGCTCCAACGCTTGGGCAGAATTATTTTAGAGCCCCATGTGGCTCCAACAGGGGCAATATTAGAGCCCCAGCAAGACCCAGAGGGCACAGTTGTGCCAGGGCCCATTTGTGCTATTCCCAGCTGCGCCGCACCAGCGCGGGCAGCTGCAACGTTACTACCTATCTTTTCAAAGGGCATGGAGTGCCCGGGCCTTTCCCTCATTTACAGCTGCGCAGCAATTAGTGCCAGCTGCACCGTTTAGACGCACAGTTCTTTGGGGGCATGTCTTGTGAAGTTAGGAGTGAGAGGCACTCCTTTGCCCCATACTTCCCCAGCTGCCCAGCAAGTAGTGGGCAGCTGCTACCTTTAGGTTTGCGCAGTGGCGCACCCTTGACTTTCGCTGCCTAGGCAGCAGCCCTGACTCTTTGGACATAGGGCATTTGAGCCCCTTTTGAGATGGCCAGTTGGCCAGGGGGACTGTTAGGATTGTAGGGCACCAGGCCCTAATGTGATGTGGTGCTAGGAAATGTAATGTATGTAGTATGATTACGCACCCTGTGTTATACCTCTAAATGTGTTTTATGATTATGAGGTTGTTTGGCATATTATGGTTTATGCTAGTGAGATTATGTTTCACTGTGTGATTTACGCCCCTAATGTGAGTTATGCTTAGGAGGTTAGGGTCTAATGTGTTTAGGCTTATGAGGTTGGAGTATAAGGTATTTTGCGCCTAATGTGATACTGTGCATAATGTGGTTTATGTTACAGGCTGATGCTGAGTACAGTGGTTACCAGTGATTACTGGTTGTACGTTTATGATCTGTTTTACATTTACTAAGTTCGCTTTGTGCTGGTTCTGACAGTGGTCCAGTTGGCCCTGTCAGGTGTAAATAATCCCTTGTAAATATGACCTAGTGCCAGGTGGCACGATGTATATTATGTGAGTACTATTCTAATGTGTTTTATGATAATACAAAGGCTATTTTTATATATAACCTTGTGTGGAGTTCCTTTTTGTGGTGTGCATGGTATGTTGTTGCTGTGTGCGTGCGCAAACGCTTTACACATTGCCTCCGGGATAAGCCTGACTGCTTGTGCCAAGCTACCAAGGGGGTGAGCAGGGGTTATCTTTGGCGTGTAACTCCCTCGCCCTGACTAGAGTGGTGGTTTCTGCCTGGCTTTGGCGCAAGCCTTAGCCAACCAGAAATCCCATTTCTAACATTGGTTGTCAGCGGTGAGGATTAGGACTTGCGTTTACACAGTACCACAGCGACAACTGGCTGCACTACAAAACTCTGCATTTTAGATAGTCACATAGATGGGGATTATTGTTTCTGAGTTTGTTTTAAGTGTCATTTCTTTTTGAAATGTGTGTTCTTGTTGCACTGTGAGTTGAGTGTCCTGCCAAGGACAGAAACCAGAGAATCTGGAGGAGTGACTGCCCTTGTGCAGACTGCTATTGGGTTGGCCTAAAGCTGGAGGAGGGACTGCCCTTGAGCCATTGAGCTGGTTCTTGGGTTGGCCTGCAGCTGAGGGAGGGACTGCCCCTGTGCTGTCTGCTGGTTCTAGGGTTGGCCTACAGTGGGGACTTAATTGGCATGGAGTCACTAGCTCGTGAGGGTAGATTATCCCCTAAGTGCAGTGTGAGTTTTCTGGGTTCCCCAGTAAGGGTGGGATCCAGTGGTGGCAGCAATATGAAGTCCAGTGCAGAAAGTCCCGGTCCCCAGACGTTGGTACCTGGTTCCCGGTTAAGAGGGGGGCAGGTTGAGATTCAGGGGCAGTAAGATACTGTCTCACCAGTCCGGGGGGGCGCCTGTGGATGAGTGGTGTGTTGCACTGGACGATTGGGTGTGAGTTCTCTGAAATAAGGAGCTTGCATGGGGGAGTGAGTCCAATAAGAGTGGCTCGGGTATCTTCCGCTCCTGTGTGGTGGAAGAGGTTCAGTGTTGCCCAGCTAGATCCCAATGTAGCGGGAGGTGTGTAGGGGCTCACGTCCTCTCTGAGGAGAAGGAGTGAGTGTGCCCGAAACCTAGTCCCAGGGCCTGGATGGTTTCTTCAGGGAACACCAGGTTGGGGGCCTAGGCTGTACTTGTAGGCCATTTGAGGAGGATCTCCCAGTGTCTAGAGGACATGGAGTGTCTGTAATCAGAGCTCCAGCGATCCTAGTGTTGGGCAGTGTCGCTCCTAAGTGGAGGGTGCAGAAGTCCTGATTGAGGGGTGAGAGGGGGAGAGGTTCCCCAGTGGAAAAACCAGTGGGTCCAGAAGGGGCCATGGGGACACCACTTCTGCCCTGGGTTTGTGCCCGGCAGACTGTCACACAACACATTAGATGTGTTACCCTCTGGGGGGTGGTACAGGCCTGGCCGGGATCTTTGGAGTCCCTGGCTGAGTATGGTAGTACTACCTTGAGGGCAGGTGGGGCCTATCTTAAGTGAAGGGACCCTGCTCTTCAGGATGGGGGGGCATGAGTGCTCCCCCGGAAGTCCTGGTTCGCCAGGCATCTGACCAAAGGGTAGCGTCCCTGGGTTGGGGAGCCAGGTTCAGGTGTTTGCCTGTCCTGGACAGCAAGGCGGCTGTAATCAGTGTCCTGGCCGGTTTGCCTTCTAGGGGGTACCACTCCAGTTGGGAGGGTATCGGACTCTGGAAGCGGGTGCAGAGGGAGGGAGTCCTCGCCTCTGACGCCTGTGCAGCCGGTGAATTTATGTCCCAGGTGGTAGACCAGTGATGGAGAGAGGTCCTGAACTGGTGGGAGAGTTGTGTTCTGGTAGGTGCTTCTCCTGGGAGAGCGCGAAACGTCAGAAGTAGAGGTAGGGTGAGGAGACGATTTGCCCGTGACCTCTGGTCAGCCTGAGGGTGCGGACCCTAGGTTGAAGGATCAGTGGTAGTTTGGAACTACACTGAGAGGGAGAGTGGAGAATGGCTATTGTATGCCAGGGATTACTGCCCCCCACTCTGTGGATTGGCAAGGACCAGTGGCATCTGGGTGGCCTAGGGCCTGGTCCTGGCCATGGACAACTAAGGAGTACCGGTGGGGTAGCCTAGTTGGTCCTGAGTTTTTTTCTTAGATGGATTCCATGGGTTCCAAGTGGCGTAGAACCGGAGGGTGTCCCTGCAGTGCGGGCCCGCGTCCGTGTTCTATCGCCTCAAGCAGGGAAGCCCATCACAGTGGTGATTGGTCTGCCCTGCGTTTTGGCTGGAAGGGGGTTGTGTTGGACTTGGCCCTTTTTGGCAGGTTCACCCCTAAACTTTTTGCCTTGTATGTTAGTAGTTTTAAGTCTCTGGGCACTTTAGCACTGTGGGCCAGTGTAAAGTGCGTGCGCGCTGTGTGCGTGTGTGGTGAGACTGGCCTACCCTTCCATAGGAATGCATTGAGGATGAGTGTGTCAGTGGTAATTCCTGTTATGAGAGGTGCAGCATGGTCAAGTCTAGTATGTCTGAATTCGTGAGAATAAATGCTGCGCAATGGTGTGCGCAGATTTATGGTGACTGCTGGAGAAATGACACTTCTAGAAGTTGGCATTTCTGTGTGCTCTGTGTCTGCCTGCCTGATGTGAATTGCATGTCTGGCTTGTGAGTGACAGGGGCTGGGAGGTGTGTGTGGCTCCAGGAGGGGCAGGGTGAGTCAGCGCAGGGCTGAATGGAGAGATCTCCATGTAGATGGGTGGGAGGAGTTGCACCTGGGACCTGAATAGGGCTGTGCCTTCCCTCTACAATGCTGGCTCCACCTCCTGTGGTGTGTCTGATGTCCCTAGCCTGTCCTGTGAAAGGGAAGAGGAGCTTGAGCAAAACAAAGTGCTCCAAAGCTCCCCTAAACCAGTTCTGACTGGTATCTCCAAGCCCTGTGCTGTGTCACAAAGGAATAGGGCATATAAATATAGGGGCTGTGACCCCATGAAATTGTTCAGTCCTGTTCAGTGTTCCTGACGGAGGGGGGCTTGCTGCTGGTGGGGCCCAGGAGGGACCGCCATGGGGCTGCCTCCCTGCTGGAGGGCCCTGTGTGCTGGCCCCTGGGCCCTGCCTTGCCCCTGGATGCCTAAAGGATTATTGGGACCTTGTACTTATTTTCTTTATTTCTCCAGGACCTGTTCTCCCCTGGAGGAGGACTGCTGCTGCATCCTTTTGGCGCCCTGGGAAGCACTCTGCTTTAATTTACTCTTCCCCTGAAGAGTGGGAGGGCTGCGCAGCGCCGAGCTGCAAACCTTGCTTTGGAGGGAATCCCCGTCGTAGGGAATTCCCCCGCCTTGCCGGAGAGGAGCGGGTGCCCACCCCGCATTGTGGTGCCCTTTTGCGGGTGCCCACCCCGCTTATGCCTTTATGTGAATAGCGGGTGCCCACCCCGCTTTATATTTTAAATCTCGAGGGAGCCTACCCCTCTTGCCGCCGAGGAGAAATCACCGCCGCAGCCGAGCCGAGGAACAGGAAGTCAGGCTGCCGCGCCTGACTATGGGTGGGGCCTGACGAGGGAAGTACGGCCGGAAGCAGACGGAAGTGGAGCTACTGGGGTAGAGGAGGACGGGAGCCTACCCTGCATCCCTGAGCTCTGAGATGAAGTCCCGGGTCCCAGGAGGGGGCCCGGGTGAAGTGAGCAGAGCCCCGCGGGCTTCCCATTGAAGTCCCGGTCCCAGGAGGGGGACCGGGTGAAGAGCAGAGTTCCCCCGCGTCCGAAGCCAGGAGAAGAGAAGAGCCCAGATGAGTGGGGCTCGCGTTAAATGGTGCCTGGCAGAGGCACCCGGTCAGAGTGGCCCCGTTTGTGCAGCGGGCAGCTCCAACATGGCGATATTTGTTTAAAGGGCCCCCGGGGGCCCGTGCTGCCCATGTTGGGCCTTATTCTCGAGCTGCCCCACTTTGCAGGGGTCAGCTGCAACGATGGGCCATGATTATCTTCAGAGCCCGTGCGTGGCTCCAACGCTTGGGCAGAATTATTTTAGAGCCCCGTGTGGCTCCAACAGGGGCAATATTAGAGCCCCAGCAAGGCCCAGAGGGCACAGTTGTGCCAGGGCCCATTTGTGCTATTCCCAGCTGCGCCGCACCAGCGCGGGCAGCTGCAACGTTACTACCTATCTTTTCAAAGGGCATGGAGTGCCCGGGCCTTTCCCTCATTTACAGCTGCGCAGCAATTAGTGCCAGCTGCACCGTTTAGGCGCACAGTTCTTTGGGGGCATGTCTTGTGAAGTTAGGATTGAGAGGCACTCCTTTGCCCCATACTTCCCCAGCTGCCCAGCAAGTAGTGGGCAGCTGCTACGTTTAGGTTTGCGCAGTGGCGCACCCTTGACTTTCGCTGCCTAGGCAGCAGCCCTGACTCTTTGGACATAGGGCATTTGAGCCCCTTTTGAGATGGCCAGTTGGCCAGAGGGACTGTTAGGATTGTAGGGCGCCAGGCCCTAATGTGATGTGGTGCTAGGAAATGTAATGTATGTAGTATGATTACGCACCCTGTGTTATACCTCTAAGGGGTCGATTCCGATTCGGGCCGGAAAAAGCACCGACCGACTCGGATCCGGAAATAATACCGACCGACACGTACCCGTGGCGCCCGACACGCCAAGTACGATGCAAGGCGTGAAAAATCCGACCGACACGTGCCGAAACCAAGTCGACCGACCGAGCCGCACGGAAAACAGCAATCCGGCCGGAAAAACACGCGAATCCAACCGACCGACACGCACCCGGAACAAATCCGACCGAAACGTACACGCGAACTCCAAACCGCAAAGTACGATGCAAGGCGCGAAAACCACGAGCGAGTCGGACGGAGGCCAAGCCGTACGACCGACACGCATACAAAACCGAGCCGAAGCAACACAAAACACCGCGACCGACGCGTACACAGCATAGAAAACTGCACAAACACAGCGTGAACGAAACGGAGAACACCGTACGAGACAAATGCAGGGTCCGACTCGGTCACAAGAACGTTTCCAACATACACAAACAGCACTAAGGAAAAATCACCCAAAAAAAGGCCAAACAAGCAATTACCAAGCCAATAAATACTGGGGGTGGGGACAGAGAACAAAGACACACCCACAACTCCACCTATATAAAGGACACAAATCACAACCATGAGCCTTTGCAAATGCCATTCCACTGCCAGCACCCAAGAGAAAGCAACCACACACCCACAGCTCATCCCTCACACAAGCCACACACCATCAGCACACCAACAAATACCTACCTCACATACACCCAGCAAAACACACACTCACACACCCTCACCTGCACACCAACACACACATCACTCACCATCACCACCCATCACCATGCCCCCCAAGAAGAATCCCAAGTTCCTAGATAGTGAATTGGAAGTCATGGTAGACGAGATCCTCAGGGTAGAGCCACAGCTGTTTGGCAAACTGGTCCAACAGACCCCCATCTCCCAGAAAACCAAGATGTGGGAGAGGATCATCAACAGGGTGAACGCACAATCACCATGTCGGCGCACAAAGAGCGACATCCAGAACAGGTGGTATGACGTGCGCAGGAGGGTACGGGACCTGCTGAAGAAAGACTACATCAACAGCCAATACACCGGCAGTGGCCCTCCTGCCAAGCCAATATACCTCAGGCCCTGGGAGGAGAAGGTGCGGGCCATCCTTCCGCCAGTGAGCGTATATGGACTAGAGGACATCCCAGAGCCTGGTGAGTACACAACAAATGTACACAATATACTGCCACAAAACACACACATCACTGTCAAGGGGAGAGTCAAACCATGCACTCATAGCAATTACACAGCAACCAGAACAGAATCATCCCAAAATGTGTATGTCAGTCAGATAAACACAACACATGCCATCAAAAAAGTCACATCCAACTGTGCCAACACATGTACAAACACAACTACAACTACAGCTAGGCAGTGGCACAAATAGAACTAACAAACACATCCAGACATGTAGCCACCACAACAACACCAACACACAGTGAAGACCACTCAAAGGAAGGAATTCTGTGTATGCTGGCCAAGTCAGTGTAGCCAATAGCATCATGGGAGTCGCAGTCACACATATTGCCCCCCACAACTGTCCCATCAACACCACCCTGAACCATGCTCACATCACAGGAAGTGGAGAAGGACTCACAAGATGGCTGACACTGGCTACTGCTGTGGGGAGCACAAGGCCCTGCTGGCAACTGTGCACCAACAAACAGCAGGACACCACTGACTGACATCCTGAGAGACAACTTCCACTCCCTGCAATGCAAGCACGTTCCATGGTGGGATATCTGGCTAGCTGGGTGGGAAGGAGGACTTGCAGCACTGACCATAGTCACAAGCACCTCCCCTCACACACACCCCAACACAAACTCCACAGAACCCACCTGGTAGAATGCAATGCCCCCCATCCTAACACAAGATCCCACAAAGAACCACCACCCTGGGTTATGTTGTGTGAAGCACAGGGACACTCTTGGGACTTCTAGCCAAACAACTGCCAGGACAACACTCCCAGCCATCCTCTCAGCACAGCCAGCCCACCCCACAGGGAAGCAGAGTCAAAAGGAAGGAAGCATGGGCATGCTGGGAAGGGGGGAGGAGGCAATAGCATGATGGGAGTTGTAGTCACAGACATAGCTCACCCCCACAACTGTCCCATCAACACCACCCTGAACCATGCTCACATCACAGGAAGTGGAGAAGGACTCACAAGATGGCTGACACTGGCTACTGCTGTGGGGAGCACAAGGGAGGAGGCAATAGCATGATGGGAGTCGTAGTCACAGCTCTACATCCCCCACCACATGGCCCAGCAAGCTCACACTAACGCATGCACATCCCACAGAGAGTGGAAAGGCCCATCAAAGATGTCTGACACTGTTGCTGTGTCATGGGGAGCACAAGGGCATGCTGGGTACTGCACACCAACCAACAGCAGGACACCACTGTCAGCCATCTTGCCATTGCTCTCACACCCACACACACTGAACTCCCCACAAAAGCAAGTAAGTATGGGAATGCTGGGAAGTGGGGTGGAGGCAATAGCATGATGGGAGTCGTAGTCACAGACATAGCTCACCCCCACAACTGTCCCATCAACACCACCCTGAACCATTCTCACATCACAGGAAGTGGAGAAGGACTCACAAGATGGCTGACACTGGCTACTGCTGTGGGGAGCACAAGGCCCTGCTGGCAACTGTGCACCAACAAACAGCAGGACACCACTGACTGACATCCTGAGAGACAACTTCCACTCCCTGCAATGCAAGCACGTTCCATGGTGGGATATCTGGCTAGCTGGGTGGGAAGGAGGACTTGCAGCACTGACCATAGTCACAAGCACCTCCCCTCACACACACCCCAACACAAACTCCACAGAACCCACCTGGTAGAATGCAATGCCCCCCATCCTAACACAAGATCCCACAAAGAACCACCACCCTGGGTTATGTTGTGTGAAGCACAGGGACACTCTTGGGACTTCTAGCCAAACAACTGCCAGGACAACACTCCCAGCCATCCTGTCAGCACAGCCAGCCCACCCCACAGGGAAGCAGAGTCAAAAGGAAGGAAGCATGGGCATGCTGGGAAGGGGGGAGGAGGCAATAGCATGATGGGAGTCGTAGTCACAGCTCTACATCCCCCACCACATGGCCCAGCAAGCTCACACTAACGCATGCACATCCCACAGAGAGTGGAAAGGCCCATCAAAGATGTCTGACACTGTTGCTGTGTCGTGGGGAGCACAAGGGCATGCTGGGTACTGCACACCAACCAACAGCAGGACACCACTGACTGACATCCTGAGAGACAACTTCCACTCCCTGCAACGCAAGCACGTTCCATGGTGGGATAACTGACTGGCTGGGTGGGTGGGAAGGAGGGCCGGCTGTCAACCAAACACAACCAATGCAGACCATGTTCACACCCCAGAAAATACATAGAAATGCCCAAATAATGCAGTACAATGTGCCACACCAATATCAAACCCTGACTGTGACGACTTAGGACAATGCAATGTACAGGCCCGCACCCAGAGGCACAGTCACAACTGTCATGTGTGTCAACCATTGATGCCTGCAGAAACATAACATACATTGTTTGTGTCTCCCAAAAACAGGTGATGATGGGGACACAGCAGCAGACGCTGAGGAGTCCCAGTCCCAGGCTCAAGAGGATGTGGAGCTCACTGGCGTCGTACAGCCTCTGTCCTCCTCGGACGATGAAGACCAACCTGGCACATCCAGTGCAAGTCAACATGCAGCACGAGCAGGACCACCAGCTGCAGCACCAGCAGGACCACCAGCTGCACCCCCTGCACCCACCCCTCCAACGACTGTCACCACGAATACCATCCCTGCCGACATGGACAGAACAAGGAGCAACACCAGCACAGGGACCCTGGACCAACCTGGGGCCATGGACACCACCACCACCACCAACCCCCAAGGTGGACCAGGGTTATCTGTGCGTGCCACTGCACACACTGCACATGTCAGCAGGGGTGGTGGGAGGGGTGGGAGACAGAGGTCGCTGCTTGCAGACGTTGCTGGTGTGCATGATGACCCACAACTGGTACGCATAGCTGATGCGTACCAGTCCAGCACCGGAGAGCTCAGCCAGGTAGTGGGGCTCCTCAGAGACATGAAACAGCAGCAGACTGCCCATCATGCCCGCTTGGACTCCCACATGTCCCACGTGGAGTCACACATGTCCCGCGTGGACTCACACATGTCCCGCGTGGAGTCCAAGTGGGATGCACTGCATGAGATGACGGCGGTGCACAGGGACATTTTACAATGCCTCCGCCAGATGAACAGCAACCAGTCCACACCTCCCTGTGTGCCAACAACATCTGGTGCTGAACAAACTGCAACTGCCCAGGGAGGGAGGAGGACTCTGGCGGAGAGTCTCCTGCACCGCAGCAGCCTGTACTTGAGGGCCCCCCCCAAGAAGAGGGGTCGTCCGAGGAGGGAAAAGTGAGAGGCCGATGGCCAAGCACAACTCCCAGGAAGCCTGAACCTGTTCTGGATGTTCGCTTTTGTGCACAGACTGTTCACCCTGTTGACGGCAACACTACTCCCACACATTGCATGGGGAGTACAAGTTGGACCAATGTGTCAGACAACTGTGGCCCCGATACTGGGGATCCTGTCTACCAGGACTTTCAATTCACCTAGGAACTTCGGATTGCAAGATTTATGTACAGCACTACCCATCCTATGCACTATTAACACAAATGTATCACAATAAACACACTAATACACCATACTTGCCTCTGTCGTGATTCCAACGTGGGTGCTGTTATGGGGATGATGAACTGCAAAATTACACTGTGTATGCGAACTGCAACAGCAAGGACAACACAGGCATGTGAGTACAGGCAACGTGACACACATGAGGGAGACACACCACCAGGGCTACACAACACATACACACCTAGGCCATCTGACTCATTGCCTACACTGATGTTGCCAGGGAAAACGGTGCAATGCACAGACACCACACCCATTCCCAGTTGTAGTCAAGTAGCCCACAGGTGCAGTAAGCAAATGGCAGTCAAATGTGTGACCACAGACAACGCACATCACAAAGTGAAGCACAGGTTTATTACACAGTTGCAACATGTCGTAACCACTACAGATGCAAGGTAATCCCACCTGGCAGCGGGCACACAGTCAACAAATGTAGACGGAAGGAAGTCCATGGGTGTGGCGCACATCACCTGTAGGGACACAACAGCTACCAGCCTGGATGTGCAATCACGTCGTCGGTGGACACAGTTGACCAAACGAATCTGAAAGTACCCTGTGAAGGACAGAAATGACACACAGTCAAAAGCAATGGAGTACAGGACAGAACAGCAAAACTCATGCACAATACATGTTACAAGATACCCACCCAGAACCAAGTTAGCATGTCAACACTGTTGGGGAGTACAGCCCACCTGTTAGCACACATCGCAACACACATCCAGTCAAGTAGCCCATGGACACACTCCAACAGCACCAGAGCACCACCCACACATCATGCCAACTCACATCATTGACATGACACCTCAGGATACTCACATTCAGCTAAAGAAGTTGGTGATGAGCTGTGTGCGGACATCACCATCATCATCATCATCATCATCATCGTCACTGGCATCGTGGTCCAGGCCAGGATCCTCCACAGGTGGCGGATGTTGGTCATTGTCATCCTGGATGAGAGGCAACTCCTTCCGCACTGCCAGGTTGTGGAGCATGCAGCAGACGATGATAATCTTGCACACTTTCGCAGGGGCATATGGGAGGGACCCTCCGGTCTTGTCCAGGCAGCGGAAGCGGCTCTTCAGGAGACCAATTGTCCGCTCAATCACTCTCCTGGTCCGACCATGTGCCTCATTGTAGCGCATCTGGGCTGGTGTCACAGGGTTCCTGAGGGGTGTCAGCAACCACGGCATGTTGGGGTATCCCGAGTCACCTACGGACAGACAAGTGCACATTAGCTGACTTGGAAAAGTGGGCGGAATACTACAGATCAGATCACACACAATGGCACAAAGTCAGTACACACCGACAAGCCAGGCACGCTGGTTCTGCATCTGTGCCATCATCCTGGGGATGCGACTACTCCTCATCACAAAGGCATCGTGTGCTGAACCAGGGAAACGGGCACACACGTGTGTGATGGTCATGTCTGCAAGACACACCACCAGTGCATTGACCGAGTGGTAGTGCTTGCGGTTCCTGTAGGCCTGCTCCTGGGCCTGTGGTGGTACCAAAGCCACATGTGTCCCATCAATGGAGCCAATGACATGCGGCATCCTCCCCAGGGCATAAAAGTCACTCTTCACGTCAGTGAGTCGTCGCAGTCTAGGGAAATAGATGTACCGGTTCAGGAATAGCAACATTGCCGCCAAAACATCGCGGAGCACACGGCTCAACATGGTCTGTGACATCCCACCAGCAGTCGCCACAGTATGTTGGAAGGTACCAGTGGCAAAGAAGTGTAGGGCTGCCATCACCTTCACCTTGGGGGTCAGCGCTGTAGGATACGGCCGGCCAGGCTGCAAATGTGGGGACAACTGCACTGCCAAATCCTCAATCAGCTGCCTGGTGAAGCGGTACCGTCGGATGCTGTCCCGTTCCACCATCGTTGCCAGGTCTGGGAATGGTCGATGGACAGCAGGAGCCCTGCAGTGCAGAGGAGAAGTAAGCAAAATTGTCAGTCACCCCACATATGCGGCATTGAACACACTCAAGATCCCAACATACATCATTATGAGGCACAACTACATGAAGTGTGCAGTTCCGGAAAGACATGTATGGTACATACATGGCCAACATCTGTCAACACGGTCCAACAGGTGGCATCAATTAGTCCCAGGTTGGCCCATTGGATATCATGAGGCCGTGTCACAGTTCCCATCTCCAGCTGCCGTGTCACAATAACCCCCCACAGTGACATGTGAGGACAGATGTGCCCCAGGCACCACAGCTCAACGACAGGTACATTCCCAGGGACCCTGTATTGCCACATGGACACTGGCATTACATGGAGTATCATGTATACACCACAGCAAAACAACCATGTCTCCCACAGGTAGTGGCCCCACTTGCCACGGCAGGACAGACATGGACGTCTGTGACACACACACGCACAACATCAAAGTCCATGCACACACAACGTGGATGTGGAGACTGTCTCCCATTGTGCACATGAAATCAGAGACATTGTAAACACTACATGCACAAAGACTGTGGAGGACCATCACTATTGTGCCACTGGGACACCCTGGCTCAAACATACCGTCCCACATGGGACTCACGGGGTATGTGACATGACATACACATACACCACCGTGAAATGTGACCATGGCACATGCACAGATATGAACAGTTGCACATCACAGTGGTCATGTACACGTAACACCCAGGATCCTGTCCCCATGAACACGTGCACAGCCTGGGGGTGGCTGCCCACAGGTGACACCCACAGGACAACATGTACACCAACATACACACAATAGGAAATGCAGCCTTACATGCCTTATGATAAAGTTTGGACAGGCTGTCGTGATGTAGGTGTGCCCCTCACTCCCTGGGAGCTATCTGTGGCTGGCATATGTCCATCTGAGACAGGCATGCTGACATATGCCAGTCACATGTACAGTGATGCGTTGTACTGCAATGGACCGATCGGTGCCTCCGGCCGGCCCATTGCATTCAATGTGTGCGGGTACGCGTTGTACCCCTGTACGCGTTGTACTGCGATGGACCGATCGGTGCCTCCGGACGGCCCATTGCATTCAATGTGTGCGGGTACGCGTTGTACCCCTGTACGCGTTGAACTGCAATGGACCGATCGGTGCCTCCGG
Source organism: Calotriton arnoldi (assembly GCA_963921515.1). Lineage (NCBI taxonomy): Eukaryota > Metazoa > Chordata > Amphibia > Caudata > Salamandridae > Calotriton > Calotriton arnoldi. The sequence goes on along the minus strand of CAWUFW010007012.1, from coordinate 76,422 downwards.
CCGGCCCATTGCATTCAATGTGTGCGGGTACACGTTGTACCCTGTACGCGTTGAACTGCAATGGACCGATCGGTGCCTCCGGCTGGCCCATTGCATTCAATGTGTGCGGTGCACGCGTTGTACCCCTGTACGCGTTGTACTGCAATGGACCGATCGGTGCCTCCGGCCGGCCCATTGCATTCAATGTGTGCGGGTACGCGTTGTACCCCTGTACGCGTTGTACTGTGATGGACCTATCTGTGCCTCTGGCCGGCCCATTGCATTCAATGTGTGCGGGTACGCGTTGTACCCCTGTACGCGTTGAACTGCAATGGACCGATCGGTGCCTCCGGCCGGCCCATTGCATTCAATGTGTGCGGGTACGCGTTGTACCCCTGTACGCGTTGAACTGCAATGGACCGATCGGTGCCTCCGGCCGGCCCATTGCATTCAATGTGTGCGGGTACGCGTTGTACCCCTGTACGCGTTGAACTGCAATGGACCGATCGGTGCCTCCGGCCGGCCCATTGCATTCAATGTGTCGGGTACGCGTTGTACCCCTGTACGCGTTGAACTGCAATGGACCGATCGGTGCCTCCGGCCGGCCCATTGCATTCAATGTGTGCGGGTACGCGTTGTACCCCTGTACGCGTTGTACTGCAATGGACCGATCGGTGCCTCCGGCCGGCCCATTGCATTCAATGTGTGCGGGTACGCGTTGTACCCCTGTACGCGTTGAACTGCAATGGACCGATCGGTGCCTCCGGCCGGCCCATTGCATTCAATGTGTGCGGGTACGCGTTGTACCCCTGTACGCGTTGAACTGCAATGGACCGATCGGTGCCTCCGGCCGGCCCATTGCATTCAATGTGTGCGGGTACGCGTTGTACCCCTGTACACGTTGTACTGCAATGGACCGATCGGTGCCTCCGGCCGGCCCATTGCATTCAATGTGTGCGGGTACGCGTTGTACCCCTGTACGCGTTGTACCGCAATGGACCGATCGGTGCGCACCCATTGACAATGAGCTTGCCTGGCAACGGACGCGTTTTCGAATTTTGAACGAGTCGGTTGCTGGAAAATCAGTTGGTCACCCACAACAATGTTGCAAAATCATGTATGTCATGAAGTTGAAGATTTGAAGGATGCTGTGGGCGTGTTTTGGTGCTGCTATTCCATGGATTGGCCAGATTCAGAAGATGCAAACGACTTGGACCTATCACTTTGGACACAAGGGACAGTATCTGCCTCTCCAGCACATATATATTGCTGGCTGTTCCCCTGAGAGCTCACTTGCCTGCACTACATGCTCCAGGACGACATCTGCCACTGCACTGCTGCTGTCTCTGCCCCTCTGGACCCTGCAATGGCACGTACTGTGGAGAGAGCCCCAGCCTTCAGCCTTGAAGAGAACCAGGCCCTGCTGGACAGCCTACTTCCACAGTACAGCAAGCTGTATGGGACACCAGGGGAGCAGGTGAGTGTTCTGTGCACTGCCTTTCTGAATGTGCATTTTGTGTGACTAGCAAGGCTGAAAGTCTGCACGCCACTGGCTAGCAGGCTCACTGAGTAGTTGTCACCCCCCATAGTGTGTAGTGACTTGCACTGGACAGGTATGGTGCAGTGACAGTGCATTTGAACATGGTTTTACTTCCCATGCAATGATACCATGTAGTGACGTCTGGCAAACTGTCCATGGGCAGCTTTGCACTGCCTGTGTACATCATGTGCCCCTGTGATTGAGACATGTATATACAACTGTGTCATGCACGGATATGTTGCATGTGTGGTAATGGCCTTTTCACTTTGTCATCCTGACAGGTTAATGCCCATCGGAAGCAGGAGATCTGGAAGGACATCGTCCGGGCCGTCCGGTCCGTGGGGGTCTACAAGCGCCGGATCCGCAACTGCCAGAAGAGGTGGCAGGACCTTCGAGGCTGGACCCGGAGGATTGCACGGGTCCAGCTGAAGCTGTCGCCTCCTCGCAGGAGGGGTGGAACACGGACCCTGACCCCCACATGCTCCAGATCCTGGCGGTGGTGTTTCCAGACCTGGATGGGCAGCTGAAGGCCAGACAGCAGCAAGGAGGGGGTGAGTCAAAGACTGCACTGTGAACTCTGTATTACATGCTTTGTGCCCTCCTCTGGCCTGGTTCAACTGCCACAGTGCAGCAGTCATGTTGTCCAGGAGCCATGTCCCTCTATTGTGCACTGCCCACTGCTCATCTGATACCCAGGTGTGGCCCTTACATTCAGGGAATTGTGTCACTTGGGACTGTGTCCTTGCAGTTTGCTTCACTAAAGGTGGGGGACAGCATCTGTTTCCCTAACTCTGTTGTGGGCATCATGGGTGGGTCCATTGTTCACACAACGCCTGTCTTTGGACATGTGATCTGCGTGTTGCTTTGATATGCAGTCCACTTGCTGAGCTGAGCCACCACATGTGCCTGGGGTATGTGGCACACGCCCATGCAGCGGGTGGGAACAATGTTTGGGCCCCAGGAGTGTGCAGATTACGTGTGTCACACATACATAGCCAGCTATCCACTGTCCAGGGCACATCCCTCATTCATGTGGAGCAGGACAGTCATGCCTACTCCAGGCCATGCAATGCACTCTATACTCCCACTCCCGTGTATCAGCTGACACATTGTGCACAGTGAATTGACCCCTCAGGTGTCTGCCTCTGTGTCAGTGTGCTGTGGATTAGTTGCCAGGACTGCTGGGGTGTTTCTTGGTAGGGGCTCAGCATGCCCCTGGAGATGTGACCATAGGAGACGATACTTGTGTGTCACATAGGTGTTTGATCAGCTGCGCGTGCAGACTGGGGTATGCGAATGTGAAGTTCAGGCAGCTGTTCCCCATTCACAGCAAATTGTGAGGGGCTCAGGTTCAGAGGGTAGTGTCACAGGTCTCCCATATGTCCAATCGGTATGACCTGGACAGATGAGGGTTAAGATGATGTGGTGTGTGGGGGATGTACATGTGCACTTGTGCAGCTCCAGGACTTGCATTCCCCATGACCTACTATTGTGACACAGTGCATAGTGTTGTTGTCTGGCTGCCAAGTCATACATCACTGAGACAGTGATGTATGACTTAGCAGTCATGCCTCTGCCATGGCATGTGTCAACTTATTGGTGGTCCTGCAGGGGAGTGACATGTGCTACATGCACACCATTGGGGCGATGGCTATCAGGACATGGGTGCATCATGGTGTCTGTCGCTGGTATGCATCACATGCATTTCCTATTTGACTCTGGGCATCCCTTTCATCCGGAAACCTGTACTGACTCAGTGGCAAGAGCTGTGATGTGTGCATGTCCACATGCCACACCGTGTCCTCTGCACTGTCCAACTACTGTGTACTTGGTGCATGTGTCCACACTGGGGTGTTGCAATCCAACAGACACCAGACAGATGGGTGCAAGGCCATGTGGGATGTGAGTGCCATGCTTTGCATCAGACTGACAATTGGCTTCTCCTGTTCAGTTAGGGCACTTTTAGCAATGTACAACTAATGATGCCAGGACTTGCTCTGTAATGTGCTGTGCTCACAGTGGTGTGTGCGTTTGGTGCAGGTGACTGATGTCTGTCAGTTTCCCCATTGTTTGCAGATACATCCACGGCCACGGAAGAGGACAGCTCCATGGACCAGGAGGAGCCAGAGAGCCAGACTGGGTCAGCAGCCGAGGAGTGGTCGGAGGGACCCAGTGGCACGGAGGGCGAGGGGAGCCACACCGAGGAATCCTCAGCACCATCCACCTCAGCTGAGGACCAGAGCAACTCGGAGGATGACTCCCTTGTGGAGGCGGGTGTCAGCAGCCACCACACCCCAGCTAGTGTTGCTGTCCCCGCCACCACCAGCACCACCACCGCCCTCCCATCGGCTCCCATTCCCCAGGTCCGTGGAGGCTCCCATGTTCGGGAGCGTGTCTCCTTTGGGCCAGGCACCGCATCCCCTGCCCCTGTGTCCCCTGCTGCCCTGAGTGAGGAGTCTGTGTACCTCCTTCGCCAGCTCCATGTAGGGCAGACAGCCATGCTGAGTGTCCTCCATGCGCACACCGCACTGTTGACTCAGCTGGTGTCGTTCATGGAGGGCATCTCATCGGGCATGTCTGACCTACAGAGGGGCAATAGGTCCATGGACTCCTCCCTGACGGCAGCAGTGTCCCTCCTCAGACAGTCCCTCACCCCTCCTGCCTCTGCTCCATCCACACTCCCCAGCACCTTACCCGTCCCAAGCACACACACACCAGCACAGGCACACACCAGCACACACACGTCCAGCACACAGACACACACGCCACAAACAAAACGCACACGCACGCACAGTCAGGGGACTGAAACCAGACTCACAGGGGATGGGGTCCTGGTACACACACACGCATCCACGGGCACTGCGCAGTCCTCAGTTGCCTCTCCCTCCAAAGCACCCTCCCTTGCCTCACCTGCAACCCCAAAGACCCAGCGCCTCTTCCTCAGTGACCTCGGCCTCTTCCCCTCCGATCCAGCTGCCCCAGCATCCAGGGGGAAGAGGAAGCCCCCCACACGGAGCAGAGTGCCCCTCGCCCCCGGACACCCTCCCCCAGGCACAGACAGACTGAGGCCCCCACCCGCAAGTCCCCCGGGAGTGCTAAGAGCAAGACCCCGCCGCCGCCCTGCAGCTCAAGCACCAGGTCTCCTTCCTCCATCCCTCAGGCCCCCACTCCACAGGTGCCCCCACCACACCCTGCCCCAGGTTCCCCCACCCACAGATATACCATCCCCAAGAGGCTCCGGCCTTCTCCCCTGCCACTTGCTCTCCCGGCACCACACCCCCGCTGCGCTTGTCTGTGCCACTGATGTGGTGAGGGTGTCCTCCCCCTCTGTCCAGCCCACCTTGCCTGTTCCCCATTCTCCTCCCCTGGTGGTAGGCACTGCAGTGGAGTCCACTACCACCCTGTCTGACTTGGGCACTGCAGTGGCGGACCTGTCCACTCCATCTGCAGGGTCCACTGCAGTCGTGCCGGCACCCACAACATCTGAGCCATGCCCCCCAGTTGTGCCGGCACACACCATGTCAGACACCTCCACTTCAGTTGTCAGTGGCTCTCCAGCACCCACCACCCCTTCCCTGCTTCCTCCTGGTGAGCCCTGATCCTGTCCCTGCGGTGCCTGGCCTACCACCCCGGTTGCCCCTCCTAGTGGATTGTCCCTGGTTTTGTGCAGGCATGTGTAGGGTGGCGTCTGCCACTGTCACCCACTTGTGACTTTGTTGATGGACTGGCCATTGGCCTTTGTTTATGTTCTACCGGACGTCTACTTTTAATGCCACATTTGCTGAATAAAGCAACTTTCTGTTCTCTAGTGCTTTTGCTTCTGATGTACATGATGTTGATGATGCTAACCATGCCCTTGCTGCAGTGATGGTGATATTTGGTCTCATGATAATGAAGTGTTACTGTGCAGGAACCCATGTGGTCCAGGGGGAATGTGTCCTATCCTGTGGTGTATCCATGTCATCCATAGCAGCATCTGAGGGTGTCATGTGTTCAGTATTTGGCAATGGGATTTCCTACTTAGATTGGCTATTTCACATCTGTGGCTTCCACCCCTGCACATCTGTTGTGCCTGCCATTGTTCAATTCGTCTACTTCCCTGACCGTGTGGCCATCTCCAGTGGACATGCAGGTTTGGGCATCAATGGGGAAGGACTCATCTGTGTTGTCAGTGCAACATTGCTATACAAGTGTGTTGGATCTGTGCTGATGATTCCGTTGGCACTTCCATGACCAGGCTGATGTGACGGGAGCCCTCATTTGGTGCTAATTGTTGATTGTGTGACCAAGTGCTCAGCTGACATGGTGGGGCCCTACTGAGGCAACATATGGCACAGCTTTCCTCACACAGGAGTGGAGTCCCCTCATGGCAGTGTGTACTCCTGTGACATTGCCTGCGCCCAAGGTGTGTGTTGTATGTGCATGTCTGTGTGTTCACTTCCGTTTAGCTGTGCATGCTGTGATCCCTAGTGTTGTACCTGTTTGTGATGCTTGCTGAGTTGAGCTATGTTCCCCCAAAGTCTTCTCCCTGGGTTCTCTGTGATGTGGGTGCATGGCACATTACTGGTCATCAGGGTGTCACCCATAGGTGTGCTTGCTGTCAGGGCTGAGTTTGTGTGCAGACGCAGATGGGTCACAGTCAGGTTTCCCCTTGGCACTTGTTGTTTGCCCCTGTCATGTGATTTCCAGTTTGTGTTATCTTTCAGTGATTGTGACACGTTGTGTGTGTGACTGCTGGCACTCCTCAGGGTCCGGGCTGCAATGTTGGTTGTTGTCTATGTGTGTTCTTTGTGGGTGACCTTGGCTTCTTCATTGGTGTGTGACTGTGGCTGTGATCCCATTGGTTGGTGTGGTATTGCCGTCATGTCCATGTACAGCGTAGTGTGCAGTGTGTCAGACATTCAGGAGTCTTGTTGAGTGTCCATGTGTGATGTGTTTCTGCACCTTGGTTCCCACCCACCACCCTGGAATAGTCATGGGTTCATGTGCAATGTCACCAGTGCATGTGTGCTTCACTGCTGCACATTGTTGGAGGTCGAGGGGTGTGGTGTTGAGTGTGTGCAGATGAGAGTTGTTGCCCGGCTAGCCCCTGCTTCCATGTTGGCCTTGGCTTACTGGCCATGCTGTTTAATTTGTGCTTGTGTAGGTGTGATGGTAGTTAGTTGCTCAGTACACATGACTGTGGTTCACAGTGTGAACCACATTTAGCTTTGTCATCACAGTGGGATTGTAATGCAGCCCAGGGTCACCACATTGTGGGGGCCCTGGGGGTGGTGCTGTGGTGTGTCTGTGTCTTGCTGTGTCAGTTGCTGTCCCTACGTGCCTGTGTGACATGTGTGATTTGTGCTCCCTCTCATCTGACAATGCCTGCTTGCCCACATAGGGGATTTGGATCCATGAGTTACCTTTGTGTGGCACTGTATGCACATCTGTATGATTGGTATTCAGGTCTCCTCATGTGTTGTGTGGTTGCCTGGGGACACTGACACCCCCCCTCACCTGTTGTGTATGATGTGCAGTGTGGGTCTGCCTGTTTGTGTTTGTCCATCTGCACCACTGCATTGGCATATCTTGGGTGTGCCATTGGCTGTATGTAGTTTGGTGGGTTTCCCCTGCTGTCCCTGGGACTCCTAGGTCATCGGTCAGCACAATGATCATGGTTTGTGTGTCCCATTGCTGCCATGGTATGGTATCTGTTCACCTCACATCTGCAGTCTCCACAGGGTATCTGCATGTGTGTGCCCATTGGTGCAAATATGTGGGTCTGCATTCTGATGGTCACTTCTGTCATTGTGTCATTGATGATTGTTGACGGTGTCAGCCCCCATGAGTGTTGTTTGTCTGCACATGGCCAAAGGTATGTCTTGTTTGCACTGCAGGATTTGGCTCCCCCAATTTATGTTGCAATGGGACACATACACTACTTTGCCACTGATGTGTTTGTTGTTCTGTGACCAGGAATCATCCATGCAGTTTGGCAGTTGCACCTCTTTCTTTGTCAACACTTACCTTTTGGTCACTGTGATGATGGGGGTTTGGACCCCATTGCCACAATGTTCGAAATGTGCTTCAGCTATGGACCCCACACTTACATTTTGGTCACTGTGATGATGGGGGTTTGGACCCCATTGCCACAATGTTCGAAATGTGCTTCAGCTATGGACCCCACACTTACATTTTGGTCACTGTGATGATGGGGGTTTGGACCCCATTGCCACAATGTTCAAAATGTGCTTCAGCTATGGACCCCACACTTACCTTTTGGTCACTGTGATGATGGGGGTTTGGACCCCATTGCCACATTGTTCAAAGTGTGCTTCAGCTATGGACCCCACACTTACATTTTGGTCACTGTGATGATGGGGGTTTGGACCCCATTGCCACATTGTTCAAAGTGTGCTTCAGCTATGGACCCCACACTTACATTTTGGTCACTGTGATGATGGGGGTTTGGACCCCATTACCACATTGTTCAAAGTGTGCTTCAGCTATGGACCCCACACTTACATTTTGGTCACTGTGATGATGGGGGTTTGGACCCCATTGACACAATGGTCATGGCCTGCTTGCATTGTGGGTGCCACACACATATATGTGTGGCACATGTGCTAGGGGGTCACATTGTATGTTCAAAGTCATGTTCGGTGTTGTAGGCATTTGACACAGTCTACACACGCTTGTCATGGTGTTGGGGGATGTCTTCTTCTTGCATTCCCTAGGTTGTGGTGTGCTGGTTGTGTCATGCATTGTCCATCCTATGAGTGGGGGTGGTAGTAGTGGTAGGCATCCAGCCCCCCTGGGTGAGGGTGGTAGTAGTGGTAGGCATCCAGCCCCCCTGGCTAAGGGTGGTAGTAGTGGTAGGCATCCAGCCCCCCCTGGGTGAGGGTGGTAGTAGTGGTAGGCATCCTACCCCCCTGGCTAAGGGTGGTGGTAGGCATCCAGCCCCCCCTGGGTGAGGGTGGTAGTAGTGGTAGGCATCCTGCCCCCCTGGCTAAGGGTGGTAGTAGTGGTAGGCATCCTGCCCCCCCTGGGTGAGGGTGGTAGTAGTGTTAGGCATCCTGCCCCCCTGGCTAAGGGTGGTAGTAGTGGTAGGCATCCTGCCCCCCTGGGTAAGGGTGGTAGTAGTGGTAGGCATCCTGCCCCCCTGGGTAAGGGTGGTAGTAGTGGTAGGCATCCTGCCCCCCTGGGTGAGGGTGGTAGTGGTGGTAGGCATCCTGCCCCCCTGGCTAAGGGTGGTGGTAGGCATCCAGCCCCCCCTGGGTGAGGGTGGTAGTAGTGGTAGGCATCCTGCCCCCCCTGGCTAAGGGTGGTAGTAGTGGTAGGCATCCTGCCCCCCCTGGGTGAGGGTGGTAGTAGTGGTAGGCATCCTGCCCCCCCTGGCTAAGGGTGGTAGTAGTGGTAGGCATCCTGCCCCCCCTGGGTAAGGGTGGTAGTAGTGGTAGGCATCCTGCCCCCCCTGGGTAAGGGTGGTAGTAGTGGTAGGCATCCTGCCCCCCCTGGGTGAGGGTGGTAGTGGTGGTAGGCATCCTGCCCCCCTGGCTAAGGGTGGTGGTAGGCATCCAGCCCCCCCTGGGTGAGGGTGGTAGTAGTGGTAGGCATCCTGCCCCCCTGGCTAAGGGTGGTAGTAGTGGTAGGCATCCTGCCCCCCTGGGGAGGGTGGTAGTAGTGGTAGGCATCCTGCCCCCCTGGCTAAGGGTGGTAGTAGTGGTAGGCATCCTGCCCCCTGGGTAAGGGTGGTAGTAGTGGTAGGCATCCTGCCCCCCTGGGTAAGGGTGGTAGTAGTGGTAGGCATCCTGCCCCCCTGGGTGAGGGTGGTAGTGGTGGTAGGCATCCTGCCCCCCTGGCTAAGGGTGGTGGTAGGCATCCAGCCCCCCTGGGTGAGGGTGGTAGTAGTGGTAGGCATCCTGCCCCCCTGGCTAAGGGTGGTAGTAGTGGTAGGCATCCTGCCCCCCTGGCTAAGGGTGGTAGTAGTGGTAGGCATCCTGCCCCCCTGGGTAAGGGTGGTAGTAGTGGTAGGCATCCTGCCCCCCTGGGTGAGGGTGGTAGTAGTGGTAGGCATCCTGCCCCCCTGGCTAAGGGTGGTAGTAGTGGTAGGCATCCAGCCCCCCTGGGTGAGGGTGGTAGTAGTGGTAGGCATCCAGCCCCCCTGGCTAAGGGTGGTAGTAGTGGTAGGCATCCAGCCCCCCTGGGTGAGGGTGGTAGTAGTGGTAGGCATCCAGCCCCCCTGGGTGAGGGTGGTAGTAGTGGTAGGCATCCAGCCCCCCCTGGCTAAGGGTGGTAGTAGTGGTTGGCATCCAGCCCCCCATGGGTGAGGGTGGTAGTAGTGGTAGGCATCCTGCCCCCCCTGGCTAAGTGTGGTAGTGGTGGTAGGCATCCAGCCCACACTGGCTAAGGGTGGTAGTAGTGGTAGGCATCCTGCCCCCCTGGCTAAGGGTGGTGGTAGGCATCCAGCCCCCCTGGGTGAGGGTGGTAGTAGTGGTAGGCATCCTGCCCCCTGGCTAAGGGTGGTAGTAGTGGTAGGCATCCTGCCCCCCTGGGTAAGGGTGGTAGTAGTGGTAGGCATCCTGCCCCCCTGGGTGAGGGTGGTAGTAGTGGTAGGCATCCTGCCCCCCTGGCTAAGGGTGGTAGTAGTGGTAGGCATCCAGCCCCCCTGGGTGAGGGTGGTAGTAGTGGTAGGCATCCAGCCCCCTGGCTAAGGGTGGTAGTAGTGGTAGGCATCCAGCCCCCCTGGGTGAGGGTGGTAGTAGTGGTAGGCATCCAGCCCCCCTGGCTAAGGGTGGTAGTAGTGGTAGGCATCCAGCCCCCTGGGTGAGGGTGGTAGTAGTGGTAGGCATCCAGCCCCCTGGCTAAGGGTGGTAGTAGTGGTAGGCATCCAGCCCCCCTGGGTGAGGGTGGTAGTAGTGGTAGGCATCCTGCCCCTCCTGGCTAAGGGTGGTAGTGGTGGTAGGCATCCAGCCCACCCTGGCTAAGGGTGGTAGTAGTGGTAGGCATCCTGTCCCCCCTGGCTAAGGGTGGTGGTAGGCATCCAGCCCCCCCTGGGTGAGGGTGGTAGTAGTGGTAGGCATCCTGCCCCCCTGGCTAAGGGTGGTAGTAGTGGTAGGCATCCTGCCCCCCTGGGTAAGGGTGGTAGTAGTGGTAGGCATCCTGCCCCCCCTGGGTGAGGGTGGTAGTAGTGGTAGGCATCCTGCCCCCCCTGGCTAAGGGTGGTAGTAGTGGTAGGCATCCAGCCCCTCCTCAGTGAGGGTGGTAGTAGTGGTAGGCATCCAGCCCCCCCTGGCTAAGGGTGGTAGTAGTGGTAGGCATCCAGCCCCCCCTGGGTGAGGGTGGTAGTAGTGGTAGGCATCCAGCCCCCCTGGGTGAGGGTGGTAGTAGTGGTAGGCATCCAGCCCCCCTGGCTAAGGGTGGTAGTAGTGGTAGGCATCCAGCCCCCCTGGGTGAGGGTGGTAGTAGTGGTAGGCATCCTGCCCCCCTGGCTAAGGGTGGTAGTGGTGGTAGGCATCCAGCCCACCCTGGCTAAGGGTGGTAGTAGTGGTAGGCATCCAGCCCCCCCTGGCTAAGGGTGGTAGTAGTGGTAGGCATCCTGCCCCCCCTGGGTGAGGGTGGTAGTGGTGGTAGGCATCCAGCCCCCCCTGGCTAAGGGTGGTAGTAGTGGTAGGCATCCTGCCCCCCCTGGGTAAGGGTGGTAGTAGTGGTTGGCATCCTGCCACCCCTGGGTGAGGGTGGTAGTGGTGGTAGGCACCCAGCCCCCCCTGGCTAAGGGTGGTGGTAGGCATCCAGCCCCCCCTGGGTGAGGGTGGTAGTAGTGGTAGGCATCCAGCCCCCCCTGGGTAGGGGTGGTGGTGCGCATTCAGGCCCCTGTGTGCATATGTGGCATTGGTGATGGGCATCCCGCCCCTATGGTGCTGCTGTTGCTGGTGTAAGTATATTCTGCATCCCTCTGTGTGTGTGTGATGTGTCGTGTACGTGTTGTATGTGTTTTGTGGTTAGTGTCTGGCTTACCTTCTGCACCGTACGCGTCCGTGCCTGTTCCGGTAGTAAATGTAGAATATTGGTATGATCGGGACGAAGGGATTCATGGTTGGTTCGTGTCGTTCGTCCTTCTCGTTGCTTCGCGTCGTCCTCGTTGCTTCGCCTCGTCCTCGTCGCTTCGCGTCGTCCTCGTCGCTACCTTGTTCGTCTCGGAGCCGTGGATCGTGTTGTGGCGCGAATCGGAGCTTATGTGCGCCTCTCCCGGATGCTTTGACGTGCCGTGCGTAGCGACGGGTTCGGCGCGTACGGAAAGCGCATCGTACTCGTTCGGCCGGACGGAGCTGCATTTTCCCTTCCGTGCGACTCGATTCAGCGTTTCCGGATTCGCCTCGGTCGGGGAACAGGACGGGTTTGGGTGAGTACGGCTCGGCCGGATTCTTTGCTGTTGTGCGCATCGTACTTACTCGTTCGGTGTGCTGTACGGTTCGGTCGGGAAACAGGCTTTCGCATGGCTTTTTTCCCGACCGAATGGTGTTGGGTACGCCTCCGACCGAGATCGGAATCGGCCCCTAAATGTGTTTTATGATTATGAGGTTGTTTGGCATATTATGGTTTATGCTAGTGAGATTATGTTTCACTGTGTGATTTACGCCCCTACTGTGAGTTATGCTTAGGAGGTTAGGGTCTAATGTGTTTAGGCTTATGAGGTTGGCGTATAAGGTATTTTGCGCCTAATGTGATACTGTGCATAATGTGGTTTATTTTACAGGCTGATGCTGAGTACAGTGGTTACCAGTGATTACTGGTTGTACGTTTATGATCTGTTTTACATTTACTAAGTTCGCTTTGTGCTGGTTCTGACAGTGGTCCAGTTGGCCCTGTCAGGTGTAAATAATCCCTTGTAAATATGACCTAGTGCCAGGTGGCACGATGTATATTATGTGAGTACTATTCTAATGTGTTTTATGATAATACAAAGGCTATTTTTATATATAACCTTGTGTGGAGTTCCTTTTTGTGGTGTGCCTGGTATGTTGTTGCTGTGTGCGTGCGCAAACGCTTTACACATTGCCTCCGGGATAAGCCTGACTGCTCGTGCCAAGCTACCAAGGGGGTGAGCAGGGGTTATCTTTGGCGTGTAACTCCCTCGCCCTGACTAGAGTGGTGGTTTCTGCCTGGCTTTGGCGCAAGCCTTAGCCAACCAGAAATCCCATTTCTAACAATAATTGAGTGGAAACCAGTCAACATCAGACTCATGAGAGTCAGGTTAAAAAGCAGACACATCAACACCACCATTATCAAGTGCTATGCCTTTACAAATGACAGAGGAAACTGTCAAGGACATATTCTACCAACAGATACAAGCAGATGTTGAAGCCGTGCCAAACCACAACCTGATGATTGTGATGAGGGACTTAAATGATAAAGTGGGAGATGACAACAAAAGCCATGACAGAGCCTTGGGAATGGAAGGTTGTGGAACAATGAGCAACAATTACAGCTGCATTACAGCCTGGGTGGAGAACATGCCCAGGCTCCCACTGCCCGTCTGAGCGCCGAAGCACGGCACTCAGACCAACCATAATGCTGCATTGCAGCGTTGTGATTGGCAATGGGGAGCCTGGTGTTTCCTGCTTCCTGTTCTGGCCGGGAGAGACGAAGGAGGAGAGATGTGGCAATCAGTTAAGTGTGTTTCATTTTTTTTCACCCCTTCACCCCCACCCCACCCGCCTTTCTTTTTTTTTTACACCCCCATCACCCTCTACCGCCGCCTCCTTGCCCCCGATCGGTGCCGGCCACCATTGTTAATCCCCTTCAAATGTCTGCAGTGACCCGCATCCTTTCCGGTTACCAGTAAGAAGCAGTGACCAGAAGGTAGATAACAATCCAATGCAGTGATTCTACAACAAATTCAAGACATGGTAGATCTTAAAGGATAATGGAGTTGGACAACGTAAAGAGAAAACAGAATCCAGGAACTACTTTGTCACCAGCCGTGAGGGATGGTACATCTGATGCTATCTCTGGGTTGAGGGCGGTGACAGATCACATACACAGTACCGCACCAGTGATACATATAAAAACCAAAGTCATCTGTCTTGGATGATTAGGACAGGCACCCAGTGGGGTAGGGGTTCAGGGGCTAGAAAGGCCAGGTATTTAGTGAAAGGGAGGAAAGTCCCCAAATCCAGTATCATAGAAGTCGGCTTAGTCCTGACAGTCAGAGTCAGTGATGAAGATACCAAAGCCACTATCCTGGCTGTGACATTTTAGGTCTCTCACTGCGGGTGTGCACTTTGGAGATATTTCCCCAAAGTTCTTGTAAGAATGGTAGTTTGTTGTTCAGTCTATTTATTATTTTTTTAAATTCCACCAGGTCATACATTTGTTCTAACCAGCCCTGAAACGTTCAAGCCACTGTGGATTTCCAAAGACGCAGGATACCCATTATAGCAGCACCTAATTCCAGAGCCAGCCACTGTCTCACATGGGGATTAGATGTAGGAAGATAGAAGAAGTCATGGAGCAGTACAATATGGGCAGGTAGTGTCATCGGTATTGATAGTTCAGTCTGCAGGCATTCCCAGATTCTGAGCCAGTAAACATCAAGACATGCACACTCCCAGAAAACATACGCTATATCACTGTCCGATTCCCTACATCTCAACCAGCAGGAGTCTGTACTAAGCTTAGCTGTGCACAACTTTTCTGGGGACCAGTGCCATCCGTGAAGAATTATGAAGTAGATATATTTCAGGCACAATTCTCTGAATAATTTTTTATAGTCACATAGGATCATGTCCCACTCCCCTCCTGAAAGCGTGTATTCAGTCTAGCTGTCCCCCAATTACATAGGCCAGCTGAGGTGTCAAAAGATAATCAGTAGACAATCAATGTAGCTTATAACTCAGATATCTTCCCCCTGTAGTCTTTCCACATGCGTATGTATTGTGTAATGGATGAGCGGGTCAGAGTACCAACAGTTAGGTCTTGTATCCCTCGGAGTGCATGCACTATCTGAAGATGTCATCACCTCACAATATGATGGAGGCCATGTAATTGATGCAGGTCTGCAAACGTTTACAAGTCACACTCTGGTACAAAGTCCAAAATCTGTTGTATGTTTTGTGCTTTCCATGAAGACCATTTAAACTCCTCTCCATTTACCATAATGCTAGCATTATGCCATAGCAGTGATATGAATGTAACATGGCACCTTCACTAGTTTATACACTTTTTCCAAGCATATTGTGAGGTGTAGATAATAGGATTATCAACTATGATATGGGTGTATCTGTGTAGTGTATGTCATAATCATCTTTTGTGTTTATGTTCTGAATCTGTGGTTTTGCTAATTTAATATGCAGAATTTGTATATAAGAATATCTTGATTCCTGGGTGAGCCAGAATTTTAATGAATGTTCTACTCTACTAGAGACTCTATCATTAATTCAGGAGAATTAGATTGACTTCCTAAATATCTACGGATATTGTCCATTTTATCTTATGATTTTGCTGTTCATTGGGACCTAGAAAATGTCTGATTTCTGTTTTTGTATTTTGAGTTTGAGTCTTCATGGTGTAGTTTGTAATTCTCTGTACCATTTTCCATTTTCCATTCTTGCTTTTGAGTTTATTCTAGGGGTGGGCGTAACTGGCATAATTCTCACTAGTATAATTACTCGTAACTGCCACAAAATTACTCATAATCATGTCTAATTGTGTGAGAAGCATATTGCAGTATTAAGCACAATTTTTTTAGAGCAAAATGCACCATTGCATCCACCATTGCAGACCAGAGTATGCATTTTGCTCTAATGAAATAGCACTAAATGCTACAGCACATGAAAAGCAGTAGCCCACAGACACTCGCTCTCTCTTAGGGCTCGATATAATTCTTGGCGGTATGGGTGCTCCATTGCAACAGTGAGTACTCCATCGCAACGGCAACAGAGTATCTTCACCGCCAAGAATGCCATCTGCCCACTTCATTTAGATGCGGGAGGACCTTCGAGTTAATCACAGTGGAGACTACTCTGGGGCCGATTCCGATCTCGGCCGGTAGGGCTCCGAATCGGATTCGGCTTTACCGGATCCGATTCGGAGCCCTGTTTCCCGACCGAACCGTACGCGGGTCCGGCCGAGCGAGTACGATGCGAAATCGCCGACCGACTCGTCCGGGCATCCCGACCGCTCCGACCGACTCGCTCCCGGCTCGAACCGCTCCGACCGACTCGCTCGGACTCGACTCGCACCGCGCAATGGAGACGTTTCCCGGCCGGGTAAGTACGATGCGCGCCGCGAGCAGTCCGACCGAGCCGCGCCGTCCGGCTCGTAAGAGCTGTCGGAGCCGTACTTTGGGGGTCCGTGTCGGACCCCCTGTACGCGTAGCCGCGCGAGTCGCACACAGGGGGACCCATGGGTCCCCCTACCTGTGCGTGTACGGCGCGAATCGCTCCGCCGCGTACCCGCTGTAGGGGGCGCACTTGTCCGACTCGCACCCATTGAGTCAATGGGAGCCCGCGTACGCGTTGTACGACCGGCTCCCATTGACTTCAATGGGAGTCCGACCGACTCGAGTCCGTTAACATACGGACGCATCGTACTCGTTCGGTCGGACTGCACGGGTCCGATTCGGTCGGAAATCTCTCCGGGTCCGGCTCGGTCGGAGAAATTTCCGGCCCGAATCGGAATCGACCCCTCTGTCTCCATTGTGGTCAATCCCCTCCAACAGCCCTGGGGAGTTAGGGCTGTCAGAGAAATGACTACTTGTCCGCCCACCCAATTTGGATGGGCAGACATGTAGTCATTTTTTACTGTTCCTTACTGCCAGGTAAAACCTGGCGATAAGGAACATTGAAAACATTTTAATGCTTCCCCTGCCTCCCTACAAAGAGAAAAACCTGGTTCTGGATTTTCTTTTTGTACAGAAAAAAAGATACTGTTTGTTACAGGACTGCATCCTTCTGACGCAGCCCTGTAACAAACTATAAAATGCATTGACAGGAAAGGCTGTTACAGTGGTTTCTGCTAATTCCTTTATAAATGACCACCTGCGAGTCATTGGTGACTAGTCCATCCGCCAAAAATTAAATCGGGCCCTAAGTTTGTTGTTTCTGTGCTCCTGCGGTAAGATTTGTGCCCAAAATGACTCTTAATTACTCAAGCTGGAACAAGTATGTAATGTCAGTAATTTCACATCAAAGAGTAATGCATAATTACTGGAAATACTCCAATTACTCTGGTATAATTAAAATTTGTCCCACGACTAGTTTTTTCTTCTCTCTAAAGTTTCATGGTTTATGATTGAACTGTTTTACTTGACTTACTGACTTTCTTTTTCTATCTAGTCTAAACAGACAAGGGTTTATTTAGTTTATTTAATTTAAAAGAGGTTTTGCAATTGTTTTCCTGCTCACGGGGAAGTCATGCTGTGATTGGTTAACCAGCCAGGGAGCCTCACTGGGATTGGTGAGACATCACCACAAAGCTGTGTTCTGATTGGTTGGCTGCTGTGAAGCCACACTGTGATGGGTTGACCTTTGAAAGTGCCATGCTGCCATTGATTGTTGTTCACTAGTTAGTTTGTTGCAATTGTGAGATGATTTTGAGTTTGTTTTAAGTAGAAATAATATAGAATGTATGAAAAAAGCATAAAGGTTCTTTTGTACCGGCTATTGAGGATCAGAAAATGCCTGCAGAAGGAACGCCTGTATTTAAAATGATGAGGACATTGGTTTTACACATGCACCTGGATCTCTAAATGGCATGAATGCAGTACTTCTAGCAGAGATTTACAGCTACATTTAGAGGATACTTTTAAAACTAGATTGTTAGATTTCAGACTATTTTTGATATGAAGCCACTACCCAGACCTACGTAATTTGAGGCTCCAAATCAGTGGGATAGAATGGCAACAGAGAAAAAGAGAAAGAACATGACAAAACAGGTGATGAGCTCATTTAGACAGTGGCTCGAGAACAAGTGGGACAAACAGGAAAAATGCTAGAGGAAGGATATGATTGAGTGTGTAATGACGTTTCCTGCTATAGTTAAAGAAACAATTGATAAAGACAAGATAAACAAAAGAGAGAAGCAAAATAATGATTGTGATGAGAAGAATATTTTTTTTAATGAGCATTTGAATTCTAGACCTCCTTCTTATACAGCAAGACCAGAGGGGCACGTAATACTAGCTCAGGACCTGATACGGGTGCTCGGGAGATGGTGGTACAGTTGTACAGAGTTCTGCTACTACTGTTGTTGTACCAAGTGCACCAACAGAGACCATGATGACAGCTGTGCTTCACACAATCTGATGTACAGATTCAAGCTGCTGCACCTCTATGAACAGTGGTAGTTGAAGAAGCTCCTAACAAAATTAATATTGGCATTTAAAAAATGAATTTGGAAGTGAAATTTGCAGGGAAATGTCGACTGTAATAGACAGTTGACTTACAACACTAACAAAATGAGATATTTGATTAAAGAAACAGCTAGATGTGCAAAAAAGCACACAATGAATTAGAATAGTTAGAAGATGAATTAGATGTTACCATCAGCAGGATGAAAAATGTGAAACAAAATTACAAAATTGATTTAACATATGATGAAATTAGAGAAGTTAGTTTAATAATTACATTGAGAACCTACAGTAAAGATTTAATTGAAAAAACAAGGGATTGGAGTGATGTGAAAAAATATTGAGAAAGATGGAAGAAAGGGACAGAAAATAAAAAGAGAATGAGAGGGACTTATGGTAAGGTGAGAGGAGTAACAAGTGATTTCAAATTGGGACAGGAACAGTTTCAGAGTTTCCATTGAGGGTCAGAGAACTCACACTCTACCTGGTGTGGGCATAGCTCTGGAAAACAGGGACTTAAAAGAAGCTCTCCAACAATTGAATCACACAGCCCCACACAAGTGTTAACCAAGCTACTCTTCACCTCACCATCCAGTTCCTCACACAAAAACCTCACATCACCCTCCTGATACTAGCAAAAGAGTGTCCGACTGTTTCTGTCACTCAACCCACACTCTTCTGGGTGGTATCCACACATACGTGCCAGGACCTCTATCATGGGGGTACTCCTCTCCCTGCACCTCTCATCTAGAGTCAGAAGAGTGTCCCTCCCACCATTAGGAATTGGATCCTCTATGCCAGTTCCCCAATCCACTTCACGGACACTGCCCACCACTGGAGCTACCTCATAAACCCGGACCTGCTGGTGTATGTCAACCCCCTCCTTCAAGTCAGGCGCCACAACTCTGGGTGTGTGTACGTCTCCCTCAGCACTAAATGTAAAATTTTTCCTGCCACCATCTGAGCTGGACTCCACCTCCAGCCCAGCCAAGCTTACTTCCTGAGCAACACACATTTCCTTTTCTTGGGCTAAGGCCCTTTTGCCCTCAGCCCTCTCGAGCTCCTCATCAAGCTCTCTCATGTGCCAAAATCAATTTCTGCTCTTCCAAGGCATAAGCCTTCTTACTCTCCTCTGCCCTTTTCTGGAGTCTCATGACCTCCAACTCATGATCTCTGGCCCTCTGCTTTTCCCCCATCTCCTCTGGAGACAAATTCCTGGAAGACACACTGCTGCCGGACCTGGAGGGCACTATCCCTACAGGCAAATCCTGGGATTTGAAGCTGCCTCCTGGCACAACTACATCCACCTCTGCATCCCCAGCTTCTCTGGCCACCCACCAGGTACTCAAGCCTTCTGTAGCTCCTCTTTTCTAGAGCTGATCCTCATGGGACATCCAAAGCTCTTGCAGAACTGCTTGAGTTGGTCTACTTTGTAACTATTGTAACTACTTAACATTTCAATGTCAAACTCCAATTCTGCAGCCTCACTTGCTGGTTTACCATTTAGAAACATGGTGCGTGGATACTTCAAGGGTCAGATCAAAAATGGAACCAAAAATAAAACACAGTGTGTTGTTGCATAGTAGTCTGTACCAAACTAGTGATGTATACCAATCACTGTGGGTCAAGTACACATACAAGTTCAAATCCTCACCCCTGACCACCAATGTTGGAACTTGGGCTCTCTAATTGACAGAGGTAGGCACCTTTGTCCAAATAGGGGCCCTTGCTTCTTGTCAGGGTGCGGGGGATACACACTCTAGATAACCCCTGCTACCCCCTTGGTAGCTTGGCACGAGCAGACAGGTTTATCCTAAAGGCAATGTGTAAAGTATTTGTACTCAAAACACACAGTAATACAGTGATAACACCACAAATGGACACCACACCACTTTAGAAAAATAAAGTATCTTTATCTAAACTCAACAAGACCAAAAACTACAAAAATCCAACATACAGGTAGTAAAATAGCACTTCAAAACTGTTATTGCAAAAATCAAACTTGTAGAAACCAAATAGCTCCACTTGGGGCTATTGCGACATTGTAACAGCAATAAATCCAAAGTACGCCACTGACCATGAGGTGCGTGGCATCAGACACAGAGTCACATGGGCACATGGGCCCCCCAAACAGTACCTTTGGATACCGAAGTCTATGACGATGCACGGCGTTGTGGAGGTGAGGCCGAGGCCGGCGCCCTGGCTGCCACAGGGGAGGCAAGGCATCATTTCTGTGAGGAGGTGACGTGTCGAATCCAGGACAGGGGAAGTCGGTTGTGTCAGCGGTGAGGCAATAGTTCTGGTGAGGCGATGCGAAGTCGGCGAGTTCGTGGAGTCACCCTCGGCGGTTATCGGCACCGCGATAACAGGATGCAGGTGCTGGCAGTGACAGAGTCGGTGCGAGCGCTGGCGTCGGGAATGCCAATAACTGCAAGCGTCGGCAGGCATCAAAGGACGTCAGAGCTGCGGCAAAAGGCTGGGCGGTGCGTCGTGCACTTCACGAACGGTGCCCCTGGCCTCGGTGCAGGTCGTGGCATCACGGCGGCACCACTGACGGCATTGGAGATTGCTTTTCTTGCTTCTCTTAGGTTTCTTCCAGCTCTCAACAGCAGGAACAACCTCCAGAGGCCCAAAACTGGAACAGGCACATTCTGGCAGGTCAGAACTCTCAGCAAGAGAGTTCAGGGAAACAGGGGGGTGAAGTGTTTGTCTCCCTGAGACTTCAGAACAGGAGGACAGCACACACAGGCCCTTGGAGATTCTTCTTCAAGCAGGTTTCTCAGCAAAGTTCCAGTATTTGTCCATTCCTTGGCAGAAGCAGCACCTATGGGCCAACCCCACACAGCACACAGCAAAGGGGCAGTACTCCTCCTCACAGCTCTCCAGCTATTCTCCTTGGCAAAGGTTCCTCTTGAGGCCAGAAGTTATCCAATGTTCTGGGGTTTAAGGTCGACTACTTATTCCCCATTTTGTCTTTGTTCTTTTTTGTGCAAGGGTATCTGAGCACAGTCCAAACCAGTTCTGTCCTCACTGGTGCAGTATGACCACAGGGGAAGGAGACATCATTGTGCAAGTGAGACAGGCCCTATTCAGGTGCAAGGAGAACTCCTCCTACTACTCTAAATGCAGCCAATGTCTATTCAGCTCAGCTCTGAGTCATCCAGGAAGGGCCAGGCACACATCCACCCCACCAGTGGCTGTCTACAGTGAATGCACATTCCCATCTCATGTCACTCCAAAACCAGGCAGTCAATCCACAAACAGGCAGAGGCACACAGAATGGTTAAACAAGAAAATGCCTACTTTCTAAAAAGACACACAATTGATGGATGGAATGCAGAACAAATCAAGCCCGAACTGCCAAGCCAGGTCCTCCCTGGACCGGAAACAAGCATCCTAGGACCGGTTTCGGGGTTTCACCCCTCTTCAGCCAGGATAGCTTGATTCCAGTGGCACAGTGAGCCCGGGACCCACGTTTGGGCATACCCGGCGCACTTAGGGCGAGGAAGCAAAAGACACACAATTGATGGACGGAATGCAGAACAAATCAAAACATTCACCCCCAGTCAAGAGATCTGGGTTAAATCCATCATTCTTTTGCTCACCATGCCACCCCAGTTTAGACCTGGCCATATGCAAATCAGTCTTGACCCTGTGCCTCATGGGAACAGTCCAGCCCGAACTGCCAAGCCAGGTCCTCCCTGGACCAGAAACAAGCATCTTAGGACTGGTTTCGGGCTTTCGCCCCTCTTCAGCCAGGATAGCTTGATTCCAGTGGCACAGTGAGCCCGGGACCCATGTCTGGGCATACCCGGCGCACTTAGGGCGAGGAAGCAAAAGACACAATTGATGGACGGAATGCAGAACAAATCAAAACGTTCACCCCCAGTCAAGAGATCTGGGTTAAATCCATTATTCTTTTGCTCACCATGCCACCCCAGTTTAGACCTGGCCATATGCAAATCAGTCTTGACCCTGTGCCTCATGGGAACAGTCCAGCCCTAACTGCCAATCCAGGTTCTCCCTGGACCGGAAACAAGCATCCTAGGACCGGTTTCGGGGCTTCACCCCTCTTCAGCCAGGATAGCTTGATTCCAGTGGCACAGTGAGCCCGGGACCCACGTCTGGGCATACCCGGCGCACTTAGGGCGAGGAAGCAAAAGACACACAATTGATGGACGGAATGCAGAACAAATCAAAACATTCACCCCAGCCAAGAGATCTGGGATAAATCTATCAATCTTTTGCTCACCATGCCACCCTGAAACCGGTCCCAGGATGCTTGTTTCCGGTCCAGGGAGGACCTGGCCTGGCAGTTCGGTCTGGACTGTTCCCATGGGGCACAGGGTCAAGACTGATTTGCATATGGCTGGGTCCAAACTGGGGGGGCGTAGTGGGCAAAAGAACGATGGATTTAACCCAGATTTTTTGACCGGGGAGAATGTTTACATTGTCAGCATTCCGTCCATCATTTGTTTGCTTTAACACTTTTCGCCCTAAGTGGGATGGGTATGGGTATGCCCAGACGTGGGACCCTTGCTCACTGCGCCACTGGATTCAAGCTAGCCTGGCTGAAGAAGGGTGACATACCCTGAAACCGGTCCCAGGATGCTTGTTTCCGGTTCAGGGAGGACCTGGCCTGGCAGTTCGGTCTGGACTGTTCCCATGGGGCACAGTGTCAAAACTGATTTGCATATGGCTGGGTCCAAACTGGGGTGCCGTAGTGGGCAAAAGAACAATGGATTTAACCCAGATCTTTGGACTGGGGGAGAATGTTTGCATTGTCAGCATTCCGTCCATCATTTGTTTGCTGTAACAATTTTTGCCCTAAGTGCGATGGGTATGCCCAGACGTGGGTCCCTTGCTCACTGCGCCACTGGATTCAAGCTAGCCTGGCTGAAAAAGGGTGACATACCCTGAAACCTGTCCCAGGATGCTTGTTTCCGGTCCAGGGAGGACCTGCCCTGGCAGTTCGGTCTGGACTTTTCCCATGGGGCACAGGGTCAAGACTGATTTGCATACGGCTGGGTCCAAACTGGGGTGGCATAGTGGGAAAAAGAACAATGGATTTAACCCAGATCTTTTGACTGGGGGAGAATGTTTGCATTGTCAGCATTCCGTCCATCATTTGTTTGCTGTAACACTTTTCGCCCTAAGTGGGATGGGTATGCCCAGACGTGGGTCCCTTGCTCACTGTGCCACTGGATTCAAGCTAGCCTGGCTGAAGAAGGGTGACATACCCTGAAACCGGTCCCAGGATGCTTGTTTCCGGTCCAGGGAGGACCTGGCCTGGCAGTTCGGTCTGGACTGTTCCCATGGGGCACAGGGTCAAGACTGATTTGCATATGGCTGGGTCCAAACTGGGGTGTTATAGTGGGCAAAGAACGATGGATTTAACCCAGATCTTTTGACTGGGGGAGAATGTTTGCATTGTCAGCATTCCGTCCATCATTTGTTTGCTGTAATACTTTCTAAAAGTGGCATTTTCAAACACACAATTTAAAAACCATCTTTACTGAAAGATGTCATTATATTCTGAGTTCAGAGAGCATAAACTTTATTCCTCGATCTTGCCCCAACGGGAAGTTATACTTGTAAGATGTTACAGACAGATAGCCTTACAATAGTGAAAAACGAAATTGGCAGTATTTCACTATCAGGACATGTCACACATACCAGTACATGTCCTACCTTTCACATACGCTGACGCCGCCCATGGGGTACCTTGGGTCTACCTGAGGGGTTTCTTATATGTAAGAAAATGGAAGGTTAGGGCCTGCAAGTGGGTGCACTTGTCAGGTAGGCATGGAAGTTTAAGCTGCGCACAGACACTGCAGTGGCAGGTCTGAGATACCATTACGGGGCTACACATGTGGGGGCACAATCAGTGCTGCAGGCCCACTAGTAGCATTTGATTTACAGGCCCTGGCACACTCATTTCAGTTTACTAAGGGCTTACAAGTAAATCAAATATGCCAATCATGGATAACCAATTATGATAACAATTTACACAGAGAGCATATGCACTTTAGCATTGATTAGCAGTGGTAAAGTGCCCAGAGTACTAAAGCCAACAATACAGGTCAGGAAAAATAGGAGGGAGAAGCAAACATTTTGCGGATAACCCTGCAAAAAGAGCCATTTCTAACACTATCTGTGCCACAGTCTTCTGATTCCTCCTCCATTCCTGATTGTTTTATCAGGTGCATTTGAACAACCAGTAAAATCAAGCTGAGTATTCTCACACCAGCAAATTTTGGGTGCAGTGGCATTAGGCCACTCAACATCAGCCAAGTCAAGCAGTATTGCTGCTCTTCACCCAGATGATCAGAATGCATGGCTTTAGACATGACTTATGGCTTAATACTCGGTGAGAGAGGGGAAGTAGTACTCCAAACCTGCTTGTACCATCTCAGGGAGGAAAGACTGGCAGTATTTGCAGTGTCAACGATGTCTGGAGAGAGTTCTGCATGCGTTGAGAACGCACTGTGATGTAAACCAGATGACAAATGGTGTTTCCCAACAGGCTATAAATTGAGCATCTTGGATCTTTGGGTATAACTTTCCTTGTGCCCACGACGTCTTTGCTGGGAAATTGTGATACTGTTTTGCTTTAGCCAGGACCTTTCCACCAAGATCAATGATTTCCTTTGCAGAGAACTGTTGTATCCCTTTGGAGTTGTTTTGAAGAACATTAGAATTACATGTTTGTATTCTGAATGTTGAGTCGTGTTGTCATAACAAACTTTCAACTCTTTTGAATATTTAACTGAAACCTTTCTGAAACCAGTAGGATCATCATTTTACATGTAAGGTTATCATCTGATTGAACAGAAGGGATTATAAAGTTAAAAATCGATTGAACATGTTATGTATTTGTGATAAGTGATAAGTGACGCATGAGTCAAGTAGAAACCCATCTTCCACAGGGAGTGACAAAGTTTGAGTTTCAGGAATAGCAAGTTCTACATCAAAGAACAGAGAGTTGGTTACACAGAGCTATCACTAAGACACTGGGATAAGTCACTACATCCTGCATACCTCAGTGTCCAACAGACATAATGAGTCAGAGTGATGGAGCCAGTGTTTCTGTTTTCTATTTTATACCATTTCTCTTTCATCATTTCTGCCACCAGCCCTCATATTCCTGTGCATCTAGTAATTGGTGAAGGTGATGAGAGGCAACATTTTGTATTTATCCAGTTGGATTCCAAGTATAAGGTTAGTGCTCTCTCACATGTGGGACTAAATATTGCTACTTCAGTATGGGGGTTCAATCCCCTCAAGCAGGATTCAGGTTATTTATGGCTGTGGCATTAAACATACTGATATTTCATTGCTTTGCAGCTTTTTAATGAGCAAACTGTATAATAAAGGTTGTTATTACCTTTAAACACCTTTTGTGCAAGAGTGCATTTCGTAGTTATCTTTGTCTTTCAGTTCCCCAGAAATATACTATTTTAAACCATTTGTATTTATTTAACAATTCAGCATTATTACAAAATCACAAATCAAACCCTAGTCCCATTCCAAATGTGGTGGTGAATTGAAATGTTATATCTCTATTTTCTTCTACCACGTCAAAATTCACAAATATATATAGTATTTCTATAGTGCAAACCTAGACAAAAACCAGTGGAGTGCTGTGCAGGGTCAAAGACAAGCATGAAGTCAATGAATGATAGGAGAGGTAGCTGGTTTTTGGACGGCTAATGCATTGTATTGTAGAGTCCATTTTAAAGAGGTGAGTTCATAATACCATCTTTACAAAAAAACTTTGGTTTAAAAAACTTTTGCCTTCTAATCAGGAGGTAGTTAGGTGACTCTAAGAAATATACATATTTCTGGAACCAAATTATAATTCTTAGAGTGGGGCAGCCCAATAGATAAACCATTCAGTTTTTCTGTGACAAAGTTGTGGTTCACAAACTCCACCACTCATAGGTGTTGTCACCCCTGTTCAATGCAAAGAAATGAAGATCTAATTTTCTTCTGCCCTGGCATGCTCCTGTGATTGTGATTTTTTTGCAGGGAAAATGGATCACATAGATTGCATATGTTAAAAACTATTTAATTTACTACCAAGATAAAATTAATTTGCCCTATTCATTGCTTATTAACAAAGTTTACAATTCTCACAAAAATTTACTTGGTAACTGAGGCATTTATTTTGCTATATTTAGGTGATCCAGAATGACACTGAGTCATGACTGTTTACCAAATTTGGGGTTTACTGTATGTGATTGGGCTGGATCACTAAAGTCTAACGGCCAGATTTACTAAGATTTCACGCAATGCAGTACTACATGGAAACTTGCTATGCTTTGTTGTGTGAAAGGGAGACAGAAGAAATGTGCCATATTTGCAAAGATATGGCAAATTTCTGCTGCCTCCTAGCTCTGGCACACTGTGTACTACCTAGAGCCAATGCAGGTACCCTTGTGCCATGATGCAAGGGTGCCTGCCTTACAGGCAGGCTTGTTTTTGTGCAGGAAGAGATACCTTACTGCACAAAAACAATCCTTAGAGGAATTTTCTTCTTTCTATGTGTGCTATAGAATGCAGCACACATAGAAAGAGGAAATAACAAGGGGAAATAAACATAGGAGCTTGTTTCTTGATGTTCTGGCGGCACACTGAGCTTACCCATATCTACGAGGCCATGGAAAGCCACCCTGCTTTTCATGGCCTTGAGATATGGTGTAAAGCAAAGCAGCACAAGTCACTGTGTTATCTCACACTGCATGGGGAGGAGTGCTGTGGGCGGAGGTGTTCCCACTCAATGCCCTTGGTTTTTGACACATTCCCAGATTTACTATGTACGGGACGGTTACGATGTCGATCAGAAAGGCTCCGAATGGCATTCGGGTTGGCCGAATCCGATTCGGAACCCGTCTTTCCAGCCAATTCGGAAAGCCTTCTGACCGACTTTCTGACTTTCCGACTTGGTTCTGCCTCAGTTCCTGAATGGCATTCGGAGGAACCGAGTAATTCGTAGCCGATTCATACAGGTCTGCGGACTGTGTTTCCGACCAATGTATTACGATGTCGGATTCGGACAGCCTTTCCGAATCGGTTGTTCTGACATGGATGGGCTGTCGGAATTCAACTTTGGGGACCCGTAGCAGGCCCCCCTTCACAAGGAGCCTTCCGAATGGGGCCCGAGGGGGTAGCCATGGGACCCCTCTTCGATGCCATGCATAGTGTGGCAGGCACCTTGGGGTGCCTGCCACAGGGTGCACGATTTTCCCCACCCACCCCTTTCTTCAATGGGAGCCTGTGTAGTCGGTCGGAACACAGGCTCTCATTAAAATCAATGGGAGTCTGACCGAACGGTATTCAGAACCATCGTTATTGGTGGGTCGGACTCCCCAAATCTGATTCGGTCGGAAACGTTTCCGAGACCGAGTCGGTCGTAATGCTTTCCGACCGACTTCATAATGAGGCCCATAGTGTAAATCTGGGAGTGCTTCAAAACCGTGTACCTGCCCAGGGCAGGATCACCAGTTGTTTTTGTGGAGGAAGGTGTCCCTTCCTGCACATACACAACCCAATTTCAACAGGTTCACTGACAGAATATCAACACCCAAAATATACCCATATCACAATATCGAGTTATAAATATCGATATCAAAAATATCGACATCCTATATTTATAAAGGTAAGTACAAAAATATTGAAAAAAATATCGATGTCATTAATATAGTTGTAAACAATATCGTTTTTTATATAAATATAAAACAAAATATTAAATATATTAAATAACATTAATTAAAAAATAGATTTAATATACATTTTGACAAATATAACAAATAAACGTAATTTAAAAGTTAAACACACATATAATAATTATATATATATATATATATATAAATATAATTTACATTAAAGCAATTATGAAACTACTAATTTTGAAGTGTTTTAAAGTTTTAAAATTATATACAAATATAACATATGTATATATATATATTTATATATACTTGCTCCACTGCACCTAGAACCAGCGCACTCATGGACGGGTGCTCGTAACGCGGAGGTGCATCCGTGTTCAATATACGCGCTCATTGCCTTTCCCTCTTCGGTTTCGAGAAAGCACTCGCAGGGGTCTTTACTGATTTAGAATTTCTTTAATTCGTACAGCCAATAGTCAACATGACGCGTTTCGGCTTACGCCTTAATCCTGTATATATATATAGAAACAAACAACCCTCAGCCCAACATTCCTGCAGCAGGGCACACAAGGTACGGACCACAAGACGTTCCGATGGTTAAATCCACAAAGAGTGCTTTATTTCAAATCATGGCACATTGTGTTGTTCAGGCCATATATATATATACACACACATATACCAATAACATAAAATCTATTAAAAAAAATGTAATTAGATTAAAACATTAAACTATTTAAAAATCTTTAAACTTAGTAAAAATAATTTTTAAATTAACAAATATTAATAATTAAAAATATTATAATTTCAAATAAACAAAATATAATAATTTAAATGATAACAATACAAAATTAATTATTACATTTAATAAGCATACTATTCCCACTACAAATTAAACAAAACTGCGCAAACTATTGAAGTAAATATATTAACAATTTACCTCTCCCATTCAGCACAACACATAAATATTAACACAGGATAAAAATACAATTTACAAATCTCCCTCCAATAAACAGTAGTAAAAGTAAAAAATTACACATAGAAAATATTTACTACACCAATTCCAACCAATACAACACCAAGGAAACTATTAAAGAGCAGAGGGGTAAAATGTAATATTGCCACTCCAGTCATTGCAACAGTAGGGAAAGTTTTGGATTGCGGAGGGGTAAAAATTACTATTCCCACTCCAATGAGTGCAACAGTAGGGAAAGTGTAGGATAGTGGAGGGGTATAAATTACTATTCCCACTCCAATTAGTGCAACAGTAGGGAGATTGTTGGATAGCGGAGGGGTAAAAATTACTATTCCCACTGCAGTGAGTGTAACAGTAGGGAAAGTGTTGGATAGCGGAGGGATAAAATGTACTATTCCCACTCCAGTCAGGGCAACAGTAGGGAAAGTGTTGGATTGCGGAGGGGTAAAATCTACTATTCCCACTCCAGTCAGTTCAAAATTAAAAACAAACAAAATATCATCAGCAAAATAAAAATATTTAAAAAACAAAATAAATAAAAAAATATATAAATATGTTACAATTTAAAAACAAATATATTTAATATTAAAAAATTAAAACAAACATCTTATCACAAATACTTACAAATATTATATTAAATAAAATAAAAAAACTAATTTTCAAACAAATACATTTTTTTTTTTAGAAATTATTACATACATTTCGTTTATTTACTTCCTACCCTATAAAACCACACATTTCACAACCCACATATAAAATAAAAAAAATGTACTTACATAATTAACATAATTAATGATCAATTAAACAAATATTATTAATTAAAAAAAAAAATCAAAACACATAAACATTAATTAACTTCCCACCTTTTACCTCTATAATCCCCACAGCCCACACCTAAAATGAAACTGTAATTTTTTTTATTTTCAAGTAAATAACTAATAGTATTTAACAACTAATTATAAAGTACGTAAAATTAAATTACTCCCCACCCTTTACCCCTATAATCCCAAAACCCACACACAAAAAAAATTAAACAATTAACCTAATTAATTATCAATTAATTAATTAATATTATATATCAACTAAATATTAATTAATTAAAAATAAATTACTTCCCACCCTTTACCCCTATAAAACCCACAACCAACACCTAAAACTAATTACGGCAATTTCCATATTTTTAAATGTCAATTAATTAATATTAATTAACAACTGATTATTGATTAATTAAAAATAAATAGGTTCCCACCTTTTACCTTTATAAACCCAAAACCCACACCCCCAAAAAATATAATTAAACAATTAACAAACGTAATTATTAATTATTTATTATTAAATATCAACTAATTATTACTTAATTAAAAATAAATTACTTCTCACCCTTTACCCCTCTAAACCCCACAACTCGCACCTAAAAAAATTACACAATTACCATAATAATCACTGATTAATTAATTAATATTAATTAACAACCAATTAATAATCAATTAAAAATAAATTACTTCCCACCTTATACCCATATAAACCTCACAACCCACACATACAATTTACCCAAAAAATTATAAACACAATTAACACTATAAAATCTCAATTAAATAAATATTAATAAATGAAAAATAATAATTAATTTATTAT
The DNA here is from genome assembly GCA_963921515.1 of Calotriton arnoldi. Classification (NCBI taxonomy): domain Eukaryota; kingdom Metazoa; phylum Chordata; class Amphibia; order Caudata; family Salamandridae; genus Calotriton; species Calotriton arnoldi. The sequence continues at coordinate 46,291 of CAWUFW010007012.1, read as the reverse complement.
AATTAAATTACTTCCCACCCTATTTCCCTATAAACTCACAGCCCGCTACGGAACTAAAAAATGCAAAATTTAATTAAAATAAAATTAATAACTACTACAAGTTTAACACACATTAAAAATATAAACAATACTTATACAAAAAAATACATCACATACATTTAAAATATATACTAAATTACATAACACTAATTAAAAAATCGATATTTTAAACATCTATATTCTTGCAGATGATATTAATGACTTCTATGTTTTTGAAAACTATATTTCTTACCTTAAATTCGATATTCTTGACCTCGATATTCTTGCTGTCAATATTTCTTTGTCACGAGTTTACAACTCAATATTTGTGTCAGTCGACATTTCCAACTCGATATTTTGTCTGAATACCATTTCAACCCAGGCACGATTGCACTATGGTGCAAGGGTTCCTGCATTGGTGCATGGCAGCCATTTGTGCGCCAGCGCTGTGAAAGAGGACAGGAATGAGCCACATCTCATAGATACATCTCTTTTGACACAGGGCAGGACAGCAAGAAGCATTGCAGTAATGTCATGTGCCAAAATATTATAAATGAGGCCAATATTTCTCCTTGTTGCATCTGGGTCAGGGAGATGCAGCATTTTGGTGCAATTCCAGGTTTACTGGCCTTAGTAAAACTGGGGTTGCATAAAGATCCATGGGTGGATGCACAGGAATGCCCATGCTCCTCCCATGGAACGCCTACCCCAAGGAAATGTCATACAACTTAGTGCAAGTCACAGTACATACCAGTTAAGGACTTGTGATGCCTTGCGATGAGTTGCGTCATGCAAGGACCACTCAAGTCCTTAGTAAATCTGGGCCCTAATCTATATACCCTCATTCTAAAAAACAATTTTGTGGATTATTTTTCCGATTTGTTGATGTCTCGGTAACCCTCTGAAATGAATAGTGTTTTAAGCTGTGCAGAATGACATTAGCCAGATTCCAGTTTTGTTTACAAAAAATATATGTTATTAACTGATCACTAACAGCCTCGAATGAAAAGTCCAAAAAGACTGTCTCAGTTCCACTTTTAATGTTAAATTCGTTCTAATTCAGTTTTACGGCAAATTCATACAGCGCCTCTCAGTCCCCTTTCCGTGTTACCAAGATGCCATTCATAAAGTATCATCTCTTTTCTATATATTCTTTGGTAACTAGGCATCAGTGAACTTCAACATCCAATCATTAAATTTTCAAATGATTAAGTGAACTTGCTGTACCTCACAATTTCACACATTGAGGCACGGTCGGCACAGGTAAGAGCGGTGGGGCAGTGGGGAGGGGTGGGGGGAAGTCAACAGACGATGGGATAGGTAAAATTCAATAAAAAAATCAATAAAACCACTTACCTTGCACTCGCCGAATCGCCGAAGCGCAAGGTAAGTGGTTTTTTTTTTCTTTTTTTTTTTTTTCCTATCCCATCGTCTGTTAACTTACTCGCCCCCACCCTGCCCCGCCCCACTGCTCTTACATGTGCTGGCTGCGCCTGCACACATTTGCAAACAGGATTGCTCATCAAAGATGAAATATATGTGTTTTAAAGAAGATTTAATGAACTCCAATTGCATTTCTGAATGCTTAGTGATTGAAAACACATTGAATTGCCTCTCACTCCCACAAAATATTTAATCTCCCAATGAAATGTTTTGTGTATTTTCCAACTGACACAAGGTTAGACACAAATGTTAGAAAGAAAACATTACTTTTTGTGAGAGTAAATATATATGTTGTGAATCATGCTTGTCGTCCTGATCTTCTTCCAGTGGAGAGCCTTGTCCACCAAGATTCAACAGACAAGGGTTGTACGTCAGAATATTATTGGGAGATATACTGTCTGACGTAACTATTGTGTCCTCATAAAAATAACATCCCATTGTGTGTAGATGTCTTATTCACCATCATCATCAACTTTATTTCGGTTTATTAAAAAAACCATAAAAGCAAGCATGATACAATATATAATAACACATAAAACACAGAACATCCGTACAGTTGTGTCGGAAAAATTACAGAACATTTTACAGTTTTAGTACACCTGTCATCCGCTTCCTATCATTTTAAAACAATCGTAAAAAAATCGTAACATGCATGTGCAAAAATCATTGACAATATATTATCAAAACATGGCTAAAATGTATACAGCAGTGAAGTTCGTAGATGACAGGTTCTTCGTTCATATTGCCTATCTAAGTAAATACATGTACTTCTGGTTCTGAGTGCATAATCGTAAAAACACACTAAACCAGCACAGGTTTTTATCACCTTTAACAAATGGTTAAGGTGAAAGTATTGTGAAAAGTGCATAGACAGGACAAATAGCTATTCACAATGGGCCTGGGTCATAAAGGGGAATTACTAACCCCAATCCCACTACATGTAAGCAAATTGATTAATGTGTAGGCAAGGTGACAGATACATAATTTGTATTTTGTATTTGTATTTGGAATTTGTAAAGCGCGTTATACTCAAGGGTGTCAAAGTGCTAGCAGTAATGGAAGAGGCAGAAACGTGAGGGAAACATTCACTCCTCATACGGAAGAGAGAAAAGCCAGGTTTTTTAGTTTCTTATTGAAAACTGTATGGGAAGTGATACTAGCAATGTCGGGAGGTAGAGCATTCCACAGTTTGGCTGCAGCTGCCGAAAAGGTCCGTCCTCCACATTTAGCTTTTCGAAATCTTGGCATATTCACCTTCCTAAGAGAGGATGATCTCAACAGTCTGTTAGGAGTATACCATTGAAAAGATGATCTCAGGGCAAGCGGACCCTGCAAGTGGACCCTGCGGACCCTGCAAGTGTCTGGTTCACACTGCCCTGGTTCACAGGGCAGTGTGAACCAGACAGAGAGCTTTAAATGCCGTACACTTCCTGATCGGCAACCAATGAAGAGACCCAATAACATCCCTAACTGAAGAACATTTAGGGACAACCAGAATCAAGCCAGCTACCTCATTTTGAGCAATCTGAAGTCTGTTGAGGGTAGATTTTTTGATATTTAAATACAGCGAGTTGCAGTATTCCAACCGAAAAGGAATATAGGCGATAACCACTGCAACCCTAAGCTCAACAAGAATGAAAGAAAGGATCACTTTTAAGATTCTAGTAATGAAAAAACAGGTGCTCACTGTCTTCTTGGCCTGAGAGTCGAAAGAGAGGGTATTGTTAAAGATAACTCCTGGAGTTTTGGCATCGATGACTGGACATGGTAATGGGCTAAAAGTCTCTCGCCACCACAATTCAGATCATACCGATCTTTGCTCACCAGGACCAGTATCTGAGTTTTATTGGCATTTAGTTTTAGCCAGTTCTCTTTCATCTAATTGCTAGTTTTTATCATGCAGCATTTGAAGCTGTCTGCTACCTCATGTAATTCATCTGTAATAGACACTATAATTTGAGTGTCGTCCACAAATGACAGTACATGAAAATCAAAGGATTTTATCAATTTCACAAAAGGGGCAACGTACAGATTGAACAAAGTTGGGCTGAGCGAAGAGCCCTGTGAAACCACACCAGGCAGCTGGTAAGATTCTGACCCAAAGTGCCTACATCTCACTGTGTGAGTCCTATTCATGAGAAAGGACTCCAACAGGGCCAGAGCAGACCCTCATACCCGAAGGTACAATCTATGTACCAGGTAGGAGGGGATACCATATCAAACGCCGCTGAGAGATCCAATAATGTCAGTATAGCAGATCCTCCCTGATCCACCTGGCAGCGTATAGCATCAGTAGCAACAAGCAGGGCAGATTCCGTGCTACGGCCTCTTCGAAAACCATTCTGCAAAGGATCCAAAAGACCTGGAGTAATCAGGAACTCCATGAGTACCTGTTTATTGTATTTTTCAAGGATCTTCGTAGGCAACAAAGAAATAGGACGCAAGTTGCTAAGGTCTTCCGGGTCTCCATTGGGTTTCTTTTTAAGAGGGGTGACTACTGCCTCCTTTCAAAAAGGGGGACAGATTCCGGTACTACAAATTTGTTTAAAGACTTTTTCAAGTAAAAAGGCAATCTGATCTGGAGCCAATTGAAAAATTATTGGAGGGCACGGGTCATACGAAGACCCAGATATTAAATGAAGGAGAAGCTCTTTAACTTTTAAAATGGAGATGGAAGAAGGCCGATAGGGGCAAATGAGAGGGGATTAATTGCCTCATCACTGCTACTTGAAGGGGGACCATCTTCCTTAGAGATGAAGCAGGATACAATCTTCAAGATTTTGTCCCTAAAGTAGCCTGCCACATTATTACAAAAATCTTGTGAACTTTCTAAATTATGCTGCACTGGCAGGGTGGAAATATTTTAAAAGTTCCTTAGGAGTGTTAGCTTGCTAACCTAATTTTTTCTGAAAAATAAGCAGACTTGGCTGCTACAATGGTACACTTATACCTGTGCATCAGTCTTTGTGCCTATTTTTTCTTCCGTAGAGGGTGTAAGACATCATTTCCACTCTTGTCTTCTGCACTGATGTCAGAGCATTTTCAAATCTTCTGAGAACCAAGGAGTGAAAATTCTGGTTCTAGTTTTAGTTTTAGAAGGAAGGGGGGGGCAATCTGATCGATAGCATTAGTTAGCCATAAATTAAAATCCTTAGCAGAATATTCTAGTGGGCTGTTAGTCCTTGCGAGGGATTCATTCAACTCTGCTTCCAGTTTTTCAGAAGTAATTTTATTCCATCTCCTAGTGGTAGAAGCATTGCTTTGCTGCAATCCTCTATCCATCTGTAATGTGACTTTAAAAGGAGCCAAGAGGTGGTCTGTCCAACACTGTGGGAGAAGGTCTCCCCTCACCTTAGAACAGATAGTGGAACAGGAATCTTTAGGTGGAGTTATCAAGCAATTTATCTAGTTTCTCTGATCTGATTCTCCAGGCCCAAGAGAAATATCTAGAGGTGGCAAAGACAAGTTGTTCAGTAGTGTCACACCTCATGAGTCTAGCTGCCACACAGAAATGCATTATGCCAAGAAGCCTACAGATAGGGGTGATCCACCTCTTTCTTTGTGATAAGTAACTTGGACAAATAAAAATAAATGATCCTCTGTCTCTAAGGTCATTGGGCAGAAGGGACAATAAGCAGAAGAAATAGAGTCCTTACCCCATTTGGATGTAAATATTCTAAGTGGAAGATTGCCAGATCTGAATCTAATATACAGCTTCTTGGCATAATGAGGGCTAATCCTGTCTAAGTAAGGCTCATAGCTAGGACTACAATTGTGCTGGAGAAATTTTGCTATGAGGCCTTCCTCCTTTTGGTCATTCCAAAGTGCGAAAAGCGTGCACTCCCAATAGGTTTTCTTCAATCTATTCACTAAGTCCTTGTGCATTGCCAGTGGGGTGTGCCAGACTTCTTCCATCTTGATAATGGTGCAAAGAATTTTGATCTTACTAAGCCATGGGGAACAACCCCTTCTATCAAGCTCAATAAGTTCAGTTAGAGCATCGCAATAATGGCCTAAATCAGCAGTTGTCCAAATTCAGATCCAATATTTCAGCATCTTTAATGATACTACAGAATCAACCTTATTCAGTGCAAAATCAAAGCGAATGGGGACCAGGGGGTGCTTGCAGGCAAATTAAACATAGGTCTAATAAATTTGTTTTCAGCAAGTACCAGTGAAGATGTTTCAGCGTTACCCCAAAACTCTGCACAACAGGTCGCCCCAGCAAGAACTGTGGCCCTATAAACTTGAAGCACTGGTGATATTGCGCTGCTAGAAGTAGCCTCAAACTTCCTCAAAATAACAACCACCGTGTATTTTAGTATAGATTTGCTTTTTTTCTAAATGCAGCCCCCATGAGCTATTCTCCCCCATGTGACACCTAAATAATCAAAACTTTTAACTTGTTGTATAGGGTCACCATTGACAAACATCTTGCCCCTGAAAAAGCGATGGGGCCTAATTGCCATGAATTTAGACTTTGAAGAGTTTCCCTCCAGTCCTCAGGCCAGACAAAAGAAAGCAAACTTATCCAAAAGGGCCTGCAACCACATTGGTGTTCTAGAAAGTAAGAGCTTGTTGTCTACGAAAATAAAAACAGGGGTACTGGTGCCTACTAATTTCAGAGCATCATGGTTACAGTTAACAAGCCAATCCACTTCACGGTTGATGTATAAGCTAAACAGTGCAGGAGCCAAAACACACAGCTGCCTAACGCCAAACTTGACTGGAATTCTAGCTGTGAGATGATGGTCCCTGTGCCACCTTACCTGTGTGTGTGTGTCTGAATGAAGGCTAACTAAAATCCTTAGTATATCATCCCGGTTACCATAGTTCCTCAGGATCCTCCCAAGATTTTCCCTGGGGACAAGGTCAAAAGAAACCCTCAGGTCCATCAAAAGGCCACTTATAGGAGATCCTGCTTCAAGTCAAAATATTTCCAACATATCGCCTTGAAGTGGAATACCTGATCCTAAGTAGTGCCCCTGCCGCTAAAACTTGCCTGGAAGTCTGAGAGAATGAGATGTTCTAAGATCCACTCCAGGAGTCTTAAGAGGACATGTCCACCAAAGAATTTTGACTAGTATCGATGAAACTGATTGGTCTGTAGTTGGTTGGAAGGTCCGAACTCCCTCTTTGAAGATTGGGGCAATAATTGCTCCCCGCCAAGAGGGGGAAATATCTCTGTATCTCAGAACCGCATTACTAAAAATGTTTATTTATGGACCCCAGACGGTCGGCTCCGACATATACAGGCCTCCAGGAATGCCACCCAGCCTTGGAGCTTTTCCCTTCTTATCTGGCGCAAAGCCTGTTCAGTTTCTGCCAGCCCAAGGACCATAGTGGACTCTTTGTCATTCATAATCCAACTATCTGCCTGGACAATTTTGATTTCAGTATTGCAGAGCAGAGGGACTACTACTCGTTCATTGTAAAGCTCAGAGAAATGGCCACCCACAGTTCAGGTTGGACAGTGGCATCAAGTTGGATATCTAAAGAACGACTCCCGTTAGCCATGATCTTCCAAAATGCCCTTGTGTTTTGTTGTGACATTCTAAAGTGAGGTCATACCACTGACCCTCCTCCCAAGAGTTTTGACAAGCAAATAGGGTTGCTTTGTAAAATGTCCTTGTCCCTTTTCTCTTCCAGTGATCCGCATTTGTTACATCTTTGAGGAGCTGTTCTCTACCTGCTCTGCATTCCGGAGTAAACCAACTAAGATGAGTGAGGCCCCTCCGCCCTTCTTTGGTAAAATGTTGTTTCAATTGTTCACAGTGAAGGCTAATAAGACCAGTAAAGTTTTAATCAATTTCTTCAAAAGGGCTCAATAGATTCAGAAAACATTGACACATAGAACTCGGACTTGTATCATTATTTTATGTTATACCCCATTTCACATTCTGACAATTGTTGGATAGTGTAATAGAATTTGATGGCATGTTTGATTTATTGGTTTGTCTGTAAAGAGAGCACAGTGTAGCTGTGCGCAAAGGGCTTTGTGGTTGCGATCTGCTCTTGGCACCACCCCAAGTCCACCGCATTGGACCAGATCCTGATGTTGAAAAAGATATAATCAATATTATTAGAGTACGAGCCTCTTTAAAGGTGAGTTTACAGGAGGTGTCTGAGAATGTGCGGCCATTTAGTGCCCTGAGCCCATGGAATATATGGATATCAGTTATTTGCTAAGCAACCCTTGTCTGACTATGCCGAAAGTCGGCTGTGGGCAAAGGTACACCACTTGCCCCGTCCTCTCCACTGGTAAGAGCAAGCAGGGGTTCCCCGAACAGAACAGATGTGTTACAATCACAAGCTACTATTTTAAAGCAGGAAGGGTATAATTGGTCGAGCATTAGGGACAATTGGTCAATAGGGCCTGATTGAGAATAGTCTGGGGCTGAAAGAATGTAAACATTAATAATAGCAATCTGTCTATTCTTAGGAGGGCTACCACAAGTAGTTAACATGCCAAGAATGTCTTTATAGTTGGAATAATCTTGGCACTATTAAACACGGTTCTGTTGGCCAATTCTCTTGTAAAAGGATAATGTGATGGGAATCAATAAATATGTTCCATTTGGGGTCATTAAGGTTGGCTCTAATGCTGCAATATTCCATGACAATAGTCTAAAGAATTAGTCTACACCTATGCTCATCATCATGGAAGGGTTAGTGGAAAGTCCAAAATAGTTTGCCTTTTCTTCTACAGGTGATAGATAGGCCTGGGACGGCAACCCGTTGCCACTGGGTCCCTACATAACCTATCCCAAGGTGGGGAAGAGGCTCTGTGGAATAAGCTGTTTGGGCCCTTGTAGCATTGCAGCAATTGCTCCATAGGGTCTAGAGGTAGTCAATCTACTGCAGATAAATCACTGAAGGGAGCACAAGTATGAATGTTTTCTCCCAATCGGGGGTGTACAGAATTCTGCTGATGGATGCTATTAGCTATAAAACACTGCAGGGGATTTGCCTTAAGTCTTATATTTGAACTTATATTTGGCCTGAATCTATGCTCTAAGGCAATGAGTCCTTCTACAAGTTCATAGTTAGCAACACAAACACATATGTAATCAAAGGGTATGTGTTTATTAGTATAATGAATACATCTAAAAGGTCTTCACTAATTATCGATCTACAACCTTGTGTTTTAGATTTCTTATTATTAACTCCAATGGGGTGATATTTAGTTAGATATATATAACCCCCACCTGGGGGTTATAACAAGCATGGGAAACCGTGCTTGCTTTTTTTCAGTTTTTCCATAGATCCTCAGGAAATTCACATGAAAATGTTTTAAAAAATGTTTTGGACCCCCAGCGGGGTCCCTGTGGGTCTCCACCACCAGGCCTAGGGGTCAGGGTACTCCTCCCCTGCCCCCTTGTCTTTTTTTAATGCTTTTTCTTTGGGACTCAGCCTAACTTGAGTCCCAAGATGGAGGCCACCACTTCCTGGTTGAAGTGGTTACAGCCAATAAGATCTCACCATGAGATCTGTTGGAACTGTGGACCTTCTGTGTCTCTAAATATACTCTCTCCTCTCTAGATATACATAAAACTGTTTTCTTTAATAACTAAAACTACTAAACAGATTTACAGCAAATTACAAAAAGAGATCTTTCTGGATCAAGATCTAACTTTCTGACAAATTTTGAGTAATTCCCTTCAGCTTACCCGGCTGTAGTCTTGCAATTGCATGGGAAAACGCATTTGGGGACCCCTCCCTTTTTCTCAGCCCCAAATGAGACCTAATACGTCTTGGGGAGTGGGGCCACATGGCTCACTCCCCTTTAATTAAAAAAAAAAAAAACAGCCTCAGGGGATGGGGTATCCAGGGCCTAAAAAGGCTCGGGAAGGGGGCCACGTGGCCCTCCTTTCATGAAATTTTCAAAAATGGCCCTAGGGTATATATATATATATATATATATATATATATATATATATATATATATATATATATATATATATATATATATATATATATATATCCTAGTGGTAGTTGCCAGTAGGTAGTTATAGTTAGGATGAAGTTTCTATCAATAAGGCCATTTTTAGGTGTCTATATCATTGGCACAGCTTGATGAATCTCCATGAAATTTCCCGAAACAATGTGCCAGGTACTTCAGGCTCTCTGTGGAAAGTTTCAGGGTGGTTAGTCAAGTGGGGGCTGAAAAAAAGGGGGTCCCAAAAAGTGTTTTCCCTATATTAATTCCGATAGGACCTTTGAAACGCTGGACGGAATTATACCAAATTTGGCAGGAAGCTAGATGATGGTATGCAGATCATGCTTTTTGTGATTTAGTGTAAATCTGTTCAGTAGTTTGGGAGATATTAACTAGAAAACAAATTTGTATATCTGGGGATGCAAATTACCCGTGAATTCACCCACGGGCAGCACGCTGATTCATGCGCGAAGTCGTGATTGGCTGGCCGCACCTTCACAGAAAAGTTATGCCCTCCAGTTTGTTTGTCGGGGAAACGATCCCCGGGGCTGAAAATTGTACATTTTTTTGACCACGCGTGAAATCTACAGTTCCCTCGCGAGGCTCCGCGAGGCCCCCTGTGTAACTCCTGGATTTAGCGCTACTGAAAAAAAATACATAAATATACATTTTTACACTCACTCTTACTGGCACACCCATTCAGCTACCCAAACAGACTCTCTCACACTCATTCACATACCCATACAGACACTGTCACACCCATTCACATACCCATAGAGACTCTATCACTCCCATTCACAAACCCAAACAGACACTGCCACATCCATCCACAAATCCATACAGACACTGTCACATCCATTCACATACCCATAGAGACATTGTCATACCCATTCCTAAACCTATACAGACACTTTCAAGCCCATTTACACACCCAGTCACATACTGATAGAGACACTGTTATACCCTTTCACAAGCCCATGCAGACATTGTCAAACCCATACAGACACTGTCACACACATTCACACACTCATAGAGACTCTGTCACACCAATTCACCAACCCATACAGACATTATCACATACATTCACAAATCCATACAGACACTGTCACACCCATTCATGTACCCAAACGGACACTGCCACATCCATTCACATACCCATAGACACATTGTCATACCCATTCACAAACATATACAGATACTGTCACACCCATTTACAAACCCATACAGACACTCTCACACCCATTTGCATACCCTAACAGACACTGTCACATCCAGTCGCATACTGATAAAGACACAGTTGCACCCTTTCACAAATCCAGACAGACACTGTCATATCCATTTACAAACCCATACAGACACTGTCTCACACATTATCACATACATTCACAAATCCATACAGACACTGTCAGACCCATTCATGTACACAAACATATACAGATACCGTCACACCCATTTACAAACCCATACAGACACTCTCATACCCATTTACATACCCTAACAGACACTGTCACATCCAGTCATATACTGATAAAGACACAGTTGCACCCTTTCACAAACCCAGACAGACACTGTCATACCTTTCCACGTACCCAGACACTGTCAAATACATTCACATACCCATAGAGACACTTTCATACCAATTCATAAACCTATACAGACACTGTCACACCCATTTACAAACCCATACAGACACTGTTGAACCCAGTCACATACTGATAGAGAAACTGTTACACCCTTTCACAAACCCATACAGACATTGTCACACCGATTTACAAATCCATACATTTTCACACCCATTCACGTACATAAACAGACACAGTCACACCCCTTCACATACCCATAAGGACTCTGCCACACCCATTCACAAACCCAAACAGACACTGTCCCATCCATTCACAAATCCATACAGGCACTGTCACACTCATTCACGTACCCATAGAGACACTGTCATACCCATTCACAAACCTATACAGACACTGTCACTCCCATTCAGAAACCCATACAGACACTGTCACACCCAGTCACATACTGATCAAGACACTGTTATGCCCTTTCACACACCCATACAGACACTGTCACACCCATTCACAAACCTATACAGACACTGTCACACCCATGTACTATATTAATTCCTACCTTTTTGCATCATTATCACTGCTTTCATGTTACTGTTTTGGTATTATTTACAGTACTTTCTCATTGTATTTTTTGTTATATTTTGCATCTAGATATTCATTCTTTATTCACTGCTGTGTAAACTAATATTAATCTAGGGGACTGGGCAGTGACTCTGATTGTAGCAGACCTCCTGCAATCAATCTACTAGATAATTAAAAAATAATAAATACTGACTTAAAATAGGAGAGAGATGTTATATCTAATAAATATAATTTTAAAACCTATAGTAATTTAGAAACAAAAGCTTACAAAATGTATATACTAATAAGATTAACATTTAAAAAACCATAGAAATTCAATTAAAAAACCAAAGTTTATAGGGATGTTATAGTTAGGAAATAGACCTTAGAAATTAACTGAAAAACAAAGGTTATAGTTAGGCCGACATTTTACTCCTACAAGACCAGAGAAATTCAGCAGTAATAGTTATCTGAGCTAACTATAACTTAATGCCCTGCAATGCACTGCTTATGACATCACATATTATATCACTCATGGTCAGTATCATTACTGATGACATCACTGATGAGGCGGGGGCCAGCAGGGACCGCGGGGGCCTTGAGGCTCCCCCCACAGTCCCCACATTGGGACCAGAGCACCCATGTTTGAGGCCAGGCCCCGGGGATGGGGCCCCTGCGCAGCCCCCCTCCAAATATTTTTTTTAAAAAGGCCTGTCACTATAGGATGTAGTCCCTGGGGCTGAAATCGGCCTGGGAGTAGGCCCGGGCAGAGATTGCATAGTTGCGCTACATAAAACGCCGCTAAGTGGCAAAAAAACTCCACAGCACTACGTGGAGTCCAGCAAGCGGGCGGAGTTGCTCGCCACACCCGTTTGCGCAATATACGCAATGTGAAGTGCATTCTTGCACAAAATGGCATCACGCAATTCAAATGGGTGCGGCCATCTTGTTTTTGCTCTGTTTATGGTGCTGTGGCCTGATTTTTGAATCCCTCTCAGTCTATTTAATCCTACCACTCTGAAACTTATCTACCCCTCCTTTTTATTTATTACCTTACCCTGTGTGTTTGTATTTTATAATTTTTCTAAATCTTTTGTGGTTTTGCGTGACGTTTGTACTTTTTTATTTTTCACTTTACTTTCTTATGTTTTTCCTTTCTTCCTTCTTTTTCCTTCCTGTTTATACTTTCTTCTCTTACCCCCACCCAGCACCATGGCAGAGCAGGGGAGCAGCGGGGCCAGCCCCCCCCCGAACCAGCACCACCAGCTGCCTACCTTGCGGTCGGCTGCCCCGTGAAGGGGTGTAGCTCGGCACGATCTTCTCAGAGGTGGAGGTGGCTGTGCTGTTTTTTTATGTGCAGCGTCACCTCCCCTCCACCCAGGCAGCAGGCGGCAGGTCTGCCAGTGGGTACACCCTCTGTGTGCATAGGCAGTGCTGGGAGAGGGTACACCAGGCTGTGCGCTGCTACCACGCACTAATGGGCTGACATCCTAGATAGAGACCAGACCTGCTCGACCTGCTGGTTGTGGAGTTTGCGGGGCTCGGTGAGAAATAATTATTTATTTGTCATGTTCTTCTATCTATGCTAATATTTTTTTCCCAAATTGCAAGCATGCTGCTCACACTGAGGTAAGTTAAGTTTATGTTGCAAATATTATGTGATCATAGCATAGACAGGTGCTCGGTGCTGCTACCTAATCCTACTCATTGGTGCTCACTGAGCTGTTAATTTAAGAAGTCATGCAGAGCCTCCTCTGTCCTGTCACTAAGATAGTGGCAATTATTAGTATTAGTGACTTAGCTCATTCTCTCACTTCTTTGTGCCTTTATTTTTTTGTAACTCGTACAGTCCCAACCCCAAGCAATTTCCCGGTGATGTGTAGTATGCATGCATCTATGCATTGAAAGAAAATGCAGACTGAGATGGCACGTCAAAGGGGGGTCAGACTGAGAGATTGAGAATGAGATGAGAAGCAAAGATCATTCATTGCAATATATTAGTAGTTCCAAAATGTAATTTAAGAAATTTGGAAGAGGGCTATGTTTAGGAAATTAGGAATAGGTGCACAACACTATTAGTACTATAGGAAACCTGATTTAGAAAAGTGCAATTTTACTGTGTTTGCATTTCCCTGTCAAAATATTTTTGTGGAGATTATTATATTAACTATACCACTAATCTTATTTTATGTATTTCTTGTATTAGCATCCAGTGGCAAGAAGAGGGATGGACCTGGAGGATCCAGCAAGGCGGGCGAGGAAGCTGAAGGTGCCACTGCCTCCACAGGTGCCTCGGCAGATGGCTCTGCTGGCCCCAGTGTCCTCCTGTTGTTAATATTATTATTTCCCTAACTTTGACCGCTCCACATTTATAATTATTTTTCCCTTTTGCTGTGCCTGTCTCCTATTTTGTTTCCAACTCCTCTTCATTCTATTTGCTTGTTTCCTACATTTTTCTTATTCCTGAATTATCCTATTTACTTATATTCTATATTTCAAGTTACTGTACTTGACATCAAACGCTCTGTACTAATCTCTCTGTTCTGTAGCTTCGTTTCTTCTGTTTTATCAGCAAGCTTTCCCTCTCGCCTTATACATTGTGTGGACTGGTACTGTAAGACTCAGGGAGCCCCTTTTTGGGCTGGTATTACTACTCTACTGTGAAGATTGCATGCCCAAGTAAGGTATTGTATGCATGTTTGTTGAGAAGGCTTTCCCTTTCTTGCTCATGCTCAAACAGTAAAACAAGAGAGTGGGTCATGGTCATGGTGGATCCCCCAATGTTGTGTATGTATTATTATCATAGTATACCAGCAATTTATAACAGTGCAGCATGACTAGAAGTATGAGGACGGCCCCATTACATTTGCCAACCAAGACAATATGTCCTTCATTGATCAATTATTCCACCCCTTCATTGCGCTTCATTGACTCAGATTCATCATAGTTCTGCCCCTCCATTACAAAACGTTTTTGCTTGGCTTGACTACCTGGCTTTTTAAACATTGCCAACCAACAAAATGCCCAACGTGATTATTTTGAATTTTATAGAAGATACTGTAACCAAACTGCAGAGATGTATTCTGGTTGTATTTTGCTAAAAAATATAATAATGGGGGAGGCGTATTTGGCATCTAAAATCTAATGTTTTTCTAACCACACAGCACACCAGTGCCAGAGCCGGCAGCGAGGGCGGTAGTCAAGTGGATTTGGCAGCAGCAGATGAAAAGGGGTCCCAGTGGTGGCAGAGATGGCCGGTGGTAAGTCACATTGCTTGCTGATTTACAATTAGTAATATATACTCACTGCAACGGTGTTGACTCGTGAACACCCTTGAGCAGATACAGTGGGAGTTGAATAGTTAATGACCTCTTCTATCTGGCACTCAGCAGGCAAAGGTTGATAATGAAGTTTAACAACAATGGGTTAATAGAAAAGGGAAAAAAGGATAGAAGAAGAAAGGATCGGTGGAATGTAAAATGAGTAAAAGGATGTGTAGGTGAATATGTGGATGAAAGGATGTATAAAGGTGGATTATACGATGCAAGGGTGGGTGAAGGATGGATAAAAGGATATACGCCATTAAAGGATGCCTGCCTGCCTGCCTGCCTGGGTGAAAGGATATGGGTGAAAGGATGCCTGCCTGGGTGGGTGAAAGGAATGCTCGGGTGAGTTAAAGCAGGATGAGTGACTGGGTGAAAGGATGCCTGGGTGGGCAAATGGAAGCTGGTGAAAGGTGCATTGAGAGCATTGTTTGGATGGATGGATATATGTGGGTGGATGGTTTTCAATGGTGAAAGACTGAATGAGAGAATGTATGTAAAGCTTAAATGGTGTGTATCCAAGCCAAGGGTGAGGATTACTAGAACAATGAAATGATGATTGGATAATTGATTGGATGAAGAAACAAGGGAGCTTTTATGGATAGGAGCGTGCTCACCTACTTCATTTGCTTAGAATGGTTTTATCAAAGCTTTGATTCAAAGGATTGGGGTGGTATTTCTGTCTACTCCACTGACTCACAGTATTTTTTTAAGCAAGGCAGATATTTGTATCCCACCCATAATCAATCTTCACTTCCCTCTATACCCATGGCATTTTGCCAGTGCCCCCATGATGACCTAACTGCTGCAAGGTTCGATTTGTCACGGCGGTGTTGGTTGTGCATTGTGCCTCTGCTTGAGTTAATGGTGCATTTACAGTTTTCAGTGCATGGCAATGCGAAAAGGTGTGTTCCCTTTCCTCCCAGTGCCCACTCAGTCACTGCCTAGTACTTCACTCCTTTATTCTTTCCCAAGTTCTGTCCCAGTCGTCCCAAAAATGAGAAAAATCCATTATTTGCATGTGCCACATTTTTCTAGCCAAGTGATATATTTCCTTGTGGTTTCAATAGCGGATTAACGCCTGTTCAAATTCTTCCCTTTCAACATTATTGTCAACCAAAGTGACTCAGTAGCCAAAGCTTAAGCACATGCTGATGAACAGTAAAATGTCTACTTACCCGGCCTAATCACATCACACTTACCCTGCAGAGTAATTAAATGTTCCTTTCCTTAATTCCAAGCAAATGTATTTGCTGGGAAAATAATGTATAAAGTGTGATGGAGGGTGAGGCCAGGAAGTTAAGTGGGACTAAGTAACTGCCCTGACTTTTGCAGATGAGATAGTGTGTGACGAACGTGTCAAATACAATCTATAGCCCGTTCCTTAATCCTTTCACTGTACTGCAGTGCTTCGCTTTTCCCACCGTCTATGTGTGGCAGACAAGATGACGTGTATCCATATTCATCTGCCTTGTAGTCAGCTTAAGATTGAAAGGCATTTTGGAGAAGAGCAGGGCCAATGGAATTAGATAATTGTCTATTGCAGCTGCCCTAGCAGCAGACTGCAGAGAGTAGCAAAGTATGACTAGTAACGAGTATGACTAGGGCGCCAGCTGAGCTAGCATTCTTCCATTAATTTGGCACAACAAGAGAGAGAGAGAATACTTGTACTCCGTGGTGCATAATGTCTTACTCATTATTAATGAGAGGTAATTGATTTGTATTTTTTCACATGAAGTGTCTGTTTGGTTGTTTTTTTTACTAGGAAACCCTTGAAAAGAAAGAAAAATAACAGTTTTTAAACGGGTGTGCTTTCTTTATATTCTGCCTTAATTCCTTTCAGACAGTTAGCGTATTTGCCATTTACCTTTAGTTTTATGTCAGGCATGTTTGGGTAATGGATGTGACTCTAGTCACATCAAATTGAATGGCCCTAGGGGAACAGCAATGTACTGCTACTGTGCCACCCTCTACATAATTTTAAACAAGTGTTTTGCACAGAACATTATTTATATATTCTCTTTTTTCTTTCTAGCTACTCCTGCTGTCAGTGGTCATCCAACTCAGCAGGATGTAGCAGCCCGGCTGCTACAGCAGAAGCTAGAGGCAATGCATAATACCGACAGCTGGAGGCCCAGGAGGAGGAGGCAGCTTCCCAGGACCCCAGCCAGCCACCAGCGCCTCCAGCCTCTCAGCACTGGTGCTGCAGTCCACTGGCAGCCGCCCACCGGTGTTCCATCATTGCTGCCTCATCCCTCAATTTCTCAATTTCTGACCGCAACTTCCGCTGCATTATGCTCAGGCTGGACCGCATGGAAGCCAAACAAATTAAGATGGAGGGGCACCTTAAAAAACTCCTGGCCCACTGTTAGTGCTCTCTTCTGCCCCTTTTTTAACCTTTGTTTTGGTGGGTGGGACTTGTTGTGAGTGGGTTGGGAGTTGGGACTGGCACAGTTAGGACTTTAGTTTTACTTTTTTCTGACATTTTGGACACTGATTGGGGACAGGGAGAATTGTTTGGGGAGAAGGGTGGTCCAGTTTAGGGTTGAAGGGGTGGGTTTATATAATATTGTTGTCAGGGTAATAAGTATAATTATTTATGCTTAAAATCTTTTTTCGAGTGTTTTACTTTGTACTGCTGACTTTTAGCTCAGAAGCTGTCTGTTTTTAAAATCAGCTGATAGCGTATAACAGTTAGTTATGTGGTACTCTTGTCCTACTACTCTCCTAGTCTCTGCAGTCCGCAACTATATTGGACAATAATGGGGGGTGGGAAAGTTCTGAATTTTCACGTTCCATTGCCTATATTGCCTACAACAACAACACTCCATAGTTCTCTTGCCTGAATAGATGAAGCGAGGGCTGCATGGTTTCCCAATGTGCCATGGTGGTGGTAGTGGCTAGAGCACTAACAACGAAGGAGAAGCAAAGTCCCATTCCCATTCCCATCTAGTGAACTCCAACTGTAGGATTAATCAGAAGGATTTTTCATCACAGGCAACTACATTTAAATAAAAACTGAGTTAGTGGGTTATATATACTATTATATTATAGCTTTCCAAACAATTGAGACCAGACTGCTACGCAACAAAGAGTACCTGATAGTGAAAATATAACATGCAGTACTGAATTAGTCAGAGCAATGGCGAGCTAGTATTTTAATTAAAACTAAAGTAGTAAATACTCGAATCATGAAAGGGACATGGTTAAGCGTTTACGCAGCACAATGCCTGAATGATTGTGATGCTGATGTCTGATGTTCTTCTGTGTCTAAAATATTGATCACTTTTATGCGTGGGTGGGTAAATGGGGTCAGTATAGGCTACTTTTTCCGTAATAGAAGTAGAACTGAAGATCTTGCACTGAGTTGGTGTTGCTTTCACCACTTCTGGCCCACCAAGTGTGTGGTCAATTAACGGTGTAAATGATAAAGTTACACCTCAAAAAATCACACAGCCAGGGGGAAGAGGGTTAGGGGTTTGATGAATGGATGGGAAAGGGAAAGGGTATTTGGGGAAAGTTGTGACAAACACTACACAAAGTCAGTATTCATCCGGACAATGAGCAGCCAACCATCATCAATCTGTTGTGGGAAGAACAGAAAATGAAGGAATGATTATAACATAGTTAACTTAAATGCAGTGCAACCAAAACAGTCTGTCAACGACAGAGAGAACCAAGTTATATTATTATATATCTAAATGTTCTGTCACCTAGGATTGAAAAATAGTAAAAACAGATTATGTAGGAGTGAGGTGAACAACACACACAGTTCTAAAACATGATTATTAAAAATTATACTATATTGCCAAATTGGGAGGTGCATCTGTATTCTTCTTGGATTATCCGTCAATCTTGGGTGCTTGCCTGCCTGATGCGGTCCGGTAAAGTAAGTGTGAGTGTTATGATGCTTTTCCCTTAGTGCAGGAGAAGAGAAGGCCTGCGGATTGTAAAACAAAAATGATATTGTAGAATCAAAGAGAAGGACAGAAGTTAAACTTCATAAGGAGAAGACTCAGAGCCAGTGCAAGAGAGAAGAATAGTCCTTTTTGCAATCATTCATTTTATGACTGATGCGCGATCAATTAGGTGACAGCGATTACAACAACCAACAATCACAGACAAGTTACTGCATGTACTATCGGGCTAATCAAACTCGCAACTGTCATGATCATCATCATAATAATAATATGTAGCCTAGCATGTGCATAATGTGATGATCACAACATGTCTGTCTCCAGTCACCTACAACAACAGGTCCCCCATCCAACCACCACATAGTTTCACATTTAAGCCAGCCAGCACACACACTCAGCAACATTGCATTTCCCAAA
Organism: Calotriton arnoldi; assembly: GCA_963921515.1. Classification (NCBI taxonomy): domain Eukaryota; kingdom Metazoa; phylum Chordata; class Amphibia; order Caudata; family Salamandridae; genus Calotriton; species Calotriton arnoldi. The sequence goes on along the minus strand of CAWUFW010007012.1, from coordinate 27,096 downwards.
TCAAGTCAAATCAACGCAACTCTCTCACCACCACTCCACAGAGTTGAGGAGGCATCTTAGAGTCATCACCAAATGTTAGTTTCTGTGAAATTGATAACTTCCTTCTGCTGGTGGCAGTTGTTGAAGTAGTCACACCGTGAGTCCTTCTATCATCCTCCTGACTCCGAGCAACTTACGTGTCCAAATCTGTACTGACTGAGTCCCGACTCAAATGCGATAGGATGACCTACAGTGCAATGCTTTTGATGAACAACAAGAGAAACATTGAGTCATTTTTGTGTAGACTAGATTTGTGCTTGTTAGCTAAAGGGATGGTTTTGGTCGGGTGTTTGAGGAGTGTGAAGCAGAAAACAAAGCAGTGTGGACCCTCGCAAACAAATTGTGCCAAGTGTCAAAGAGGAGGGAAAAAATCTCCTTCAGGAACAAAGTGATTACCCGTCGTTAGGCCACCAATATTTTAAATCAATCATCACAAACACAGTCAATCTTAATAGTTATAGTTAAGCAATAAACACCCAGTCTCACTGCCTGCCACCACATAAATCATCTCAACACACTCACAAAAAACAATCACCCTTAATATATATCAACCTTTGGTGCATGCGTGCCATTTACCTGTTCTAATTCAGGTGAGGTGACAGTGGTACATTGCGGATCCATTGTTTCATGAAACACAAATTGGTCAGTCTTACAAATCAAATAATGTGGGGCAGTCTGGCTAGGGGAATAAAAAAAGGGCAGATAGGCACGGGATGGAGGCAGGCACAAATTTGTCTTTCCAATGTCCTTGAGGGGAATGGATGGGGGACTTCTTCACTGGAAACTGGTCCAACTCCCAACTGGCAATAAAATGTGTCTAAAACAGTAGATCTGCATTAGTCAGTCAGACACAAACAAACAAAATAAAATAGAGTTCCCCAAGCTGTATATATTTTTTTGATTATCGTCAAAGCAGTTCAGTGATAGAAATAGAAAGTTCTATGGGTGGTGGCCCAGGCCTAGTAGTCAGGAAAGTAGAGTTCATCCTCAAACTCAGGTGGTTTGCCCAGATGTAGGTCAGCTAACATACTAATACCATGGCCTGAGTCTGACCAATCACCCTCATCCTCCTCCTGTCGTACTTCAGGTATGGTGTAATTCTGTGGTATAAAGTGCTGATTCATTTTGATCATTGTTAATCTTTCCATGTTTTGGGGCGAGAGACTGGTTCTTTTCACTGTGACAACTGTACCAGCTGCACTGAACACACACTCAGCGGACCCACTGGCTACCGGGCAAGCAAGATAGTTTATTGTGAGCCTGCTGAGCACTAGCTATTAGAGCTGCATCCCATACCAATACTCCAATGTGTTTTGATCAAGATAGACCTCTTTTGGGTCATCCAGACAGGGCTGGACCATCCTCTCAATAGTCATTGGTGCTCCTTCTTGCTCGACCTCTTTTGCCTTTGCCTCTGAACTGGACTTAAGTCCTGCCTTTAGAAACCAATCATATGCAGATTTTGGGGCTGATGCTCCTGTTCCTGTTGTTGCTGGTGTTCTTGTTGTTGGTTTTGGTAGCTGTGAGCCAACAACACTGCCCTCAGGCTCTGAAGTTGAAGGCTGCACCACAGAACTTGTGCCCTGGAGATGTGGGCCTCTAATTTCCAGCCGTTCTTTCCCTAGGTCACTGGCTTACTCGGCAATCCATGTCTTGTAATTTGAAACATCCCTGTCTGAAAAAGGAATGAAAGAGGCCAGCAATTGTTTGTACCATGGATCAAGAATTGTGGCACAGATGTAACGATTGGGTGACACAATGTCTCTTTGCACCCTTGTATAAACAGATAAGCAAAGGATTAAGATCTCCACCAACTCATGCACATCTTTTTTCGTGTACACCTGCATACATTTCAGACAGCTCCTTTAGCTGTTCCTGTAGCATATGCAACAATGGGATAGCCTGGCCCATTGTATTGTCCTCCTTGCTGACTTCCTGTGTGAAAACCTCAAAAGGAAGCAGCATCTCTGTCAAGCATTTGACTAGGCCCCATTTGTCCATCTCAATGAACATGCCTTTCACAGTTGCATCCCCTCTTTGCATGACATATTCATTGATCGATCTGTACTGCTCAAACAGGCATTGCAACATGCAATAAGTCTAGTTCCAACGTTTTGTACCTCCTGTATTTAACTGGCATTCTATTACCATGCTGAATGACCCTCAGCTGCTTCTGGGCTTTAAAAGAATGGCTAAAATTAGTGCAGATTCTTTTGCAGGTGGACAGTAAGTTGCTGACTCAGTCTTCTTTTTTGAGAAAGTCCTGTAAAATGATGTTGATGCAGTGTGCCAAACACAGGACCCTGAAATAGCCAACTTCTGCCATGGCCTTAACTATATTACGGCCATTGTCCATAGCAACAAATCCAATGTTAAGCCCTCTTGGTTGCAGCCATTCAAAGACCTTGTTGTTAAAGTCTTCCAAGATGTTTGCAGCAGTATGGTATTTGTCCTTGGCGAACATGGCTACTGTTGCATGCTTGTGAGTGCTGTTAAAAATCTCAGCAGTGTCAGTACCTGCAGATATAATTTCTCTAACCCCCACAAAAGAGATCCAGTGTGCAGTGGATAATGTGAACAGCACTCTGCTGCAAAGCTTGTCCAACCAATTCCAGCACATCATGATGTAGCACTGGAACTGCAACTCTGGAAAAATAGGACCGGCTAGGAACCTTCCATTTTGCCACAAATTTCAAAAAACCTTCCCCTTCCATTAAAGAAAAAGGGAGGAGGTCCAGCACTATCATTTTAGCCAGCTTCACATTGTACAAACGTGCCGTTGGGTGGTTGCATTTGTACTGCCCCTCCTGCCTAAACATGCCAGGAACTTTCTGGACTTTCTTCTTTTCTGGTGCAACTGATGCAAGTGACTTCTTGAGAGCAGAAGGTGGTAGGCTCAATGTGCATCTCAGCGGGGCAGTCACTGTATGCTCTTGCCTTGGTGTCTCGACTTGAGTCTTGTGAAATTGAGATGTTGCTCATGTGGGCGATACTACTGTACTGCTGGGGACAGGGCGGCTTTCCGTAATGAAAATGTCCTCCTCTTCTTCACCTTCCACCGTGATCAGATCGGATTCCCTGCTCAGCCTTTCACCCCCTTCACCAACACCACTTGCAATTTTTAGGCTGCTAAGGTGCTCCTCCAACTGGATTGTGTGGATTTTTCTCAAATGGGTTGTTTGGCTTTCAGTACCATAGTTTGTACCAAGCTTTCCCCGACTAACACTTGCTCCACAAACGGAGCATATGGCAATGTTTGCTCCTTCTTGCTAACCGTAAAGAAGTCCCAAACTGGGGAGGTCCACTTTCTGATGCTGGTGCCCCTGCCAATATCGGATGAACTGGCGGTAGTTTGGAGTTTTGACATTTGCCTCTCTGCAGTGCCTACTTTTACTAAGGTGGTTGTGGATGTAGGTCACTGCCAGGGCCTTGCAAATATGGCAGCTGGAGGTAGTGGTGGTGGTATCTGTGCCACATCCCTCAGAGCAGGTTGAGATGGGGTAACATGGATCTCTACTGGGGCTGAGCTAACAGCCATGATGACTGGCTCGTTATCATCCTCCTCTTCTACATCCATAACTCTAAGGCTTTCAGGAACCTTCCTTTTCTCAAGCCTCTTCTGGCGTGTCTCACTCTCAGACTGCGGCGGGATCCAAGTGGAGCCTTGATCATTAGAAGGGGGGCTTGGAGAAGAAGATGGTGGAGTAACCTTCCGTTTTCTTGCTGGAGTTCTGGAAGACAATGGATCTTCTGAAAGAGTGGCTTCTTCTACTTCCTCAGCATGAAGCTCAATCACCTGAAATGCTCCTACTTCAGGAGGAACTACTATTGCTGCATGTGGCTGTTGTTGTCACTTATCTGAGTTTCCTAGTAAGTAAGTAAGTAAGTAAGTCCGTTTTTATATAGCGCAGCTACTCACCCTTACGGGTCTCAAGGCGCTGGGGGCCGGAGTGGAAATTAAGTGAGCTATTGCCCAGAGTCACATGGTGCTGAGCTGAGCTGCCGCCGGAGCCGGGGATCGAACCGTGAACCCTGTGCTCCGAAGTCAGCTGCCCTGGCCGCTGCACCACACCTCTCCACCTCTCTCTTCCTACAACAATTGGGTACTACCTTGCGAAAGAGATAAGTCCATTTCAACGTCACTGCTCTTCGACGTTGCCGTGATCAGACTGACTGCATCTGTGCCAGACATGGGCTAGGGCCTAGGCTGGGGAGAGTCCGCTGATGCTGGGGTGCTGTTCCCAGCTTGCTCCCCGGAGGCCAGTGCGGCAAGCACACGTTTGCCGAAAAAGGTCCTGGACGGCACCCCCAGTGGTAGAGATCTGTTTCTTCGACTCCCTACTGGAAACTTTCTTGGCATCACCTTTCTTTGGGGACATCTTGAAGCTGTCAGTTGATGAAGAGATGTCTGTGTTGTGTGGTCACGCGTTACTTCGTGCACTAGGCCTTCTGTCTGGCAGTACTGTGGGTGATGTTGTCACCTAAAAGCAAAAAAACCAGAAGAACATCAGTGAAACGTGGCTTTGTTGCAGTCCAATTAGTAGAACAAACAAACAATATCATTTAGTGTGCTTACTTAAATTATTAGGAATAATTAACAATACAGTGTATCCATTCGTAAAACCACACCATCATAAACTTTCATGGTGTACACTCAGGAAGGATAAGAAAGTGCAACAACAATTACATACAGATGTAACTGTTTGCTTTATGTGCATCAAATTGGGATGTGGCACTCAGGGAGGTGCAGGTGACAATGGAATAATCCTTAGACAATGAATGCCGTTGTGCGCTAATAGCAGACATGAGGTTAATGCCAGATGTTAGGAAAATTGATAAAAAAATGAAAACAATTAACATAAAAAAATGTACATAATTTTTACAAAATTAAAAGAATTGTTTTTTTAAATTGATTTTTTAAACAAAATTAAATAAACAAAAATAGAACTTAATTTTTTTAAATTTTAATTAAAAAACCTGACTTAAAAAAGTTAAAATAAAAAAATATTATAATTGAGGGATAATTGAAATTATCCTCAAGCATATAAATTATTCAACTGCTATCTCAACCATCCATGTAAGCCTATGGCAGAGGGGCACACTTACTGCATGCACAAAATGGCTGCCCGCCAGTGCCAACAGCAACAACACTGAGGAAGAAGGCATTGGGAACAAAGAGATGACATGCAGGCCTATAGAAAAGCACTTTGGCTGCCTACAGAAAATGGCCACCAGCCACATGGTCACAGCAACAAGGAAGCAAAAAGGCATGGGGAACAAAGAAGACATGGAGGCCTATGGCAAAAGCACACTGGCTGGCTACACAAAATAGCCGCCAGCCACATGGTCAAACAGCAAGCAAGGAGGCATGGCCACAATAAAGAACACATGCAGGCCTATGGCAAAAGCACGCTGGCTGCCTATGCAAAATGGCCACTGACCACATGGTCAAACAACAAGCAAGGAGGCATGGCCACAACAAAAAAAAACACATGCAGGCCTATGGCACATGCACACTGGATGCCTACATAAAATGGACGCAAGCCACATGATCACAACAGCAACCAACAAGAAGGCATGGCCACAACAAAGAAGACATGCAGGCCTATGGCAAAAGCACACTGGCTGGTTACACAAAATGGCTGCCAGCCACATGGTCACAACAACAAGCAGGAGTCTTGGAAAACAAGCACATTCAGTCCTAGGACACTGACTATACAAAATGGACCCTGGCCACATGGCATGAGGAACAAAGACAAATGGTGGCATGTGGCAAACACACTCACACTGGCCAGACAAAGGAGGCATGGTAACACAGAGAACACAGCATTAATTCAGCAATGCCAAAAACAAAAATTACAACAGCACTAATTAAGCAGTGCTAAACATGAAAATTAATAGGGCTAAAAATGTTTATACCCATACACATCCTCCAGAGGCATTCCCCCCTATACACTGTTTGCAGGAATAAAACATGAAATACCTTAAAAATACCATTTTATGTTTTAATCCAATGCCATCCATGGCCTAAATGATGTTTCAACTCTACAGACACCATAGAAACAGTTGTTTCATGCACTCATGACTAGTACTGGGCCTACTGGCTGGAAGGCCCATGGGAAGACTAGGCCACATAGTGAATTAAAAAATATTGCAACTTTAATACAAAAGTGTGCAACATTTTTCCTTTACAAAATAAGAAAAAATACACGCAAAAAAACAACAACAACCAGCAGGGAGGAATGGCCAAAAACAAAGAACACATGCAAGCCTATGGCAAAAGCACACTGGCTGGCTACACAAAATGGCCACCAGCCACATGGTCACAACAATAATCAGGAGGCCTGGAAAACAAAGAATGCATGCAGGCCTATGGAAACTGACTATACAAAATGGTCCCTGGCCATATGGCATGGGAACAAAGACAAATGGTGTCCTATGGCAAACACACTCACACACTGGCCAGACAAAGGAGGCATAGTAACACAGAGAACACAGCATTAATTCCGCAATGGCAAAAATGCTAATTATCAGGGCTAAAAATGTTTACAACAACACTCCTCCTCCAAAGGCATTACCCCACCTATACAATTCTTGCAGGAAACAAAACATGAAATAACACAAAAAAACACATTTTGTATTTTAATCCAATGCCATCCATGGCCTAAATGATATTTCAATTCTACAGACACCATAGAAACAGTTGTTTTATGTCCACATGACTAGTACTGGCTAGAAGGCTGATTGGCACACTAGGCCCATTGGCAGACTTGGCCTCACAGTGAATTAAAAAAATATTGCAAATTTATTACAAAACACGGAGAAAATGTACTAAACTGTGCAACATTTTTCCTTTACAAAAGAAGAAAAATTACAGGCAAAAAAAAACCCCAACAACAACCAGCAAGGAGGCATGACCACAAACAAGGTACACAGTCAAGCCTATGGCAAAAGCAAACTGGCTCCCTATGCAAAATGGCGACCAGCCACATGGTCACAACAACAAGCAGGAAGCCTGGAAAACAAAGAACACATGTAGGCCTATGGCAAAAGCACCTGGCTGCCTACGCAAAATGGCCATCAACCACATGGTCAAACAACAAGCAAGGAGGCATGGCCACAGCAAAGAATACATGCAGGACTATGGGAAAAGCACCCTGGCTGCCTACACAAAATGACCGCCAGCCACATGGTCACAGCAACAGCAACCAGCAAGAAGGCATTGCCACAACAAAGAAGTCATGCAGGCCTATGGCAAAGGCACACTGGCTGCCTACGCAAATTGGCCATCGACCACATGGTCAAACAACAAGCAAGGATGCATGGCCACAACAAAGAATATATTCAGGCCTATGGCAAAAGCACTAGCCCTGGTCAGTGAACTCCACTCCATTCGCAGAGTTTGCGGAGTTTTCTGCACTCACTGCTCCACAGAGCTCGCGGAGTGCAGAAAACTCCGCTCCGCATAGTGCAGCGGTGTTTTTCCCCGCTCGTGCTCACAAACGGGAAGTTGCCGAGCGCGAGCTGCTGCTTAGGTAGAATTTCTACCCAAACAGCATGTTGATTAGCACGGAGGGCAATTCGCACTGCACTCCACCACTTGCGGAACTCCGGGGAGTTTTTTCGTCACTTCGCAGAGTTCTGTGTAGCTAAACTCCACAAACTACACCCAGGGCTGAAAAGCTACCTGGCTGCCTACACACAATGGCCGCCAGCCACATGGTCACAGCAACAGCAACCAGCAAGAAGGTATTGCCACAACAAAGAAGACATGCAGGCCTATGGCAAAGGCACACTGGCTGGCTACACAAAATGGCCGCCAGCCACATGGTCACAACAACAATCATGAGTCTTGGAAAACAAAGAGCACATGCAGGCCTATGGACACTGACTATACAAACTGGCCCCTGGCCACATGGCATGGAGATCAAAGACAAATGGTGGCCTATGGCAAACACACTCACACACTGGCCAGACAAAGGAGGCATGGAAAAACAGAGAACACAGCATTAATTCAGCAATGCCAAAAACAAACATTATTAGGGCTAAAAATGTTTACACCCACACACATCCTCCAGAGGCATTACCCCACCTATACATGGTTTGCAGAAAAAAAACGTGAAATGCCGCAAAAAGCTCATTTTATATTTTAATCCAATGCCATCCATGGCGGAAATGATGTTTCAATTCTACAGACACCATAGAAACAGTTGTTTCATGCACTCATGACTAGTACTGGGCCTACTGAGTGGAAGGCCTATTGGGAGACTAGACCACATAGTGAATTAAACAAATATTGCAAATGTAATACAAAACATGCAGAAAATTTACTAAATGTGCAACATTTTTCCTTTACAAAATAAGAAAAAATACATGCAAAAAACAACAACAACCAGCAAGGAGGCATGGCCACAAACAAAGAACACATGCAAGACTATGGCAAAAGCACACTAGCTGCCTGCGCAAAATGCCCACCGACCACATGGTCAGAACAACAAGTAGGAGGCCTGGAAAACAAATATGGGCCTCTGGCAAAAGCACAGTGGCAGCCTATGCAAAACGGCCACTGACCACATGGTCAAACAGCAAGCAAGGAGGCATGGCTACAACAAATAACACATGCAGGCCTATGGCAAAAGCACAATGGCTGCCTCCACAAAATGGCTGCCAGCCACATGGTCATTAAAACAACTACCAGCAAGAAGGCATGGCCACAACAAAGAAGGCATGCAGGCCTATGGCAAAAGCATACTGACTGGCTACACAAAGTGGCTGCCAGCCACATGTTCACAACAACAAGCAAGAGTACTGGAAAACATAGAGCACACGCAGGCCTATGGACACTGATTATACAAACTGGACCCTGGCCACATGGCATGGGGAACAAAGACAAATGGTGGCCTATGGCAAACACAAACACTGGCCAGACAAAGGACGCAAGGTAACACAGAGAACACAGCATTAATTAAGCAATACAAAAAATGAAAATTGTCAGGGCTTAAAATGTTTACAACAACACACATCCTACAAAGCTATTACCCCACTATACACCGTTTGTAGGCCAAAGAAGTTGTGAAATACCACAAAAAGCTACAACTCACTGATTTTGGTCCCAGGGATATATATATATTTCCACAAAAAAAGGTAAAAAAAGAAAAGGGGGTAAGCCTTGGTCTTAGGGTACCCCTGGGACCCCACCAGGACAAATAAAGTATTTTTTTTAAACGAAACATTGCAGCAAAATCGCAAAACTTGCAAATTTGCAGCAAAATTAAATAAAAATCAACACTTGTTTTTAATTAACCCCCCCGGGTGGGACAGGTCCTGGGGGCATACCATAAAAATATGAGGGTAGGCTCACCCGGCCCCCCTCCTAATGCTTATGAAAGCCCTGGGGACAAACACCCGCCGGCATGGCTTTTTATGTATGCAGGTGGAGCCCATGCAGAACACCTGCACCCCGGGGACCTTAACCTCCCTGGGTCAAATGTTTATGAAGTAATGCAGGCCCCCCTGCAGCCCAGGAGACCGCCAATTACCTGGAGCAGTTACAAATATGTATGTGGGCACACCTATGCTACAGGGACCTTAGCCTCCCTGGGGCTAAATATCAAATTAATGCAGGGGCCCGTAGACTTGTGCTGGTGATGCAGATTGTGGCAGCTGAAAGACTTTTTTGTATGTAGTTGTTACCAGCTTGTTCATCAGATTTGCATCTTTGCCATGTAGCGCAATTCTAGCATGTGATATTGTTGGTAGCATTTTTGCCGCTATTACGGAGAGCAAAGGTTTATAGGATGGGCCCTCTAGTTTTTTTGTCAAAGATGTAAATGCGAAGTTAGTGCGCTGGTTCGCTGTGACATGTACTTTTTTTGTTTCTGGTGGTTCAACCTGCTGTCTATGTAGTACCCTAGGTATTTAAAGCATGTTACTTCTTCCAGGGGTTTCCTGTCTGCCCATAGGTTCAATTGGGGAGTACGGCGATTACTGATGGTCATTGATTTGGGTTTAGAAGCATTAATTTCTAATTTGTTTACTGAAATATAATCCAGTGTTCCAGGGGGTAGCCTATGGAGGCCAATTTTCGCTAAACTTATAAGAACCACATCATCTGCATACGCGAGGTGTGATAAAGATAGTACTCCCATCTCATTTGAAAAAAGTTTATTTGAAAAGTTTTATATAGCGCTGGCTAGACCCCAAGGTATCAAAGCGCTTTACATGAGATAGGACATTGTTTCAGAACATTGTTTCATAGATACATCTGTTACAGTTACAGTTGCAGTTACAAGTATATGCTTAGGAGAGAAACGTGAGCTTGCACAATAATATAAGATATTAGCGCGTAGCATATCCAACACACACATCATTTGGGGAATTGAAGGTAGTGGGGGAAAGGTAAATAGGGGAGAGGAAAGCAGACAGAGTCAGGTATATCTGAAGGGGGAAAGTACTCCAGGGGGAACAAAGCAGTCAAAGCAGTCGAGGAGAGAGACAGATAGAACCGTGAAGAACCGAGAAAAACAATGTCCGATCTTCAGTGGGTGGGAATTGATCTCATTAAGCCTTTGGGACAAGTCGGACAAAAACAGGTTGAAGAGATGCATCTGTAAACAACCAACTTATCATAATTAGCCACCCTAAGGAAGATCTAAATAAATAATCTGTAGAGATTAAATGTGTTCACTAATCCAGTCACGAATATATACAATGAATAATTCAATGCAATATTACAATACAAATAAGTGTAGATGAATCCATCCCTAATCCCCTTAGACATTAGATTCAAAGATGACTTCAGATGACCCCAATATCCCAAGGCTGCATCCCATAGCATGATAGAATCTCAATAAATGTGCCACAGATGTAAGATCCCATTATATTGTTATCTAATGCTATGTAAAGTGCAAGTGCATTCTAAATTGACATCTAGCGGTGGTGCCCGTGGGTCAGTTTGGAAAAAATACATATATATACATCACTGCCTTTATGTATGAGATAAAGGGGAAAAGCCAACCAAGGTATTAAAAACATCCCAGGGAATAAAAAATGTTATAGAGGGGTTCTCACTACTCATGTATATAACACATCCTCAACCAGAACTGATAATGGGTCAAGGAACACAGTACAAATCAAAGCAGACTAATAAAAGAACATGGAGTTCAGCATTGATGTTATGACCCCATGGTTTTTCGGTGCCAAGAAGGATGATCATGCGTGATTCACATTTGCGCAATTCTAACTCCCTGTTGCCTCTACATGGATGTGCTTTACTATGTTTCAAACCATAGTATTGAAAAGAGGTCATGACACCTTGATGCTTGTCCCAAAAATGCTTAGCCATAGGGTAGATACAATCCTGATATTTGATGGCCCTAATGTGGTGCAAAATCCTGAGATTTAATCGATTAATTGTGCTACCCACATACTGCAACCCACAGCTACATTGCAATACATATACAACGTATTCAGTATCACAAGTGATCAATTCTTTGATTTTGATCGTTCTACCCTCAAATGTCTGATATTCGGTACAATTCATTCCAAATTTGCAAGCCTTGCATGTGGCACATTTTCTGAATCCTAAATTCCTTCCGGTCAGCTAATTGGATTCTAAATGATACATGGATCTAGTTAACAAATCCCCCAAGGAGGGTGCCTTACGATATGTGATCTTAGGGTGCTGACCAACTACATCTTTCAGATGCTCATCATGTTTCAAAATGTGCCAGTTCCTGTTGATCAAGGAACTGATCAAACTGTGTCCAATATTGTATCCCATAAAAAAAAGTATAGTTTGGTCCTGGTTTCCATTAACCCCCCCTAACAGAGCAGAAAGTGCTGAACAACTGTTCCCTGTTCTTTGATAAAACCCTTTGTTTGGCTTCCCTAAGGCCCCTCATTGGATACCCTCCTTCTGCAAATCTCATGATCATCAACTTGCCTTCATATATATGTATATGTATATATATATATATATATATTACCATTACCAACAATGATCAGAGCTATAGTACAGCAAGACACTTTTTTAAGGTACATGCCCCTGATTGGACTAAGGCCAGATATTTTGGGTTGGACACGATTACACACAATCCTAGGGGAGGCAATAGGACTGCAGCTCTATGCAAACTGGAATCACGCCTGATCCTTCAGGCTGGCTGCATGTACCCGGATGGCCTTAACCTTGATGAGGAACTGCACTCACACTTATAACCTTGCATAAATGGAATATAGAAGCCTTAGCCTTGACGGATTCCAAGTGCCCCACACCCCCTCTCCCCTTCTACACCCTCTGTTGCACCCCCCCGTTAAAATGATATGTATGAAATGACTATGTACACAGACGCAAGCATGTTAGAAAATGTTAACAAGAATCGCAATACACTCTGCCTTTTGTATGAGATGACTGAAATTTGAAAAGCATAATAACTCTATGATTGCAAATTATCTCTTTGTATAAAGCTGGTTCAGGTTGTAAACTGAAATCAGAACAATGTTGGTCTAATTATGAAGCTGTGAACCGTTTGGCCCGATACAATACTAATCATTGATCTTTCTTGTTATTTCCAGAAACTTTAGCAGCAAATCCCCAGATGGGCACACTGACGCTAAAGATAAGCGCACCGGAGTATGGCAGACACACTGTACAGCTCCTAGTCACCTTCTATGTTAAAAGGTACTATACCTACACTGTGGCAACATTGAAGGATAGTTATAGAACCACGGGATACTTTCTCCTAGTCTGCTGAAAGAAATAACATGGGCACTAGATCCCTCGAGTTCTCTTCATTTCCCCCTCTATAATATGGAACAAACTGACACCCGGGCACTAGCCCCTTGACCCCCAACTAAACAGGCATTTTCAGGCAATCTGAGAAATTGTGTGAATATGATACAATCATTCACTGCACAGGTGGCGATGTATTGTAAATTACGATGTATACATGTAAAATCATGACATTAACATTAATATTGGGAAAGGCAGCTGCGTCTGTTCTTCATTGTCACAAATACCCTTGTTTTTATTTTATTTTTTCTTTCTTCACTCGATACAATTGTGACGTAACAATAATATTTCTTTTATGTCTATTACACATATGTGCATGTACCTTTAAAAGAGCCAGTATGGAGGCGGTGGTCATGTGACCAAGACCACGGACGTGGTCGAAACGCGTCGTCCTTGTTGCCACAACAGTGAATAAATTGCTTCTGTTTTCAAGTGGGCTCGTGTGGATTTCTTCCTTGGATCCCTTGTCGTGCGGTATATATATATATATATATATTCACTGAAAAAACCATAGGTTTCAGATATGTTATAGTTACAAATTAGCATTTAAAAAACCTTTGAAATTCACTGAAAAAACCATAGGTTTTAGGGACAGTTATAGTTAGTTGGACATTTCACTCGTACAAAACCCGTGAAATTCCCCGTTATAGTTAGTTCAGCTAACTATAACTCGCGCCCCGCAATGCACTGCTGATGACGTCACATATTACATCACTCATGACATGGTCAGTGACATCACTGATGACATCACTGATGACATCTCAAATGACATCACTGATGACATCATCCAGTGACTGTGTGTTTCTGTAAAGTTTAAATATTTTTAATATATATAGGAAAAGACGTATTGAAGAATGAGTGGGTGTGTAAGTGTCTGTATGGATGATTTAGTAGGTGCGTGACTGACTCTATAAGTGAGTGATTTAACGTATCTTACTGAATGCATGGGTTAGTGACTAAACTGGGTGAATGTCTGTATCCGTCTGTCTGTTGCTGTGTAAGTGGCTGCATGGGTTTGTGAATAGCTACATGAGTGTCTATATGAGTTATTGATTGGTTGTCTGAGTATCTGTATGGGTGCCTGAGTGTTTGTGTGGGTGGGGTGTGTGCGACTCTGTGCATAGATGTGTGAGTGGGTGATTCACTGGGTGGATGGTTTCAAGAGTGCATCTGTGATAGACTGTATGGGTGGGTAAGTGTGTGTAAGAGTGTGTTAGTGAGTGAATGTATGTCCCAGTTGTACATGTGTGAGTAACTACATATGTGAAAGCCAGTATATATGTGTGTTGGAGTATATAAATAGCTATAAGCGAGAGTGAGTGATTGTGATAGTGGCTGTATGGATGAGTGTGTGCTTGTATCAGTGATTGTATAAGAGCGTAACAATGTGCTAGTATTTGTATGATTAAGTGAGCTGGTGTGTGTATAACTGTATAGGTGAGTAAATGGCAGTGTGTTTAATTATTTGCATGACTGACTAGGTGTGTGAGTACCTCTATGGATGAGTGGCGGTGTTTGAGTGTCTATATAGGAGTAAGAGTGCATATGATAGTCCTGTACTGAGTGACCATAAGTATGAGTGACTGTACGGGTGAGTGAGTGGATGTGTGTGTGTAGACCTAAGAATCAGTGAGTGGGTATGTAGTTATTGGTGTTGGAGTGTCTATAGTTTTGCGAATGGCAGTCTGTAATTTAGATTGGGTGTATCAAAGGTTATATTAGGGTGTGAGGAGCTGCATCAGATTATCACGTGGATGATGTCATCAGTGATGTCATTTGAGATGTCATCAGTGATGTCATCAGTGATGTCACTGACCATGTCATGAGTGATGTAATATGTGACGTCATCAGCAGTGCATTGTGGGCGCGAGTTATAGTTAGCTGAACTAACTATAACGGGGGCATTTCACGGGTTTTGTACGAGTGAAATGTCCAACTAACTATAACTGTCCCTAAAACCTAAGGTTTTTTCAGTGAATTTCAAAGGTTTTTTAAATGCTAATTTGTAACTATAACATATCTGAAACCTATGGTTTTTTCAGTGAATTTCAAAGGTTTTTTAAATGCTAATTTGTAACTATAACTGTCCCTAAAACCTATGGTTTTTTCAGTGAATTTCAAAGGTTTTTTAAATGCTAATTTGTAACTATAACGTCCCTGAAACCTATGGTTTTTTCAGTGAATTTCAAAGGTTTTTTAAATGCTAATTTGTAACTATAACGTGCCTGAAACCTACGGTTTTTTCAGTGAATTTCAAAGGTTTTTTAAATGACATTTTTTAAATGTATTAATTTTTTTATTAATTTTTTTCATACTGATTTACTACATTTTTAGCAACAATTTCTTTTACATATTTTATTTTTTAAATTACATTGTAATTACATTATACATTACATTACAAAAAATACTTTCTCAGAATGAATTACTTTAGTTTAAATACTTAGCACATAGGCAATAGACTTTTAAGTACAGTAGTTACAGTTGTTGCAATGGGCAACACATTTTCAAACACAATGCAACATTCAGCTCAATGTGAATTTCTAGTTAAATGCAATTGGTTACTTTATGGATTACTTTTCTAACCACAGGACTGGATCCTAGATTCAGTCCTGGGACATCTCCTGTAAACAGTTGAGTAAAAGCGTTTTGGTTACAGTCGTGATTTTTAAGGAATATTATTGTATTTTAAAAGTTAACACTTAGAAACTTTTCCTCATAGAATCACCAATGTTATCCTATGGAAGGAAATTCACTTAGCAGGTAAAAACTCTTATCGTTACTTTTTCTTACTCAGTGTTGGATCCTGGATCCAGCACTGGTGCATCTCCTGTAAACAGTTGAAAAAATGCGTTTAAGTCATACAGGCGATTTTTAAGGAATATTTGTAGTTTGTGAAAATCGACACTTTGAAACTTTTCTGCTGAAAACCAGACAATGGATTCCTATGGAAGAAAAGATAAGTTACTGGTAAGTACGGTTAAAATTACTTTTCAGGGTCAGTGCTGGGCTAAAAGATGCAGCACTGGGTTCTCTCCTGATAACAGGTGAGTAAATCGGAATTCGTATTTCGGCTGATTTTAGAAGAATAATTTAAAGTTCCAAAACTCCACACTTAGAAGAATTTTCAAGTGAAACCAGTCAATGTTAGACTATGGAAGGAAATTCAAGTTACTGGTAAGTACGGTTAAAATTACTTTTCAGGACCAGTACTGGGCTGAAAGATGCAGCACTGAGCTCTCTCCTGATAACAGGTGAGTAAATCAGAATTCGGATTTCGGCTGATTTTAGAGGAATATTTGTATGTTTCAAAAATCAACACTTAGAAACTTTTTCAGCAAAAAGCAGGCAATGATATCCTATGGAAGGAAATTCAAGTTACTGGTAAGTACGGTTAAAATTACTTTTCAGGATCAGTACTGGGCTGAAAGATGCAGCACTGAGGTCTCTCCTGATAACAGGTGAGTAAATCGGAATTCGTATTTCGGCTGATTTTAGAGGAATATTTTAAAGTTCCAAAACTCCACACTTAGAAGAATTTCCAAGTGAAACCAGTCAATGTTAGCCTATGGAAGGAAATTCAAGTTACTGGTAAGTACGGTTAAAATTACTTTTCAGGACCAGTACTGGGCTGAAAGATACAGCACTGAGGTCTCTCCTTATAACAGGTGAGTAAATCGGAATTCGTATTTCGGCTGATTTTAGAGGAATATTTGTAGGTTTCAAAAATCAACACTTAGAAACTTTTTCAGCAAAAAGCAGGCAATGATATCCTATGGAAGGAAATTCAAGTTACTGGTAAGTACGGTTAAAATTACTTTTCAGGACCAGTACTGGACTGAAAGATACAGCACTGAGGTCTCTCCTTATAACAGGTGAGTAAATCGGAATTCGTATTTCGGATGATTTTAGAAGAATATTTGCACAATGGTGAAGGGAGGGGCGGGGCCTGAGGTGACATCTGTGCAAACGCGCTCCGTGGCGCGTTTTAGCTGGGGATTAAGTCCCTTGAATCCTGAGGGTCCCTAGGGGCCAACTAGCCCACCAGGAACCTCCAATATGCGCCAGGGGCTGCGTTGCAGAGACGTGTAGAGAGGCCACACCCTTTTACACCTCTCTGCAACGCAGCTCTGTGGCGCTTTCTGGATGTACCTGTTGGGCTAGTTGGCCCTCAGGGACCCTCAGGATTGAAGGGGATTTAATCCCCAACTTAAAACGCGCCACGGGGCGCGTTTGCACAGATGTCACCTGAAGCCCCGCCCCCTCCCTTCACCACTGTGCAAACGCGCCAGGTGGCGCGTTTTAAGTCGGGGGATTAACTCCCCTTGAATCCTGAGGGTCCCTGGGGGTCAACTAGCCCAACAGGTATATCCAAAAAGCGCCACAGAGCTGCGTTGCAGAGAGGTGTAAAAAGGGGCGTGGCCTCTGTACACCTCTCTGCAACGCAGCCCCCTGGCGCATACTGGAGGTTCCTGGTGGGCTAGTTGGCCCCCAGGGACCCCCAGTATTCAAGGGGAATTGCTCTCTGCAAACGCGCCAGGGGCGCGTTTGCAGAGTGGTGAAGGAAGGGGCGGGGCCTGCGGGCCCGATCGTTTTTTTTGTCCTCTGAAGGGGGCTGTGTGGCCCCCTTCCTTTTTCCTGTTTTTGGGCCCTGGGGACCCCATCCCCCAGGGCCTTACCCCTTTTTTTAAATTAAATTAAAAAAAACGGGAAGGGGCCGCGTGGCCCCCTTCCCTGGGCCTGTATTGGCCCCGGGAACCCCATCCCCGGGGCATGGCCTCGATTTTTTTTTTTCTTCGGAGGGGGCTGCGTGGCCCCCTCCTCAGGCCATTTAAGGCCCCGGGACCCCATCCCCGGGGCCGGCCTTTCCGTTTTTATAAAAAAATTTTTTATTTTTTGGGGAGGGGGCCGCGTGCTCTCTTTCCCGGGCCACTACTTGCCCCGGGGACCCCATCCCCGGGGCTGGCCCTCTCCGTTGGGGACTGTGGGGTCCCCAATCCCCCACAGTCCCGCCGGCTCCCCGCGTCCCTTGGGAGCCGGCATTGCTTTCCACATGGGGAGCTGCTAAGATGCAGCTCCCCATGTGGAAAGCTAATGTGCTTTGGATATTGGAAAGAGAGCAGGTTTCCCTGCTCTCTCTTCCAATATCCAAAGCAGCTTGCTATGGCAGGACGGGAGCCGCGAGGCTCCCGTCCTGCCATAGCAAACTACAGTGTCCCGGGGTAGGCACCCCGGGACACTGCAGGAGCCGGCCCTGGGGGTGGCGGTCCCCAGGGCCATCAAGGGCTCCAGGAGGGGGCCGCGCGGCCCCCTCCCTTAAATTGCACAGCCCCGGGGAGGTGGTGGTCCCCGGGGCTCTGGGGCTCCGTAATGGACCCCTACATTTATTTTGTAAGTGCCCCGGGGAGGTGGTGGTCCCCGGGGCGTGTGGGGGGGCTGGAGCCCCCCCCACACCTTATTTATTTACAAAAAAGAATCCCCGGGGGTGGCGGTCCCCGGGCTGCGGGAGGGCAGGAGAGCCCTCCCGCACCATTTTTTATAAAGCCCCGGGGGTGGCGGTCCTCGGGCTTGGGGGCCCTTGAGGCCCCCCATACAAACAATATACCCACCCTCACCATGCCCCGGGACTTGGGCCACCCGGGGCAAATGCAATCGAAACGCGGGAGACCGCGCTTCGATTTTTTTTTTTCGGCAGGATTCGCGCACCCTGAGCGCTCCTGCCGATTTTAAATTTTTTTTAATTTTTTTGCCCAGGGGGTCCTTGTGGGACCCCTGAGCAAACCTAGGGGGTCAGGGTGTTTCTACCCTGCCCCCTTTGTGCGCTTGTGCACTTAGTTTCTGTCCCTCGGTTCTACCGAGGGACAAAATGGCTGCCAACATTTCCTGAATCGGAATGTTGACAGCCAGCTGACAGCCAATTAACATGCAGCTCGTGATCGGGATGGTGCGCGCAGGGTGCGCTGAGGGTACGCGGACCCTACTCGGCCATAGATATATCTATCTTTTTACTTTTGATTTTCTCAGCAACTACTGAACGGATTTACACCATTTAAGAAAAAGGGTTCTTTCTGAAACAAGAACTACCTCTTTGCCAAATTTGGTGTAATTCCGTTCAGCAGTTCGGGCTGTAGCCGTGTCTAAAGTTTCCTATGGAAAATTGCATGGGGAAAACGCGTTTTGGGACCCCCCTTTTTCTCGGCCCCCGCTTGACGAATCCCCCGAGACTTTCAGGGTAGGAGCGGACCGGAGCGGGCCATAAAGTTTGAAAATTTTGCGAAGATACGTCAACCGGCAAGAGAGTTATTTCAAATAGAATGTCGCGGATTTCCTATGGATAATAGGTTGTAACTATAACTATCTACTGGCGACCGCCAGTAGATAATATATATATATATATATATTCTCACTGGAAAAAACCATAGGTTTCAGGGATGTTATAGTTAGAAATTAGCATTTAAAAAACCTTTGAAATTCACTGAAAAAACCACAGGTTTCAGGGATGTTATAGTTAGTTGGACACTTCACTCATACGAAACCAGAGAAATTCGGCCGTTATAGTTAGTTCAGCTAACTATAACTCGCGCCCCAGCATTGCACTGCTGATGATGTCACATATTACATAACTCATGACGTGGTCAGTGACATCACTGATGACATCACTGATGACATCTCAAATGACATCACTGATGACATCTCAAATGACATCACTGATGACATCATCCAGAGACTGGGTGATTTTTAAAAGTTTAAGAATGTTAATTATAGATACGCAAAGGTGTATTGAAGAATGAGTGGGTGTATGAGTGTCTGAATGGATGATTTAGTGGGTGCATGACCGACTGTTTAAGTGAGTGATTAAACATGTCTTAGTGAATGTATGGGTGAGTGACTAATCCGTGTGAATGTCTGTATCAGTCTTTCAGTTGGTGTGTAAGTGGCTGCATGGGTTGGTGAGTAGCTACATGAGTGTCTATATGGGTTAATGATTGGTTGTCTGAGAACCTGTATGGGTACCTGAGTATCTGTGGGGGTGGGGGTGTGACTCCTGCATGGATGTGTGAGTGGGTGATTCACTGGGTGTAGGGGGTCATGAGTGTGTCTGCGAGGGGCTCTATGGGTGAATGAGTATGCGTATGGCTGTGTTGGTGAGTGAATAGATGTCTCAGTGGTGTATGTGTGAGTAACTACATGTGTAAAAGACAGTATATGTGAGGGTTAGAGTATTTAAGCAACTGTATGGGAGAGTGAGTGGTTGTGAGAGTGGCTGTATGGATGAGTGTGTGCTCGTGTCTGTGATTGTATAAGAGAGTAACTATGTGTTAGTATCTGTTTGAATAAGTGAGGTGGTGTGTGTATAACTGTATAGATGAGTAAATGGCAGTGTGATTGACTCTTTGGGTTACTGACTAGGTTAGTGGCAGTGTGTGAGTGTCTGTATGGGTATATGAGTGCATATATCCGTGACTGTATGGGTGAGTGAGTGGATGTGTGTGTAGACCTATGAATTAGTGAGTGGGTATGTGCTAAGTGGTATTAGTGTGTCTATGGTTTCGAGAATGGTAGTCTTTATTTTAGAGTGGGTGTATGATAGGTTATATTAGGGTGTGAGGAGGTGCATCAGATTTTCACGTGGATGATGTAATAAATAAATGTAATAAAGCATTTTTTTTTAATTTTTTTTTAAATCGGCAATATGCGCGCCGGATCCGCGGATCCAGCCGTGAAACAAAAAAAAAATTATCCCGCGCTTCGTTAATAATTAGCCTCCGGGTGGGCCAAGTCCGGGGGGCAGTGAAAAAAAAAGTGTGGGGGGGCCCCAATGCCCCCCACACTGCCCCGGGGACCGCCACCTCCCCGGGGCTTGATTAATGAGTTGCGGGGGGCACGCAGCCCCCCGCAGCCCCGGGGACCGCCACCCCCGGGGCTTGTTTTTTTAAAGTTTGGGGTTGCCTCTAAGGCCCCCCAAAGCCCCGGGGACCGCCACCCCCCAGGGCTTTCATTAATTATAATAGCGGGGGGCACACTGCCCTCCCGCAGCCCCGGGTACCGCCACCACCGAGGCTTCATTTAAAAAAAATATATATACCTGTGTGGGGGGGCTCGAGCCCCCCACATGCCCCGGGGACCGCCACCTCCCCAGGGCACTAATATTTAAATTTGGGGGTCCGTAACGGACCCCCGGGGACCACCACCTCCCCGGGGCTTTGCAATTGTTGGGAGGGGGGCCGCGTGGCCCCCCTCCTGGAGCCCTTGATGGCCCTGGGGACCACCACCCCCCAGGGCCGGCTCCTGCAGTGTCCCGGGGTGCTCCCGCCCTGTCATTGCAAACTGCTTTCGCTTCAATATATTCAATTATATACTCCAACACACATATATACTGCCTTTCACATATGTAGTTACTCACACATGTACCACTGAGATATACATTCACTCACTAACACACCCATACACACACTCACCCACCCATACAGTCCATCACAGATGCACTCTTGAAACCAAGCACCCAGTGAATCACCCACTCACACATCTATGCACAGAGTCACACACACCCCACCCACACAAACACTCAGGCACCCATACAGATACTCAGACAACCAATCAATAACCCATGTAGACACTCATGTAGCTATTCACAAACCCATGCAGCCGCTTACACACCAACAGACAGACGGATACAGACATTCACACAGTTTAGTCACTAACCCATGCATTCAGTAAGATACGTTTAATCACTCACTTATAGAGTCAGTCACGCACCTACTAAATCATCCATTCAGACACTTTTACACCCACTCATTCTTCAATACGCCTTTTTTCTATATATATTAAACATATTTAAACTTTACAGAAACACACAGTCACTGGATGATGTCATCAGTGATGTCATCAGTGATGTCATTTGAAATGTCATCAGTGATGTCACTGACCATGTCATGAGTGATGTAATTTGTGACGTCATCAGCAGTGCATTGCGGGGGCGCGAGTTATAGTTAGCTGAACTAACTATAACGGGGGAATTTTACGGGTTTTGTACGAGTGAAATGTCCAACTAACTATAACGCCCCTGAAACCTATGGTTTTTTCAGTGAATTGCTAAGGTTTTTTTAATGCTAATTTCTAACTATAATGTCCCTGAAACCTATGGTTTTTTCAGTGAATTTCTAAGGTTTTTTAAATGCTAATTTCTAACTATAACGTGTCTGAAACCTATGGTTTTTTCAGTGAATATATATATATGTATATATATATACATATATATATATATATTATCTACTGGCGGTCGCCAGTAGATAGTTATAGTTAAAACCTATTATCCATAGGAAATCCGCGACATTCTATTTGAAATAACGTTGGCGCCGGTTAACGAATCTTCGCGAAAGTTTCCAACTTGTTGGGGCGCTCCGGTCCGCTTCTATCCTGAAAGTCTCGGGGTGATACGTCAAGCGGGGGCCGAGAAAAAGGGGGGTCCCAAAACGTGTTTTCCCCATTCATTTTTCCATAGGAACCTTTAGTCGCAGCTACAGCCCGAACTGCTGAACGGAATTACACCAAATTTGGCAAAGAGGTAGCCCTTGGTTCAGTGTCGTGCCTTTTGCTTAAATGGTGTAAATCCGTTCAGTAGTTCCTGAGAAAATCAAAAGTAAAGTCACATATATATCTGGGCGGAGCCTAACCACACATGTCATCGTGAGATCTGATTGGCTGTCAGCACTTCATCCTGGAATTTCTGGCAGCCATCTTGGGACCAATATAAATGATAGTACCTCATTGAAATGCATTGTAGTGAATAGAAGATTTTGAGGGTCACCAAAAGGAGAACTATAAAGGGTGATAACAGGCTTTAGTTACATTAGAATTTATTTGTTGACGGTACCATACTAATTTTAGGAATTGTGGTGTATTCCAAGGTGATTTTACCATGTGAAAAACCTTCTGCTGGGATATCATGAATCATGTTTGAGAGAACACTATTTTCTCATGCTTGTCCCATGGAGGTTTGGAAGGTGCTCCAGAAGCTAAAATGAGAGCATATTTTCTGTAAATTCACATTATCTTTCTCACTCATGTGAGAATGAAGTCTGACATTCTCAGTAAAACATGTACATCCAACAAGGGCAGAGACTGTCAGTTGATTCCTTTGTGTTCTACTGCAGCTTCCCAGAGTGTTCTAAAGAACAACTAGAGTGCTAACAGCCTTACTTATGACAAAGTATGGCACACCTGAAGCCATCTTGATTGGAATAAACTGGTAACACTTAAAACATTTAATTTAAAAAGGAACAAAATGATGGGGTTCATTTTGTCATAGAAATTATGGTTAGTGCTGTAGAAAGAAAAATTAGGACATGTTTCAAGTGTGATCTCAAAT
Organism: Calotriton arnoldi; assembly: GCA_963921515.1. Lineage (NCBI taxonomy): Eukaryota > Metazoa > Chordata > Amphibia > Caudata > Salamandridae > Calotriton > Calotriton arnoldi. Next base: position 3,901 of record CAWUFW010007012.1, on the reverse strand, counting down.
ATCTTCCTGTTATATTTCAACAGGAGCAGCCTGCCAGTTGATGCCTTTGTGTTCTACTGCAGCTTCCCAGAGTGTTCTAAAGAACAACTAGAGCGCTAACAGCCTTACTTATGACAAAAGTATGGCACACCTGAAGCCATCTTGATTGGAATAAACCGGTAACACTTAAAACATTTAATTTAAAAAGGAACAAAATGAGGGGTTCTTTTTTAAATAGAAATTATGGTTAGTGCTGCAGAAAGAAAAATTAGGGCATGTTTTAAGTGAGATCTCAAATCCTCTTCTATTTCATTAGAAAATTCTGACATGCAGACTGAAACAATCACTTTCAATACCAGCAGCAGACTACCAGTTAACTCCCTGGTGAGCAGTAGCTTTACTCCAGTGATCTAATGAGCAACTAGAGTGCTAACATTCTGAATTTATGGCAGATGTGAGACACATCTGAATGCCTTCTTGATGGAATCAAAGTAAAAAACTGAAAGCATTTCCTACTGAGGAGACTGCAGTAAATGAAGAAATTAGGAAACTTCATAACAAAGAAGTCTTCCAAGATGGCCACCAGTGAAAAAAGAGCCCAAATGTAGCACAAATATTACCCAGATGTAGCCCACATATAGCCCAATGACAAAAGTGTGCAAAACACTTTTTATTTTTAGTTTTTTGCAGTTTTATGTAGTGCAGACTGGTCAGGTATTGGAGCATTGCATCTTAAAACATGACCCCCTACACTACAAAAACACCACTGCATTACCTTAAACCCTAAAACACTACCCCCAGCACGACCCCCTACACTACACAAGCACCACTGCACTATCCTAAACCCTAAAACACTACCCCCAGCACGACCCCCTACACTACCCAAACACCACTGCACTAACCTAAATCCTAAAACACTACCACCAGCACGACCCCCTACACTACCCAAACACCACTGCACTACCCTAAAACATGACCCCTACACTACACAAACACCACTGCACTACCCTAAACCCTAAAACACTACCCCCAGCACGACCCCCTACACTACACAAGCACCACTGCACTACCCTAAACCCTAAAACACTACCCCCAGCACGACCCCCTACACTACACAAACACCACTGCACTAACCTAAATCCTAAAACACTACCACCAGCACGACCCCTACACTACCCAAACACCACTGCACTACCCTAAAACATGACCCCCTACACTACACAAACACCACTGCACTACCCTAAACCCTAAAACACTACCCCCAGCACGACCCCCTACACTACACAAGCACCACTGCACTACCCTAAACCCTAAAACACTACCCCCAGCACGACCCCCTACACTACACAAACACCACTGCACTACCCTAAACCCTAAAACACTACCCCCAGCACGACCCCCTACACTACCCAAACACCACTGCACTAACCTAAATCCTAAAACACTACCCCCGCATGACCCCCTACACTACCCAAACACCACTGCACTACCCTAAAACATGACCCCCTACACTACACAAACACCACTGCACTACCCTAAACCCTAAAACACTACCCCCAGCACGACCCCCTACACTACACAAGCACCACTGCACTACCCTAAACCCTAAAACACTACCCCCATCACGACCCCCTACACTACACAAACACCACTGCACTACCCTAAACCCTAAAACACTACCCCCAGCACGACCCTCTACACTACCCAAACACCACTGCACTAACCTAAATCCTAAAACACTACCCCCAGCATGACCCCCTACACTACCCAAACACCACTGCACTACCTAAAACATGACCCCCTACACTACACAAACACCACTGCACTACCCTAAACCCTAAAACACTACCCCCAGCACGACCCCCTACACTACACAAGCACCACTGCACTACCCTAAACCCTAAAACACTACCCCAGCACGACCCCCTACACTGCCCGAACACCACTGCACTGCCCTAAACCCTGAAACACCACCCCCTTCACGACCCCCTACACTGCCCGAACACCACTGCACTGCCCTAAACCCTGAAACATCACCCCCAGTACAACCCCCTACACTGCCTGAGCACCATTGCTCTGCCCTAAACCCTGAAACACCAGCCCCAGCACGACCCCCTACACTGCCCAGAACACCACTGCACTGCCCTAAACCTTGGAAACACCAGCCCCAGCACGACCCCCTACACTGCCCGAACACCACTGCACTGCCCTAAACCCTGAAACACCAGCCCCAGCAAGACCCCCTACACTGCCCGAACACCACTGCATTGCCCTAGACTCTGAAACACCAGCCCCAGCAAGACCCCCTACACTGCCCGAACACCACTGCACTGCCCTAAACCCTGAAACACCAGCCCCAGCACGACCCCCTACACTGCCCGAACACCACTGCACTGCCCTAAACCCTGAAACACCAGCCCCAGCACCACCCCCTACACTGCCCGAACACCACTGCACTGCCCTAAACCCTGAAACACCAGCCCCAGCACCACCCCCTACAATGCCCGAACACCACTGTACTGCCCTAAACCCTGAAACACCACCCCCTGCACCGCCCCCTACAATGCCCGAACACCACTGTACTGCCCTAAGCCCTGAAACACCACCCCCTGCACCGCCCCTACACTGCCCGAACACCACTGCACTGCCCTAAACCCTGAAACACCACCCCCTGCACGACCCCCTACACTGCCCGAACACCACTGCACTGCCCTAAACCCTGAAACACCACCCCCTGCACCACCCCCTACACTGCCCGAACACCACTGCACTGCCCTAAACCCTGAAACACCACCCCCAGCATGACCCCCTTTACTGCTCGGAACACCACTGCACTGCCCCAAACCCTGAAACACCACCCCCAGCATGACCCCTACACTGCCCAGACACCACTGCCCTAAACCCTAAAACACCACCCCTGCATGACCCCCTACACTGCCCGAACACCACTGCACTGCCCTGAACCCTGAAACACCACCCCCTGCACGACCCCCTACACTGCCTGAACACCACTGCACTGCCCTAAACCCTGAAACACCACCCCCAGCACGACCCCCTACACTGCCCGAACACCACTGCACTACCCTAAACCCTAAAACACCACCCCCAGCACGACCCCCTACACTGCCCGAACACCACTGCACTGCCCTAAACCCTAGAACACTACCCCCAGCATGACCCCTACACTACCCGAACACCACTGCACTACCCTAAACCCTAAAATACTCCCCGCCGCACGACCCCCTACACTACCCGAACACGACTGCACTGCCTAAACCCTAAAACACTCCCCCAGCACGACCCCCTACACTACCCGAACACCACTGCACTGCCCTAAACCCTAAAACACTCCCCCAGCATGACCCCCTACACTACCCAAACACCACTGCACTACCCTAAACCCTAAAACACTAACCCCAGCACGACCCCCTACACTACCCAAACACCACTGTACTACTCCTAAAACACTCCCCCAGGACGACTCCCTACAATACCCAAACACCACTGCACTACCCTAAACCCTAAATCTACCCCCAGCATGACCCCCTACACTACACAAACACCACTGCACTACCCTAAACCCTAAATCTACCCCAGCATGACCCCCTACACTACACAAACACCACTGCACTACCCTAAACCCTAAATCTAACCCCAGCATGACCCCCTACACTACGCAAACACCACTGCACTACCCTAAACCCTAAAACACTACCCCCAGCACGACCCTCTTCACTACCTAAACACAACTGCACAATTTGTTACAGGCGTTGCAACGCAGGCCTGTGGTGCTTACTGGAAGTACCTGGTGGGCTGGTTGGGCCCCAGGGACTCTCAGGATTCAAGGTGACCTAATCCCCCAACTTAAAGCGCGCGTTTGCACAGTGGTGAAGGGAGGGGCGGGGCCTCAGGTGACATGTGC